>OX451741.1:1312228935-1313428935 GCA_948472305.1 Vicia faba | reverse complement strand
TTTGAAGCTTGTATCTCAAGTTATAATTTTTTGAATAAGGGCACTAAACCATCTTTTAACTTAGTGAAATTTAACCTATTTTGACAAGATTTTCTACCCCACTTCAAGGCCACTTTTCATACCCTTCCACTTGGAATTTTGATTTTCATTTCAAAGATGGATTGTAGTACACATTCCAAGCTTTCAAAAATGTCCAAGAACTCATCAAACAACCTCATAACTTGAGAGATTCGAATTTCACAAGTTGGCAAAAATTCACTTTTTGTTCTTCATCAAGACATGTTCATAAACTTGCCAATTTGAAATCAGTTTGCTTTATGCTTGATTACAGGTCCTTGAACCATTTCATACTCAATAATTTAATGCATATTCAATGTGTTAAGGTCATGTTCTTTGTGTTCTAACATTGCATAATGGTTTAATCCTAAACTAGATAAAGTGAAATTTCCATTTTTGAAAAGTTTAGCTTTATGTCAAGTTTGTAATCCAACAAGTACATGAAAGATCTGCTTTGCACAAGATTATGTGCATAACACACTGATCAAGAGAGGCTTATGCAGCACATTAGGAGGCCCCCTACTAACCTAAAACAACCAACTTGCTTTTGTAGCTTAAGTGTGAAGAAACATCCATAACTTATGCTAACTATCATCTCAGCTTAGGAACAGAAGAGAGAAGTGATCAAACACATTCCATAGACCATATTCAAGCTTTGGCACGAGTCCTGAACATCTAAAGCACCCTCCATCTTAAAATCACCTCAAAACTGCACAAACAGGGGTGCCCCTGCAGTTTGAGTGCAAACTCCCACTTCCCTCGAGCATTCTCACCAAAAACAGTTCATACACCTTCCTTACAACATATGCAAGCTAACCATGGCCTAAAACCTGACCTGTAATCACTCTAACAGTTTCCACCATTTTTAATTTCTCCTTTTGCAGTTGAAGTTCTGCAGCTTGATACAAGAAGGTTCAAGACAAAGTAAGCATTGAAAAAGCATCCCTGGACCTCAAGGAAGCTTTTCCAATCATTACATTGCACTGAAAGTCTCTCATTCTCCACATAGAAGTTCAACTGCACAGGTAAAACTTTGAACTCGTATCTCTCTTATCATGCATCTTTAGTCTTAAGTTTGTGAAGAAACAAGGTCCTACTCATAGCCCTGAACATGTACATATCTTTACATTTCATTTCTTTTGCCTGAGTAGAGAGAATTTGGAGCTTGAAAATGGTAGAAAAATTAGGTTAGGATTTGGGGGAGGAGAAATTCTCCCTCATCTTAGAGAGATAGGTCAAGTTCTTTATATGGTTAGAACCGTCTCTTCATGCTTAACATTTTTTGTGTTGGAAGTTTGTTGAAAAAATCAAAGAATCAGGACATTCGAAGGAAGCTTGTTGGCGCGCGTTTTTGAACAAAATCTGTTCAGAGGTTGAAGAAGAAGTGGATTGGGCTGGGCCTGTGTTATTTTTGCTATCCACACCATTTTTTCTGTTTCACACCCCTCAGCCCATTTGCTTCATTTTTTAACATTTTTGACTTTTTCTTTTTTGATTAACTTTGTTTATTTTTTCTCATGACATTTAAAAATTAAAAATATTTTTTTCATCATTTTTTGCATTTATTGCATATTTATTTGTTTATTTTCTTTGTTTGTATATAATATATATATGTATTATTATTAGAATAAATAAGAAATAATGTAAATACAATTTTTTATTTTTATTTACTTTCTGAAAATATTTCACACAAAAAATACTCTTTTATTTATTTTATTAAAATATTAAATAAATATTTATTTTTTTGTATAATACATATTTAGGGTTTAATATAAATATATATATGTGATTATTAATATATTTAAGACAAAATATAAAAATACTTGATTTTTTTCATTTCATTTAATATTTGATACAAAAATACCTTTTTTCACAATACACTTCATTTTATGTTATTTTTATAAATAATAAATAAATAATACCTTTTTTCTTTAAAAATTAGGGTTTTTGCCCTAAATTTAAAATACTCAAAAAATAATACATTTTTATTTTCTTTTTCCTTTTACATAAATAATATTTTCTCATACACATAAAAAACTTTCTTTTTTTGCATTTCACATATTCATTTAATTTACATTTAATTATGCAATTTATTTACCTTGCAAATATTCAATTGATGTAATAATTTAGATTTAAATTCTTGTCAATATCCCCATTTGAACATTTGTACCCCCCTTCCCATATTTGGTTTTGTAATAGCTTAGTAATTTTAATTTCGCACTTTATTGCTTTCTAATGATAACATGTTAGAATTAGGGTTTGTATGCGAAAAAACGATAAAAAAATAGTTTGACCTAATACAAGATAAACAAGCATGAAAATGGACACACAAATCACACTTGCACCCCCTAGGGTATTCCACTTGGTGCCTTCAAATAAATGGGCCATGTTGTATGTTGAACATCTTTGGGCAAAGCAAACAATTTGAATGATCATAGTCCCTCGACAAAGCTTTTCAAAAACAAACAAAAACAAATGATCAAGTCCCTTAAAGAAATTGCCCAAAGACATTTAACGTCGTTACAATTATGGTCTAAAACGATGACCCGCGCCTGTCCCTTTCACATCCTAACACAAGGTTGCCCACCAAATACAATGGTGGAGCAAACTTGTTAAAAGGGTTAAAGCATAGCAATAGTCTTTTGAGAAATTTAGGAGTAGAGAACCTCTTAGTTACTTGAATCAACTTGCAAAACAAAACACTTGCCTAATTTCAAAATCACATCACTACACTTTCAAAACAAACTTTCAAAAAACAACTGAAAACTTTTTCAAAAGACATACATCTTTGTATACATCCCCACATGGATCATTACAAAGGTTGCCACCACATTGGCCTCTTTTCAAAAACATTTTCAAAACCCACACACTCAAGCACCATTTAAAACAATTGAAAACAAAAGGCAAGTGATCTAAGCAAGTAACTAAGAGCCCATGGATAACCATGGATAGAAAGGGTGCTAATACCTTCCCTTTCTATAATCTACTCCCCGAACCCAAGAAAACATCTCAAAAGGTTTTTGCTGTGCTTTTTAACCTTTCCTTAGGATAAAATAAAAAGTCGGTGGCGACTCTTGCTAACCGCAACATTTGCGAATACAAACGCAAAACCTCAAGTCAGTTCTCCCACCGTATCACACATACCATTAGTTGGTAGGTAGCCCAATCCATTGGATATGAAGGGACAAGTGTAGGATCGTAGTTGTGGTCATTGAAGGCTACATATAGGGATACCTTAGCAATTCGAAGGGACTGTCATCATATATTTGTAGGCAACATCGAGGGACAAGATCATTTCTCGTAGGCAACTTCGAGGGACATCACAGGACTATGATCTTTATGATGATTTAACCGAGGGTCTTTCCTAAGGTATCCCTATGTTCGAGGGACATGACCACTATTTCCGAAGACAACAAGGGAGGCTACCCTAGAGCTGCATGTGTGAAAGAGTGATTTAGTTCAGTTATTTATCTCGATTAGGGTTATCTAACGATTGATTTTAAATCTTGCCATACAAGCCTATTACTAACAGTTAAATATATACAGACAAGCAAGCATAATATAGGTGCAGAAAGTAAAGTGCGGAAAAGTAAACCCTGATTAAGCTATTACAAGGCTTTGGGGCAGAAACAATAGTATAAATTTGTGAGAAATAAAACTACAGCTATTACAAAAAAATTGTGCGACCTATACAATTTCTCTAAGAAAGTAAAGGGGCAAATAAATGAGAAAATGTTAGAAAAGATGTTTTAAAGTCCTAAAATCTAAAACGTTAGAAATTATTTTTTTGTGTATATTTTTGTAGAAAATAATTTAAGTTAATAATTAATAAAAACCTAATTATTCTAATTAATTTTACAAATTAAAATATAAGACCAAAAATCTAGTTAAATGAAAAAAGTTAATTAAGAAAACCTAAAAGACTATTTTTTTGATTTTATGTAATATTCTGATTTTTATAAATTTTGATTTTAATTGTAAAAAAGAAATAAATTTGTGGAAATAGAGTTTCAAAGAGAGAATTTGATCGTGCCCTAGCCATGGTAACTCAGCATCCCTGCGTTAAAGCTTACATTTTCTTATTAAAACTTGTTCTAAACACCATGATAAACTCATTTGTGCACACGAAATTAGTTAAATATGCATAGATTAAAAGATTCGAATTCAAGAAAATTACTAAAACCAGTGGGCTTGTGTAAGCTATTCCAGACGTGGATAGATTTGTTTCTGGACTTGGTGAGATTCCTGGGAACTTCAAGAACATGATTTGAGGCTTGGTTTTGATTGAGAGTGGCTGGAAATTTTGATATAAGTTTGCACCTTTCTTTGAAATTTTGTGATTTTGAAACCTTGCTTCTATGGCAGTCACTTTTTTTTGCACGTGAGTGTTGCATGTATTTATAGAGGAATGAAAATGGATCAAAACGAGGCAAGAATCTTGTATCATTATGTCACAATTCATTGCAAAGAAAACACATTGAAATCTTTCCAAAATTATTTTAAAAACATTCCAAACTTGAAGATTCTTGTTCTCAACATGTTTTCACGGTTTTGGAAAGCTCTTATGAGGTCTTGGTCCTTCTATAAGATATCCAAATGAATCCCACACGCCATTTGGTCCATCAACTCATATTTTATTTGATTTATTTTGACTTAATTTGAATAAAATCAAAATAAATAAAATAAAAAATCAAAGTAATGTATAAATGGGCTTAGAGGTCCTATAACATGTTATAAGCATTTTTAAACCTCAAAAGTTAGGCTCATTAGTCCAAAAGTTCAAGATTGCTCAAATGAAGTTTCATACATTTTTCTCAAAATTGCCCAACTTGTACCAATCATAACTCTCTCAGTTTTTATCATTTGAAGGTGATAGTTTACTTTTTGGAAATCTAAAGGTGTCCCCAACAATCTCTATGTTGATCATTTTTTTATTGACTTTTGAAATGACCTATAATGTATTGACTCATATCTCTCAAATGAAGCATTTTTTGGACTTGAGCTTAGAGATAAAAAGTTGTAGAGAATTGAATTTTCTTCAATATGGGCTTTGGTTGGGGAAAATTTGATGAAGCGTGTGAAAGTTATGCTTGGTCAAAGTTCAGTTGACTTCTCCTAAGGAAACCCTAATTTGGCAACTTTTGACTTTTGATGATTTGAGGGATTTTTTTGAGGAATCATGATCAATCCTTGATCAAATTATGCATATGACTTTAAAATGTTGGTTTTGACCAAAAATCTTGAGGTTTGACTGTATGTTGACCACAATTGACTTTTTACCCAATATAGTTGATTTTCAGTCATCTGAGCCATTGGCTGAGCAAACTTGTGATAGAAGGATTGAAACTTTATATGAGCATAGATGCCCATCTCTTTTCCTTTTTTATTTTAATTCTTTTTATTATTTCACTAATTATTTTCTTTTTTAAATAACATCAAAAATCATGTTTTTTATCAAATCAAAAATCACAAAAACATTAAAAATCATTTTTTTATAAAAATTTTTATTTCTTTAATTAATTAGTTTAATCAAAATTAGGGCAATTTAATTCTTTTTATAATTAAAATCACTTAGAATTAGGATTCAATTTGTACATAATTCAACTTTTTTCTCAAAAATAACCTAAATATTTTTTCAATTAGATTTTTAGGATTCTTAATTTATTCTCGCATTTAATTCGCCGTGCGCATTTTTTAATTTCCTTTTTATTATTATTGTAATTGCTCCGAGTTTGTAATAGTAATTAGGGTTTCAATTCTGCATCTTTATTTTCGGTCAAAATAATTATGTATTTGCAAAAGCCTTGTAATAGCTAGGACTTTTAAATTTCCTGCATTTTATTTCCGCAAACTATAAACTGCTTAGATGTATGTTAATAGGATTGTCTGGAAAGACTAACTAAAAATTAAAACAGTAGAAAATCCTAAATGTGCAAAGATAAATTAACTGAAAATTACACTCGCACATGCTCACTCCTAGGGTTTACTCCACTCCAGTTGCCTTCGGTAAACGGTCATGAAGTATAAGGTTTGTTAGTGGTTGTCCTCTAGCCCCGAAAGATCTAAAATGACCCATTTGGATGTTGCCTCGAAAAAAGATATTTAAGGCTTTAGGATGATTACTAACATTGCTTTTGTGATCGTATTTGTCCCTTCGAATGTCCCTAAAAAACTCCAACGACGATGCTACCTATTTCTCAATAATGGGATAGCATTGTCTAAAAGGAAAACGAACAGACCTTTTTTCGAGTAGGTAGATTAGTTCCTAGGTACTTCCTCAAACAAACAAAAACTTTTTCACACCAACACTTTTCAAACAAAGTTTTCAAAAACAACTTCGTAACACTCTTGAGGACAGAAACAAGGGTTAATACGAAGTAAAACAAAACTTTTCAAAACAAGCACATACAAATAGTTTTCAAAATGAGCAAGTACCTAAGAGCCCATGGAAAACCACTGATACAAAGGATGCTAACACCTTCCCTTTCTATAATCTACCTCCCGTACTCATAAACATCTCGAAAAAAGTTTTTTCTGTTCTTTTCCTTTTCTTGATTGGATAAATTAAATTTGATGGCGACTCTTGCTTACTGCGACATTTGCGAACAAAAAACACAAACCAGTATTAACAGTCGGTTCTGCCACCGTATCACAGAACTGGCGACTATGCTAGGGAGAAAAATATAAAGTGGGGTAAACATTAGGATCTAGGTCATATTTAATTGCTTTCTCTTGATTGTCTTACTTGCTTTATATTTATGGGAACTGTTTGGGTTATTTGATCCTACACCCGGATCGAGAAACACCTTTTAGGTAAGTATCAATAAACTGTGAGGGAGTTGTGCTGGGGTATACCGACACGGTTGAAGCAGTAGCTACGTTTATGTGGCACTTTGGTTGGTACCCGTAACCCTTGAGTCAATCATGGAGATGTACAGGGCCGTCGCGTGGTGTCATAAAGCATCAACTGACCTTAGAACCTTTAATTGCACAACTTGGCCAGTAGGACGTAGCGAGATGGCCAGCTTTGGTGTATGCCCAAGGTCGGCAGATACTCGATGCTACACTCATTGAGGTTTGACTTCTGAGTTTTGTTTGATTACGATTCAATCGTCTATTGAACAAGGCTTGGGGGAAAGATTAGTGATATTGAGATCCCTTTAGAACCCGGTTACATATTTATAGGACATGTTGAACCAATCCAGCTTCAAGAGGGTATGACCTTAAAACTCAAGCAGGCCTTAAACCTAAGGACTTGGTGTGATTTGTCTGTGTTTGCTATACCTGTGATTTATCATGACATCATAAATATCATACCATAGCATATCATACTAACTGTTTCAAGGGTTTCTAGGGATCATCTTTGCTCTATTTTGTAGGATATGGCATCCGCCCGCAGGAACACTATTCAGATTAACCTAGTGAAAGTATCTCCCTAATTAAGGGACTTGGCAGTAAGGATTCTCGAAAGCTCTCCTTTCACTGAAAAGCATGGCCGATTGCTCAACTTGGTCACTGCAAAACCTGACGAAGAAATGTTGAAAGTGCTGTTTCAGTTCTTCGATCCTCTGCATCACTGTTTCACATTCTCGGATTACCAGTTAGTGCCTACTATGGAGGAATTTTATCAGTTATTAGGGATATCCATTCTTGATCAGCTACCTTTCAGCGGTACGGAAAGACATCCCAAACCTGGAGGAATTTCTAAAGCTCTATCCTTACAACGTTCCGACATAGTGACAAATTGGGAAACCAGAGGGAGTGTTCAAGGAATTCCGGTTAAATTTCTGTTTGAGAAGGCTTACTATTTTTGGGATACCCTGGATCTACAAGCTTTTGAAGAGGTTTTGGCGCTCCTTGTCTACGAGGTGGTACTGTTCCCTAATGCGGATCAACTCGTAGATGTGAGCACAATCCAGGTTTTTCCGTCTCGGAATGCGGTACCTACATTACTCGGGGATATTCTACACTCTCTGCATGATCGCATCTAAAAAGAAGGGGGACCCTCCAGTGTTGCACTCCTCTATTGGCTAGGTGGTTTATTTTGCACCTACTCATATCTACTTTGAAGAATGAACAGGGTAAAAGATGGACTCATCGACTGATGTCCCTTACGCATTCAAACATTCATTGGTGTTCACGGTTCTCGGAAGATGTTACTATCATTGATCGCTGTGGTGAATTACCTAATGTCCCTCTCTTAGGCATTAGGGGAGGAATCACTTATAACCCTTGCTTAGCATTACGACAGTTTGGTTATGCGAGAAGGGATGGTCCTCATGATACACTTATTCAAGGAATCGCCTTCAACTGTGAGAATGATGTTCAGGGTTACCGCAAAAGGTTCATACAAGCTTGGAGTATGGTACATAGGGTTGACAGCAAGACACTTGGGCATAAGAATTCCATACCTCTAGAGCCTTATCTCAGATGGGTACGAGCCCGCGATCAAACTCTTATGATGCCTTATCCCGCTATCCGACCTATGATTATGGAACCAGTTGCCGAGGGAGACACTCATCATCTTGTTCTTCATCCAGACATGCGAACTGATCATGAAGAGTTACAAAAGTCCTGAGTTCAGCTTAAAGAGGAGCGGGATACGTTTGAAGCCCAATTCTACGCCAGCGAGAAGAAGGTCTTGGAACTCAATAGGCTACTTCATGAAGAGAGGAATATCAACGCCTACATCGCGCTAAATAGGATGCGCTCATGGGAAACCTAGTCTTATTTTTGTTTTATTTTGCTTAATTGTACTCTCAAAATACATTCTTTGTAACAATTCAAGTTTACTAATACAATTCACGCTTGTTCCTTTTTGTTTAAGAAAATTTGAGCCTTTAATAACCCTTGAAAACATTGCATACATATCATACATATCATTGCATAATAGGATTCATAGAAGGTTTCTAATCTCCTCTGCTATTTATTTCAGCAATGGCTCTTGAAAAAACTATGAAAGATCTTCAGACTCAGAACACGCAGTTCCAGCAAATGATTGTGGCTCTGGCCAAAGGACGGGAAGAGCTGAAGGCTCTGATTGTTAAGAAGAACACTAAGAAGACCAAGAGGACAGTCGGTGTGGCACATATGAGTAGAAGGTTCAGAGGGCCTCCAAGACGGGTTGTTGATTTAGCCTTTTCATCTAAAGAGGGGGAGAATCAAGAGGGTGAAGCCAGAGAAGCGGACCCTAGTCCTAAAGAGTCTGATAATGAAACTGATTATAATGAGGAGCAGTACCCTCCGAATGATGAAAAGTATAAGCAGTTAGAAGAGCGTCTGAGTGCTATGGAAATCCAGAAGGTTCCTGGGCTGGATTTTGAAGAGTTGGGTCTGGTCTCCGGGGTTGTCATCCCCCCAAAATTCAAGGCACCAGTATTTACTAAGTATGATGGGGTCTCTTGTCCTAAAATGCATCTCCGTTCCTATGTGAGGAAGATACAGCCTCATACTACTGACAAAGACTTGTGGGTTCACTTCTTCCAAGACGGTCTGTCTGGAACACAACTGGATTGGTTCTATCAGCTGGAAAGAGCCAATGTTAGTAACTAGGAAGACCTTGCTGCTGCATTTTATAAGCAATATTAGTATAGTGCAGACCCCACTCCCACCCATACACAACTCCAAAATCTATATATGGGTTCGAACGAGGGTTTCAAGGATTATGCTTAGAAGTGGAGAGATTTGGCTTGAAGAGTTCAACCTCCCTTGGCTGACAGGGAGCTCGTGGATATGTTTCTGGGAACTTTGACTGGGCCATTCTTCAACCATCTGATTGGAAGTTCATCGGCGGGTTTTACTGAACTGATCTTAACAGGAGAAAGAGTGGAAGCTGGAATCCGAAGTGGAAAAATTCAGAAGGATGCCTCTTTTAGTGCTGAAAGGAAGCCGTTTGTAGGTAAAAAGGAAGTCAGTGCCATCTATAACCAAAAGAATCAGAATCGAACCGAGCACCGTCCGGCGGTAGGGGCTGTTATGATTCCCAAACCTGCACCTACTCAGCAAAGAAATAATCAACCAAGAGCAGAAAGACCAGCTAGACAGTTCACTCAGATCAACATGATGTTGTCTCAGGTTTTACCTCATTTGCTGAAGTCCAATATGGTTACTCTGAGAGAAGCTCCGAAGAATCCGAACACCACCTCTCCCTACTATAAACTGAATGCTCGTTGTGCTTACCATTCGGAAAGTCTAGGCCATGATGCCAATGACTGTTGGGCTTTGAAGAAAAAAGTACAGGATTTGATTGATGCTAAGGAGATTGAATTTGATCCCCCGAAGACTCCCAATGTTATCACTGCCCCATATGCTGAAACATGGTCGGGGTGTTAATGTAGTTGAAGAAGATGTGTTTGTGACTTCTGTGGAAGAATTGGTGACCCCACTCATGACTATCAAAGGGAATTTGCTGAAGGCGGGTTTATTTCTGGGATGTGATGAAGGTTTCCACCTTTGTTCATTTCTACCGATTGGTTGCCCTTTGTTGAAGACAGGTGTTCAGCGCCTGATGGATGACAAAGAGATTTCGTTTGAGAAGACTCCTGTTCCGACTGTTTCTTGTAAAGACATTTCTATCATAACCATTTCCGCCAATCCTCCCAGGGCCTCTTCTAAGAGACCCGTTAGGATTACATCAGTTCCGAAGGTGACTCCGTTGATCATAACCATTCCTGGACCAATCCCATACTCCTCGGACAAAGTTGTTCCTTGGAACTATGGGGATGACGTCTATTCCCACGGTGTAAAGCATGACATGCTAGCCATTGAAGACAAGATTGCTAAAAATGCCGATTCCGACATCGTCAATATTGTCGGAACCAGTAAAATAACAAGAAGTGGAAGAGTGTTCTCCCCTGAAATTTCTCCCCCGAAGATTGTTACCGGACCTATGATCATTCCTGGTGTGGTTCCACCCAAGACTACTACTGCAATTCCAGTAATCACTCCTGTTGACCCTCCTATCACCGAGTCGACCGAGACTCGAGGCAAAGACATACTGATTAAGCCTGTCCTGACAAAGGCTAATTCAGTAACCATACCAGAAGCTTCTAAAAAAGAAATGGAAGAAATTTTGAAGATAATAAAGAAGAGCAACTACAACATGGTCGAGCAGCTGGGGCAGACCCCATCCAAAATTTCTATGTTGGCTTTGTTGATGTGTTCTGAGGCCCATGCGAAGACTTTGGTTAAGTTTCTGAAGACGGCTCACGTGCCACAAGAGACATCTGCTGATCAGTTTGAAGATTGTGTGGCTAGTCTGACTGCCGATAATGGTTTGGGTTTTTCCAATGCGGATCTGACACCAAAGGGGAGGAAGCATAATGATGCTCTTCATGTTTCCATTGAATGTAGGGGCACGAATCTGGCCCATGTTTTGGTAGATACTGGCTCCTCATTGAATGTGCTACCTAAAAAAGCTCTGGACATATTGGACTGTGAAGGCTTGACCTTGAAGCCTAGAAATATAGTAGTGAGAGCTTTCGATGGTTCGAAGAGGATAGTGCACGGGGAAGTGGATGTCCCTATCAAAGTTAGTTCCCAGACCTTCGACTCCACTTTCTACGTAATGGATATCAAACCATCATATTCTTGCTTGTTGGGACGCCTTTGGATACATGGGGTTGGGGCTGTTACTTCTACCCTCCACCAAATTTTGAAGTACCCAGTAAGAGGAAAGATTGTCACTGTGCATGGTGAAGAGGAGTATATGATCAGTCACTTGAACTCCTTAAGTTAAGTGGAAATGGATGGCGAGTTCATCGAGACTCCTTGCCAGAACTTTGAAGAGGTACCTCAGATTATGGCTACAGCAGAAACTACCGACAGTCCTCTAAAGGTCACCAAATCTCCCTCAAAGATGGCTTCTCTCAAGGATGCACGAGGAGTGGTTGAAGAAGATGCTCAAAAGGTTGTTCGTCGCGCTCGGGCTGGAGGACCTCCCCTACGCATCAGCAATCCTGGGGTCAATGCGCTTGAAGACAGTGATGGTGATTTCGACATTGACAGCTGGATCTTCCCGACTACCAACGGCGGACTCAGTAACTGGACTGCCAAGGACTTTGTACCGATTACTTTTGTTTAGGAGTAATTGTCTTTCTGATTTTTTGGATATGTAATTTAAAAACAATATAAACTCTATAGCCATGTGTCTTACCCGGGGAGCAGGGGTTCTATTTGTGAGGGTTATCATGTTTCATTTTCATATGACATCAATAAAGCATTGGACATTTGCATACAAATTTTGCGCTCTTTGTCTTTCTTTTCTTTTATTTTGTCTATACAGCTATGCTCTTACACACACTCATATATCCAAATGCAGATCCATACCTACTCTGGATCTCATTGATAACAGTTCTTCTACTGCTCATTATAACTTTGAAAATCTAATCAACCAAGCCGAAGACGAAGGTGAGGAAGATTATGAGGTACCCGGAGAACTTGCTAGACTATTACAGCAGGAAGAAAGGGCCATACAGCCTCATGAAGAGCTGGTTGAGACAGTGAACTTGGGTACGGAGGAAGACAGAAAAGAGGTTAAGATAGGTGCAAATCTGGAGCTTAGTGTCAAACAGCGGTTGGTACAGATGTTGCATGAGTATGTTGAAATCTTCGCCTAGTCATATGAAGACATGTCGGGACTAGACACGGATATAGTGGTTCATCGTCTGCCGACTAAAGAAGACTGCCCTCCGGTAAAGCAAAAGGCCCATCGTATGTGCCATGAGATGTCAGAGAAGATTAAAGCAGAGGTTATGAAGCAATTCAACGCAGGGTTCTTAGTTGTCACCTCCTATCAGCAGTGGGTTGCTAATGTGGTTCCAGTACCTAAGAAAGATGGTAAAGTACGAATGTGTGTGGATTACAGAGACCTGAACAGGGAAAGCCCCAAGGATGACTTCCCGCTTCCCCATATTGATGTTCTGGTTGACAACAACGCACAACACAAAGTCTTTTCCTTCATGGACAGTTTCTCTGGCTACAATCAGATCAATATGGAACCTGAAGACATGGAGAAGACAGCCTTTGTTACACAGTGGGGCACTTTCTGCTACAAGGTGATGCCGTTTGGGTTGAAGAATGCTGGGGAAACTTATTAGCAAGCTATGGTAGCTCTGTTCCATGACATGATTCACCATGAGATAGAGGTTTACGTCGATGACATGATAGTCAGGTCTCAAACTGAGGAAGAATATCTTGATCATCTACAAAAGTTGTTTGATAGGTTGAAGACGTACAAGCTGAGGTTAAATCCAAACAAGTGCACCTTCGGGGTGAGGTCCGGAAAGCTGCTGGGGTTCATCGCCAGTGACAAAGGTATTCAGGTAGACCCTGCAAAGGTTAAGGCCATACAAGAGATGTCGGCTCCCCGCACTGAGAAGAAAGTTAGAGGTTTCTTGGGACGCCTGAATTACATTGCCAGGTTCATTTCACATATGACTGCTACTTGTGAGCCGATCTTCAAGCTTATGAAGAAATATCAAGTGGTAAAGTGGAATGAAGAATGCCAGGTAGCCTTTGACAGAATCAAACAATATCTCCAAGAGCCTCCTATTCTGATTCCTCCAACTGGAGGAAGACCTTTGATAATGTACTTAACAGTGCTAGATAATTCAATGGTGTGTGTGTTGGGGCAGCATGACGAGTCTAGTCGAGAAGAGCACGCAATATACTACCTTAGCAAAAAGTTTACCGACTTTGAAACACGATACTCACTGATCGAGAAAACTTGCTGCATTTCGGCATGGGCTGCTCGCCGACTGAGACAGTATATGTTGACCCACACTACTTTGTTGATATCTAAGATGGATCCGATCAAGTACATTTTCGAGAAGCCCGCTCTCTCCGGAAGAATAGCAAGATGGAAAATGATTTTAACCGAGTACGACATCCAATACATAACCCAAAAAGAAATCAAGGGAAGTGGGTTAGCTGATCATTTGGCACATCAAGCCGTGGATGACTACCATTCCATGAATTTTGAGTTCCCGGATGAGAACATCATGTTAGTAACCGACTGTGAAGAACCTGGACCAGATGAAGGACCTGAGGAAGAATCCCGATGGTCTATGTTTTTTGATGGAGCCTCAAACGCACTGGGTAACGGCATTTATGCTGTAATCATATCTCCCGAGGGATGTCATACTCTGTTCACTTCCCGATTATGTTTCAATTATACCAACAACATGGCAGAGTATGAAGTGTGTATCATGGGTCTTAGAGCTGCTATTGACCTAAGGATCAAGTTCGTGAGTGTATTCGGGGATTCCACTTTGATGATAAGTTAGATCAAAGGCGAGTGGGATACGAAACACTTGAACCTTATCCCTTACAGAGAACATGTACTGACACTACTTCCGCATTTTGAAGAGATCACCTTTGAACATTTCCCATGAGAAGAGAATCAGTTAGCGGACGCGCTAGCTACTATGTTGTCAATGTTCAAGGTCAGGTGGGACAATGAAGCTCCCCGAATCACTATTGAGAGGTTGGATGAATCGGCATATTGCTGTGAGATCTATACTGAGGAGGTAGCTGATAAACCTTGGTTTCATGAGGTGAAAAGGTATCTCGAGGCTCAAGAATACCCCGAAGGGGCATCTGTCAATGACAATAAATTTCTGAGAAGGTTTGCTGCAAAGTTCTTCCTCAGCAATGGAATCCTCTATAAGCGCAATCATGACTCTACCTTACTACAGTTTGTAGACAGGAGCAAAGCAGAGAGGACCATGGAAGACCTACACGAAGGTACCTTTGGCACTCATTCCAGTGGACGTACCATGGCAAAGAAGATCCTACGGGAAGGATACTACTGGTCCACTATGGAAGTTGGCTGTTATCAGCATTCTCGAACCAGTCACAAGTGCCAAATCTATGCTGATAAGGTGCGTGTACCTCCAGTTCCCTTGAACGTCTTGATAGCTCCATGGCCCTTTGTAATGTGGGGAATTGACATGATCGGCAAGATCAGACCTACCGCGTCCAACGGGAATCACTTCATCCTAGTGGCCATTGATTACTTCACGAAGTGGGTTGAGGCTTCCTCCTTTGCTACGGTTACCAAAAATGTGGTGGCACGGTTCATTAAGCATAACTTGGTTTGTCGTTATGGTATCCCTGAGAGAATCATCACAGATAATGGTACTAATCTCAACAACTTGATTATCACTGAACTCTGTAAACAGTTCAAGATTCAGCATCACAACTCTTCTACTTATCTGCCGAAGATGAATGGGGCTGTCGAAGCTGCTAATAAGAATATTAAAAAGATCATACAGAAGATGACAGTGACATACAAAGACTGGCACGATATGTTACTCTTTACTCTTCACGGGTACCATACTTCAGCATGTACATTGACAGGGGAAACACCCTATTCTCTGGTATATGGCATGGAGGTTGTTCTACCCATGGAGGTCCAGGTCCCTTCTCTACGGATTATGAAGGATGCGGGTTTGAGCGAAGACGATTGGATCCAGACTCAACTTGATCAATTGAATTTAATCGACGAGAAAAGACTTACTGTTGTCTGCCATGGTCAAATGTATCAGAAACGAATGATCAAGGCCTTCAACAAGAAAGTCAGACAACAAGTGTATCAAGTAGGGGATCTGGTAATCAAGCGCATCATACTGCCTCAAGGTGATCCCAGGGGCAAATGGACTCCCACCTATGAGGGACCATTTGTAATTAAGAATATATTTTCGGGTGGAGCCATGATTCTGACCACCGTGGATGGTGACGACCTTCCACACCCTATTAATACGGACATAGTGAAAAAATACTATGCATAATAAAGACCCGCTAGGTTGACATACCTAGGCTAAAATAAGGGCATCCCGGTGAACCAAAAGGGTTCGGGGAAAAATTAGGGATACAAAATGAAAAAATATGTACACCTGGCAAGTCGAAAACCCGAAAGAGCGGCTTGGGTAAAAAAGGGTATCCCGGTGGACTGAAAACCCGAAAGGGCGGTCCAGGCAAAAATTAGGGATTAAAGTGTATCACTATGTCCCATTGGATCACCTTGCGATCAGACCTCAGTAATCAGATATCAAGCTCAAACGGTACCGAGCAATCCAGTCAGCTTCGGACAAGCAGCAAAGTGATGAGATGCTCGAAGACATAGGGGCAATAGCAGAATTGAAACCCAATGGGATCACTACACATAGCTGTTTTCTTTTTGTACACAATTTCTGTAATAATTTCCATTTTTACGGCGGCGTTCTCTTACTAGAGCATCAGCCTCCTTGTAAAAAAACGCCTGTTATAGGAAAATTTCAAATCAATACAAAGTGTCTTTTGAGTACAAAACTCTGTGTTTGTTTTTTCCATTTTCTGTATTGTTTTGCAAAAAAACGTCCAATGTTTTATTCTTGACATATGCATTTGAATATGATTATTGTTCACAAATATCTGCATATAAAACAGAAATACAGTTACTAAGAACTCAAAGAAACTGGTACAAAACCTAAATACTGACAGTTACCCCGTCCATCATGGTACAAGGGGCAGAAACAGTTGTAAGCAATCACTATCACATACAAGCCAGTGATTCCTATATTCCCCACAGAGCTGAGACAACCAAGGTCCGACCTCCGTATCCCTAAGCAGAAATTCCTTCCCCAGTAGGTTCCTTCAGAAAGCTGATATCTGCATTCCCCAGCCGAGTTTTATAACCATGAGCAGTTTATAAATCCATCTCCAGAGCAGAGTTTATTTCTCTGACAGCGGAAGCTCAATCTCCAACAGAGCTCTTCTCTCCAGCAATGGAAGTTCATCCCCAGCTGAGTTTATTTCTCTAAATCAACATATCTTCCAATAGAGTATCTCTCTTCCCTACAGAGTCATTCCCCCGCAGGATTATTCTCAGATAGAGTCTCCTCCAGCAGAATGTTCTCAAGCAGAATGGATGTAAATCCCCAGCTAATCATCTTCGATCACTATCCCCAGCGGAAACGAAGAACTCAACTCCTTACACTCTCCAGCAGCAGTCCAGGATTTATTTTCCCCAGCTAGAGAATGTCACAATAGCATTGCATATCCATACATCATTGCATGTGCATACATATTATACAACACAATCTCATTTATTTTGAGAACATCATTACTCAATACATTTCATACATCATGACATTACATATGGATAACTCTTTACCTTTCAGGGAAAGATGCAATCAAGTTCTCACAAGTTCTCTCTGGTTCAGTCAAACCGACACCAAGGTTTCTATTCCATTTGAAGATATTCCAACAATTTTCAAGATTTTCTCTGGTTCAATTAAACCGACACTAACGTTTCTATTCTAGTTGAAGATGTTCTAAGACTTTTGTCTGGGTCAGCCGAATCGCCGCTAAGATTCCCCTGATTTCTATGCCAGTCAAAGTTAATCCGAGACCTCTCCCAGGTTTAGTCAAATCGATACTAAGATTTCTCTCCCAGTTGAAGACAACTCGAGACCTTTCCCTGGTTCAGTCAAATCGATACTAAGATTTCTATTCCAGTTAAAAAACTATGAAGCCCGGAAACTGACCGGATAACAGCTTAATTTCCCCAAATTACGGAAGCCTGGAGCACGACCAGATAACGGTATAAGACGCTGTGAAGTCTGGAGCACGACCAGATAGCGGCAAGAGACACTGTGAAACCTACAGCACGACCAGATAACAGTATGAGGTATTGCGAAGCTTGGAATTCGACCAGATAGCAGTTTCCTCGGCCAATTACTATTGAAGCCTGGAAACAACCGGATGTTAGTATGCCTTAAATTTAAGTTGAAACCCGGATGCGACCGGATAACCACTTAATTCCTTCTGAAGCCTGGAGCATGACCAGATAATAGTTTTTGAGATTGCAAAGCCTGGAACACGACCAGATAGTAAGTTTAATATCATCTCCCCAGTAAGTCACTGTAAAACCTAGAGCACGACCAGATAGCAGTCAGTCTTATTATCCTCAACAAATAACTGTAAGGCCTGGAGCACGACCAGATAGCAGTTCATTTTCATCTCCTCGACTAAGAGATGATTCCCCAGTAGAGTAAAGGACAACTGAAATTCCTAAAATTCCATTTCTCCCAAGACAGAGACCAACATTCCTCAGCAGATTCCTCCTCAACGACGAGAACAGGAATTCTCATCAAAGGAATATCTCGGGAAATCAACATCCTCTAGATGGCATATTTAAGCCCATCTCCGACGATTCTCCGTCATATATTTCGGATGGCATCTTTAAGCCCATATCCAGTGACCTTCCGTCATCTCCTCCAAATGGAATCTGTAAGCCCATTCCCGATACTACCTATACAGTCCAGCACCATCTCAGACGAGTGCAAATTTCTGGGCACTCTAGTGTTCAATCATCTTCCACCTTCAGATTACGAAAGACAGACATCCAATCTACATCCTCAAGTTTAAGAAGATTGAACAGGGGAAGTTGTTGTACCCCAAAATTTTCCCTCTCATTTCACTCAAGACATGCCTCTAGAGGTCTTCAATTGCTCAAGGATGACTAAGGATTGACCAGACAAATCCTCCTCTTTAGGCAACAAGCCTCAAACTAGGGTTTCCATTTTCATCAGGGTGTGGGAACTCCAAAGGTCCAAAATGCTTTCCATGGTCCTAATATGTTCTCAAGATCATCCATGTCAAGTTTCATTCCTTGCACAAGAAGTTTGCTCAGTCAATTGCACAGATGCCTGAAAATCAACTATACTAGGTCAAAAGTCAACTGTGGCCCACATACAGTCGAACTTCAAGATTTTTGGTAAACATCAAAATTTTGAAGAGATATCCATCATTTGATCAAGGGTTTATCATGATTCCTCAAGGAATGCCCCCAAATTCATCAAAACCCAAAAGTTGCTAAATTAGGGTTTCTTAGGAAAAGTCAACCAAACTTTGACCAAGCATAACTTCTTCATACTTTATCATAAATTTTCCATCCAAGGCTCATTTTGAAGAGGATGAAATTCCATACAATTCATCTTCATCCCACAAGTTCAAAATATGCACTCATCAAAAGATATGAATTTCTACATTATAGGTCCTTTTGAAAAGTCAACAAAAACACCTTTTGGGTAAAAGCTTCTTACATGAACATGGAAGACCCAATTGAGATGAAACCAAAAGGTTTGTTTAGGGGACATCCTAAGATTTCTAAAAAGTCCAAGAACACCTCTCTAGGGTTAAAATTGGAGGATATATGCCTTGTCAAAGTTGACCATTTTTGAAAAATTACCAAAAGTCAAATGTGCTCAAAGGTGCATTTTTTGTCAAATGGGCCTAGAATTTCATGATTGTATCTTGTTTGTGACATGGTCCATGACCCAAATCAGCATCCATATATTATTTGCTTATTTATTTATTTATTTTTATTTTTATTTATTAAAAGTTAGATTAAATCAAATAAATTGCAAAAAATATAAAATATTGATTTTTGATATGATTTTTTGTAGGAATCAAATCCAATTAGGCTGGCATATCATATCAAATCGTGCAAGGGGTGATTTAATCAAAATTGGCATGATTATGTTTGTTTTGGAAAGATATAATACAAGAGCAAAATCAAATCCAATTTCCATGATTCACAAAGATTTAATTTGTTTTTGTTAACCTAATCAGTTCTACTACATATATAGAACATACCCAAGCCAAAAGGAGAAGGATTGCAGGTCGTGAGAGAACAAAACAAAACTCAAAATTTTGCAAGAAAGTGGTGGATCGGTTTCTACTCTAGGGGACGATTCAAGGCTATTCAAAGCTTCTAATCGATTCCTGGACATCTCCTGAAGCTAACACGATCGTTTGCAAGCCTCCACAAGCCCAGAAACACGACTTACAGACCCACAGTTTGCACATACCGTCTTGAACTTGATTTTACAATTTACGCATGATTAATCACTTTTAAGCATAGCATTATGTTTGTATCATCATTTGGGATGTTTTGGTTTAATTAATTTTGCGTTTTGATGCGTATATTGATGATCACCATTGTTAGGGTTTGCTTCGCCGTTTTAGGGTTTCTCTATATAGGTTAAATTAGGCCAAGAAAAGAACACCATGATGCTCGTGAGATCAAAACAAATTGATCTATATAGCTAGAATTAATTTATCACGCGTCTTGTGAATTTTTGAAACTTACAGGGTTATAGCTATGGAGTTTTGTCTGTAGGTAAAAGTAATTGGTCTAAAACTACGGACAGGGAAGAGGATGATAGCGTGGCTAACTATTATTGGTCCATTTGAATAATGACGCGCACATTTTTTCGTTTAAGTTACCCACTTTTGTTTTATATATTATTTATTATGGTCATTATGTTGACAACTAATCCACGCAGTGCAGATGGCAAGGGTGTATGTTTGAAAGTAAAAGGACCTGGGTTCGATCCCAGGTCCCAACATTTTCTCTATTTTCTTAACATTTACATGTAGATTCTATGCACATACGTTCCAGGCACCTACCATGCATCCAACCATCCAGCCATTGGATCATCACTAATCCAAATCCAAAGCTCAATCAAGGAAAGACCATGGTGCACCTACAGGCATGACCAGCACTGGATCTCACGCATGGAGTGGGCTGAACAAAGAATGGGCCCAGACAATTCAGCAATACACCCCCCTGGATTGCTTCTACAGGCCCATCTCTTTTCCTTTTTTATTTTAATTCTTTTTATTTTTCACTATTTATTTTCTTTTTTAAATAACACCAAAAATCATTTTTTTATCAAATCAAAAATCACAAAATCATTAAAAATCATTTTTTTATATAATTTTTTATTTCTTTAATTAATTAGTTTAATCAAAATTAGGGCAATTTAATTCTTTTTATAATTAAAATCACTTAGAATTAGGATTCAATTTGTACATAATTCAATTTTTTTCTCAAAAATAACCTAAATATTTTTTCAATTAGATTTTTAGGATTCTTAATTTATTCTCGCATTTAATTCGTCGTGCACATTTTTTAATTTCCTTTTTATTATTATTGTAATTGCTCTGATTTTGTAATAGTAATTAGGGTTTCAATTCCGCATCTTTATTTTCGGTCAAAATAATTATGTATCTGCAAAAGCCTTGTAATAGCTAGGACTTTTAACTTTCCCGCATTTTATTTCCGTAAACTATAAACTGCTTAGATGTATGTTAATAGGATTGTATGGAAAGACTAACTAAAAATTAAAACAGTAGAAAACCATAAATATGCAAAGATAAATTAACTGAAAATTACACTCGCACATGCTCACTCCTAGGGTTTACTCCACTCCGGTTGCCTTCGGTAAACGGTCATGAAGTATAGGGTTTGATATTGGTTGTCCTCTAGCCCCGAAAGATCTAAAATGACTCATTCAGATGTTGCCTCGGAAAAATATCTTTAAGGCTTTAGGATGATTACTAACATTTCCTAACATTGCTTTTGTGATCGTATTTGTCCCTTCGAATGTCCCTAAAAAACTCCAACGACGATGCTACCTATTTCTCAATAATGGGATAGCATTGTCTAAAAGGAAAACGAACAGACCTTTTTTTGAGTAGGTAGATTAGTTCCTAGGTACTTGCTCAAACAAACAAAAACTTTTTCACACCAACACTTTTCAAACAAAGTTTTCAAAAAGAACTTCGTCACACTCTTGAGGACAGAAACAAGGGTTAATACAAAGTAAAACAAAACTTTTCAAAACAAGCACACACAAGCAGTTTTCAAAATGAGCAAGTACCTAAGAGCCCATGGAAAACCATGGATAGAAAGGGTTCTAACACCTTACCCTTCTATAATCTACCCCCCGTACTCAGAAACATCTCGAAAAAGGTTTTTCTGTTCTTTTTCCTTTTCCTGATTGGATAAAATAAAAGTCAGTGGCGACTCTTGCTTACCGCGACATTTGCAAACAAAAAATGCAAACCAGTATTAACAGTCGGTTCTGCCACCGTATCACACCCTTGAATATCATCCTCATAGTTGAACATAATGCCCGATAAGCATTTCATGAGGACCGTCCCTTCGAGCGTAACCAAATTATCGCAGAGCCAAAGAAGGATTATAAGTTATACCTCCCCTAATGCCAAGTAGTGGGACATTAGGGAACTCCCCGCAATGTTCAATAATAGAAATATCCCATAGATTGGGAATACCAGAGAATATCCGTGTGAGAAAGTGACATTATCCTTTGCGACCAACCCAAACCTTCTTCATTCTTCAGCACTGACTTAGGAAGGTGAGAAATAAACCACCTCGACAGTAATGGCATGCAGCACATAAGAACCCCTCTTCTCTTCGTAGTACGAGTGTGAAGAGCATGCAAGATATCTCCGAGCAAAGTAGGCACAGGGTTACGAGAGAGGAAGATCTTGATAGCATTCACATCTATGAGTAAGTCTGGATTAGGGAAAAGTACTAACCCATAAATTAGAAGAGCCAAAACCTCCTCAAAAGCCTAAAAGTCCAAATCATTCTAAAACAACTGGGCCTTCTCTATTAGGAACTTGGCTAGAAAACCCTTGACTCCGCTTCTTGTTTCCCAATTGGATACCACGTCGACCCATTTCAGATGCAAAGCTGAGGCAATGACTTTTGGCTTGGGAACCTCTTATAAACCTGTGAAAGGCATCTGGTCAATAATAGGTAGATCCAATAACTGAGAGAACTCTTCCATGGTAGGCACCAACTGATAATCTGGAAAGGTGAAGCAGTGGTGCTTGGGATCAAAGAACTGAAAGAGTACACCCATCATCTTTTCATCAAAGCTCGAAGTAACCAGGTTGAGAAGTCGACCATGTCTCTTAGTGAACAAATAAGTTTCAGGAACCCTTGATACTAGCTCCTTCAGTTGGAGAGGTATTCTCATAAAGCTGATTCAGATAGTGTTTCTACGAGCGGAAGCCATGATCTGCAAAACAGAACAAAGATAGATTCCCTCGGTCCTTGAAATGGTTAATGTAATGGGAATGGATGCTATGTTATGATGCATGATGTTATGTTCAAACAGAGTAAATCACATACAAGCAAAGCATACAATAGACCTTAGGTTTAAAGGCTTGCATGAGGTTAAAGGTAAGTACCCTGTTGAAGTTTAGTTGGTTTCAAACCTGTCTTAGAAAAGTAAATGGGTTCTAAGGATCCTCAATATCACTGATCATCCTTTATCGGGCATTGTTTCAGCTCAGACAATATTTTCTTACGGCCAAAATATCCCGAAAGTCTGATCTCAATGAGTGTAACATCGAGTATCAATTAATCCTCAGCTTTATACCGAGTCCGGCTATCTCACTAATTTATAATGGCCAAGTTTGTTCAACTAAGGATCTAAGGTCCGTTAGTGCTTCACGACACCACGCGGCGGCCCCGTATTCTCCTCGTTTCTACACGAAGGATACCGGTACCAACCAAAGTGTCACACCAAAACAAACATCGCTTAAACCATATCGGTCTACATCGTACAATCTCCACGATCTATTGATGTTTAGCTAAAAAGTGCCCCCAGATCCGGGTGTAGGATCTTCAACAATACCCAAGCAAAAACCCTTAAAGATAAAGCAGACAAAACAAATAAGAAAGCAATTTTAAAAATGACCTAGATCCTAAGATATACCCCAATTTATAACATACCCCAGCAGAGTCTCCAGTTCTGTGATACGGTGGCATAACTGACTATTTTTTGTTACTACTGGTTTTGCGTTTTTTGTTCATAAATGTACGGTAAGCAAGAGTCGCCACCGACTTTTCTTTCATCCAACAAAGGAAAAGGGAAAAAGAACAGAAAAAACCTTTTTCGAGATGTTTCTGACTACGGGGGTAGATTATAGAAAGGGAAGGTGTTAGCACCCTTTATATCGGTGGTTTTCCACGGGCTCTTAGGTACTTGCTCATTCTTAAATCGCTTTTGTGTGTTTGAAAAGTTTTGAAAATTGTCTTAGTGCGGCGTTTCACTTTATGGTAACCCTTGTATCAGTCCTCAAGGGTGTGATAAAGTGTTTTTTGAAAACTTTAGTTTGAAAAGTTTGTCTGAAAGTGTATGGTGTAAAAGTTTGTTTGAGCAAGTACCTAAAAGTTTCTACCTGCTCGAAAAAGTCTGTTCATTTTCTTATTTCCATTAGACAACACTATCCTACTATTAAGGAGTAGGTAGCTCCACCGTTGGAGTTTAAGGTACAATCTAAAGGGACGAAAGGAATGATTACGATCACTAAAGCAATGATTAGGAAACCTTAGTAATTACCCTAAAGTCCTAAAGATCTTTCTGAGGCAACATTCGAATGGGTCATTTTTTATCTTTTGGGACTAGAGGACAACCACTAAAACTCCCTATACTTCATGACCGTTTACCGAAGGCAACCAAAGTTGGGAAAACCCTAGGAGTGAGCATGTGCAAGTGTTTGATTTCAGTTTATTTAATCTTTGCACAATTAGGGTTTTCTACTATTTTAAATTGTGATCTTTTCTTTCGCATACAATCTTATTATCAATCATCTAACAGTTTATAATGACAGAAAATAAAATGCGATAAATTTAAACCTAGCTATTACAAGGTGTTGTACCCCAAAATTATCCCTCCCATATTTATCAAATACATTGCAAGAAAAATCTCCAAGTTGCTTAAGGTTGCTCAAAGATTGACCAGACAAGCTATCTCCTAAGGCAGTCTACTCAAATTAGGGTTTTGTGTTGCATCAAGATCCTTGAGTCCAAGTGACCCCAAGTTCTCACCAATGTCTTAATATGTTCTCAAGATAATACATGTCAAGTTTCAAGCCTTGCAGAGGATTTTTGCTCAGTCAATTGCTCAAAAGGTCCAAAAATCGATTGTGCCAGGGCAAAAGTCAACTGTGATCCAAATACAGTCAAACTTCAATATTTTTTGTCAAAATTCTCATTTTGAATGATATTTCATCATTTTATCAAGGGTTGATCATGATTCATCAAGGATTGCTCAAGGTTCATCAAAATTCAAAAGTATCTAAATTAGGGTTTTGTAGGAAAAGTCAACCCAACTTTGACCAAGCATAACTTTCTCATAATTTATGATAAATGACCCATCCAAAGCTCATTTTGAAGAGGATGAAATTACCTACAATCCATCTTCATACCCCAAGTTCAAAATATGCACTCACAAGAAGTTATGAATTTTGACATTATAGGTCATTTTTGAAAGTCAACAAAAACACTTTTTTTGTCAAAGCTTCTAACTTGAGCATGGAATATTAAATTTTTATGAGACCAAAAGGGTTTATTAAAGGACATATCAATCTTTCTAAAAAGTCCAAGAACACCTCCAAAAGTTCAAAATTGAAGAAGTTATCCATTGTTGAAGTTGGACTTTTTTGCAAAATTGTCAAAAGTCAACTATCCCCAAAACTTCAAATTTTGCCAAATGGGCCCATTCTTTTTCACTTATTTTGAGTTCGCATTATTGCCCACGTGCTCTAGCTTTAGCCATGTGTCCATATCACATTTTTATTAATTATTTTGATTTTTATTTGAATTAATTTGATTTAAATCAAATAAAATCCAAAGCATTGATACCAACGGATTTTTTGACTGTTTCAGGCTTTACTCACAACTAGCAAACCATTCCTAATTCGTATCAAGGCATAAGGGTACAAAAAGATTGAAACCAAGCCAAAATTGGAAGGTTGTAAAAGAAGATCAAATCAAATATTCAATCATCAATGTAGGAAGATTTGGACAAAGTTTGTTACCCTAATACACTGAGCAATAGATAAGGAAGCGAGAGACACAAGAATCAGGGTTAGAGATCAAGCATAGAGGCAGAACCAAACTTGCAAAAACAAAGAAAAAGTGTGGGATCGAAATCAAGGTTAGAGGTTGTTTCAGGGCTTGGGAAGTATCTCAATCGTTTGTTGGCCATCTCCAGAAGCTAAACCAATCCAAACCACGCGTTTTCAAGCTTCCTAGAGCGTTGTAAGTCCCTCACGGATCCGCCCCATTCTTGATTTCGATTTGTATTATTCTTGCATCTATAACAAAAACTAATTGCATATTTGTGATCACCACATCATTTACAAGCTTTTGGCATCATTTGATTTTGTTTATCTGACCTATAGCAAGATCCACCATTATTAGGGTTTTGTTCTTGTTTTTGGGGTTTCTTGTTTCAGGGATAATTGGCCCCAGATACGGGCATGGTTGCATCCAGGAGGTTGAGACGAACTCAACCCTGGCCTTAGAAATCATTTTCATAGCTTGAGGAGGATTTTGGAATGAAGCTGCACTTTTAGCTGCGGATAAAAATCCGCAGGTAAAATTACAGTTCTTAGAGGACAGGGACGATGAGGTGTCATCCGTCCATTTACCCATTCAAACGTTTGCGCGCTTTTTTTTATTTTTCTGGCAATTGACTTTGTTTTCATATAATATATTTCATTTGTATTATAATAACAAAAGCAACAACTTGGCCTAGTGGTGGCCACATAAGCGTTCAAAGACCAAAAGGATGGAGGTCAGGGGTTCGATCCCTGCCTCCAGCAAGTTGCGTTTTTCTTATTTATTTACAGGAAATCTATTGTGCATGTAAGTCTGCAACCCACCATGCGCCTTCCTCATCAAGCGTGCCAGATGGCCAGATGGCCAGATCTGGTGGTCAGCATCAAAGGACCACCTTATGCAGGTCAACGCATGAGTACTGGATCAGAAAAAAGTCACATGGATCAGTTAATGGGCCAGCGAAATTTCTTTCAACACCGCCCAAATCAGGCTCAAACTCTCTTTCTCTTATATTTTCTTTTTATTGATTTAATTATTTTATTTTATTTAATTAACTTACTAACCAATGAAATTAATTTTCTTTTTATCACAAAATTACAAAAAATATTTTTATCCAATAAATTTCAGAATTCTTTTTTTTATTAATAAATTTTAATTAATTAATTAGGTTTTCAATTCTAGGAAACTTTAATTTATTTTTGTAAATAAATAAAATCAATTAGAAATCATTAGGTTTAACTCTAAATTTAATTATTTTTATTTCTTTCTTAAATTAACAAAAAAACTCCAAAAATATGTCGTTAATTATTTTTCATTAATTAATTTATTTAATTTCTAATTTAGTATTTAATTTGTGACTTAATTTCTTTTCTTAAATAAAAACAACAAAAACATTTTTCTTTTAAAAGGGTCAAAACCCTAATTCGCATTCGATTTAATTTCGCGTCGTGCTTTATTTTCTTAATTAATGTATCTGCTTCCGGTATGTAATAGTTAATTAGGACATTTAATTATTTTACCGCTTTATTTTATTTTCAAAGGGTTGCTTTTGGCGATGTAAATACCTGACGCCTTGTAATTTAATTTCCGCATTTTAAATTCCGTAAATTATATAACTGTTAGATGTTTGATAATAGGGCTTGCATGACAAGAATGAATGCTTTAATCTAAAATCAAGTTAGATCACCCTTAACATGTGCAAAGATAAAAATGAACTGAAAACAACACAATCGCACATGCACACTCTTAGGGTACACCCCACTTGGTTGCCTTTGTACACGGTCATTGAGTATAGGGTATTTTAGAGGTCTCCCTCTTGTCTAAAAGATCATAGTTGCCTCGAAATGGTTGCCTCGGAAATTTTCGCCTCGAATACATGATCTAAGACATTAGGGCTACCGCTAAGACATCCTAACATTGCTTTAGTGACCGTATGTCCCTCATTCAAATTGACCCTCAAGCTCCAACGACGGTGCTACCTACTCACTAATAGTGGGATAGCATTGTCTAAAGGAAATTAGAATATAACGATTTCTTTTTCGAGTAGGTAGATAGTTCTTAGATACTTGCTCATCCGAAACAAAACAAATCTTTCACACTTACACATTTACAAACAAAGTTTTCAAAAACACTTCATTACACTCTTGAGGACAGAAGCAAAAGTTAAATCGAAGTTAAAACAAAAACTTTTCAAAACCCATAAGCACAAAGAAAACATTTTGAAAATGATGAGAAAGTACCTAAGAGCCCGTAGATAACTACGGATAGAAAGGGTGTTAATACCTTCCCTTTCTATAATCTACCCCCCATACCTAGAAAATCTCGAAAAAAGAATTTTTCTGTGCTTTTTTCCTTTCCTTGTTGGATAAAATAAAAGTCGGTGGCGACTCTTGCTTACCGCGACATTTTGCGAATACAAACGCAAAACGCAAACCAGCATTCCAAAAAAACAGTCAGTTCTTCCCACCGTATCACAGAACTGACGACTCTGCTGGGGATAGATAAGTGGGGTGTACCTTAGGAATAGTTCATCATAATGTTTTCAATTGCTTGATTTGTATGCTTTATCTTTGTGGGTTTGAATCGGAGTTACTATAGATCCTAACCCGGATCTGGAGATACCTTTTAGGTAAGTAGCAATAGACTGTGAGGGAACTGTACGGCGTAGACCGATACGGTTGAAGCAGTAGCTACGTTGGTGTGGCACTTTAGTTTGTACCAATATCCCTTGTGGTGGAACAAGGAGAATATGGGTCTCCTAAGGGGTCGTTAAGCACCAACTGACCTTAGAACCTATAATTGACCAACTTGGCCATAGAAAAGTAGCAGTATGCTACACTCATTGAGACCAAACTCTTGCGATGATTCCGACCGCAAGAAAAGGTTGCCAAACTGGAATTATGACCGATCGAGGGTGGTCAGTGATATTGAGATCCTCTAGAACCCGGTTACTATTACTAGGACAGTTTTGAACCAACTAAACTGAAAGAGGGTAATACCTAAACTCCATGCCATCCTGAAATCTAAGGGCTATCTGTGTGACTTGCTTGCCCTTACCATGTTTTCTATTTGTGAATACTTGTAGTGTGTTTCTATCATGACATCATGCATCATGACATTGCATGCATCTTACATCATACTAACCTATTTCAAAGACAGAGGGGATTCATATTTGTTCTGTTTTGTAGGTCATGGCTTCTATGCGTAGAAACACTATTCGCATCAGCTTTGTACATATTCCTACTCAGCTTAGAGATTTGGTTTCTAAAGTTCTAGATACTTCTTCCTTTATCAGAAGACATGGTCACCTCCTTGGTTTGGTCACTTCTAGAATGGATGAGCAGATGTTGAGTGTCTTGTTCCAGTTCTTTGATCCATTATACCACTGCTTCACCTTCTCGGACTATCAGTTGGTCCCTACCTTGGAAGAGTTCTCTTATCTACTTGGTATTTCTATTCTAGAGCAGACGCTGTTTATAGGTTGGGAAAAAGTCCTTAGGCCAGAAGAGATTGCTTCAGCCCTCCATCTGACAAAGGCTGAGGTAATGTCTAACTGGGATACTCGAAGTGGGACAAAGGGCTTCTTGGCTAAGTTCTTGGTTGATCGGGCTAATCAGTTTTGGGACAGTTTGGATTTTCAAGCATTCGAGGATATCCTGGCCCTTCTCATTTATGGTTTGGTGTTGTTTCCTAACTCAGATTCTTTCATCGACGTGAATGCAGTGAATATTTTCATGTCCCGTAATTCTGTGCCCACTCTCTTGGGTGACATTCTGCACTCTCTTTATGCCCGTACTGCTCGGAAACGGGGAACCCTTATGTGTTGTGCACCATTGCTGGCGAGGTGGTTTATTTCTCACCTCCCCAAATTTGTTTTGAAGAACAAGGAAGGCATGGGTTGGGCCTACAGAGTTATGTCTCTCGCTCACACTGACATCATCTGGAGCACTAAAGACATGGAAGAAGTGGTTGTTATTGATTGCTGTGGGGAATATCCCAATGTTCCACTATTGGGAATTGGAGGAGGGATCGCCTATAATCCTTGTCTAGCCTTACGACAGTTTCGGCGATCTAGGAGGGAAGGACCTCATGAGTTGCTAATGTCGAGCATTGTCTTTGACTTCCAAGGGGATAGTGAGGAGCATCGCCGCAGGTTCATACGAGCTTGGGACAGGGTGCACCGGTCTGATCCACATGAGTTAGGGATGAAGACCTCTCTTCCGATGGAACCGTATCTCCGATGGGTTCGTACACGTGCTCAAAAGCTGGGAATGCCGTACGAAGTTGTCTTGCCTGTGATTGTTGAGATTGCTAATGAAGAAGGGGTTCCACCTACCATCCTCCATCCATACATGCCTACTGACATTGGGGAATTAAAGAGGTCTTGGATGCAGCTAAGAGAAGAGTGGGATACTTACAGAGAAAAGTATCATAAGCAGGAGCGGAAGATTCTAAAGCTTACGAGACAGCTGGAAAATGAGAAGGTCCTCAACGACCATGTCAGCACCAACGGCAAACGACCATGGGAGTGCTGATGTCTTTTGTTATTTCTAGTTTTGATTTACTTTTCAGTATTTCCTTTTATAACGCCTTAAAGGCATTTATCAAACATTATTTCAAGTTTATCTAATAAAAGTGTGTTTCATTTTGGTTTACGAATTTGAATCTCTCGACGTCTTTGAAATCATATCATACACATTTCATTCCCATGCACCTCATTACAGGTACCCTTACAGGTTTCTCATCTTCTTCGTTGTTTATTTCAGCATCATGTCTGCTGAAACATCAACTGATCAAGCTATCAAGGCTCTGCAAGCTCAGAATGCCCAGTTCCAGGAAATGTTCATGAACTTGGCCAAGGGTCAGTAAGATCTGAAGACTCTTATCTTGAAGGATAAGAAGAAGAAGAAGAAGAAGAAGAAGAAGAAGAAGAAGAAGAAGAAGAAGAAGAAGAAGAAGAAGAAGAAGACGGTCCTACTGAATATGGGTCGCAGATTCAGGAACAATCTGCGGGAAGATGTTGATTTATCTCACTCACCTGAAGGGAGAGAAAACCAGGAAGAAAGAAGGGCTCCTAGCCCTATTGTTTCTGACAATGAGACTGACTTTGACGAAGACCAGTATCCTCCGGCTGAGGATAGGTATAAACAGCTTGAAGACCGGTTAAGTGCAATGGAGATCCAGAAGGTACCTGGATTGGACTTTGGTGATTTGGGTTTGTCATCTGGGGTGGTGATTCCCCACAAGTTTAAAGCACCAATCTTTGCTAAATACGACGGGGTTTCTTGTCCAAAGCTGCACCTCCGCTCGTATGTTAGAAAGATCCAGCCATACACTGCTGATAAGAACCTCTGGATCCACTTCTTTCAAGATAGTCTTTCAGGGACTCAACTTGAATGGTTTTACCAGCTAGAAGGAGCTAGTATCCGTAATTGGGAAGACCTTGTTGTTGATTTTTACAAGCAGTACCAATATAATGCCGACCTCACTCCCACGCGTACCCAACTTCAGGGTATGTCTATGGGTGCGAGCGAAGGTTTCAAAGACTACGCTCAGAAATGGAGGGACCTTGCTGGAAGAGTAAAACCCCCGCTGGCTGACAGGGAGTTGGTGGATATGTTTCTGGGGACCTTGTCTGGTCCGTATTTCAACCATCTGATTGGAAGTTCATCGTCCGGGTTTACTGAGCTGATTATGACCGGGGAAAGAGTTGAGGCCGGTATCAAGAGCGGTAAGATACAGAAGGGTGCTTCATCAAGTACCGAAAAGAAGCCTTTCAAGAAGGAGTCCAGTGTTATTTACAGTTCAAAGAGCCATAATAGACCTGAACACCGCCAAGCAGTCAATGCGGTTGTTATATCAAGACCAAATGTTGCCACACAACGCAACAATCAGCAAAGAGTAGAGAGACCCCAAAGACAATTCACTCAGCTTCATATGACCCTGTCTCAGATTCTGCCGCAGTTGTTAAAGACCAACTTGGTGATTTCGAAGGAAACCCCGAAGAATCCCAATACAACATCACTGTTGTACAATCCGAACGCCTGTTGTGCTTTTCATTCTGATAGCCCGGGGCATGATACGAATGATTGCTAGGTATTGAAGAATAAAGTACAGGATTTAATTGATGCTAAGGAGATTGAATTCGAAGTGCCCGAAAAGCCTAATGTTATGACTGCTCCTATGCCCAAGCATGGAGTGAATGTTGTAGATGAAGACTCGTTTGTGGTTTCTGTGAAAGACATTGCTACTCCATTGATGACTGTAAAGAAGAACCTTCTGTTAGCTGGTTTATTTCCGAGTTGCGGCGAAGGTTGCCATTTGTGTTCCGTCTTACCTACTGGTTGCCATCTTTTGAAGTCAGGTGTCCAACTCCTGATGGATAACAAAGAATTTCTGTTTGAGAAAACTGTGGTTCATTTGGTTCCTATTGAAGGAGTTGCTATAATCACCATTTTCGACAATTCTTCCAAGGCTTCCTCGAGAAAGCCTGTTAGAATTACATTTGTTCCGAGAATCTTTTCCGTTGATCATCACCATTCCTGGGCCTATCCCCTATACATCAGATAAAGTTGTCCCGTGGCACTACGGGGCTGACGTGTATTATCACAGGGTTAAACAAGATTTGAGTACTGAAGAGGCTGATACTGACGTCAGCAATATTGTTGGATCTAGTAAAGTCACCTGCAGCGGAAGACTTTTCTCCCCTGAGATCTCTCCACCAACTGTTCGGAAACCTGTTGTTATTACGTCGGCCAGTACATCTGCTACTGTCCCTGCTCAAGTTCCAATTCTTACCCTTGTCACCAAGTCAGCTGACACTCGGGGCAAAGGGATCACCAATGAGCCTGTCCAGACGGAGGCACCAAGGAAGATTATTGTTGAAGCCTCTAGACAGAAGATAGAGGAAATTCTAAAGATCATCAAGAAAAGCGACTACAATGTAGTCGAGCAGCTGGGCCAAACCCCGTCAAAGATCTCTATGGTGTCCTTATTGTTGTGTTCAGAGGCCCATGCTAAGGCTCTGATTGCTTTCCTGAAGACTGCACATGTGCCACAAAAGACATCAGCCGATTAGTTTAAAGATTGCGTGGCTAGTCTTACAGTAGATAATGGGTTGGGTTTCTCCGATGCATACTTGACTGCTAAGGGGAAGAATCACAACGAAGCCCTGCATGTCTCCATTGAATGCAGGGGCACTACTCTAGCTCATGTATTGGTGGATACTGGGTCCTCGTCGAACGTTTTGCCTAAGAAAGCTTTAGACCGGTTGGACTGTGAAGGTTTGGTGCTGAAGCCAAGCAACAATGTGGTTAGGGCCTTTGACGGGTCCAAGAGAATGGTACATGGAGAAGTGGATATTCCAGTTAAGGTTGGTTCTCAGATTTTCGCGTCTACATTCTATGTGATGGACATTCGGCCATCTTATTCTTGTTTGATGGGTCGCCCGTGGATCCACAAAGCTGGGGCAGTAACTTCTACGCTTCACTAGATGCTGAAATACCCAGTGAAGGGGAAATTGTTACGGTACGAGGGGAAGAGGAGTACATGGTGAGCCACCTCAACTCTTTCCGGTATGTGGAGATGGATGGGGAGTTCATTGAGACCCCGTTTCAACATTTTGAAGAAGTGCCCCAGACGCTGGCATCAACTGAAATTATTACTGAAGATCCTCCAATGAAGATGGCTTCCCTAAAGGATGCCCGGGCTTTTATTGAGAAAGGTGGGTGTGCAAATTGGGGCCAACTCCCTGATTTTGCACATAAGACTAACAAGTTTGGTTTGGGTTTCACTGCAGAAGCTCAAAGGGTTGTTCGGCGTGCACGGATCGGAGGACCTCCCCTGTTTATCAGCAATTTAGGAGTAAATTCCATTGAAGACGATGTTGAAGAATCTGAATTTGACAGCTGGATTTACCCAACTGCCGATGGTGGACTAAGCAATTGGACGGCAAAGGACTTCGTCCCAATTTCTTTTATTACCCAGTAATGAGACTTTTGTTTTGTAACAGACAATTTTTAAAACTTTACAGCCCGGTGCCTTACCCGAGACACTGTGGCTTTGTTTGTGAGGGCTTTATGTGTGTCATTTCCATATATCATTAATAAAAACATTGGACGTTTTCTTGCATTTCAAATTTTGTGCTCCTTGTTTTTCTTTTTTATCTTGCAAAACAGCTATTTTACACACACTCACATATACAGGTCTACATCCACTCTGGATCCCACTGATAACGACTCTGCTACTGCCGGTTATGACTTTGAAAGTCTGATCAACTTAGTCGAAGACGAAGGTGAAGATGATTGCGAAGTGCCTTGTGAACTTGCTAGACTGTTACTTCAGGAGGAGAGGGCTATACAGCCGCATGAAGAGCCAGTGGAAACAGTGAATCTGGGTACAGAGGAAGACAAGAAAGAGGTCAAGATGGGTGCAAATCTGGAATCTAGTGTTAAGCAACGGTTGATTCAGATGCCGGGTGACTATGTGGAGATCTTTGCATGGTCTTATGAAGATATGCCTGGGTTGGATACCGATATTGTGGTTCACCGATTGCCTACCAAGGAAGACTGTCCTCCAGTGAAACAGAAAGTCCTTCGAATGCGCCCAGAGATGTCTGAGAAAATCAAGGCTGAAGTTATGAAACAGTTTAACGCCGGTTTTCTAGCAGTTACTTCTTATCCACAATGGGTGGCCAACGTGGTTCCTGTGCCGAAGAAGGATGGTAAAGTTCGAATGTGTGTCGACTATAGGGATCTGAACAGGGCGAGCCCCAAGGATGATTTCCCTCTACCTCATATCGACGTTCTGGTTGACAACACCGCACAACATAAGGTATTCTCCTTTATGGATGGTTTCTCCGGTTATAATCAGATTAAAATGGCTCCCGAAGATATGGAGAAGGCAACCTTTGTTACTCAATGGGGTACCTTTTGCTACAAAGTCATGCCTTTCGGATTAAAGAATGCTGGGGCAACGTATCAGTGTGCCATGGTCGCTTTGTTCCACGACATGATCCATCATGAGATCGAGGTATACGTTGACGACATGATTGCAAGATCCCAGACTGAAGAAGAACATCTTGACCACCTTCAGAAGCTATTTGACAGGTTGAAGTTGTACAAGCTGAGGTTAAACCCGAACAAGTGCACCTTCGGGGTGAGATCTGGTAAGCTGCTGGGTTTCGTCGTAAGTGATAAAGGTATTCAGGTGGATCCTGCAAAGGTGAAGGCTATACAGGAAATGCCAGCTCCCCGAACAGAAAAAGAAGTCAGAGGCTTTCTGGGACGTCTAAACTACATTGCCCAGTTCATCTCGCACCTGACTGCTACTTGTGAGCCAATCTTCAAGTTACTGAAGAAAGATCAAGTGGTAAGATGGAACGATGAATGTCAGGCCGCTTTCGAAAGGATCAAAGAATATCTCCAAGAGCCACCCATTGTGATGCCGCCAGTTCAAGGGAGACCTTTGATCTTATACTTGACAGTACTCGACAATTCAATGGGGTGTGTGATGGGGCAGCATGACGAGTCTGGCCGAAAAGAGCATGTTATTTATTACCTTAGCAAAAAGTTTACCGACTGCGAGACCCGATACTCGTTGCTTGAGAAAACTTGTTGCGCTTTGGCATGGGCTGCTCGCCGGCTGAGACAGTATATGTTGACTCACACTACTCTATTGATATCAAAGATGGATCCAATCAAGTATATCTTCGAAAAGCCTGCCTTGTCTGGAAGAATAGCAAGATGGAAAATGATCTTGACTGAGTATGACATCCAATACACGACTCAAAAGGCAATCAAGGGAAGTGTGTTGGCAGATCATCTGGCACATCAGGCAATGGACGATTATCAGTCTATGAACTTTGAATTCTCGGATGAGAACATTATGTTGGTGACCGACTGTGAGACACCTGGACCGGATGAAGGACCTGAGGAAGGATCCTGATGGTCTATGTACTTTGATGGAGCTTCAAACGCTTTGGGTAATGGCATTAGCGCCGTGATCATATCTCTTGAAGGCTCTCATACTCCATTCACCGCCCGACTATGTTTCAACTGCACCAACAACATGGCGGAGTATGAAGCATGCATTATGGGTCTTCGAGCAGCTATTGACCTAAGGATTAAGTTCTTAAGTGTATTCGGAGATTCCGCTCTCGTGATCAGTCAGATCAAAGGCGAGTGGGATACGAAACACCAAAATCTTATTCCTTACAAAGAGTATGTGTTGACGTTGCTTCCGCACTTCGAGGAGATAATTTTTTAACACTTCCCTAGAGAGGAGAATCAGTTGGCGGACGCGCTGGCTACAATGTCTTCTATGTTCAAGGTTAGATGGGACAATGAGGCTCCCCAGATTACCATTGAGAGGTTGGACGAACCTGGACATTGCTGTGACATTGAGACTGAAGAGGTAGTAGATAAACCCTGGTTCCATGAGGTAAAGAGGTATCTTGAAGCTCAGGAGTACCCCGAGGGTGCATCTGTTAATGACAAGAAGTTTCTGAGGAGGTTCGCGACGAAGTTCTTCATCAGCAATGGTATTCTTTACAAGCGTAACCATGATTCGACCTTACTGCGTTGTGTGGATAAGAACGAAGCGGAAAGGATCATGATAGAATTACATGAAGGTACTTTCGGAACTCATTCCAGTGGACACGCCATGGCAAAGAAAATCCTACGGGCATGATATTATTGGTCCATAATGGAAGTCGACTGTTATCATCATTCTCGGACCTGTCACAAGTGCCAAGTTTATGCTGATAAGGTGCGTATACCTCTAGTACCTCTGAATTTTTTAACAGCTCCTTGGCCTTTTGCAATGTGGGGCATCGACATGATCGGCGAGATCAGACCTACGGCATCTAATGAGCATCGTTTCATCCTGGTAGCTATTGATTACTTTACGAAGTAGGTTGAAGCAGCTTCCTTTGCTACAGTGACCAAGAACGTCGTGGCACGGTTCATTCGGCACAATCTGATCTGTCGATATGGTATACCAGAGAGGATCATTACGGACAATGGTACAAATCTCAATAATAAGATGATCATTGAGCTCTGCAAGCAGTTCAAGATACAGCATCACAACTCTTCTCCCTACCGGCCAAAGATGAATGGGGATGTAGAAGCGGCTAATAAAAACATTAAGAAGATTGTGCAGAAGATGACGTTGACGTACAAGGATTGGCACGAGATGTTACCTTTTGCTCTTCATGGGTACCGTACCTCAGCACGGACGTCAACAGGGACAACACCCTACTCCTTGGTTTATGGTATGGAGGTTGTCTTGCCCATTGAAGTTCAGATACCCTCTATTTGGATTATGAAGGATGCAGGTTTGAGCGAAGATGATTGGATTCAGACCCGACTTAATCAGCTAAACTTAATCGACGAGAATAGACTTACTGCTATTTGCCATGGTCAAACGTACCAAAAACAAATGATCAACGCATTTAACAAGAAAGTCAGACGACAAGAGTATCAAGTTGGGGATCTGGTAATCAAGCACATTATCTTACCTCAAGGTGATCCCAGGGGCAAATGGACCCCTACTTACGAAGGGCCATTTATGGTTAAGAACATTTTCTCAGGAGGAGTTATGATTCTAACCACCATGGTTGGTGACGACCTTCCTCACCCCGTCAATGCAGACATAGTAAAAAGATACTACGCATAATCAAAGACCCGCTAGGTTGACTGGCCTAGGCAAAAATAAAGGCTTCCCGACGAACCAAAATGGTTTGGGCAAAAATAAGGGATGAAAATGAAAAAATCTGTACACCCGGCAAGTCGAAAACTTGAAAAGGCGACTTGGGCAAAAAAGGGTATCCCGGTGGATCGAAAACCCGAAAGGGCGGTCCAGGCAAAAATTAGGGATCAAAGCGTAACACTATGTCTCATTGGATTACCTTGCAACCAAACTTCGGTATCGACTATCAAGCTCGGATAACACTAATCAATTTGATCTACCTTCAACCAAGTAGCAAAGTGATGAGATGCTCGAGGACATAAGGGAAATAGCAGAGTTGGAACCCAGTGGGATTATTCACATAGATGTTTTTCTTGGTTTATTACAAATTGTATAAATTCTATTTGTTCGGCGGCGTTCTCTTACTAGGACGTCAGCCTCTTGTACAAAAACGCCTATTTACAGGCCAAACTTCAAAATCAATACAAGTCATCTTTACAAAGAAATTTCAGACTGTTTTTCCTTTATCTGTTTTGTTTTGCAAAGAACGTCCAATGTTCATTTTTGATATATGCATTTGACATTAATTGTTTCTCAATAATATTTACATGTGAAACAAAAGACGATTACTCGTAATATCAGAAACGGGGGCAATAAGAATTGTCCAAGCTTTACAGTTGCTCTGTCCACCAGGTACAAGGATAAATTCAGCTGAAAAATATGGTTGAAATACTTTCACTCCCCGCAGAGTAAGAAAAGGCAGTAATGTTAGCTCTCCCCAGCTGAGACTCACAACCGCGAATGAATCGGTAATATTCTCCCCAAGCAGAGTTTATCTATCATCAACACTGAAAAGTCTCATCATCCCCGGTGGAGTATAAAATATCCCCATTGGAGTCTGGAAAGTTTCCCCAGCACAGTCTGAAAAAGTTTCCCTAGTGAAGTTTGGAGAATCATCCCCAGTAGACTTTGGCAGATTGTCCCCAGTAGAGCCTAAAAGGTTATCCCCAGTAAGGTCGCTATTGAAAAAAATCATCCCCAACGGAGCTCGTTCCTTTCACCAACAGGAATTCAATCCCCAACAGGATTCAGTATCACCAGCAACGGTAATTCATCCCCAGCGGAGTTTATCAATGGAATCCTCAATAGATCATCTCTTCCCCACAAAGTCATTCTCCTCATCAGTTTATTCCCCAGCGAAGTTATCCTCTCCTGCAGGTTTATTCTCACAAACATCTTCATTCGCTATCCCCAGTGGAAACGGAGAATCCAACTCTTTTCTCCAGCAGCTATCCGGGATTTATTTTCCCCAGCTAAAAACATTACATTTCCATACATCATGACACATGCATATACACATCATGCAACACAATCTCATTTATTTTGAGAACATCATTTGCTTGATACATATCATGCGTTACATACAACTAACCTTTATCTTGCAGGAAGGATGCAGTTAAATTCTCACAAAATTCAAAGCTATGAAGTTGTTTCCTCCAGTTGAATTACTGACAAGTTCTTAAAACTCAGCAGAGATGTTTTCTCAGTTGAAGTACAGACAAGGTCCTAAATCTCGACAAAGATATTCCTTCGTTGAATTACAGACAGGTTCCTAAATCTAAACACCTCAGTTGAATAACGGGCGAGTTCTTAAATCTCGATGAAGATGTTTCCCTCCAGTTAAATTATGGACGAGTTCTTAAAACTCAGCAGAGATGTTTTCTCAGTTGAAGTACAGATAAGGTCCTAAATCTCGACAAAGATGTTCCTCCATTGAATTATAGACAGGTTCCTAAATCTCAACACCTCAGTTGAATTACGGGCGAGTTCTTAAATCTCGATGAAGATGTTTCCCTCCAGTCGAATTACTGACAAGTTCTTAAAACTCAGCAGAGATGTTTTCTCAGTTGAAGTACAGACGAAGTCCTAAATCTCGACAAAGTTCCTCCGTTGAATTACAGACAGGTTCCTAAATCTCAGCAGAGAAGTTTTCTCAGTTGAATTACGGGCGAGTTCTTAAATCTCGACGAAGATGTTTCCCAAGTCGAATTACTGACAAGTTCTTAAAACTCAACAGAGATGTTTTCTCAGTTGAAGTACAGACAAGGTCCTAAATCTCGACAAAGTTGTTCCTCCGTTAAATTACAAACGAGTTCCTAAATCTCAGCAGAGAAGTTTTCTTAGTTGAATTACGGGCAAGTTCTTAAATCTCGACGAAGATGTTTCCCCCCTCAGTTGAATTATGGGCAAGTTCCTAAATCTCGACACCTCAGTTGAATTACGGGCAAGTTCCTAAATCTCGACACCTCAGTTGAATTATGGGCGAGTTCCTTTCCCTCAACAAATATCAGACTTCCCTAGTGGAATCTTCCTCAACAGCAAGTATGCAAGCTCTCGCTAAGGAATCTCTTATCCGATCGACACTTCTCCAAATGGCATCTATAATCCCATTTCCAACATCACAAAGCAACTACCACTTCATGCGAGTGCAAATTTCTGAGCACTCTAGTGTTCAATCCTCTTCCACCTTCGGATCACGAAAGGCACGAAAGCCAATCTACATCCTCAGGTTTAAGAAGATTGAACAGGGGCAGCTGTTGTACCCCAAAATTTTCCCTCCCATATTTCTCAAAGACATTGCAAGAAAAATCTCCAAGTTGCTCAAGGTTGCTCAAAGATTGACCAGACAAGCTATCTCCTAAGGCAGTCTACTCAAATTAGGGTTTGGTGTTGCATCAAGATACTTGAGTCCAAGTGACCCCAAGTGCTCACCAATGTCCTAATATGTTCTCAAGATCATCCATGTCAAGTTTCAAGCCTTGCAGAAGATTTTTGCTCAGTCAATTGCTCAAAAGGTCTAAAAATCGACTGTGTTAGGGCAAAAGTCAACTGTGACCCAAATACAGTCAAACTTCAAGATTTTTTTCCAACATTATCATTTTGAAGTATATTTCATCATTTGATAAAGGGTTGATCATGATTCATCAAGGATTGCTCAAGGTTCATCAAAATTCAAAAGTTGCTAAATTAGGGTTTTGTAGGAAAAGTCAACCCAAATTTGACCAATCATAACTTTCTCATACTTTATGATAAATGACCCATCCAAAGCTAATTTTGAATAGGATGAAATTCCATACAATCCATCTTCATACCCCAAGTTCAAAATATGCACTCACAAGAAGTTATGAATTTTGACATTATAGGTCATTTTTGAAAGTCAACAAAAACACCTTTTTTGTCAAAGCTTCTAACTTGAGAATGGAATATCAAATTGAGATGATACCAAAAGGGTTGATTAAAGGACATCTCAATCTTTCTAAAAAGTCCAAGAACACCTCCGAAAGTTCAAAATTGAAGAAGTTATGCATTGTTGAAGTTGGACTTTTTTGCAAAATTGCCAAAAGTCAACTATCCCCAAAACTTCAAATTTTGCCAAATGGGCCCATTCTTTTTCACTTGTTTTGAGTTCGCATTATTTCCCACGTGCTCTAGATTTAGCCATGTGTCCATATCACATTTTTATTAATTATTTTGATTTTTATTTGAATTAATTTGATTTAAATCAAATAAAATCAAATAAAATCCAAAGCATTGATACCAATGGGTTTTTTTACTGTTTCAGGCTTTAATCACAGCTAGAAAACCATTCCCAATTCGTATCCAGGCATAAGGGTACAAAAAGATTGAAATCAAGCCAAAATTGGAAGGTTGTAAAAGAAGATCAAATCAAATATTCAATCATCAATGTAGGAAGATTTGGACAAAGTTTGTTACCCTAATACACTGAGCAATACATAAGGAAGTGAGAGACACAAGAATCAGGGTTAGAGATCAAGCATAGAGGTAGAACCAAACTTGCAAAAACAAAGAAAAAGTGTGGGATTGAAATCAAGGTTAGAGGTCGTTTCAGAGCTTGGGAAGTGTCTCAATCGTTTGCTGGCCATCTCCAGAAGCTAAACCAATCCAAACCACGCGTTTTCAAGCTTCCTTGAGCGCTGTAAGTCCCTCACGGATCCGCCCCATTCTTGATTTTGATTTGTATTATTCTTGCATCTATAACAAAAACTAATTGCATATTTGTGATCACCACATCATTTACAAGCTTTTGGCATCATTTGATTTTGTTTATCTGACCTATAGCAAGATCCACCATTATTAGGGTTTTGTTCTTGTTTTTGGGGTTTCTTGTTTCAGGGATAATTGGCCCCAGATAAGGGCATGGTTGCATCCAGGAGGTTGAGACGAACTCAACCCTGGCCTTAGAAATCATTTTCATAGCCTGAGGACGATTTTGGAATGAAGCTGCGCTTTTAGCTGCGGATAAAAATCTGCAGGTAAAATTACAGTTCTTAGAGGACAGGGACGATGAGGTGTCATCCATCCATTTGCCCATTCAAACGTTTGCGCGCTTTTTTTTAATTTTCTGGCAATTGACTTTGTTTTCATATAATATATTTCATTTGTATTATAATAACAAAAGCAACAACTTGGCCTAGTGGTGGCCACATAAGCGTTCAAAGACCAAAAGGCTGGAGGTCAGGGGTTCGATCCCTGCCTCTAGCAAGTTGCATTTTTCTTATTTATTTATAGGAAATCTAGTGTGCATGCAAGTCTGCAACCCACCATGCGCCTTCCTCATCAAGCGTGCCAGATGGCCAGATGGCCAGATCTGGTGGTCAGCATCAAAGGTCCACCATATGCAGGTCAACACATGAGTACTGGATCAGAAAAAAAGTCACATGGATCAGTTAATGGGCCACCGAAATTGCTTTCAACACCACCCAAATCAGGCCTAAACTCTCTTTCTCTTATATTTTCTTTTTATTGATTTAATTATTTTATTTTATTTAATTAATTTACTAACCAATGAAATTAATTTTCTTTTTATCACAAAATTATAAAAAATATTTTTATCCAATAAATTTCAGAATTCTTTTTTTTATTAATAAATTTTAATTAATTAATTAGGTTTTTAATTCTAGGAAAGTTTAATTTATTTTTGTAAATAAATAAAATCAACTAGAAATCATTAGGTTTAACTCTAAATTTAATTATTTTTATTTCTTTCTTAAATTAACAAAAAAAACTCCAAAAATATGTCGTTAATTATTTTTCATTAATTTATTTATTTAATTTCTAATTTAGTATTTAATTTAGGACTTAATTTCTTTTCTTAAATAAAAACAACAAAAACATTTTTCTTTTAAAGGGGTCAAAACCCTAATTCGCATTCGATTTAATTTTGCGTCGCACTTTATTTTCTTAATTAATGTATCTGCTTCCGGTATGTAATAGTTAATTAGGACATTTAATTATTTTACTGCTTTATTTTATTTTCAAAGGGTTGCTTTTGGCGATGTAAATACCCGACGCCTTGTAATTTAATTTCCGTATTTTAAATTCCGCAAATTATATAACTGTTAGATATTTGATAATAGGGCTTGCATGACAAGAATGAATGTTTTAATCTAAAATCAAGTTAGATCACCCTTAACATGTGCAAAGATAAAAATGAACTGAAAACAACACAATCGCACATGTGTACTCCTAGGGTACACCCCACTTGGTTGCCTTCGTACACGGTCATTGAGTATAGGGTATTTTAGAGGTCGCCCTCTTGTCTAAAAGATCATAGTTGCCTCGAAATGGTTGCCTCAGAAATTTTCGCCTCGAATACATAATTTAAGACATTAGGGCTACCGCTAAGACATCCTAACATTGCTTTAGTGACCGTATGTCCCTCATTCGAATTGACCCTCAAGCTCCAACGATGGTGCTACCTACTCACTAATAGTGGGATAGCATTGTCTAAAGGAAATTAGCATAGAGCGATTTCTTTTTCGAGTAGGTAGATAGTTCTTAAATACTTGCTCATCCGAAACAAAACAAATCTTTCACCCTTACACATTTACAAACAAAGTTTTCAAAAACACTTCATTACACTCTTGAGGACAGAAGCAAGAGTTAAATCGAAGTTAAAACAAAAACTTTTCAAAACCCACAAGCACAAAGAAAACATTTTGAAAATGATGAGGAAGTACCTAAGAGCCCGTAGATAACTACGGATAGAAAGGGTGCTAATACCTTCCCTTTCTATAATCTACCCCCCGTACCTAGAAAATCTCGAAAAAGGAATTTTTCTCTGTTTTTTTCCTTTCCTTGTTGGATAAAATAAAAGTCGGTGTCGACTCTTGCTTACCGCGACATTTTGCGAATACAAACGCAAAACGCAAACCAGCATTCCAAAAAAACAGTCAGTTCTTCCCACCGTTTTACACAAGGCTTTGGAGAGGGGGATTACATAATCAAAACTTGGGAAAAATAGTAAAGGCAAATAGTAAACCTAAGTTAAACTATTACAAACTCAGAGCAATTACATTAATTGGAAAATAATGAAATAAATGTGTGTAATGAAATTAAATACGGAATTAAAATTAAATTCAAAGATATTTGATTTAATAAATAAAGAAAAAATACTTTTTGGATTTTTTGAGAAAAATAATTAACTTTGCAAATTAACCTAATTTCTAATTAATTTTAATTATGGAAAAAGAATTTAAATTATTCTAATTAACCTAATTAATTAATAGAATTAATTATTTTACAAAAAAAACTAATTCTAATATTTTTGTGTTTTTATGATTTTTGACTTAATTAAAAAAACAATGATTATTTTTGTGAAAAAAATAATTAAAACAAATAATTAAAATAAGAAATTAAAAAAGAAAAAGAATGGGCCTGGTAATGAAAAATAATTCTGGCGGTGTATGATGAGTTTGTCCAGGCCCAATCCTACTGGTGGCCCAAGGTTGTGCCTGATTCAGTGTCATTGGCCTTTGGAGGGTTTACCATGCTCCTTGCCTGCTGCATGTTGGATCTGATCTGATGATGGATCTAATGGCTGAGATGTTGAGGTGCATGGTGAGCGCTGGGTGTGTGACGCATTGGATCTGCAAGGAAATACCAAGAAAAACACAAAAGCACACGCCTGGGATCGAACCCATGACGTTTGCTTTACACTTCCCTTCCTTGACCATCTGCGCTGGAGGACTCATTCATTAACATAACTAAATAAATAAAATATAAGTGAAACAAAGTATTATGCCCAGTAAAAACGCGCGAATTTTAAACAAGCCAATGGTATGCTGCCACGCCCTCATCTTCTTTCCCAGGGATTGTTGTTTTAGAAGGAGCTTTTACCTACGGACGAACTCGTCACTATAGGCTATAGTGACGGTTCTTGTGCGTGGCTACAAACCTGCAAACGTAAAACATGTAATACAAGCAACATAAATTCTATCCAAAGCCATAGATCAATGGGAAATAACCCCCTGAGTGCTATGATACTCATAATCTGGGCCAATTTTCCCTAGAGGAGGAAACCCCAAATTCGAGCTTATGAACCCTAGCCATGGCAGATGCCCGTACCTGCACTTAAACTTCAATCAAAGCATTCCAGTACATTGCAAATATGATAACAAGCATAGATATATAATTAAAACATGTTTATGCTGCAAGAATCATTATAATCGATTTTTGGAAAGAAGGGCAAATCGTGATGTTTGTGTAGCGCGTTTCTGGGCTTGTGGAGACTTGGTGATGCTTCCAATCGCTTCAGAGGATGCCCAGGGATGTGTTTTGATCCTTGGAAAGGCTTGAAACGGCCTGTAGAAAGGAATGTGATTTGCATTTTTTTGTCAAAAAATTAAACTTTGTTCTTGCTCTAGGGAGGCAGGCTGCGCGTGAATTCTCTCTCTTAGGGTTCACAAATGCTTTTGTATATGTACTAAATCCAATTAGGTCAATAAAATTGGAAAGAATCAAAAGATTGATGGTCTTGAAGTTTTTATTCAAATCTTTCCAAAATTGGAGATTTCCTCTTGTTTTTGGCTTGGCACGATTTGTTTGATCATTGACGGCATATGAGATCTATAATTCAATGCAAAACAAATCTCATCCCACAAATTTGATTTTATTTGATTTTATTTGATTTTTAAATGAATAAAAATCAAAATAAATTAAATAAATGAGTGAATAATGCATGGGGGGTCCCATAGGTCGTGGACCATGCTAGGATTGAGATTCAATCTTGAAAAGATGGGCCCATGTGGAAAAAAATGCAATTTTGAGCATTGTTGACTTTGAGCAAATTTCTAAAAATGGCCAATTTTGACAATGCATATGTCTCTTAATTTTGACCATAATAGGGTGTTCTTAGACTTTTTAGAAAGCTTAGGATGTCCTTTAAAAAACACTTTTGGTTTCATATCAATTGGATCTTCCATGTTCATGTAAGAAGCTCTGACCCAAAAGGTGTTTTTGTTGACTTTTTGAAATGACCTATAATGTCTGAATTTATATCTTTTCATGAGTGAATTTTTTGAACTTGAGGGATGAATATGAGTTGTAGGTAATTGAATTATATTCAAAATGAGCCTTGGATGAGAAATTTATGATAAAGTATGAGAAAGTTATGCCTGGTCAAAGTTTGGTTGACTTTTCCTATAGAAACCCTAATTTAGCAACTTTTGAGTTTTGATGAATTAGGAGCATTCCTTGAGGAATCATGATCAAACATTGATCAAATAATGTATATAACCTCAAAATATTGATGTTGACCAAAAATCTTGAAGTTTGACTGTACTTGGGCCACATTTGACTTTTGACCCAACATAGCTGATTTTCAGGCATCTGAATAGTTGACTGAGCAAACTTCTTGTGCAAGGCATGAAACTTGACATGGATGATCTTGAAGACATATTAGGGTAATGGAAATCATTTAGGACCCTTGGAACTCAAACATATTGTTAAGGAGTGAAAACCCTAGTTTGAGGCTCATTGTCTTAGGAGGAGGATTTGTCTGGTCAATCCTTAGTCAACTTGAGCAATTGAGGACCTCTAGGAATATGTTTTGAGTAAAAATGGGAGGGCAAATTTTGGGGTAAAACACTCTTGTTTGAGGGAAAACAAAGATTCAAGTTGGGGAGAGTTTGATGAGTGTCAATTATGACTATTTTTCCACATGAAAACTTGGCATTTTTAAGTTTCATTTTATGTTTTTGATCAATTATTTCCCCATGTTTGCTTTAATGCATCTTTTATATATTTAATTGTGGAAATTTTAATTTATGTGTTAAGTGTGTAGAAAAACCTTGAAAATCCAATAAATAATAAACAGGCCAAGGAAAAAGAAATCAAATCCAAGAAAAGAAATTTACGTTTGTTCACTAGACGAGTTAGGGGAGATGTTGAAGCGAGGTCGTCGGGCGAGACCAGGGCGGGGAAGAAGTGAAACAAGTCAGTAGCTTCCTAGTGGCAAATAGAGGTATGGTCGTCGGGCGAGGTTGAAGCGTTCTGGTTGTCGGGCGAGATTTTGGTCGCCGAGCGGATTTAGATACTTTCCCAAGGCGGTTTAAGTGTTGTGCATTAGCTAATGTGAAGCAAATTGGACATTTCGTCGGATGGATCTTTTGGTCATCGGGTGAATTTAGTTGAATAGAATTTGTATATGCATAATTATACCAGGGGTCCTTTAAGTTATTCTACTGTAACAAGTTGGTCCCTTAAGTTTTTATTTTGTAACAACTCGGTCCTTTAAGTAACAAATGTATGCACAATTATCCTTTTTTACCATTTTTTTCAATCTTAGATTAAATCAATCACCCAAAATACATAAAGTTACAACAAAATCCATATATTAGCATCCTAAATACATAAAGTAACATCTAAAAAATATAAAGTTAGATCCTAATTTAACCAAAAAAAGTTAAGGACCAAGTTATTACAAAAAAAAACTTAAAGGACCAACCTATTACAATAAAATAACTTAAAGGGACCATGAAGTAATTATGCCATTTGTATAAATAGGTTCAAAACAAATTTTTATAGAGTCCTACCATATCTTATATATATTTTATGCCCTAGATACCATTTTAGAGAGGGATGAAGCTAAGAAAACAACTAGAGAGGGTGCTTCTTGAAGATCCAGAGTTGGGTTTGCATTAATCATTGGGAAATCACGATTGATGCATGTTCATCTTCATTCTTCTCTTTGTATCAAGCTACCATGAGTAGCTAAATCCCTTTCTTGTTGGAGTTGAATGTAAGTTTACCATAATATTATGTATTTTTATTGATCATGGTGTTGTATACAATATATTTATGATTATATATCGATGTTATCTTCATTTTCATGTTATTCTCAAGGTTTGAATTAATGTTGAGTAATAAGATTTGAATCTTAATCTAAGATGAACATGTGTTAGATTCTAGATTTTAGGCATAGATTTAGGTTTAACATTCACCGTAAGTATCGACTTTAATGCTCCATATTATTTAATGGGCTGAGATATCATCGATTAAACAATACAGTAGAACCCACAACACCGTTTAAACATAAGCAGTGTTGATGAGTGATCTCATCATAAGTTTAGACATAAACTCTTTTTTGAGCGATTCATGATAATATTGATGAATGTTTAGATTGTGTATAATTGATTGGTAAATTTCATACTCTATCAGTGGATGGAGTCTAATCTTGACAAGTTCTCATATCTCTGAAACTTTATTTATCATTCATTTGTTTTACATTATGTATTTTTAAACCATTAAATATCTTGAAAATGTAAGCTTAAAATCATAGTGATTTTTGAACAAAATTGATACCGCACTAATCCATGTGGAGACGATAAAAAATACTTACACTTTTGAGTTCTACTTTACTGCAACAAAAAATTTGAATGGTGGAAAAGAAATATGTATACTTGCATCGTAGGTATTGATGATGAGCTATGGGACATTCTTGAAGATGGTATTGACTTTGATGTTGATGGAGTAGGTATGGTGACTGATAGGAAGAGTCGCACACCTGCATAGAAAAAGGTTTACAAAAAACATCATTGAGTCATAAGAATATTGGTTGATGCTATATATCACTATGAGTATATCAAGATTCTTAACAATTTTACTGCCAAAACCATCTTTTAATCTTTGTGTGCTTCCTATAAAGGGAATTGATAAGTGAAAGAGTCTAAGGAAAATATTTAGGTATAATAGTATGAACTGTTACAAATGAAGGAAGATGAAAACATTGAAACCATGTTCTCTAGGTCTAAAGTTCTTGTGTCTGGTCTTGAAAACATTAAAGGCATATTGTCTGTTAATGAAGAGCAATGAATATGGCATATACGTTTGGGCCATGTTAGCATGAGAAGATTTTCTCAGCTTAATAAACTTGAACTTGTCAGAGGCCTTCCAAAACTTAAGTTCTCTTTAGAAGCTCTTTGTGAAGCATGTCAGAAGGGCGAAATTTTTAAAAACTTCTTTTAAAGCAAAGAATGTTGTTTCTACTTCTAAGCCATTGGAGCTTTTGTACATTGACTTGTCTGGACCAGCGAAAATTGCTTTTGTCAATGGTAAGAAGTATGGTATAGTCATTGTTGATGACTATAGTCGATGAACATGGTTTAAGTTTCTTAAACACAAGGATGAGTCACATTCTGTGTTTACTACCTTCTGCTCTCAAGTGCAAAATGAGATGGATCTCAGGATTTTCAAAGTCAGAAGTGATCATGGTGGCGAGTTAGAAAATAAAAACTTTGAAAAGGTTTTTGATGAAAATGTAATTTCCCGTGATTTCTCTTTCCCTAGAACTGCACATCAAAATGGAGTTGTAGAGAGGAAGAATAGGACTTTGCAAGAAATAGCCAGAACCCTGATCAATAGGACTAACATGGCAAAGCACTTCTAGGCAGAGGCAGTCAACACAACGTGTTACATTCAGAACAAAGTCTCTATAAAACCTATTTTGGGTAAGAATACATATGAATTATGGAAGAACAGAAAACCCAACATTTCATATTTTCATCCTTTTGGATGTGATTGGTTTATGTTGAACACTAAGGAGAATCTTCATAAATTTGATTCTAAAGCACAAAAGTGTATCATGTTAGGATACTCTGAACGCTCAAAAGGCTACAGAGTGTATAACACTGAAACTCATATTTTTTAGGAATCTATTCATGTTAGATTAGATGATAAGCTTGACCCTGAAAAGTCAAAAGTAGTTGAAAATTTTGCAGATTTGGAGATTACCTTTTCAGACTCAGGAGGTAATGATGTTGCTACAAAGGAACCAAAGTAGAAGGAATCTGAAGAATTTCAACCAGAAGCTGTTGAAGCTTGGACTCCTCTGATGAGGAACATAACTAGACCCTCATATTCTAAATAATTGATTCTGGGCAATAGATCAGAACCAGTCAGAACCAGATCCTCCTTCAAACCTTCTGAAAAAACGCTTTTGGGTTTGGTGTCCCTTATAGAGCCTACATTTGTTGATAAAATACTTTTGGACATATAATGGATTCTGGATATGTGTTGTACCCCAAAATTTTCCCTCCCATTTTCTTTAAGACATTCTCATGAGGTCCCTATTTGCTTAAAACTACTCAAGAGTTGACTGGTCAAAACCACCTCCTAAACAAGGGTCTTTAACTATGGTTTTGTTTTTCTCAAGGAAGATTGGGTTGCAAGGGTCTAAAATGGATTTTATGGTTCATCATAGGTCCTCAATAATGCTTATATCAAGTTTCAAGTCTTGCATCACATGTTTGCTCAGTCAATGGCTCAGATGATTGAAAATCAACTGTATTTAGTAAAAAGTCAATTGTGGTCAACATATAGTCAAACTTCAAGATTTTTTTTGTCAACATCAACATTTTGAGTTGATATTCATCATTTGATCAAGGATTGATCATGGTTCCTCAAGGAAAACCCTCAAATCATCAAAGGTCAAAAATTGCCAAAATCTTGAAAAAGTTGCTTTGATCTTAAGTTTCGAGGAAAGAAAGATGGGGAGAGAAGCTTCCCATAGACGGTGCTACTGATCTTACCGGTTGATCAGAACCTGAGAAGTGGCCAGAAGATGATCTGTAGTCAAGATGTGAAGTCGAGGAAAAAAGGGGTTGTACTTGTAATGCACTTCGACGATCAAGTAAGAGTGGGAACAAGAAGGTACAAGCAAAGTATTAAGTGGTGAATAGTGAATATTCGATACCTGGCCCACACAAGTGTGAGGGTATATATAATTCCCCTGACGCATGGCCATTGGTTCCTAATTTCACGCCTAGATATGTGGGTCAGTGAAATTAGGTAACTGCCAGGACTTGGTCAAACTGAGCAGATGTTCTCGTAACTAGCCGTTGGTCCTGAGGAAGAGTTTAGTTGCGGGCATCTCTCTGGTCAGTTCATGGTGGCCTGCATGACGTTGATGTCGGGAAGGCTGAGAGGATGCTCGTCGGTCATCTTGGGCCAGTGCTGGCTCGGGAGGGTAAATGGACGACATACTCGATAGGTAACGGGCAATCTGGGTCACAGTCGTGCGGGCCGTACCAAAGGAGATGTCCTGGATCGGGCTTAGTCAAGTTGTCGGGCCAATTTAGAACAGTAATTTTGATAAAAATCAGAGTAATTTAAATTTTTTGCATCAATAACAAATAGGATATCACATCATTCAACATATTCAATTTTGCTCAGTTAACATGAAATAGATACATAACACACATTTCAGATGAACCGACAATATTTAAACATAGTCTTCAAATTTCAATTGTATTAAAGCAGCGGAAAGAATTCCATAATCATTCTAAAATCTTCAACCATTATAAGTCAGATATGAAATCAATTAAGAGAGAGTTTACAACACTCCTCAAAATCATCAAAAGACATTAATTAAATAAAAACAATTGGACATTCATCCCCGGTGTTATGTATCAGAGCAATGACACTCACTCAATAAGAGAAGCAACCTCTTCTAGACTTCGTGACTCTGCACTACTCCTGGTTATCTGCATGTTACCCATGTGGAGGCAACATTCAAATAGTAAGGGTGAGATATCATGACAATATAATAAGTTATACAATTATAAGTAAACAACAGTTATCTAACAGAGGTTCATGTTCAACAAATATATTACACCACTTCCACCAGTTCATAATTCAGCAATTCAACAATCCAATGATCCAACGATTTGACAATTTAACCAATGTAATACAACTGACTCTGATGCAGGATGCATGTGGTACCATCAGGGCATAATCCTTCAACAAATTGCCATATAGACCAGGGCATAAGCCTTCAACGATTGCCAATACAGGCCAGGGTATAAGCCATCAACATTTGCCATAAAGGCCAGGGCATCAGCCCTCAACGATGCATGAAATACGACATGCCACAAAAATTTATGCAACCACAAGTATAATCATCAATACCACACCAATTTCAGGCCAACATCATCTTTACAATACTGCAATATCACCTGTAATCCCTTCGCACATCATCGATATAACACTGACACAATTAATCGTAACATTTTGCATTACAACACATACAACATACGCACACATCAGAATTCTTCCAATAAAACATTAGTATACTATCATCAAAACTATTACCGAAATGTAGAAAATATTTTTAGCTTTCCAACGATCTAAACGGCGCATCAAACGGACACCCGAGGCAAAAGTTATGATTTTTAAAAGTTTTTTCAAAAATGTTGTCACTAGCAGTGGTAACCGGTTGCTCAGTTATGGTAACCGGTTACCGCAAGACAGTAACCCTTTTCTTTTTAAAATTTCTCGCGGTAACCGGTCACCCATTTATGGTAACCGGTTACCATGTAAAACAATAGCCAAGTGTTTCAAAATACATACAACGGTAACCGGTTACCCACATATGGTAACCGATTACCCATCACGAGCAAACCCAGAAATTTGATTTTTCTGCTACGAAACTCCATCTTCTTCATCCAAAAACCCCTTTTCATGAAAGATCAAATACAACCATTATTCTAAACAATCAACACACATCATATACCATAATTCTAACACAAACAATACATCAATTTCATCAATTACAAGCAGTTGTAACAACAATTTAACAATTATTCTACACCCAAAACCCTACATTCAAACCTTCATCTACCCACAATCATACCACCTATTAGAGAGTCAGAACCCCACCCTTACCTTAGATTCTTGGTTGATTCTTGGTCTCTACGGTGAATCATTTGCCCTAGCTTCCTAGTGTTCTTCTCTTCTTCTCTCTTCTACGCGTCTTTCTCTTGTTTCTACGTAATGACCTATTCTATTGGTCTTATTCTAATATGTATTCCAACAATAATCTAACTATCCCAATTAATTTAAATATATAATTATTATTATTATTATAAAATAATAATAATAATAATAATAATAATAATAATCCTAATGATATAATAATAATAATAATAATCACTATTATTCCATACACCTCCATGATTCTACGCATTTAGCCATACACCCACATAACTACACCTCATCATCTTATATTTTAATTAAAAAAATTAATTATAATTAAATAGGGGTGTTACAACCTCCAGGACTTCAGATGCAGATGCATGAAAGAGAGATAAAAGAGATCCAAGTGATACATAACGAGAAAGTCTGTTACCTCTTCAAAATCACGCAAGTGATGAGATAACTCTACCAAAAGTCTCCTTTAATCTTTCTCAACGGAGATTGAACTCTTAATTAGCTTCAAAACTCTTTGAAACTTATTCAACCTTTTCTCAACAACTTCCCACAAAATTGGCACTAAAGTCTACCATAAACTATCATGGTAAAAATAGCAACAAAATGCACATGAAAAAAGACCAATTAAAAATTCTACAAAAATTCAAAAAAGAAATCCTGAAGAAAAAAAAACTAGCATATTTACTTTTTTCTCACAACATTTTTATTTCTATCTCGTTGGTATCAAAATTAATGGAAAACAAAATTAAAAAAAAAAACTATTAAAAAGAAATCAAAACAACTAAACAGAGGGGGTGCTAATCGGGATACAATGAGTGCTGTAAGCAACTGAATTGGTGTTAAGCCCAATCTGAATGAGTTCATAGGTTGTTTTTGTCCACAAACCTAAAAAAGTTTACTCAAAAAATATCTTTGGGCCTTAGTGGGAACCCGATCGGTGCATTACCAACAAAACAATCCCCAATTCATTAGGTTAGGGTTGAGAATAACGCTATCAGGTTTCACGTGGAAGAAAGGACTCGAGTTCTTCTTCTTCTTCTTCAAATTGCAACAACGGCGCCATGAAATTTCACTTCCAATCTTCTCCGATGATTCTTCCTCCGCCGTCAGCAAAGTGCCACCGCGCGATTTTGGTCGCGGTTCTCAACCTCATCGTCTTCTCCTTCACATCTCTGTTTCTTATTGTTTCTGTATTGTGCGATGTATGATGTTGTATAATGCCGTTGTCGTACTCAAATTGTTGCTGCGGTGAAGAAACAGGTTGAAGGTGATCGAAGAAGGGAAGTGTTGATGTTGTTGCGGGTGAAGTAGTTGCGTTGCTGAGATGATGAAGATCGAATTATGGTGATGTTGTGCGATTAAAATCGAAAACTGAAACAGGTGCAGAGAAGATGCGTGAAGTTCACACCATGCGGTTTTTGCATTGTTGTTTGAAAACCGTTGCAGATTGAGGATTTGATGATGAAGTTGTTGTAGTATGCGTTGAAGTTGTTGTAAATAAAACATCTGGTATATTTGTAGATTGGGCATAGCATGGAATTTAGGAAGGAGGAGTGTATTGGAATCTAGGAAGAAGATAACGTGGATCTTAATTAACTTAGGCAAAGTGAATTCACTTGTAATTTTTTGTGGGTTTGTAATGATATGATTATTGAAATGTAGATTGTAATGGTTTATGAATATGAAGCCAAGTTTGGTTAAGGCATGGTTTTTTGAATGGACTAATGATGAATTTGAATGGAGTTTGAAGGAAATTGAACACTGTCTGCTTGAATCATTAACGGTGTTTGAATGAACATATGACCTTGCAAATTTAATGGTAAAGTCCAAATGTTCAAGGCATCTTCCCTTTCCAATTAGAACTTGAACTTCCCATCTTCTCTTGATTCTGTGTATCCATGTAATTCATAGTGTATAAGACTTTTCCAATTGTCACATGAGTGAATCTTATGCTATGCTTCTTTCCTTTACTTCAACCAATGGAATGCATCACCATGTCCAAATGACTTGGTTGAATGCCTTGAAGTTCTTGAATTTGAACAATGGTAATTGAACTTGACTTGTAAAACAAAGTTGAATGATAACTCTTTTATAGCTTATTACTTGAACTCCAAGGAAACTCCATAGATACATCTTCCAACCTTGTATGCTTAATGAATAAGACATGTATCTTTGATGCCATTTTGACAAACTTGAACCACTTGAACCTTTAGCATCAAGAAAAACTTGAATGAACACTTCACAATCCTAACTCACTCCAATGAAACCTTAATTTCATTCGATTTTCCAATCCAAACCAAACTTGCATTCCAAACACGGAAAGAATGATGATGCTTTAATTTCGAAGAAACCATAAATCATATGATATCTTTGACAAAACCCCCCTTCCTAATAGATGGCGTTAACACAATGACCATGCTCTGAGGAATTCTTTGAAAATTAATATAAAACGTGAGACATAGGGGAACACTTTGATGTGGAATGAACCTCATGTAGAATTTCGACAAGCTCAAGTATGATAAGATGCAACCCTAATCCTTAGCTTCGCTGCATAAAACCTTGCAACTTGATGTTGAGAAGAAAATAATAGCATTGTAGTTGGATGAAGAAGAAATCCATGAATTGAAACCCTAATTCTCCACTTCACTGCTTTAAGAAGAACCAGAAGAACCGTAAGAATCGGGCTTTATTGGATATATATACACCTTAAACCAAGAGAAAACCCTAGCTTGCACGATTACTGATATTTTGAACATTAGGGTACTTTATTGAATGAAAAGATGTGAATGAATGTGAAACCTAAGCCAGATAAAAAAAATAACCAGAAGGGAAAATTTTGGGGTACAACACTAGTCTTATATTAAAATTTTGTTGGAAATTATTTTACTAACAAATATCTAAGAATTAAGAATTGAAAAATTAAGAAAGAAGGAGATCATAGAGAAGATGAACAAGTTGAGTGAAACACTTATAGATGAGAAAAATCCAAACCGAAGAATCATCGTCCTCATCTTTTTGCACAAACTCAGTTCAATCCTTCAAAACATTATACTCAATCATTGAACAATATACACTAGATGAAGGATCCTCTTGTTCAAAGAAAGACAAAGAAGATGAAAATGGTTCTTCAATATTAGAACAAAGAAGAAGAAAAGAAACATAAACCTTGGGGAATAATCATGAAAGAATCATATTCAAACAAAGAAGATAGAATATGCACAAAGTCACCTAACGGGAAAGATCTTGAGAGTAGAAAAGGGAAGTTTCCAATTCTCACCCTCGAAATATTTCTGCTTTAAATTGAAAAGATCTAAGGGAATGATTTATAAGCTCTGAGACTAAATGATTAATTAAAAGAATCTATACAAAGTATCAGTATACTCTAGAAGTATACAAATTTTGAAGTCTTTGATCCCGAGGATGAACGATGATGACGAGTGTCATTCGTTATGATTAAAGAAACATTTGAGAGTGCTCTCAAGATTAATGATTACAAATGATCAGTTGAATAATAAGTTTATAATATACTTATTCATTATGTGGTTTTTCGTCTCTCGCATCCAACAATGTGATGAGAAGGATGCACCTTAAAATGTTCTTCCTGTGTGGGAAATATTTATCAAGAATTATTTCTTGATTTAAAAGGTAAAATTATTTTAAGATTGAAATTATCGGTAAAATCTGATAAAACCCTTAAAATAATTAGTTCAATAAATCTCTCATTTCTTAATTAAGTATTGTTAACCCCTAAAAACAAGATTGTTCAAGTGTTTAAAGCATAGGGTACCAAAAGCAACAATTGAAGGTGCTAAGGAAGAAACAAAGCCCAACTAGCGCATGTAAGCTGAAAAAGAAGGATCTAATCGATTGGCACTTTTTGCTCACTGATTTGAAAATATCTAACATATATTTTCAAAATAAATTGAATCTCAACTTGTGCGCCAAGCAAAGCAAATCCCAACAATTATGAAGATCTCTCCCAAAACAAAAATATTGAAGAATCTAACCAATTAGAAGAAAATCTAATCGATTAGCAGGTCCAGAAAAGTGATTTTTTATCTGATTTTTAAACAGCACAATCTGTACATCAAAACCCTTCAATCCACACGCTAAAGAAACCAAGAAGGTTTCTCTATAAATAGGTATCATTCCTTGACTCATCTTGCACCCCATTCCTTCTAGCCCTATCATTGATGAATTCACAAGCAAACAATAACAAATCAAATATTTCGCACCATTCGCAAACCGAACCATCATGAGAATTCATACACTATCTCAAGAGGAATTCAAAGAATGCAATTTCTTCAAAAAAATTGAAACACTCAACCTCACTGACTTCCTATGCACACCTTCTGAAAAATTTCACACCACTCTTGTGAATATGTTCTTCTCAAATCTCTGTCTCACTGATGGAATACTTCAGAGTGAAGTAAAAAAGCATAAAATAAACTTTACAGTGGAAGAATTTGGAAAGTTACTAAATCTTCCCTATGAAGACAGACTTCCTGAACTTGGGGATAAAGCAAATAGGTACAATATGCCTCAATCGCATCCTCTCTAATGAAAAACCATGCATATCACATACCTTACCCACTCACATCCAAGTAAATTCTCCTTGAAAGTAGGATGACTCACTATGTGATAACTCATATTCTCTTCCCCATGCTAGGAAACTTTGCTCTCTTTACCCAAACAGACATTGAAACCGTCTGGCTAATAGAAAATAAAGTCAAGATCAACTGGGCTCAATAGGTAATTGGTTACATGCTGGAAATTAGAACAAAAGGAAAACATCTTCCTTATGGCCACTAAAATGCGGTGGGAGAACTGACTTGGCTGTTTTGCGTTTTATCGCAATTGTTGCGGATAGCAAGAGTCGCCACCGACTTTTCTTTTATCCAATAAGGAAATGGTGAAAAGAACAGGAAAGACCTTTGAGATGTTTTCTTGAGTTCGGGGGGTAGGTTATGAAAAGGGAAGGTGTTAGCACCATTTTCATCCATAGTTATCCATGGGCTCTTAGTTGCTTGCTAGATCACTTTTGAAATTGCTTTGTTTGAAATGTGTTTGTGGTGGGTTTTGAAAGTATTTTTGAAAAGCACCTTCGTTTAGGAAAACTCTGTAATGATTCTCGCCTCTATAAGAATGTATACAAAGTGTTGGACTTTTGAAAGTATTTCATGTTTTTTGAAAGTGTTTGGTGTATTTGAAAAGATGTTTTTAAAGATGGATTATGAGCAAGCAACTAAGAACGTTCTACCTACTCAAAAGTCTTTGGTTCATTTCTCTTTTCCTTTGATATTGTTATCTCACCATTGATTGGTAAGTAACCTTATTTTTGGATGTGAATGGACGGGCGTGGGTCATCGTATAGTCACTGATAACAATATTGTGAGATATCTTAGCATTTTTCTTAAGGGACTAAAATCATTTGTAAGGCATCATTCGTAGCGTCATCGAGGGACTATGATCTTGTATTTTTGATTGTTTTTGCTGAGATGTCTCACATGCATATCATGATCATTTTATTTCTTAAGAAAAGAAGTGGAGTTAATCCTAGAGGTGCAAGTGTGCAAGTGTTTTGATTTCATGATTGTTTTGTCTTGAATTAGGGTTTTCTAGTATTGATTTTATCTTTCCATACAAACCCTAATTTACTAGCATATATATTTTGAAAATGGTAAATTGCGAAAAGTAAATATCCTACACTATTACATCATTTTTGGGGATGAGGAGTACAGATTTACAATGGGGATTGCAAGAAATTAAACCTAATTATCTATTACAATCATATTGAATTGAATGAACAAAAATTGAGATAAATATTATGTACAAGAAATGGAATGAATATAATGTATAAGTATGAATGGATAAGAAATGAATTTTTGTTTTAACCTAATTAACTTAAAAGAAAATAATTAACTAAAAATAAGAAAATTAAAATTAATTTAGTAAAAAAAATTAATTTAAAGAAAATAATAAATTTTTAGGGTTTTGTAGAAAGTGGTGTTAATTACAATAGAAATAGTATACATGAAACTAATTAATTAAAAGAAACCTAAGTTCTAAACAAATAATAAGAATAAACCTAAATCTATTTATTTAATTAATTTTAAGAAATAAAAATGAATTTAATAGAAAATATTTTGGTCTTTTAGTCTAAAAGAAATAAATATGAGTATATTTAATATTAGTAAATAAATAAAATATTTTTGAGATTTTTATTAATAAAAATAAATATTATAATAATACTAATAATAATAACTAAAAGAAATAAAATAAAATAAAATAAATAAAAAGTCAGAGGGGTGAAACTTGAATTTGGAGTGTTTTGTTAAAAAAACAGTTTGGTTTGATTGGTTTTAGGCCCATTAGGTTTTTTTTTGTATACAGAAAAATGGCAAAACAAAGAGTAATGGGCCTGTGTGATGAATAGTAAGGGAGGGGTGCGCTGAAGGAATGGGATTGGGCCTGAGAGGGAGTTTTAGAGAGAGGCCAGGCAGAGTTGTTTAGCAGCATAAGGGGAAAAGGGGAGGGGGGGGGGGGGGGGGGGGGGTGCGTGAGTGAGGAAAATTGGGCCTGGTGGTATTTTGATGGTTGGCCCAACGAAGTACAAAATAAAAAAACTGAGAAATATTTTGTCATTTATCAGAAATACTCCCTCTCTAATCCTCAACTCTCTCTCTCTCTCTCTCTCTCTCTCTCGTCTTATCTGTCATGTCTCTGCCAGAGAAGAAGGAACAGCTGCGTCGAAAATTGCCTCACGACGATGACGGCGGCGGCAGACTTCCAATCGCGATTGTTTTTGTATTATTTCATTTGTCTTGTTCTCCTGAGTGTTAATCTTTGGTTTGATTTTGCAGATGCGAGGGATTCGGCCTAAATCTAAAGAGGGATTTTGAAAACTCTAAGTGTTCAAATTTGAGGATTTGCGGTATTGGATGCGTGAATGGAAACGAAAATGAGAAGAAGAGAGGAGAGAGAGAGAGAGAGAGAGAGAGAGGAGATGAGAGAGAGAGAGAGAGAGAGAGAGAGAGAGAGAGAGAGAGAGAGGAGAGAGAGAGAGAGGGAGAGAGAGAGATGGAGAGAGAGAGGAGAGTAGAGGAGGAGAGAGAGAGAGGAGAGAGAGAGAGAGTGAGAGAGGGGAGGAGAGGAGAGAGAGAGAGAGAGAGGAGAGAGAGAGAGAGAGAGAGGGAGAGAGAGAGAGAGAGAGAGAGAGAGAGAGACGGAGGTTGCGAGGTTCAGATTTCGCGAGCTTTTAACATTTCTCCGGTAATATCTTTCTATGCTTTTCTCTTATATTCTTTATAAATCACTTTCTGAAGGGTCGGTTTTAAAAAGTGATGGAAAAAACTTGTTTAGGGTTTGTTGATGTTTGCTTCGGTTCTGTACCTTTGAACATACTTTTGGTTTGGTTTTTCCTCTGTATAATTTTGAACTCTATATTTTGAACTCTGTATATTTTGAATTCTATATATTTAATATATTTTCTAAAACAAGAAGGTGGGATATGATGTTGAGTTTTTGCTTCTATATGTTATGAACTGACCCTAAGTTGTATATTTTTTGTAAAAGAAAGCTAAAAACGATTTAAAGAGTTTGTATATTTTTTTATGAAAAAGAAGCTGGAAAAGATTTGAAGAATAAAAAGAAATTACCTCTTTACTCTGGCTTAGTTGCTGTGTTTCTGTATCCTTGTGGCTTTTGTCAAAAATGATTCTTGAGGACCTTTGGGTGTGATGAAATAGTGGCTGGATTTTGGTTTTGCTGTATATTTTTCTTTGCTGGAAAAATTCTTATTTTTTTGTTGTGAACCATCTTCTATTTTTATAATATCTTGTGTTTGTTGACTTTGCTTGTTGGCTGTTGATACTGATATAGACTTGGAAGTTTGCCTTGTCACTTTTACTGATTTTTGATAAATCAACTTTGGTTGACTTTACTTGTTAGTTGATGGTATTGTACCTCTTGTACTTGCTTTTTTGCAGGTTTTGTACTTGTTGTATTTTGGCAACTCAAGTTGCTTTCCTTTTGCTGGGTTTTTTTGTGATACTTGTTGTATTTTTTTTTTACTTTGCCAGCTCTGCTGTGAACAAAATATTTGCTTTGAGATTTGCAGTACAGTTAGCCTATGACTTTACTATTGTAGTTCTGATTTTTTTATGAGACCAACAAATATGAGGCTTTAGTGAATGTTTGCTTGCTGGATTAGTGGCTTGCTACTTCATTTGTGATAGATGTTGGTTCTTAGTACTTGTTGTACTAGCTTGCTTGTGGGTATGCATGCTGGTTGTTTCTTTTCTTAACTTCTTCTTTCTTGTTTTGCTGTGAACAAAACTTATTTGTTTGAGATTTTGCAGCGAAACTTCCTAGGCCTGTGATTTGATTTGTGAACTCGGACTTTCTTTGAAGTGAAACAACATGAGGCTTCTTTTGTTTGTGTGAAAATATGATGACAATCTGATTTTTTTCCCTAGATTTCTGACTTTTTTTTATTATGAACCAAGCTTGTGATTTGCAATAGAAATGCTCTCTAGCCAATGATAAAAAAACACATTGTATGAGGCTTTTTACAATTCTTTTTTTGTCTTTTGTATTTTAGGCCCATGATATTGTTTGAGATCTTCAATTTATGTTGGGCTTGAATTCTGTTGGGTTGAATTATGTTTTCTTTGAATCTTTGTCTATTGTGAACCAAATAAAACTTTGTAATTTGCAATAGAAATTGGCCCATGATAAAAACTGAAAGTTTGAGGCTGTAGCACACAAAACCCTTATTTTCTGATTCCAAAAAAAACCACCCTAATGATGAGTTTAAAGCATTTGTAATTTTATTTATTTTTCAATTTTGCTTACTAACTCATATTTTCTTTTGATTTCATGTATGGTTGGTGAGGAATGGCAAAGGGGGAAAAGAGATTATGGCTGGGCATAAAAAGCTTGGAGGGAATTTAAAGGAGTGAAGAATAGAGTCCTAGGATTTATAAATCTTGGGAATTTGAATTATGTTTTGTAACAAAAATTTTTTAGAGAAAGTTCATATTTTGGATGTATGAGTCCCTTGTACATCTGTAAACTTTGTAGAAACATTAGTCTTAAAGGAGGATAAATGTTAAGCTTGTATGAAAATTATGGTTTGAATTCTTTTGAAATGAATTTTGAGAAAAAGAACATTTAATCTTGAGATAACAAACTTCCTGTTGGACATTGTCATTTTGGTCTTGAACTTTTCTTTGGACAAATACAAACTTGCTTATGGCACCAAGCCAAGACTTGCTCTTATTTTCGCATCACCAAGATTGATGAAAAATTCAAAGGAAAGATGTAGTAATGGACTTTGTAATGAGAATAAAAATAATGATGATCCAATGGGCTTCAAATCCAATCAAATTCAAACTTAACTTGACTTTAACAATTCAAATCAAAGTAAAGACTCCCAAAAATGATGACTAGTCCATTCATCAAGTTTTATCATAAATCAAATGATGGCTTGTAGTTCTCTTGAAAATACCAAGTGGTAAAGCTTAGCTAATCTTATTAATTTTAAGATGCAAAACAAAAATTGAGATTGAAACCAAACTTTGATTCCAAATTCTTTAGCGAATTTGAGGAAAACAACCTCACACGGCTAGAAACTCTAAGAGAATTTTTTTTGTAGAAAATAGAGGGAAAATTTTGGGGTACAACAACTGCCCCTGTTCAATCTTCTTAAATCTGAAAAGTGAGAATGGCATGTCATCGTTCGTAGCTTGAAGGTGGAATATGATTGAACACTAAAGTGCTCTGAAATTTGCACTCACTAATATACTAGTTGATTGTGTCGGGAATAGGCTTAAAAGATGCCATTTAGAAAGTAATGAAGTACTATCGGAGATGGGCTTATAGATGTCATCCAAAGGTGAAAGAGAATTGTCGGAGATGGGCTTATAGATGCCATCCAGAATGATAGGGAGTCGGTGGAGATGGGCTTATAGATGCCATACAAAGATGACTACAGGTAGAGATTGGAAGGAAATTCATAATAAATATTTGATCTACTTATACTAAAACCGCAAATGTGTTGAGTAATTTTTCACCAGATAGCGAATCAGTATAAATCTTCAGAGCGATTTAACTGGAGTGAGATCACGATAAATCAATGGCCAATTTAAACTGAAACAATAGATGTCTTGAAAGAAGTGTTTGTCATGTAGATAGTCGCCCAGTCTTGTTTCGGGAGTTGATCTACAATCAATTTGTTGGTAAACCCGTCCTATTTCAGGAGTCCATACCATTGTTGATAAAGATGGTCGCTCCGTCCTGTTTCGAGAATTGATCTTTATATAACCAAAGAGAATGAAAGATAGTTTTCCCCGTCCTGTTTCGGGAGTTAATCTTCAATCTGCTCATGTAGATAGTTGACCTATCATGTTTCAGGTATTAATCTACAATTGGTTATCCATGGATAATTGTCCTGTCTTGTTTCAGGTATTAATCTAGAACCTGCTTTTTGTTGGTCATAGAGATAGTTGCCCCGGTTTGCTTCGGGAATTAATCTCTGACCTATATGGGAAATGTTGATGATATTTGCCTATCATTAACTGGAAGAAGTAAATCTAACCAGAAGGGGTCTTTGATTCACCTGTCTTTAATCTGGAGGAAATAAATCTAACCAGAAGAGGTCTTCATTCGCCTGTCTTTAATCTAGAAGAAATAAATCTAACCAGAAGAGGTCTTGATTGATGATTGACTTTTACCCTGCAAGGAGAAAGGATTACTTGCATACAGATGTATGCATGATGTCCTCAAAATAAATGAGACTATATTGTATGCATTTGTCATGTATGTAATGTGATGTATGAATGCAGAATGTTATCAAAGTGTATCTTTGACAAATGTTGAGGAGCTTTGGGAAGTCAAATATTGGATTGCTGTTGGAGATGAAGAATATACATATCTTCAGACTTTGTTAAAAATGCTTCCGCTAGGGATTTCTACTTTGTTAAGGAGAACTCCGCTTGGGAATATTGACTTTTTTTAGAATACTTTGTTGGAGAGTGTTGGTTCCTGCTTGGGGAAAGAGTTAGGGATTTCTAGTCGTCTATTTCTCTAGTGGGGAATTACCTCTTAAAAGTTAGTTGTTATCTGGTCAGATTCCAGATTTCACACCAACTTGTCGGGGATATGGAAGTTAACTGTTATCTGGTCGAATTCCAAGCTTTACAGCAACTCACTGGGGATATTGTCAAACTCTACGGGGGAAGAGGAGTTTTGCTAGTGATTTTGTAGGAATTAAACTATTATCTAGTCGGGTCCAGTCTTCAACAATTTTGATCTTGAGGTTAACTGGTATATGGTCGGGTCCAGGTTTCAGAAACTCAAATTGTTATCTGGTCGGGTCCAGGTTTCAGCAATTGAAGAAGTCAAACTATCATCTGGTCGGGTCTATGCTTTAGTAACTTAAAATTGTTTTTTGGTCGGGTCCAGGCTTTAGTAACTTAAAATTGAAATTAACTGTTATCTGGTCGAGTTCAGGTTTCAGAAACTCAAACTGTTATCTGGTCGGGTCCAGGCTTTTAGCAATCCGAGAAGTCAAACTATTATCTGGTTGGGTCCAAGCTTTAGTAACTTAAAATTAAGATTAACTGTTATCTGGTCGGGTCCAGGTTTCAGAAACTCAAGCTGTTATCTAGTCGGGTCCAGGTTTCAGCAATTGAAGAAGTCAAACTATTATATGGTCAGGTCCAGGCATTAATAACTTAAAATTATTTTCTGGTCGGGTCCAGGCTTTGAAGTAATTTGAGGAAGTTAAACTATTATCTGGTCATGTCTAGGCTTTAGTAACTTAAAATTGTTTTCTGGTCGGGTCCAGGCTTTGCAGTAATTTGAGGAAGTTAAACTATTATCTGGTCGGGTCCAGGATTTAGTAACTAAAAATTGGGATTTACTGTTATCTGGTAGGGTCTAGGTTTCAGAAACTCAAACTATTATCTGGTCTGATTCCAGGTTTTGCAGTAACTTTTGGTGATAGTAACGACTCCGTTGAGGATGGTAATGACTTAACCGGAGGTTAAGGGATCTTGTCTATTGATTTGTAGTAGTTTGAGAGGCAACCTCGAGCTGGGGATTTTGTAGTTTTGTTGGGGGAAATAGATGTCGTTGAAGAGAATATTTGACGATCTGCTGAGGAGATTCATTCTTTAGGAAAAAATTCACAAGGCTTCTTCTTTTAAGACCAAACTCAATTGGGGAGAGAATTTTCCGGAAATTTAAACTCTGGTTGGGGATTTCATGAATTCAAACTTGTGGGGATATTTTGATTGAAGTAACTCTGGGAATATCTCAACTGTATTAAAGAGATACTTATTACTTCCTGCAAGCATACATTTTCTAAATAGTTTAATCATGTCCATATGCATATGTTCATTCAATTTTAATCATTGGACATTTTGCACTCAAAACAGAAAAAGCAAAAAGTTTTACACTTCAAAGTATTTTTGTATTGATGTTTTGCCTATGAATAGGGTTTAGGGATCCCTTATTCCAAATTTTCACTTAATTACAAAAAAGAAGGTGATGTGCGAGGGATTAAGAGATGATATTTGGAGACTAAGGCTCTTGATTTTGCCGATAACAAAGAATGGGAGTCTTGTGTTGATTGTTTAAGGCTACTTGTGTTTGGTGTAATATTATTTCCACAAACTTTGGACTATATTAACCCTGCAACTATTAGTGTATTTTGGGGTGCAAAAAATTTCAATACGGACTTGTTGTACCCCAAAATTTTCCCTCCCATTTTCACACAAGACATACTCCTAGAGGTTCTCAATTGCTCAAGGTTGACCAAGAATTGACCAGATAATTCTCCTCCTAAGGCAATGAACCCCCAACTAGGGTTTCAATTTTCATCAAGATGGTTGAACTCAAATGGTCTCAAATGCTTCCCGAGGTCCTATATGTCTTCAAGATCATCCATGCCAAATTTCATGCCTTGCACAACAAGTTTACTCAGTCAATTGCTCAAATGCTTGAAAATCAACTATGTTAGGTCAAAAGTCAATTGTGGCCTATGTACAGTCAAACTTCAAGATTTTTGGTCACATCAACATTTTGAAGTGATATCCAACATTTGACCAAGGGTTGATCATGATTCCTCAAGAAATTCTCCTAACCCATCAAAAGTCAAAAATGGCAAATTAGGGTTTCTATAGGAAAAGTCAACCAAACTTTGACCAAACATAACTTTCTCATACTTTATCAAATTTTTTCCAACCAAAGCTCATTTTGAATAGAATCCAATTCCCTACAACTTCTCTTCACCCACCAAGATCAAGAAATGCACCATTTGAAATATATGAGCTCAAACATTACAAGTCATTTTCAAAAAGTCAACAAAAGCCACTTTTTACCAAGACATTTTACATCAAGATTACATCTTCAAATTCAAAATTGATCAAAATAGGGATTGAATTAGACATCTTGGGCTTTCCAAAAAGTACAAGATCATCATCATGAGATAAAAATTGAGAAAGTTATGGCTTACCTAAGTTGGGAAAATTTTGGAAATTTCGAGGATGGTGCATTGAACAAATTTAAATTTTTTGGTCAATGGCCTAACTTTTTAAGGTTCAAATGTCTTCCTAAGGTCATAGAGGACCTCTAATCTTATTTTGGCATGGTCTTATATTTCCTACCTATTTTTTACACATTTATTTTTACTTATTTCAAGTAAATATAAAATAAATGGTACAAAATATTTGGAAATGGGCTTAGGCGTGTGGGCTAGTGTTTTGGCTTGCTTGGAGGCCCAAGGATTCGTGCAAACCTTACCAGATACATTGAACATGGAAGAATGGCATGAAATATCAAGTTTGGTCATTTTTCAAAATGGTGATAATGGCTTTAAACTATGGCTTTATGGGCTTGATTCTTTCCTCATTATCTTGTCCCCTTCTTCTATGCTATAAGTACATACCTTTGGCAAGCCAAACACGCACGTATACACTACATAAAAGCTCTACTAAACTTGCAAAAAATCATCCAAATCATGAAAATCAAAACAGACTTTCGCAGCCTGTTTCAGCCCAACACAGGTCCTCCATTCAAGTCCAGAAACTCCTAGGAACACGTATCAACCCTTGTTTGAGCAATCTCACGCCCAGTAGCACCAAACTTAAACACTCATTACTGGTAACCTTTTTGAATTCATATTTTTTGTTTTCATGATAAACTAACCTATTCCATTGATTGATCTGTATTCAGGGTATCCTATAGGACAAGACCAACGTGAAATATATGAGAAAGGGGGCCAGAATAGGATCGTGCCATTTCTAAGGCATGATCTGTGTTCTTCACCATGTCTCATCTTTCAGGTTGTTTCAAGATGAATAAACCCCATAAATGGAATCAGGAGGGTCGATTTAAGCGGGGTAGCCTTGATTGTGGGCTTTCATCTTTCCATTTTTGCAGTTTCCATGTTTAGGCATCCCAGAGAAGACGATCAGAGTTTGACTTCAGCGTCCCTCTGACCAGTTGACTCAGGTGGACGCTGGCATGGCAAAATCGTGAGTCCTGGTTGGCCCATTCAAATACAGGGGGGGGGGGGCATCAGTACGCACGTATTATATTTAATATATTTGGAAATCATTTTTGTATATAATGTTTTGTTTGTATTTTGATAAACGAATTGAAAGGAAGCTCAGTTAGTAAACAAACGTGTGTATAAGGGAGAGGACTTGGGTTCGAGCCCCAGGTCTAGCATATTATTTTTCTAACGTTTACCAATTGCAGATTCAGTACATGTTATATACACTAGTCCAACATGCGCCTCCAGATCATCACCCCTAGATCTTGATTGATGTAGATCAGAAGATCACCACATGCAGTTACATCGTGAGCCATCAAAGGCACTCCTCACTGGATCCAAGCAATCTGGGCTCTCAAATGGGCCAAACGTTTTTTTCCAGATCAACACCCCCATTTTGCTTTTGATGAACAAGCCCACTTTACATATTTTTGTATTGTTTTATCTCTTTTTTTTATTATTTATTTAATTAGCCAAATAATGAAAAAAAAACACAAAAAATTAGGATTAGATTTTTTTATTAAATAATTAATTTCTTAAATTAATTAATAACTATTTTAACCATTTTTTCTTTAATTAAAATTGAATTAGAACTTAGGATTTAATTTAGGTTTAATCATTTTCTTTTCATAATAAAAACTAAACAAAAAAAAAGAACTTAGACTATTTCTTAATTCATTTTTAAATAGACTTTAGGATGTTCATTTTAAGTATTTTCCTAAATAAAAATAAAACCAAAACCAAAAAAGACTTTCATTCTTAGAATTTTTAGACGTGATATTTCATTTCGCGCGCATTATTTTCATTCTCCCATTTTATATAAATATTGTAACTACTTACGGTTGTAATAGTTTAGGATTTAAATTTTTGCACTTTTAATTTCGCACATTATATTTTAGTCAGATATAACTCTAACTTTCCCGAAGCCCTGTAATAGCGTAGGAACTTTTATTTCTCGCTCTTTATATTCTTATATGCTTATATATAGTTGTTAGTAACTTAGGCGTGCATGACAAGATTAATCAAATCAATCCTTAGATCACTAACATAAGATAAATATCTGAAAATTGAATACATTCCTCAAACTTGCACCCTTAGGGTATACCTCACTTGGTTGCCTAGGAAAATAATAGCCATGTCCCTTAAACATGGGGATATCTTAGAAAAGACCCTCAATCTAGAAGTCATCATAAAAGACCATAGTCCCCTACTGTCCCTCGAGTTGCCTACGAGAAATGATCTTGTCCCTCGATGTTGCCTATATGATACACTCCCTTCGAATGCTAAGATGTTCTTACATGTTTCCTTTAATGACCATAACGTCCCTTTCGATAGTCCATCAACATCCGATGATAGGGATACCTACTCACTAATAATAGGATAGCACTGTCTAAAGGAAAGGAGGAAAATAACATCCTTTTTCGAGTAGGTAGACTATTCTTAAAGTACTTGCTCAAACCTAAACTCTTTCACACTTACACACTTTTCAAAAACTATTTTCAAAAACGCTTTATCACACTCTTGAGGACTGATACAAGAGTTACCATAAAGCAAACAAAAACTTTCAAAACACACAAACACAAACAATTTTCAAAAATGAGCAAGTACCTAAGAGCTCGTGGAAAACCACAGATGGAAAGGGTGCTAACACCTTCCCTTTCCATAATCTACCCCCTTACTCAGAAAATCTCGAAAAAGGTCTTTTTCTGTTCTTTTCACCCCTTCCTTTGTTGGATAAAAGAAAAGTCGATGGCGACTCTTACTTACCGCAACATTTGCAAACAAAAAAACGCAAAACTAGTATTAAACAGTCGGTTCTGCCACCGTATCACAAAACCGGCGACTCTGCTTGGGAAAATAATAAAAGTGGGGTTTACCTTAGGGTCTAGATCATTTCTAAATTGTTTGCTTGTTTGTTTGCTTTACTTTTAAAGGATTGTTTGGGTTACTATAGATCCTACACTCGGATCTGGGGAAACCTTTTAGGTAAGTAGAAATAGATCGTGGAAACTGTGTGGGGTATACCGAAACGGTTGAAGCAATGGCTACATTGATGCGACACATTGGTTGGTATCGGTAGCCTTTGAGTTAATCAAGGAGAATACGGGGCCACTGCATGGTGTTATGAAGCATCAATTGACCTTTAGAACCTTTAATTGAACAACTTGGCTATTAAGACGTAGTGAGATGGACATCTTTGGTGTATTTCCAAAGTCAGCAGATACTCGATGCTACACTCATTGAGACTCGACTCCTGAGTTTTGTTTGGTTGCAAGTTAGTCGCCTATCAAATGAAGCTTGTGGGAAAGGTCAGTGATATTGAGATCCCTTAGAACCTGGTTACTATTTATAGGACATGTTAAACCAATCTAACTTCAAGAGGGTATGACCTTAAAACCCATACACACCTTAAACCTAAGGCTTTGGTGTGATTCGCTTGTGCTTGTTATATATGTTATTTCTTAGCATAATCATGACATCATAACATGGCATATCATGCTAACCATTTCAAGGATTTTCTAGGGCTTATCTTTGTCTTATTTTATAGGTCATGACATCCGCTCGCAGGAACACTATCCAAATCAACCTTGTGAAAGTAACTCCCCAGCTCAAGGAGTTAGCATCAAGGATTCTTGAAAGCTCTCCCTTCACTTAAAGACATGGTCGACTTCTCAACTTGGTCACTGCAACTCCGGACGAAGAAATGTTAAAGTTGCTCTTTCAGTTCTTTGAACCGTTGCACCACTGCTTCACTTTTCTTGATTAGCAGTTAGTGCCTACTATGGAGGAGTTTTCTCAATTATTGGGGGGTACCTATCCTTAATCAGCTACCATTCAACGGTACAGAAAGAGACCCAAAGCCTGGAGAGATTGCTCAAGCTATATCTTTACAACAGTCTGATGTAGTGGAAAATTGGGAAACCAGAAGAGGTGTCCAAGGATTTCCAGTTAAGTTTCTATTTGAGAGAGCTCACTATTGTTGGGATAACCTGGATTTATACGCTTTTGAGGAGGTGTTGGCCCTTCTCATCTATAGGATGGTACTATTCCCTAACACATACCAACTCATAGATGTGAATGCGGTTAAGGTTTTTCTGTCACATAATTTGGTGCCTACCTTACTTGGAGATATTATACACTCTCTACATACCCGCACTCTAAAGAGAATAGGAACCCTTATGTGTTGCACTCCTTTATTATCTAGGTGGTTTATTTCACACATATCCCGGTCTATTTTGAGAAATGAGTAGGGTATGAGATGATCTCATAGGTTGATGTCCCTTACACATTCGGATATTTATTGGTGTTCTCGGTCCTTAGAGAGTGTCACCATCATTGATCGCTGTAGGGAATTCCCTAATGTCCCTCTCTTACGCATTAGTGGAGGAATCACTTATAATCTTTGTTTGGCGTTGCGACAGTTTGGTTATGCTAGAAGGTATGGTCCTCACGACACACTCGTCCAAGGAATCACATTTGACTATGAGAGTAATGTCCAGGGTTATCGTAAGAGGTTCATTCGAGCTTGGGGCATGATAAACAGAGTTGACAGTAAGACACTGGGGCACAAGAATTCCATCCCTCTTGAGCCTTACCTCAAATGGGTGCGAGCTCATACTCAATGTCTTATGATGCCTTACCCCGCCATCTTACCTGTGATTATGGAGCCCATTGCTAAGGGAGAAACTCCTTATATTTTACTTCATCCTGACATGCCAATTGATTTCGAGGAGCTACGGAAATCCTAGATCCAACTCAAAGAAGAACAGGATACCTTTGAAACCTAATTCTACGCCAGCCAGAAGAAGGTTTTAGAGCTCACCCGGTTACTTCACGAGGAGAGGAGCATAAATGCCTACATTGCACCAAAGAGGATGCGCCCATGGGAAGCTTGAAGTCTTCCTTGTGCTTGGAAAATTTTATTGTTGCTTTGTTCCCTTTGTAAGCCCAAGAGGCATTATTGTGACCAATAAAACTTCTTAATGTAATTAACGTTTGTTCTCTTTCTGCTTAAGCAAATTTGAGTCTTAGAAATCCTTGAAAATATTGCATAAATATATCATACATATCATTGCATAAGTAGGTTTCAAAGCAGGTTTCTCATCCTATTCGCTGTTTATTTCAGCAATGGCTCTAGAACAAACAGTGAAGGATCTACAGACTCAGAATGCCCAGTTTCAACATATGATCATGGCTTTGGCCAAGGAGAAAGAAGAACTGAAAGCCATGCTTATTAAAGAAAAGAAGAAGCCAAAGAAGCCAACTGCGTTAGTGAATCTAGGAAGAAGGATCAGAGGACCAGTGTAGCGAGCCTCTGAACTGATAACTTCATCAAAGGAAGGAAACAATCAAGAGGAGGAAATAAGAGAGGAAGACTCTAGTCCAAAAGAATCCAATGATGAGTCTGACTATGATGAGGAGTAGTATCCTCCTGCTGATGAAAAATACAAACAACTGGAGGATTGTTTGAATGCAATAGAGGTCCAGAAGGTACCGGGTCTGGATTTTGAAGAGCTGGGTTTGGTCTCTGGGGTTTGTCATTCCACAAATGTTCAAGGTGCCAGTGTTTGCCAAATATGATGGGGTTTCATGTCCCAAAATGCACCTCCAATCTTATTTGAGGAAGATCCAGCCTCGCACTGCTGACAAAGACTTATGGGTCCATTTCTTTCAGGATAGTCTGTCCGGAACTCAACTAGAATGGTTCTACCAGCTGGAAAGGGCCAACGTTCATAGTTGGGAAGACCTGGCTGCTGCTTTCTATAAGCAGTATTAGTATAATGCAGACCTTGCTCCCACCCGTACATAACTCCAAAATATGTTTATGGGTTCGAGTGAGGGCTTTAAAGACTATGCTCAGAAGTGGAGGGACTTAGAAGGAAGAGCTCAACCCCCCCTGTTTGATAGGGAGCTGGTGGATATGTTTCTGGATACCCTGTCTGGTCCATTTTTCAATCATCTGATTGGAAGCTCCTCGGCCGGCTTTACTGAATTGATCTTGACAGGAGAAAGGGTGAAAGCTGGAATTAGGAGTGGTAAGATCCAGAAGGATGCATCCTCCAGTACAGTAAGGAAGCCATTTTCTGGGAAAAAGGAAGTCAGTGCCACTTATAGTCAAAGGAATCAAGGCAGAACTAAACGTTGTCCGACAGTAGGGGCTGTTATGATCTCTAAACCTACACCTACTCAACAAAGGAACAATCAGGCTAGAGCAGAAAGGCCGATAATACAGTTTACCCGGATTAATATGACCATGTCTTAAGTTTTTCCACAATTATTGAAGTCCAACCTGGTAACTTTGAGGCAAGTTTCGAAGAATCCTAATACTGCCTCTCCCCGCTACAATCCAAATGCGCGATGCGCCTACTATTATGAGACTCCGGGGCATGACACGAATGACTGTTGGGCTTTGAAGAATAAGGTGCAGGATCTGATCGAGGCAAAGGAGATTGAATTCGATGCTTTGGAAACTCCCAACATCATAACTGTACCCATCCCCAAGCATGGCTCGGGAATCAATGTTATTGATGTTGTCTCCGCCACAGAAGATGCTGACAATGACTATGATGTGGATAGTTGGATCTTCCCTACTACCAACGGTGGACCCAATAACTGGACGGCAAAAGACTTTGTACCAATTACTTTTATTCAGAAGTAATTGTCTTTGTTGTTTTTGGATATGTAATAAACAATATAAACTTTTTGGCCATGTGTCTTACCCGGGGAACAATGGTTTATTTGTGAGGGTTATCATGTTTCAATTTCATATGGAATTAATAAAGCATTGGACATTTATACATACAAATTTTGCACTCTCTGTCTTTCTTTTCTGCTTTTTACTTTGTTTATACAGTTATGCTCTTACACATACCCACGTATCAAATTGCAGATCCATATCCACTTTGGATCCCATTGATAACACTTCTGCTATTGTCGGTTATGACTTTGAAAATATGACCAACCAAGCCAAGGACGAAGGTGAGGAAGATTGTGAGGTACTCGAAGAACATACTAGACTGTTACAGCAGGAAGAAAGGGTTATACAGCCTCATGAAGAGCCGATTGAGACAGTGAATTTGGGCACAAAAGAGAACAGAAAAGAGGTAAAGATAGGTGCAAATTTGGAGCTTTGTGTTAAACAACATTTGGTTCAAATGTTGCATGATTATGTTGAGATCTTTTCCTGGTCATATGAAGACATGCCGGGACTAGATGCGAATATTGTGGTCCATCGTCTGCCAACTAAAGAAGATTGCCCTCCGGTAAAGCAGAAGGTTCGTCGTATGTGCCATGAAATGTCAGAGAAGATCAAAGCAGAGGTTATGAAACAGTTCAACACTGGGTTCCTAGCGGTCACCTCTTATCCCCAAAGGGTTGCCAATGTGGTTTCGGTGCTTAAAAAGGACGGCAAGGTACGAATGTATGTGGACTACAGAGATTTGAACAGGGCAAGCCCCAAGGATGACTTCTCGCTCCCCTACATTGACGTTCTGGTTGACAACACTGCGCATCACAAGATCTTTTCCTTCATGGACGGTTTCTCTGGTTACAATCAGATCAAGATGACACCTGAAGACATGGAGAGGACAACCTTTGTCACACAATGGGGCACTTTCTGTTACAAAGTGATGTCGTTTGGATTAAAGAATGTTGGGGTAACCTATCAGCGAGATATGGTAGCTCTGTTTCACGACATGATTCACCATGAGATAGAGGTCTATGTTGATGACATGATAGCCAGGTCTCAAATTGAGGAAGATCACCTCGATCATCTGCAAAAGCTGTTTGATAGGTTGAAGACGTACAAGCTGAGGTTAAATCCAAACAAGTGCACCTTTGGGGTAAGGTCTGGTAAACATCTGGGTTTCATTGTTAGTGACAAGGGCATTCAGGTAGACCCTGCAAAGGTGAAGGCTATACAAGAGATGTTGGCTCCTCGTATTGAGAAGGAGGTTAGAGGTTTCTTGGAACGCCTAAATTACATTTCCAGGTTTATTTCCCATCTAACTGCTACTTGTGAGCCAATCTTCAAACTCTTGAAGAAAGATCAAGTGGTAAAGTGGAATGACGAATGTCAGTCTGCCTTCGAGAGAATCAAGGAATACCTTCAAGAGCCTCCAATTCGGATGCCTCCGATTGAAGGAAGACCCTTGATAATGTACTTAACAATGTTGGATAATTCAATAGGGTGTGTGTTGGGGCAGCATGACGAGTCCGGTCGAAAAGAGCATGCAATATACTACCTTAGCAAAAAGTTTACCGACTGTGAAACAAGATACTCACAGCTCGAGAAAACTTGATGCGCTTTGGCATGGGCTGCTCGCTGACTGAGACAGTATATGTTAACCCACACTACTTTTTTGATATCTAAGATGGATCCAATCAAGTACATCTTCGAGAAGCCCGCTCTCTCCAGAAGAATAGCAAGATGGCAAATGATCTTGACCGAATATGATATCTAATACACGATCCAGAAAGCAATCAAGGGAAGTGTACTAGCTGATCATTTGGCTCATTAGGTTGTGGATGACTACCAATCCACTAACTTTGAATTCCCGGATGAGAATATTATGCTAGTGACTGACTATGAAGAACCTGGACCAAATGAAGGACCTGAGGAAGGATCTCGATGGACCATGGTTTTTGACAGAGCCTCCAACGCACTCGACAACGGTATCGGTGATGTAATCATATCCCCCGAGGGCTGTCATACTCCTTTCACTGCCAGATTATGTTTCAACTGTACCAACAACATGGCAGAGTATGAAGCATGCATCATGGGTCTCAAAGCTGCTATTGGTCTGAGGATTAAGTTCTTGAGCATTTTCTGGGATTCGGCCTTGGTAATAAGTCAAATCAAAGGGGAGTGGGACACGAAGACCCCGAATCTCATCCCTTATAAAGAGCATGTGCTAACATTGCTGTCACACTTTGAAGAGGTCACCTTTTAATATTTACCACGAGAAGAAAACCAGTTAGCGGACGCGCTAGCTACTATGTCGTCTATGTTCAAGGTCAAGCGGGACAACGAGGCTCCTCAAATCACTATTGAGAGATTGGATAAACCATCATACTGCTATGAGATTGACACTAAAGAGGTAGCAGACAAACCTTGGTTTCACGAAGTGAAAAGGTATCTTGAGGCTCAAGAGTATCCTGAGGGGGCGTCTGTCAATGATAAGAAGTTTCTGAGAAGGTTCTCCGCAAAGTTCTTCCTCAGTAATGGAATCCTCTACAAGCGCAGCTATAACACCCTAATTCTACCCGGAAATTATGAATGTAAATCAGAGTTTTAAAATTCATACAACTGAATCATGATGCCACAAATTAAACTTTCAAAACACATAGCATTCAACATGGATACATAACACTTTAAACTTCGGATGAACCAACAGCTGAATGATTTAATCTCTTCATTCAACAACTTGAACAACTATGCAGCGAAACCATAATAACATATTTGTTCCACAATTATAGCAACTTCAAAATAACACATACTTAGCAACAATAAATTAAAGTTTAACACCTGAAATAATTAATAATTAAAAACAACAAGTGTCCATCCCCCCGAGTGTTACGTATCAGAGCAATGATACCGACTCGAACTATCGAAGGTATACCGCCTTCACTCTGGATTACCTGCACGTTACCAACGTAAGGGTAATATTCAAATAGAAGGGGTGAGATATCTAACAATATAATAAAACGTATGATAAATAATATGTTAGATCAGCTCATATAACACACCACTTCACATCCCATAAACAATAATAATCGCAACAGAATACTAATAATATACACATTTACCGCATCAATACACAGCTTCTTCATGCAATCATATCTTGCGAATCAATACTACCCAAATGCATGTGGTACCATTGGAGCAGAACTCCCATCTTAAATAATTGCCAATAAATAGAGGCATCAACAAGGCATAAGCCTTCATCTTAATATTCGCCAATACATGCCATCTTAACGAGCATCAGCTCCATCTTGATATGTAATGTATGCGACACAATCATGAATATAGTAACAACAACAACAATTAATAACATCTCAACACAACATCGTCGTTGGCCAGAAGCCTACATCTTAATAGCTGCCAATTATTAGAGGCATCTCAACATCATTCATCAACATAATTCATCTCATAATTCATCAACATAATTTCATCAACATATTTTCATCAACATAATTCCACAGCAACTCAGCCATAACAACAATACAACGACAGATCAACAATCCCTCAATGTTGGCCATAGGCCTACAACATGATAATGCCTATATTTAATTAGTCATATTAGGATTATCTCTAATTGTCCCTCGAGTTTCCTACGAGAAATTATCTTATCCCTCAATGTTGCCTATTTGATGACAGTCCCTTCGAATGTTAAGATGTCCTTACATGTTACCTTCAATGACCACAATGTCCCTTTAGATAGTCCCTCAACATCCAACGATAGGGCTACCTACTCACTAATAGTAGGATAGAACTATCTAAAGGAAAGGAGGAAAAGAACACCCTTTTTCGAGTAGGTAGGTTGTTCTTAAAGTACTTGCTCAAACCTGAAAATTTTCACACTTACACACTTTTCAAAAACTATTTTCAAAAACGCTTTATCACACTCTTGAGGACTGATACAAGAGTTACCATAAAGCAAACAAAAACTTTTAAAACACACAAACAGAAACAATTTTAAAAAATGAGCAAGTACCTAAGAGCTTGTGGAAAACCACGAATGGAAAGGGTGCTAACACCTTCCCTTTCCATAATCTACCCCCTTATTCAGAAAATCTCGAAAAAGGTCCTTTTATGTTCTTTTCACCCTTTCCTTTGTTGGGTAAAAGAAAAGTCGGTGGTGACTCTTGCTTACCGCGACATTTGCGAACAAAAAACACAAAACTAGTATTAAATAGTCGGTTCTTCCACCGTATCACAGGACCCAACCCCCTCTTTACTTACTGATGTTTATTATACAATCCATACTTGGTACGAAAAGGGGAGAGATACTCTAAATTGTTGCATCCCGCTCTTGTATTCTTGGTTCATGACTCACCTCTATAAAGAAGATTACATTATTCCAAATCTGACGAGATACGAGTGGCCTTAAAAACTAAGGTCTCTTACTGCTAATTTTGTGTTATGGTATGTGAGGAAGCTGGACATAAGAGATATCATTTATAGTTGCAGAGACTTTCCCAATGTTCCGTTGATTGGATCATGTGGTTACATCAATTACAACGCTAACTTGACCCTATAACTACTAGGGTATCCTTTGGAGGATAAACCTTTAGATGGACAACTTCGATAATTGATCATTCATGACATGGGAAAAAATAACCAAGAATTGCTCAACAAGATCATCCGAGCTTAGAATAAGGTTAATAAAAGAAAGGCCGAAAGAAAGAATGTTATGGAAAAAGAACCTTACACTCAATGGATTTTGGATAGGGTGTAAGTGGTTAAGTTACCATTTGACGTAGATCCCGAGTACAAGCCAGTTGTCCCGGATTCTCCTCCCATGTCCTAGAAGAAATAGATGATTTGAAGAATGCTTTGAAACAAGCTCAAAGGGAGAAAGAAGAATCGGAGCTCAACCTCCATAACTTAACTAAGGAGAAAAATAAAATGCAACGCATACTTGAATCAAAAGATCAACAGATTCAGAAAGATCCAGAGGCATTTGAGAAGGAGAGTCTAAAGCGGAAGCGTTCGACTGAATGGTTGTTAAGTGCTACTTTCAACTTGGATTCCCACAACCAACGGTTGAAGGATGCTGCTAGTGAAATCGGGAGATTAAATAGGTGGTATGAAAAGGGAATGCAAGACAAGAAGGTGATGGAAGAAGATTTAAGGGTTCAAATCCAAAGTTTGGCGCATGCTTCTTTAGATCAAGAAGAACAAATAAAGTATATTACCACTAGACTCCAAGATAGACAAGAATCAGAGGTAGGGGAATGCCTCAAAAGGATGATGGCAGAAAGATTTCTCACCCAGAAAAATGAGGAATACGAGCAAGCATGTCTTAAATTAGAAGGCATCCAAAAGGATTTCCTAATACAACGAAAACTCTACACAGAGATGAGGGCTGAAAAGTTATACTGGGAAGAGCAGTATGTAAAGATCGCTAAAGCAGGAAAAGACAATCATAAGATAATTCCCGACCTCTACCAAGAATACCGGTTCTACAAAGACAAGCATGCAAGACTCACCTTCTTAGCCAACAATCTTATCAGCGACGTCCCTAGGAGTTTAAGTGATGTATAAAATGTGATGGTCCCTCTTCCAAAAGATGTCGAAGACTTTCTCAAACTTTGTAGGACAATGGTCGATGGATTCAAAGCAGAAATCCGTAGGCACACTTAGAAGACTTTTATTTCCCTTTGATTATTTCTTTCAGCAAGTGTTAATGTTGTAAGTTTAAATATTTTTCAATATCTGAATTATATTCTTTTTTTAAGACAATTACTATTTTAATAAAGGCATTTTGTTTCCATATCTCGTTTGCGTATTTATTTTTAGAAACTCGCCAATAAAAAAGAAAAACCTGAAAGTATATAAAAAATGTATATCCAAGTGAATAGAACATTCAAAAAATTAATCCCTTAGCATGTTCATACACATTCATGCATTCACAAACATTTGCATCTCATAAACTCATACAAAAAAACTCATCATTTTTCAAAACATTCTCCAGTTAAACCATTGGTAGAAGAGCTAGAAAATCGCCGCCTCTCCGACCACTATATCAAACAAGATCCCATCAACAAAAAGCGATGGAACAAATCGAAGAAAAACACTAAGATAACAAGACAAATTTAGAGGAACAAAATCAACAAGATCAATTTGGATGGTTCAAACTCACAAGATGCGGTCACAACACAAATCAATTGTTTTCAGAATCAAAGCGTGATAATGGAATGCGTTCTAAACACAAACATCTAACTATGCATAAATTAGTAACAACATGTTCATACTTTAATCAAATACTCTCCATCAATAGAATATGGCTTATATACCCAAGACAAGGGACAAATCACTCTCAATAGTAATTGTGCTAACATCCAGAATAATTCATGCATTCATCAAATAAGTCAAAAAGAATATCAAAGAAACATAGATCACAAAAGGATTTTTCTTGGTTGTAACTGGGCTAGAGTTAAAAACAAGAGATTATATATGTAAGGCCATTGAAACAAAATGGGTAAAGATCATGAAGAGCATTTCACATATTCACATCATTCATTCTTGCTTCATCCTTCTTTCTATATCAACTTTTGATTTCTCTTTCTCACAATGCACCTTTCTCTTTTTCATTTTTCTTTAATAATGCTTTTTTTTTGTTAAGCATTTCTTAAAGGATGCATTGTGCCACCAATTATTTCTTCCTTTATAACCAACCTCCACAAATTTAAACATTTATTTCTTTTTTTTGTTCAAATGAATGTTCTTCAAACAAGGCTATTTCAAATAATTGGATAAAGTGTTTATAAACTTTTTTTTTTAGTATGAATCATCATTGACTTTTCCTTGGTCTTCTTTAAGCATCAACATAACTACTAAGTGGTATACCTAGAAATTTGTTGGATTTTTGATAGATTCATTCCAAAAAATAAATTTTATTTAAAGCTCAAAAGGATTCACAAAGATTCACAAACTCACAAGGTTAGATGAGACCCTTTTGGAAATGGTGGTAACTCTCATAATGCAGAAACAATGCCTTGATCAGTTCTAAGTTTCCAAAATTTCTTCTCAATAACAAGATTTAACATGAATCATTCGAGCTAAAACAACAATTACTAAAACTTTAACAATTTGGTGAACAATGGAAAGTCTCTCACATTTGTGGTTATATCCTAATGATTCAAACATGCACACATATTTACATAACAATGCATAACTATCTCTTTGTTTAAAGCATTATTTTCATGATTATGCTAACATTCTACAAAACAGTAAAATAATACCTTATTTGCGCATTTCTTTGAGATTTATATCATCACCACCCAAATCACGAGATCAATAGAGTCCCAAAGAATCAAACTTTCTCCTTGAGCACTTACTTCAACCCTTTTTTTCCAAAAACAAATGAAACACAATATCTAATGCTCACACCATAATATAGTACTACCAAAAACCATGATCTATCAAAGTTTAATCAAAATAAGTTCTAAACAAAAAGGGGTACCAATACCTACTAAAAAGGGAAAATCCAAAATTACAACCAAAACTTTTGTTTTCAAAACACAACCTCAAAACACAACCAATTGTTTCAACAATTAAAATTTTACACACTAACATAAAAACTGAAAAACATAAAAACTGAAAAATAAACTTCTTCACTTTGTCTCCAAACCATCATTTCTCCATATTTTCACCGCCATCATCACCATTATTACCATCATTACCATCATCACCATCATGTGCTTCCCTCTTCGAAAAGAAAGAGTGTCTGTCCACAAGCTAATTGCATAAAGCATTGTACTCAGCTTGGGTAGGGAAAGTAATTGTCTCCTGAGGGTTTGACTGATGCAAAAATAGTTTTGCCATGGAGTCATGAAGGAAGCTTCTGGACCTTCGATGAGCTTCCAACATGTACCAAGTATAATTGCAGGTATCCTTCATCCTAGGATCCAAATTAGTATAATCAAGACCCTCAGATGCCTCTCGAGCAACGGATGACTCACCCACAATATTCTTCTTCTTCCTTTTCATTGCCAATTTTCCCAAGCAATAATGGCCGAGATAGCCATCATCTAGAATCCCATTTACTTTTTCATTGACCTCCTAAGGCATCAAAATTCCTTTGTCTAGGCACATAGTAGTTATTAGACAAGGAAAATGTAGAGGTACACGAGAATTTACCTCTTTTATCTTTGTGCTCTCGATAAATTGCCTCATTTCTTTTGAAATAATTATGGCCACATCCACCGACCTGTCCTCCAGGATACATTGCACAAGTAAAGCAACATCAATGGGAATGGTTGACCTATGAAGTTTTGGTTTGATGTTGTTCAGAATCATCAGGAGCACAATTTGAGCTTCAGGGGTCATATCTTCCCGATTGTATCTAAAAGGAATGTCTGATGCATTTAATTCCACATTTTCCCCTCAAGAAAAATTGCACTGGCAATAGAGTCGTGATTTCTAAATTTCCCCGACTCTCTGTTGAAATCATCAATTTCATGAACGCACAAGTGGAGAGGGTTCCCCAAGAAGTTGTTAATCGAGTTCTTGTCAAATTGCAACAGTTTCCCTCTTATCGTAGTTCTGAAAAGAAATTGCTCCCCCTCAGCCGAAGTGCATTTTCATAAAATTCTCTTACCAAATCATAGCTAATCTTGTCAACTGGATTGATAAGCACATCCCATTTTTCCTCAGGAAAATCTGCATAGGCTTCCTATACGGTTTATGGGTGTCAATAGCAAACTTCTTCTCATAAACAAATTGTCTTCCCACAAGCAAGTTGAATCTTGCTTCAGCACCCGCACTTACAAACCTATGCTCATCAAATCTTCGCAATTGGCTAGAGTTATTGCCTTCGATCTCCCTCACAATTTTCAAGCGGAAAGCTCTTTTGGGACCCATCTACAAGACATGAAACAACACAAAACAACAGAGCATTCTTCTTGTTAAAGATCAAAATAATACAATTTTCAGAATTCACATTAAAAATCAAAGGTGTTGCTACTGACTTGCATCGCCGGGCAATGCGTCCTGTCGTCGGGCGACAACCTGGGAAAATTTCAAAATTTTGCAAATTTTAGAACAATCCCTCATGCCCTAAAACCAATTTAAGCAATTTTCAGGCCTTCTCATGGTGAATGATGATTGTTAAAAATTTCTAACCACAAGCATATTCATTATGTTCATCAAATCAAAAGTTCCTAAACCTAGTTTTTCTCAACAATGATAAAACCTACCCCTTTCTAATCACAAACAAGAGAGGAGAAAAATTTACCTTAGATTCTTGTAATGAGGAATGAAGGTGCAAGGTGAATTGGATAATAGGAGAACAATGGAAGCAATGGCCAAAAATTAGGTCATAATTGTTTTACCAAACAACGTTAACTCGTGGGTCTTTTTGACCCAATAAAAAGTTAAGTGAAAACACGCAGTAGAAGGGCATTGTAAAATTAGCGTCGCCTGGCGACAACTTCGATCGCCCGACGATCTAGGAAGAAACGGAACAAAAATTTCTGCTGCAGAATTTGTCCCACAATTCTATTATGCAGTAGACTAATGAAAATAACACACATAAAACATAAATACTTACAATGTTAGGGTGCCTCCTAACAAGCGCTTTATTTAACGGCATTTCGAGCTCGACGGTCTATGGTGATTTCACAAATCACTAAGATGGACCGCACTTGTTTCTCGAACTATCTCACCTCCAAGGTAGACTTTCAACCGTTGGTCATTTACACTCCAAACTTCCTTTGATATGGGATCCTCCAACATAATTTCTCCATAATCTTTCACATCTTTGATCACGAATGGACCCGACCATTTTGACTTTAATTTCCTGGAAATAACTTTAACTGAGAATTGAACAATAAAACCAATTGACCAACTTCAAAATGCTTTGGACTGATTTTCTTATCATGATACTTCTTGAATTTGTCTTTGTAAATCTTAGAAGATTCATAAGCGTACAATCTCAACTCATCCAATTAATGTAACTCTTTTTTCCTCTTCGATCCAGCTTGATCTTGATCAAAATTCAAAAACTTCAATGCCCAAAAAGCCTTATGTTCAAGTTCCACCGGAAGATGGCATGATTTCCCGTAAACCATTTAAAACGGAGTAAGACCCGTCAGAGCTTTGAATGTCGTACGATATGCCAAAAGTGCTTCGTCCAACTTTAAAGACCAACCTTTTCTTGACCAAGAAACGGTTTTCTCAATAATTCTTTTTATTCCCCAGTTTGACACTTCAGCTTGGCCACTGGTTTGAGGATGATACGGTGTAGCAACCTTGTGCTTAACTCCATAATGCTCCAAAGCTCTCTTCAATTGGGAATTACAAAAATTCAAACCTCCATAACTTATCAAAACTCTCGGAGTACCAAAACGCGTGAAAATGTTTTTTCTTTAAGAATTTAATCACAGTTTTGGCAGCTGCTTTTGGAGATGCTATTGCTCCAACCCACTTTGACACGTAATCCACTGCTACCAATATGTATTCATTAGAAAATGAGGAAGGAAATGGGCCAACAAAGTATATTCCCAAACAATCAAATACCTCAACTTCAATCATGTTTTGAAGAGGGATTTTATGTCTTTTTGTTATTCCTCCCATTCTTTGGCAATTGTCACAACTTTTCTCATGTTCAAAATAATCTTTAAACAATGATGGCCAATAAAACCCAGACTGTAATACCTTTGTTGTTGTCCGGTCACCACTAAAATGTCCACCATAAGGGGAACTATGACAATGCCACAAGATGCTTTTTGTTTCTTCCTTGGTCACACATCCCCTCAACAAATTATCCACCCCTAATTTGAATAACTAGGGTTCATCCCACACAAAATACTTTGCATCTCTAAGAAACTTTTTCTTTTGTCGAGCATTGAAATCTTCCGGAATGATACCTGTAGCTTTAAAATTTGCCAAATTTGCGAACCAAGGTCTTTCTCGAACCATCATTAGTTGCTCATCTGAGAATGATTCCTATACTTCTTTTTCATTAATTGTGACCTATATATTAACCAAACGGGATAAATGATCTGCTACAAAGTTTTTAGATCCTTTCTTATCGCGAATTTCAAGATTAAACTCTTGCAACAAAAGTATCCATCAAATAAGTCTTTGCTTAGAATCCGGTTTAGTAAGCAAATATTGTATCATCGCGTGGTCGGTGTAGACTACAACCTTTGACCCAATGAGGTAGGATCTAAATTTTTCCAATGCATACACTATAGCTAACAATTTTTTTCCAGTTGTTGCATAGTTAATTTGTGCTTCATTAAGAACTTTGATAGCATATTGTATAGCATGAAATTTATTTCCTTTTCTTTGACCAAGAACCGCACCAATGGCATAATCGCTAGCATCACACATTAGTTAATAATCCATTTTCCAATTTGGTGCTACGATTATGGGTGTGGTTGTTAAATTTTGTTTTAAATTTTTAATAGCTATCAAACAAGCATCATCGAAAATAAAAGATTTATCTTTGTTGAGCAAGTTGCTCAATGGTCTTGCAATTTTGGAAAAGTATTTTACAAATATTTGGTAAAAGCTCGCATGACCCAAAAAGCTTCGGATTCCTTTCACGTTCAATGGTTGTGGCAATTTCTCGATAACCTCCACTTTTGCCTTGTCAACTTCGAGCCCCTTGGATGAAACTTTTTGTGACCAAGAACAATGCACTCGGTAACCATGAAGTTACATTTCTTCCAACTAAGCACTAAGTTTGATTCCACACACCTCTTCAAAACTGTATCAAAATTTTTCAAACAAAGATCAAAAGATGCCCCAAAAATGGAAAATTCGTCAATGAAAACTTCCATATCTTCTCAATAAGATCGGAAAATATGGCTTGCATACACCTTTGAAAAGTTTTCGGTGCATTGCACAAACCAAGGGGTATCCTCCTATACGCAAAAACTCCAAACGGACAAGTGAAAGTCGTTTTCTCATGATCTTTTGGATTTACCAAAATCTGGTTATACCTGGAATACCTATCCAAAAAACACTAGAACTCTTGGCTCGATAACCTTTCTAGCATTTGATCCATAAAAGGAAGAGGAAAGTGATATTTCCTAGTTGCTTGATTAAGCCTCCAGTAATCGATACACATCTGCCATCCTGTTACGGTTCTTGTCAAAATCAATTCATTCTTTTTATTTCTTATTACGATCATTCCACCATTATTTCCTTTCTCACCTAAGTACTATCGGAAATAGGATAAATTATTCTGACATCCAATAGTTTCATAATTTCCTTTATCACGACCTCTTTCATTGTTGGATTCAAGCGTCATTTAGGTTGAGCTACGGGTTTGAAATTCTCTTCCATAAAAATCTTGTGCATACAATAAGCTGGGCTTATGCCTTTTAAATCCGCTAAAACCCAACCTATTTCACTTTGATTTTCTTTTAAAACTTGAACTAAACAATTCTCCTCCTTCTCTGATAAAGCATTACTAATGATTACAGGTTTGTTACCATTATCATCAAGAAATGCATACTTTAAGTGAGATGGCAACATCTTCAATTCAATTTTAGACTCTTCTTCTTTAGCTTCCTTCTTCAAAATTTCAACTTCTTCCTCCCAAGATTGAACTTCTTCTAAAGCTTCAAGTTCCTTCACACATTCTTCCAATTCCTTTTCTTCATGAACATCAAGAACTTGAATAATATTATTCAATGTTCTCTCAAGAGGTGTTGAAAGATGAACTTCACTAGAAACATCCCAAATAGCTCCTTCAATATCATCAACTTTAAAACAAGCTCCCTTATCATTAGAATGTTTCATTGCTTCAAAGAGATTAAAACTTACTTCTTCATCTTGAACTCGGACCTTCATCAAACCATCATCGATGTCGATCATCATTCTTGAAGTCTTCATGAATGGTCGGCCAATAATCAAAGGTGCATCATGGTCTTCCTCCATATCAATCACAACAAAATTAATTGGGAAGAAAAATTTATCCACTTTCACTAGAAAATCTTGAGCTACACCATAAGAACGAGTAATGGATTTGTCGACTAGTTGAAGTGTCATCTTTGTTGACTTTATCTCGATGTTCCCCAATCTTTTCACAATACACAAAGGAATCAAATTAATGCTAAAACCCAAATAGATCAATCCCTTACTGACATAAATATCACCAATGGTAACTGGCAAAGTAACCCTTCTCATATCACCTTCCTTATTCGGTAGAGTTCGTTGAATGATAGCACTATAACTTACATCAACCATGATAACTTCTTGATCCATTGATCTTCATTTTTTTTGTAAGGATGTCTTTCATGAACTTTCGATACTTTGGAATTTGTTCCATAGCTTCAGAAAATGGAATGTTTATTTGCAATTGCTTAAAGATGTCCATGAATCTAGCATAGTGCCTAGCATTATCCTTCTTGGAAGGAGCCTGAGGATATGGTAAATTTTGAACCAATAAATTAGTAACTTTTTCCTTCTTGGTTCTTTTCAACTTCTCCTTTTCAACTAACTTCTCCTCATTATTATTTTCTACTACAATCTCTTCTTCAAGCTCTTTTTCTGCTACAACTTCCTCAATTTCAATTTCTTTACCAACCCCATTTTCGACTACTCTACCACTCCTAGTTAATATTGCCTTACAATTCTCCTTAGGATTAGATTGAGTATTTGCCTAAAATGATGATCCTACATTTTGATCTACTAATTGCTTGGCTAGTTTCTCCACTTGAGTCTCCAAAATTTTGATAGCCTCTTCATTACTCTTTTGATTTTCCATAGATGCTTGCATGAATTGAGAAAGAGTGCCTTGTAAGTTTGAGATTCTAGCTTGAGGTTGTGAATTTTGATTTGTGTTTTAATAAGGACTTTGTCTATTTTGATTGTTGGAATCTTGTCTCCACCCTTGTTGATGACCTTGGTTAACTATTTGATGATAACCTTGGTTATTTTGATATGATTGCCTTTGTTGGTATCCTTGATTTTGACTTCCCATGTAATCAGCTTCCTCTTCAACTGGAGGACATAATCCGGTTTGATGGTCACCCTTGCATAACTCACAACAAGCAATTTGTTGTATTTGATTGCTAGGTATTTCTTGTATTTCTCTTAGTTGTTGAGGAAGCTTTGCCATTTGTTTTTTTAATTATTCCACTTGTTGAGAAAACAATTTGTTTTGGCCTAAAAGAGCTTCATTTGATCTTGAATCACTTGCCTTCTCTCTCTTTTAAACCATACTTCGATCATGTTGGACTTGGTGGTCGTTCCTTGCCATCTTTCAATAATTTCAACTGCCTCTTGCATTGTCTTTTCCATAAGTGATCCTCCCGCCGTAGCATCTAACAAAAGCTTTGGTTGTGGTTGTAGTTCATTTCGAAAAATATGCATTTGGGTAATGCAATCAAAACCATGACTCAGACATTTTCTCAACATAGATTTCTACCTTTCCCAAGCTTCATTTAATGACTCTACTCCACCTTTAGAGAACACCGATATAACCATCTTGGCTTCCAAGAAACGCGATCGTGGGAAAAACCTTTCAAGAATTTTTTCTTCAAGCCTATTCCAATCCATCATGAGTTGATGAGGTTGTTCAAGATACCAGTCCTTAGCTTTACTGACCAACGAATATGGAAATAATATTTTAAACATTTGTTCTTCATCCTCCTCCAGAGCTCCTATAACACCCGCTATCTCATAGAATTTTGTGAGATGAGTGTAAGGGTCTTCATAATATAACCTAGTGAAAGGGTTATGATACAATAGTTGTAGAATTCCAGTTTTCATTTATGAATGCCTTTGGTCTGCATTTCTAGAAAATTGAGCATTCAACCATGGACTATTTGCACAGGGACCTCTTGGTTGATTTGCTGCCATAAATTCTTCTATATCTTGGTTAAAAGGTATATCAGAAGTCGACACCTTTCCTCTTTCTCTTATTTATTTTTCTAACTTCCTCCTTCGTCTAGTCTTGCTATTAAGTTTTCTGCAAGTCCTTTCGATTTCAGGGTCAAATCGGAGTTGATCTTCAAAAATACTTCCTCGCATAAACTAAAGTTTGAAAACACTAACAAAACAAGTGAAAAACAAAAGATATTATTAATATAAAATAACTTAAAACACTTAAACTATTGCAATGCTTTCAATAGTCAAATGCCAATCCCCGACAACTACGCCATTTTGTTGTAGAATATTTTCAACACAAGTATTTATATTATCATTTTCCTCAGGGATTAGTGTGATATTAATGCCGTTCTATAGTTTTAGTGACTTTAAGTGATTGAGTCATAAAAAAAGTTTTGGTATTTGCTTTTAGTAACAAAAGATTAAGTTTCATGCACTAGATGGTGATTTGGATAAAAGAGAGATTTTTATTTGAAAAAGCTCATTTTCATAAAAGGCATGTCAAGATTAGTTTTCATCAACCTATTCCAAATATATTTGATTAATCACGCATATAAACTAATTAATGATCGATACATTCACGTATCCTCTCAATATTTCTCATGTCTAAGCAATATTGTGAGTATTATCATGTTAATCATTAAATGATCTCTCAGCCAAACTATTAACATGATAATATTTAAAGCTTGACACAAGTGAATACTAACTCACAAATCTATGTCTAGAGCTTGTTTAGTAGTAGATGCATATCTTAGGTAAAGCTTGGAACTTACTTCTCAATAATGATCCAAACCATAAAAAGAACAATGATAACAAAGATATTCAACATGTATTAATCATCAACCAAGTTCATATACAAAATGATCAAAAGAAATAAATAAACTCTAGGTTAACTACTTCTAACCTTGACACAAAAGACGCTTAGATACTCATGGTCATGATACCTTGATCAATAAATAAACAATGAATGTTGATGAACATCAATCTTCAAGTCTCCTTGATTCAAGATGCAAGAATGTTTTTCTCTCCCAAAAATAAGAACAAGGATTTATGTGTTATGATATCTAGAACAAGGGTTTCTATTCCCTTCATGAGGTTTTTCTTACCTCCAAAGTACAAAAGTTAGTGAAAAGTCCCCCCAAAACATGGCAAAAGTAGCCAAAAATAATGGCCATCTGCACACTATCGTCGGGCGACCATAAAGCATCATCGGGCGACACTAGCTAGATGCCACATGTGACCAGCTAGGCATGATACACAAGCAGGAAAGTATCTATCATCGTCGGGAGAGAAGGATGCTTCGTCGGGCGATTCTACTTTCGTCAGGCGGTCCAGAGGTGAAACATTACAGAAGCGAACCAAAAAATCCACCCTTTCTTCACAATTTTTGCCGGGGGATGCATCCTGTCACCGGGAGATCCTTTGCAGAAACACAACATTTGCTTCCTTGCATAAAAAGCATAAAGTCTACATTTGGCCATCTTATCTGCACAAAATTTGCTGAAACACTAACAAACAAATCAAAACATTCAAAATTATTTGTATTCATGCAAAATGACTTAAAATAAGTGTTTATCCTAATTAAAAGTAAAATAAAGGGTTTGAAAGTATCAATACATGATATGAAATTTATTCAAATGTTGACACTTAACATAAGCATATCATACAAAATTCATCATAGGCCTCAAATAATCACTAATATCATACAAAATTCATCATAGGACTCAAATAAAATTGAAACTGATTAAATATAACTCATCATAGGCCTTTGAGAACAATGACACAGATTAAACAGAATTCATCATAGGCCTATGATAATCATTAATATCACAAAAAATTCATCATAAGCATCAGATAACAAGGAAACAAATCAAACATAATCATTATAGGCCTCAGATAGTCATTTATATCATACAAAGTTCATCATAAGCATAAAGCATCAGCTAACAATGAAATAGATCAAACAGAATCATCATAGGCCTCAGATCAAATAATCATTCATACCTTGAATCAAGGACTACACCAATAAAAATAAATGTATTAGACTCTGACCAATACTTGTTGTATTTCAATTTTATTTCATTAGCAAGCGCCTGAAGCTGAGGATTCTTTGAGATACTTGAAGGTAAGAGGTGCCACTTATAATTGATGTCACATCAGCAAAAACTTCCAAAAACTTGCAAATATCATGAACATCTTCCCAATCATTTGCCTCAGGCAAAAAACTGAGAAATGCACCATTTTCCTCAGTGTATCTAGGCCACACATCTCTGTAATGGTATGCAGTGGATAACATCAACCAAGTTGAGTTCCACCTTATCTTGGTATCTAACACTTGCATTATGCCTTCAAGTTGCAACTTATCAACAAACTTTTTAAATGCTTTGTGTGATCGGTGGATCTGGAACTGACTGTTTAACGCTGGTTCGTGAAATGTCACGGAAGCAAGAGTCGCCACCGTCTTTTATTTTCTCCAAATGGAAAGGACAAAAGCACAGAAAAATTCCTTAAAGAGATTGCTCTCGGTTCGGGAGGTAGGTTATAGAAAGGGAAGGTGTTAGCACCCTTTCTATCCATGGTTATCCATGGGCTCTTAGATACTTGCTCATTTGTGTTTTCAAAAATGGTTTGTTTGCTTTTCAATGTGGGTTTTAAAAAGTTTCTTTGAAAAATTTCAGTTCGACTCGTGCGTCAGAGTGTTTGAAAAATTTGCTTTGAAAGCTTTTGAAAAGTGTTGGTGTGAAAAGATTTCGGTTTGTTTTGAAGAGAGCAAGTATCTACGAGAACCTACCTACCCTAAGGAATTCGTCTGTGTAAATGTCCTTTAAAGTAATGCCATCCCACCATTGAGAGGTAGGTAGCACCACCGTTGGAGGTGTTCGGGTCAATTCGAGGTTCGGGACATGGTGATCACCAGAGCAATGGGAAGACACCTTAGAAGCTACCCTCATGCCAGGTTCCCGGATCATGAGGACTTACTAAGACATCCTCTACTCGACGATCACCTTTCGAGGCAAGGCAACAGTGAGGCGTACCCTAGGGGTGGTGTGTGCGATTCGTGTGTCGGATTCATTGATATTTGTCTTGTCATGTTCATTGTGATCTACGCTTGATTTTATTTAAGGCCATTCATTCTTGCATGCATATTTAACAGTTTAAAAGTTGCGAGGAAAATAAATCTACAGCTATTACAAATGGCGCGGGTCCACATCGCCAAAATTAACCAGGACCCGATTTGACAGAAAATAAATAAAGTAAAAGAAATAAAATTGAAAAGTGCGAGAAGTATAAGTTACAACGCTTTGGGAGAGGTACATAATTAATTAAGCGAAAGAAAATAAATACGCGAATTAAATAAATTACGAACGAGGGCGTTGGACCCTTTTGTAAAAAATCAAAGTTAATGAGGAATTAAAATTAAAATTAAATGTTTTTGTTCTTTTGGTATTTTTATGTTTTTTAAGATTTAAAAGAAAAAAGAATTAATTGAAATTAACTAACCCTAATTCTAATGATTTTTTAAGTTTGTTATGAAAATATTAAAATATAACCTAAATTAAACCTAAATTAATTTATGCACAATTTAATTATGAAAATAAAATAAATAATATTATTATTATGACAAAAAAAGAAATTGAGAGGAATAAAATTAACAATTAAACCTAAATTCTATATTTTTTTAGATATTTTATGAAGAGAATTAACATTGCAAAAACCCTAATTTATGCTAAGTTTATTTACATACATTTGTTTACAAGAAAATAATCAAAATAAATAAATATTATATTCTTCTCTTTTTTCTGATTTTTTGTGTATTTTATAATTTGTAAAATATAATTAATTAAATTAAAACAATTGAATAAAATAAAATAACAATTAACAATAAAATAAAAATAAGTAAAATAAAAAATAGAAAGAAATTGCAAACCAGGGGGGGGGGGTTCAGGCCCCAAAGTGGAGGTTAAATGTGAAATTCTGGCCCAGCAAGTTTTTGATCCGTTTGACTTTTTCAATTTGTGTGCTAACGCGTTGACTTGCGTTTATGGTACACCTTTGATCGTGGCACTCTGATTAATTCTCATAGGCACGTGGACGTCTGGATGATGGTGGTATATCATGCGCTCCACCTTTGAAATTGCATGGGAAGACGCTTTGCAAAATAATATAGAAATAATGTAGACCTGGGACTCGAACCCAGGTCTTGAGCTATGCCAATCCTTATGCCTGCCGTCTGTGCTAATTAACGCGTTTTACATATATTAGACAAACAAATAATAAAAAGGAAAGTGAGTTAATGGCCTAGAAAAGCGCGCGAGATTTTAAATGAGCCAGTCAGCGTGTGACATGTAATCATCTTCTCCACCTTCCCTGAAAACAAAACACAAGGGCAACGGTTTATGTTGCATTTTCTTAGGCTAGCTACGAGAAAATAGCGATTAGCCCCTCAACACTCATAAATTGAGCGCGAGGGTTCCATCCTCTTCGTCTTCAAGCGCTGAGTCTAATGGTCATGGTTTCGTGGGCTAATTTTTCCTTATTGCAAAAGCCCTAAATTCCAGTCCTGCAAAACCCTAGAAATCAACTATGGTGAAATCACATACGATGCATAATAATCCAATTAAATACAATGGTTAGCTTTAGAACTTTACAAGGAACGTAAATCAAGCATTAAAAGTGATAATGGATGCATGAATCGTTGTGCACGACTATGAGTTTTTCTTGATACAGTTGGCCCTCGTTTTACCAATTCTTGGCGCTATAATGGATGATCTGGATTGGAATCGTTTCCTTGAAGCTTCAGGAAGCCAATGGGATGAAAATCTTGGCTGAAAACCACCTCTAACAACGTTTTCAGATTTGAGTTTTATGGCAATTTTTTCAAGTGTGTAATGTGTTCTTTTGCGCAGCTTTTAGTGTGTTAGCATTAGGGTTATGTTTCTGATTATGTAGTGAAGGCATTAGGTTAAGAAAATTGAATCAAATCTCTTCCAATCAATGATTTTGCAAATTGATTTTTCACCATTATGTTTCATATCTTTTCCATGTCCTTTTGTGCAAATCATGATCAAGTCAAACCAAATCTTTCCTAATTGGCATATGCACGAAATATTGAGTCTAGAATGTGTACAAAAAGATTTGTTTGGTTCATTTAGATATTTTTCACATATTTAATTGATTTAATTGAATTAATATAAATAAAAATTCAAATAAATAAATAAAAAATGAGAAAATACTTCCCTGTGGGCCAAGTGGTCGTGCATATGCTTAGAATGATGAATCATGGAAGAAAAATGGGCCCATTAGCAATTTTAGGTCATTTGGATCAAAGTTGACTTTTCAAAATATCCAAAAATTTCCCAACTTCCACAAGGCATAACTTGCTCAATTTTTAAGCTTTTCTCATGTTCTTGGACATTTTGGAAAGGTCTTTGAGTCCTCTAACCAATGCCTTTGGTCCCATGTCATTTTGATTTACCAATCTCAAGTTATGGCCTTTGACTTAAAGTCCCTTTTTGTTGACTTTTGAAAATGACCTATAATGTTGAAATTGATAACTTTTTGTGAGAGAATTTCTTGGACTTGGAATATGAAGATGAATTGTAGGAAATGTCTTTCTCTTCAAAATGAGCTTTGGATGGGATTTTTCTGATAATCCATGTGAAAGTTATGCCCTGGTCAACTTCAGTTGACTTTTTTCAACTGTCCAAATATAGTAACTTTTGCATCTTGATGATTTTCTGAGCCAAATTTTGAGAATCATGATCAAGCATTGATCAAATGATGTTTGTGGCTTAAAAATGATATGTTGACCAAAAATTTGAACTTTTGACTGTCAAATGACCATTTTGCCCCTACAGTTGACTGTAGTGCAATCTAGGGTTTTGACTGTGCAATTTTGAGCTGAATGCCTTGAAACTTGCTATGAGGATACTTGACCATCTTTGTAAGCATATGAGACTTGATTGGGCCTTTGAAAACTTCATTTTCTTGATCAGAACCCAAACCCTAGTTTTGACTGTATGGGAGCCTTTTGAGCTGTGCAACCCTTGGGGAATCTTGTGACTTGACTTGGCCATTTCTTGGAGAATATGGGAGGGAAAATTTTGGGGTACAACAGTTGCCCCTGTTCAATCTTCTTAGACCTGAGGATGCAGATTGGCTGACGGGCCTTTCGTAATCCGAGGGTAGAAGATGATTGGACACTAGAGTGCCCAGAAATTTGCGCTCGCATGTTAGCAGTGTGATGGGGGAATGGGCTTATAGATGCCATTTAGAGATTGCTGGATAGGATGATGGGCTTATAGATGCCATCTGGATGTTGCTTGCGTAGGAGATTCCTTAGCTAGAACCTGCATACCTGCAAAAGAAACAAATGAGTACCTGACACGTTGCAGGAGCTGATTTTTTTAGATGCTTGGTATAGATGTGTCCTGACTGGTTACAGGAGCTGGACCTGGAGCTTCAAAAGATGATGAATGAACCAGGTATGGTTACTGCTTTAGCATGAATGGTAAGAGAACCTTGGGTGATTTTAACTTCAACAACGCTCGTTGAGAAAATCTTGGTGGGAAATACCATCTTCGCAGGATCGGAACGAGAACCATAGGCTATTATAATCTGAAAGGGAATCACCTCACTCGCCGTCGGAGAGGGAATCATAGGAAAAGGAATTGTCACCTCACTCACCGTTGGAGAGGGAACCATAAGAGACTATTACCTCACACTCATCGTCGGAGAGGGAAACATCTGAAAAGGACTTACCACCTCACACACCGTCGGAGAGGGAACCATAGGAGACTATCACCTCACACTCACCGTCGGAGAGGGAAACATCTGAAAAGGAATTACCACCTCACGCACTTGTCGGAGAGGGGACCATAGGAGACTATCACCTCACACTCACCGTCGGAGAGGGGAATCATCTGAAAAAGGGATTACCACCTCACTCACCGTTGGAGAGGGAACCATAGGAGACTATCACCTCACACTCATCGTCGGAGAGGGGAATCATCTGAAAAAGGGATTACCACCTCACTCACCGTTGGAGAGGGAACCATAGGAGACTATCACCTCACACTCATCGTCGGAGAGGGAAACATCTGAAAAGGACTTACCACCTCACTCACCGTCGGAGAGGGAACCATAGGAGACTATCACCTCACTCACCGTCGGAGAGGGAAACATTTGAAAAGGACTTACCACCTCACTCACCGTCGGAGAGGGAACCATAGGAGACTATCACCTCACTCACCGTCGGAGAGGGAAACATCTAAAAAGGACTTACCACCTCACTCACCGTCGGAGAGGGAACCATAGGAGACTATCACCTCACACTCATCGTCGGAGAGGGAAACATCTGAAATAACTTCTATTGAGTCTTTATTAGAAAAATCTGTTGGGAGTCGATTTAGATGGACTAAAGAAGGCCTTGGACTGGATAAGAGATCTTCGAAGTCGATTAACTGAACCGGTCTAGGTCTTGAAATATGATTGAGAATTTCAACTGCATCTTTCCTGAAAGGTAAAGGTCAGTCATATGCGATGCATGATATGGATCAAGCAATGATGTTCTCAACATAAATGAGATTTGTATGATATAATGCGTCTATGCATGTTATAATGATGTATGTGATGTTTTATGAATGTATGTTTTCGTCTAGGAAATTAAATCCTTGACGGGTGCCGGGAAGTCAGATCCTGGGCTGATGTTGAAGAGTAGATTTTTGCTTCCGCTGGAGATGATAACTGCAAGAATACCGGTAGGAGAAGATGACTCCGTTGCGGAATAAACTTGGCAAATGGAAGATTCTACGGGGAGAAAAGATACTCTAGCGACCATGCTGGGAAGCAATACTCTGTGGGAAGAGGGATGCCTTGCTGAGTGTTGATGATAATTTGCTGGGGATACCCTTATTGTTGGATGTGTTAATAGACTTCGCTGGGGGTAAGAAGACTGTGTCGAGGACGCTCTTTCCGTGGCTTTCGGCTGAAGATAACCCAGTTATATCCTAGTAGGGAAATAACTTCTTGAATAAAGCCGGAAGACGCGTTCGTGCTTTGCGAGGAGTAAGCTTCCAGAATCTACTGGGGATAAACTTACTGCTTGGGGAGACGGATTCCAATTTTCCTGGGGAAACTGGTTTGGACTCTCCTGGGGAAGTTTTGAACTGTATTGGGAAAAGGCTCCGCTGAATGTTTGATATGCCGCTGGGGAACAATCTTTAGACCAAGACTGCCGGGGATGCTTGTTAAGAATATGTACACATGCCGCTGGGGAACGTTGAGATCTATTGGAGGATACTCAACTTCTTTGAGATTGGATAACTCTGCTTGGAGAAGAATGCACTGACTGCTGACTTACTCTCTGGGGAATAAATGTACTGGTCATCTTCTTTAGTTGAACCTATCTTGGTACCTTGGAGGACAGAACAATTAGATTGTTCAGACAACTCTTTATTGCCCCTGTTTCCAATGTTACCTGTGGAGGTGCTTGGTGATTGCCGATTGAAAAATCTTCTTTTGGTAGGCGAGTGACAAGATGCTGGGACATAGTCGTACGCTTTTGATCCCTAACTTTTGCCTGGACCGCCCTTTCGGGTTTTCAGTCCATCGGGATACCCATTTTTGCCCAAGCCGCCTTTTCAGGTTTTCGACTTGCCGGGTGTACAGATTTTTTTTCATTTTCATCCCTTATTTTTGCCCGAACCCTTTTGGTTCGCCGGGAAGCCCTTATTTTTGCCTAGGTATGTCAACCTAGCGGGTCTTTGATTTTGCGTAGTATTTTTCGACTATGTCCACGCTCTTAGAATGCAGGTGGGTGCCCCTGGCTGCTTGTGTTGCCATATTACCAGAAGGTGTCTGATCGTGCAAGATTCGTTGCTGGAGTGCCCCAAGTGACTCAGGCAGAGATTTGCCCCAGGCTATTTTGGCCTTTGAGAGATTCTCCGAATCTTGATTGGATTGCCCCAGATAATTGGACCATGATCATGTTGTGCCCCTTGATTGGAAGTGCTTTTGTTCACTAGGTATTCATCGTGCGAATTTCCCTGCTGTTCAAACAAATAGTCATATGCAAACCAAGTTATGTTAAAAATGCAAAGCCTATGTCTGTCTTGAAGATTTTGAAAATGCATTCTTTTTTTCATAAAACAAATGAATGTTTGTAAAACGTGATGTCAACTCCGTATTTACCGTAGGCCTTAAGGAGTCAGGATACCTTTCGTAACAGTATACTTTCGAACTAACCCATGCTTCAGCTAGGACTTTTAAGGGTTATAACGTGGCCTGGTTCACGGTTTAAGAAACAAAGGATAAAGGCTCAAATTATTTGTACCCACCCGCTCTTCGTGATGTTCTCCAAACCTAAACTCAGTTGATCATACGTTAGACCTTGTTTGAGTCTTTGTTTTGATGTTCCAATGATGGTTCAGATATTGATGATTTATTCTGAATAGGCAGTCATTTTTGTTTTTGTTGAGGGTTTGTGTGACCTCTTTTTTTGATTTTATTATCCCTATTTTTTTTGCCTGAATTGTTTCCTTTTTTGGAATTACAGTCAGCGGGATGCCCCAGTTTTGTAAGTCTCCTTCATGGGTTTTGACTTAATGGGTTTTTTATTTTTGAGATAATGACTGCCTTTCTTTATTGATTGTTCGGAACCATCACTGTCTTTCTTTGTCTTGTAAGGACCTCTTTGGTGCCATTCGTTATGCACTTGGATCAACCGAGAGACTACCCTGCCCCAGGTTATGATTAAGGGTTTTAATTTTCGAAAAGAAAAACTCCTACTTCTTTGACTCAGAGGGGTTGACGAGGGATTATCATCCTTATAACTCCAGTGTTTAGGGATTGAAACAATGCCTGTACCTCATCAGCGGAGTCTGTTCGAAAGCATACTGTAGATTGTGGTATCGTTTTCGTCATCCTCCCTCAAGAGGCTTAGAATTATTATTTAAGAGTTGATCATCAGAAAAAATATGAAAATAATTTGCGTATAGTGAATACAAATATATTGCTTCAAAACAGACATATGCGATGCATTAATGGAATAACAATGTTTAATCATGAATAAATGTTTGAACAATCAAAGCACAACACAACTTGAACATTCAAATGAACAAAAGTTTCCTAGTCTCAGAGCTTGTCACTTCAAAAGGTGAGCCTTGGAGGGATAGTAGAAAAATTCAGCCTGACCATCTTGTGTGAATTCCAGTGCTCCTTCATCAATCAGGTCCTGAATCTTATTCTTCAAAGCCCAACAATCCTCTGTAGCATGCCCCGGGCTATCAGAATGATAAGCGCAGCGAGCGTTGGGGTTATACTTTGGTGACGTTGTATTTTGAAACTTCGGAGCCTCTTTTAGAGTTATCAGCTTAGTCTCCAGCAACTGTGGCAATATCTGGGATAAGGTCATGTTGAGTCGAGTGAACTGCCTTCTCTCGCTCTTTTGTTGGCTGTGATGTTGAATTTGTGACACTGGAGCCATTTGGGGAGCTCTCTCCTTGCCTCTTTGTCTCAAAGGTGGTCGAACGATGACTGGCTTTTTACCCTTAGACTTTTGCCCCAGCTGGTTACCCTGAAGCAGTTGGTTGACGAGAAACCAGAGCTCGTCTTGTCTTTGAGCTAACCCTTGAATAGCAGTCACCTGCCCCAGCATCTGGGCTTTCAATGCATCCACCTCAGCTTGTAGGTGTTTCAGCCTTTCACCCTCAGCACTGTTTCTAACAAAGGTCTCCATGAGAAGTGTCCTTAGCTCCTCCTGCCCCTTGGATAGATTCAGGAGGATTTCCCCGAACCGAGTCTCTTGAGCGAGAGAGTCCTGGTTATCTTGTGGGCAAGCCATTGCTGAAATAAACAGCGAGAACGGTAAGTGACCTGCAACAAGGATACCTGTTATGCAATGATGAGTATGACATGCATGTAATGTTTTCAAGGATCTCGCGGGGTAAACAAGAAAAAATTTGTCAGAGTTTGAATCCGGTAGCTTGATTGAAGGAAACCCATGCTGTTGAGGATTCTTCTTTAAGGGTCAAAGGCTCACCATATCCAGTGGGTCATAGCCCCTGACTTTGGTCATCATGTCTGGTTTTGATTTCCAAACAACCTTGGTTAGGGGAACCTTCTTCAAGAGTCAGAGCTCACCATATCAAGTGGGTCATAGCCCCTGACAACTTTGGCTAGAGGAAATAAATCCTCTTTGCCCCTTGCTAGATGTTTGATTTATCATGACCTGCATCACAAGCCCTTGAGATCCTTGAAATGGGTTAGGATGTATGCAATGGTATGATGTCATGATGCATGGGGTAATATGAATAATCCCCGTTATGAGTCCTTATTAAGGACTATACACAGAAACCTGCAAGAAAATCAAGTAAAACCTGTCATGAGTCCCAGTTGAGGACTATAAACAAAACCTGCGAGAAACTTGGTAAACTTTGTTATGAGTCCTAATTAAGGACTATGACAAAAAACTACAAGAAGCTTAGTAAGCCCTGTCATGGGTCCCAATTAAGGACTAAAATAAAACCTGCAAATAGTTCATGTGTCAGATAAAGCATGCAAGTAGTCAAGTACGAAGGCACACAAGTCACACAAAAGAGCCCTTAGAGTTTAGGCCGGCATGGGGTCTGGGTAGTACCCTCTTGAAGTTGGTGGGTTCAACCTGTCCTATCAAAGTAACCGGGTTCTAAGGGTCCCAATATCACGGGATTGCTTTCATTGTTCATCGTTTCGATTTAGCCACTGAACTGGCGACCGAAATATTCCAGGAAAGCAACCCTCAATTGGGTGTAGTATCGAGTATCAACCAACCTCGGACTGCACCAAAGTCAGTTATCTCACTACCCTAAAGAGGCCAAGATAGTTCAATTAAGGTTCCTAAGGTCTGTTGATGCTTCACGACACCACGCGGAGGCCCCGTACTCTCCTTGACTGAACTCAAGGGTTACCGGTACACACCAAAGTGCCACATCAACGTAGCAGACTGTTTCAACCATGTCGGTATACCCCGCACAGTTCCCTCACAGCCTTGTTGCTACTTTCTAAGAAGGTATCCCCCAGATCCGGGTTAGGATCTATAGAACTCCCAAGCAACCCACAATTTTAAAGCACACAAGGAAAACAATTAAAAACACAGTTATGAACTAGCCCTAAGGTACACCTCACTTTAAGTTTAGTCCCCAGCAGAGTCGCCAGTTCTGTGATCGGTGGATCTGGAACTGACTGTTTAACGCTGGTTCGCGAAATGTCGCGGAAGCAAGAGTCGCCACCGTCTTTTATTTTCTCCAAATGGAAAGGACAAAAGCACAGAAAAATTCCTTAAAGAGATTGCTCTCGGTTCGGGAGGTAGGTTATAGAAAGGGAAGGTGTTAGCACCCTTTCTATCCATGGTTATCCATGGGCTCTTAGATACTTGCTCATTTGTGTTTTCAAAAATGGTTTGTTTGCTTTTCAATGTGGGTTTTAAAAAGTTTCTTTGAAAAATTTCAGTTCGACTCGTGCGTCAGAGTGTTTGAAAAATTTGCTTTGAAAGCTTTTGAAAAGTGTTGGTGTGAAAAGATTTCGGTTTGTTTTGAAGAGAGCAAGTATCTACGAGAACCTACCTACCCTAAGGAATTCGTCTGTGTAAATGTCCTTTAAAGTAATGCCATCCCACCATTGAGAGATAGGTAGCACCACCGTTGGAGGTGTTCGGGTCAATTCGAGGTTCGGGACATGGTGATCACCAGAGCAATGGGAAGACACCTTAGAAGCTACCCTCATGCCAGGTTCCCGGATCATGAGGACTTACTAAGACATCCTCTACTCGACGATCACCTTTCGAGGCAAGGCAACAGTGAGGCGTACCCTAGGGGTGGTGTGTGCGATTCGTGTGTCGGATTCATTGATATTTGTCTTGTCATGTTCATTGTGATCTACGCTTGATTTTATTTAAGGCCATTCATTCTTGCATGCATATTTAACAGTTTAAAAGTTGCGAGGAAAATAAATCTACAGCTATTACAAATGGCGCGGGTCCACATCGCCAAAATTAACCAGGACCCGATTTGACAGAAAATAAATAAAGTAAAAGAAATAAAATTGAAAAGTGCGAGAAGTATAAGTTACAACGCTTTGGGAGAGGTACATAATTAATTAAGCGAAAGAAAATAAATACGCGAATTAAATAAATTACGAACGAGGGCGTTGGACCCTTTTGTAAAAAATCAAAGTTAATGAGGAATTAAAATTAAAATTAAATGTTTTTGTTCTTTTGGTATTTTTATGTTTTTTAAGATTTAAAAGAAAAAAGAATTAATTGAAATTAACTAACCCTAATTCTAATGATTTTTTAAGTTTGTTATGAAAATATTAAAATATAACCTAAATTAAACCTAAATTAATTTATGCACAATTTAATTATGAAAATAAAATAAATAATATTATTATTATGACAAAAAAAGAAATTGAGAGGAATAAAATTAACAATTAAACCTAAATTCTATATTTTTTTAGATATTTTATGAAGAGAATTAACATTGCAAAAACCCTAATTTATGCTAAGTTTATTTACATACATTTGTTTACAAGAAAATAATCAAAATAAATAAATATTATATTCTTCTCTTTTTTCTGATTTTTTGTGTATTTTATAATTTGTAAAATATAATTAATTAAATTAAAACAATTGAATAAAATAAAATAACAATTAACAATAAAATAAAAATAAGTAAAAAAAAAAATAGAAAGAAATTGCAAACCAGGGGGGGTTCAGGCCCCAAAGTGGAGGTTAAATGTGAAATTCTGGCCCAGCAAGTTTTTGATCCGTTTGACTTTTTCAGTTTGTGTGCTAACGCGTTGACTTGCGTTTATGGTACACCTTTGATCGTGGCACTCTGATTAATTCTCATAGGCACGTGGACGTCTGGATGATGGTGGTATATCATGCGCTCCACCTTTGAAATTGCATGGGAAGACGCTTTGCAAAATAATATAGAAATAATGTAGACCTGGGACTCGAACCCAGGTCTTGAGCTATGCCAATCCCTATGCCTGCCGTCTGTGCTAATTAACGCGTTTTACATATATTAGACAAACAAATAATAAAAAGGAAAGTGAGTTAATGGCCTGGAAAAGCGCGCGAGATTTTAAATGAGCCAGTTAGCGTGTGACATGTAATCATCTTCTCCACCTTCCCTGAAAACAAAACACAAGGGCAACGGTTTATGTTGCGTTTTCTTAGGCTAGCTACGAGAAAATAGCGATTAGCCCCTCAACACTCATAAATTGAGCGCGAGGGTTCCATCCTCTTCGTCTTCAAGCGCTGAGTCTAATGGTCATGGTTTCGTGGGCTAATTTTTCCTTATTGCAAAAGCCCTAAATTCCAGTCCTGCAAAACCCTAGAAATCAACTATGGTGAAATCACATACGATGCATAATAATCCAATTAAATACAATGGTTAGCTTTAGAACTTTACAAGGAACGTAAATCAAGCATTAAAAGTGATAATGGATGCATGAATCGTTGTGCACGACTATGAGTTTTTCTTGATACAGTTGGCCCTCGTTTTACCAATTCTTGGCGTTATAATGGATGATCTGGATTGGAATCGTTTCCTTGAAGCTTCAGGAAGCCAATGGGATGAAAATCTTGGCTGAAAACCACCTCTAACAACGTTTTCAGATTTGAGTTTTATGGCAATTTTTTCAAGTGTGTAATGTGTTCTTTTGCGCAGCTTTTAGTGTGTTAGCATTAGGGTTATGTTTCTGATTATGTAGTGAAGGCATTAGGTTAAGAAAATTGAATCAAATCTCTTCCAATCAATGATTTTGCAAATTGATTTTTCACCATTATGTTTCATATCTTTTCCATGTCCTTTTGTGCAAATCATGATCAAGTCAAACCAAATCTTTCCTAATTGGCATATGCACGAAATATTGAGTCTAGAATGTGTACAAAAAGATTTGTTTGGTTCATTTAGATATTTTTCACATATTTAATTGATTTAATTGAATTAATATAAATAAAAATTCAAATAAATAAATAAAAAATGAGAAAATACTTCCCTGTGGGCCAAGTGGTCGTGCATATGCTTAGAATGATGAATCATGGAAGAAAAATGGGCCCATTAGCAATTTTAGGTCATTTGGATCAAAGTTGACTTTTCAAAATATCCAAACATTTCCCAACTTCCACAAGGCATAACTTGCTCAATTTTTAAGCTTTTCTCATGTTCTTGGACATTTTGGAAAGGTCTTTGAGTCCTCTAACCAATGCCTTTGGTCCCATGTCATTTTGATTTACCAATCTCAAGTTATGGCCTTTGACTTAAAGTCCCTTTTTGTTGACTTTTGAAAATGACCTATAATGTTGAAATTGATAACTTTTTGTGAGAGCATTTCTTGGACTTGGAATATGAAGATGAATTGTAGGAAATGTCTTTCTCTTCAAAATGAGCTTTGGATGGGATTTTTCTGATAATCCATGTGAAAGTTATGCCCTGGTCAACTTCAGTTGACTTTTTTCAGCTGTCCAAATATAGTAACTTTTGCATCTTGATGATTTTCTGAGCCAAATTTTGAGAATCATGATCAAGCATTGATCAAATGATGTTTGTGGCTTAAAAATGATATGTTGACCAAAAATTTGAACTTTTGACTATCAAATGACCATTTTGCCCCTACAGTTGACTGTAGTGCAATCTAGGGTTTTGACTGTGCAATTTTGAGCTGAATGCCTTGAAACTTGCTATGAGGATACTTGACAATCTTTGTAAGCATATGAGACTTGATTGGGCCTTTGAAAACTTCATTTTCTTGATCAGAACCCAAACCCTAGTTTTGACTGTATGGGAGCCTTTTGAGCTGTGCAACCCTTGGGGAATCTTGTGACTTGACTTGGCCATTTCTTGGAGAATATGGGAGGGCAAATTTTGGGGTACAACACTTTGTATCTAGTTTCAGAATTCAACAAGTATTTGACATTATTTCTTATCTTATCAACAATCACCTTAATCATATCAAGACCATCCTACACCAACAAATTTAAGATGTGTGCACAACACCTTACATGAAACAATTTATCATCTAAGGGTAAATTTCTGCTACCAGAATAATCCCTCTTCAATCTAGCAATGCAATTATCATTGTCAGTAGCATTATCTACAGAATTTGAATCTACCTTATCCCTTATTCCCCAATCATCCATCACCTTAATCAACTCCCTACACAAAACCTCCATAAAATATGGTGGTGGCATATTCTGAAAAGATAAAACTCTTTTATGAAGCTGCCATTTTGAATCAATGAAATGACCAGTCACAGTCATAAAACCTATCCTCTATTCACCAGATCACCACAAGTCAGTGGTAAGACTGACCCTGTTAATCAAACCCATAGACCTTTTCATCTTAACTCTCTCAGCCTCATAGTCTCACAATCAAACTCAACCTGTTGCTTAGTAATGTTTTTGTACCATGGATAAATCTCCCTAAGAATATCATTAAAAATAACACTTTCCATAACACAAAAAGGAAATTTATGACCTAGAATCATATGTGCTGCAAGTTTTCTAACCCTAGCATGATTATATGTCAAAGTTGCCAAACTTGGAGTACTATCACCTATGTTTAACCTAGACTGTGCAACTTCTTTATCATTATTATCTTTCAACCTTAACTTTCTTTGAATACAAGCAGCTAAATGTTTCTTACCATTAGATGTACTTTTCCACTTCGTATCTGTTGTACCCCAAAATTTTCCCTCCCATATTCCTCAAGACATTTCAAGAAGAATCTCCAAGTGATTCAAGTTGGCTCAAGGGTTGGACAGTCAAATCACCTCCTAAGACTGTCAAGTCAAAATTAGGGTTTTATGTTGCATTAAGGTCCTCATATCCAAATGGCCTCAAATGTTTCCCAATGTATTAATATGTTCTTAAGTTCATCCATGTCTAATTTCAAGCCTTGCAGAGGAAGTTTGTTCAGTCAATTGCTCAAGAGGCCCAAAAATCGACTTTGCTAGGGCAAAAGTCAACTGTGTCCCAAATACAGTCAAACCTCAAGATTTTTTGTCAAAATTCTCATTCTGAAGGATAATTCATCATTTTATCAAGGGTTGATCATGATTCATCAAGGATTGCTCAAGATTCATCAAGATTCAAAAGTTGCTAAATTGGGGTTTTGTAGGAAAAGTCAACTCAACTTTGACCAAGCATAACTTTCTCATACTTTATGAGAAATGACCCATCCAAATATAATTTTGAAGAGGATGCAATTTCCTGCAATCCATCTTCACACCCCAAGATCAAGAAATGCTCTCACAAAAAGTTACAAATTTGGACATTATAGGTCATTTTTGAAAGTCAACAAAAACACCTTTTTTGCCAAAGCTTATAACTTGAGCATGGAACATCAAAATGAGATGAGACAAAAAGGGTTGGTTAGAGGACATCTCAAGGTTTCTTAAAAGTCCAATAACACCTCCAAAAGTTCAAAATTGAAGAAGTTATGCATTGTTGGAGTTGGGCATTTTTCCAAAATTGCCAAAAGTCAACTATCCTCAAAACTCCAATTTTTGACAAAAGGGCCCACTTTTTTCCACTTGATATGGTCTTGTCATGCCACACACGTGTCCCATACTTGGTTTCATGGCCATTCATTTATCTATTTTATTTAATTTTTATTGATTTAATTCATTTTTAATCAATATTAAATCTAATAAAATCTAAAAATTGATGTAAGGGGATTCTTGTGATCATTAGTTTACAGCTTGCAAATATCATGTGATACTCAATCAAACTCGTGCCAAGTCAAAACAAGCATAAAATCTCAGATTTGATGCAAATATGGCAACTTGATTATGGTGATCAAAAGCAAATCTTGATTCTTCAATGCACATGGTTTAATGCCCAAAATTTGACCTAAACACATTCTATTATATGCACACAAGAGAGGCAGACCAAGAACACGCACAGGATACTGCTGAAACGGCCAGAACAACTTTGGAAAAAAGCTTGGAAACTTGAATTCTGAAATCCATCTTGGAGCTCGATACAAAGTAAAAGCTTGACGTAGCTCTCTTCCCTGCCATCCCCTGAAGCGATACCAATCAAAACCAAGCCTTCTCATTGCCTAAATTGCACTGTAAGTCATCACGAACCAAGCTCTGAACATGGCATCATGAAATCATTTTCTTGCATCCTCTTGCCAATTTTCTTGTACATTCATACTCACCATTCAATTTCCAACGATTCTGTAATATTTATTTTTATTTTTATGGCTTATAACCCCGTATCCAGAACTAGGGTTCTTGTTCTTGCTTTTTAGGCATTTTTTATGCAGGATAAATTGAGGCTAATGATGGATATAGGAATGACCAGGAGGAAGAGATGAGTACATTGGTACTATTAGGTTTCGTTTACATGGCCTGGAGAAGGTTTTTGAGATGCCCTACGAATCTTCCTACGGATAAAAATCCGCAGGTAAATAACCAGGGCATTTGAGGAAGACGATCACGTGTCTTGCTTCCATTGGCTTGTTTGAATCATTAGCGCGTTTTTTTATTTTCAGGCTTAGCGTTTTGTTTTTTATATAATATTTACTTCTTATTCTAATAACAACTAAACAAGCTGGTTGGATTGGTGAGCGTGCTATTGTAAAACCCCTTGGGACCTGGGTTCGAATCCCAGGTCCCCCAAAACCTTATTTGATTTTTCTTCAGGTATTCATGTGCAACGCTTAGGGTGTGGTGCATCATATGCCTCTAGATCTCAGCTGCCAAGTGGCCCACCAGGCAGATCCAATGATCTAGATTAGAGGTTCACCATGGACTAGAGTCAACAAGCACACGCTGGATTTCCAAGGTCAAACAGGATGGACGTTCTGGGCCTGGGAATTGCCATTCAAACACCTTCTTCAGGCCCACCCCCCCTGAGTTTGTTCTTTTTATTTTATTTCCTTTTCATTATTTTTTTCTATTTCTATTTTATTATTATTATTATCTTAATTAATTAATTAACCAATTAACTTTTTTCATAAAAAATCAGAAACAACAAAAATAATATTTTTATTAATTCCATTAATTTTATTATTTTATTTTTGTAAATAAACAATTAATTAATTTATTTAGTTTTAATTAGGTATAATTTTAACATATTTTTGCAAAAAAATCAAAATTGATTTAGAATTAGGTTTTAATTGTTTTTAACCATTCTTATTTTATTTCCTTAAATAATAAAAAAAACCAAAAATCTTTTCATTTGATTAATTAATTCAATTATTAACTTAGACTAATTTTTAATTCAAAAAAGGGTTAATACCTATGTTCACCCCTGACATATGGGGTGTATTTGAAAAATCCCCCTGCCAAAAAAAAAAGTTCCAATTGTTACCTTGACAAATTTTAAAAGTTTCAGTTTTTACCTTGAGGATGCCACATCACCTAAAAGGCTGATGTGACTTATATTTTTGTTATATTTTTGTTATATTTTTATGACATGGCTTGATTAGTTGTCATTTTTAATTAATTTTTAATTTTTAATTCCATATGGCATTTATATTAATATTTTATTAATTGAGTGTTAATTCAAAGTTAAAAAAATTTTGTCCTTCCACAAGAATCAAACCGTGGACATACTGTCTGCAGCGAACGGTTCTTACCACTAAACCAATGCATTTTCTTTGTTATATTTTGGTTTGAACGCCCCATATGTCAGGAGTGAAAATAGGTATTAACCCATGATTTAATGCATGATTTTTCACATTGGATTTTTTTGTATCGTTTAATATTCTGAACCAAAATGTTTTCACATGAATAATTACTTTTATTTTTATAGTATTTATGATTATAAATACAATACGGTTATCAGTTTATCAGTATGAAATATACTAGCATTATGAAATAAGATTATATATTAGCAGTATGAAATATATTATCAGTTTATGATTAGCATTACAATATTGTATTTAAATGATAAGCCTAAATGTCAAATAAGGTTATCAGTATAAAATATACTAGCATTATAAAATTTCTATTATGAAGTGTAACTGCATTTTTGAGCCAGGTTATCAGTATCTTACGGTGCTTCAATCAAAATCAACATATTCTTATTCTTAATAATTGTAAATGTAACTTTATATACTCTGAAATTTGTAAACATATCAGAACAACATACCAAGTTTATGATTTTGTCTAGGACCCAACTTTCTACTCTGGTATTTCTACAAATTATATATGTACACACTCACTATGTGTGAAGTAAACAACGGACATGAATAAAATTGTTGATGTTGTTTGTATTATTGAGTTTTGACAGAGAAATTACTTTTAAAAGGTAACAAACCAAAATATAACAAAGAAAATGCATTGGTCTAGTGGTAAGAAGCGTTCGCTGTAGACAGTATGTCCACGGTTCGACTCTTGCTTACCGCGGCATTTTGCAAAAACAAACGCAAACGCGAACCAGCATTCCAAAACAGTCAGTTCTATTCCCACCGATCACAGAACTGACGACTCTGCTGGGGAATTTATAAGTGAGGTGTACCTTAGGATTAGATCACTTGTGTTTTCAATTGTATGCTTTGTATGCTTTAATTTTGTGGGCTTGTATTGGAGTTCTATAGATCCTAACCCGGATCTGGGGATACCCTTTAGGTAAGTAGCAATAAACTGTGAGGGATCTGTACAGCGTAGACCAATACGGATGAAGCAGTAGCTACGTTGGTGTGGCACCTTAGTCTGTACCGATATCCCTTGTGTTGGAACGAGGAGAATATGGGTCTTCTAAGGAGTCATTAAGCACCAACTGACCTTAGAACCTTAAATTGACCAACTTGACCATAGAACAGTAGCAGTATGCTACACTCATTGAGACTAAACTCTCGGGATGATTCCGGCCGCAAGAAAAGGTTTCTAAACTGGAATTATGACCGATTGAGGGTAGTAAGTGATATTGAGATCCTATAGAACCCAGTTACTATTTTTAGGACAGGTCTTAACCAACTGAACTGAAAGAGGGTAGTACCTAAGCTCCATGCCAGCCTGAAATCTAAGGGCTCTTTTGTGTGACTTGTGTGCCTTTACCATGTTTGCCTTTTATGGATACTTGTGGTGTGCCTTTATCATGACATCATGACATCATAACATTGCATACATTTTGCATAAGGACTAACCTATTTCAAAGACAAGAGGGTTTCATATTTGCTCTATTTTGTAGGTCATCATGATGCCCATGTGTAGGAATACTATCCGGATCAACTTTTTCCAAGTACCTACCCTGCTTAAAGATTTGGTTGTCAGGATTCCAGACACTACTTCCTTCATCAGAAGGCATGGTTCTCTCCTCAGTTTGGTCACCTCAAAATTGGATGAACAAATGATGAGTGTTCTGGTCCAATTTTATGATCCGTTGTACCATTGTTTTACTTTCCAGGACTTCCAGCTGGTTCCTACCCTAGAAGAGTTCTCTGAGCTGCTCGGTATCTCCGTCCTGGAACAGACTCCGTTTACTGGTTGGGAAAAGACTCTTAAGCCCGAAGAAATTGCTGCAGCCCTTCACTTGACCAAGGAGGAGGTAATGGCTAACTGGGAGACTGGAAGTGGAGCTAAAGGTTTTCTGACTAAGTTTTTGGTTGACAAAGCTAATTACTTCTGGGACAGCTTAGACTTCAAGGCGTACGAGGATATTCTGGCTCTCTTGATTTATGGTCTGGTATTGTTTCTGAATCCTGATACTTTTGTCGATATTAATGCCATAAAGATCTCCATCTCTCAGAACCCTGTACCCACTCTCTTGGGTGACCTCCTTCATCAGTTCTATGCTCGTACTGCCCGAAAGTGGGGAACTTTGATGTGTTGTGCTCCTTTATTGTCGAGGTGGTTTATTTTGCACCTTCCTAAGTCCGTACTGAAAAACAAAGAAGGAATGGGCTGGGCTTATTGGGTGATGTCTCTTTCTAATAATGACATTATCTGGACTCTCAAAGGTATGGATGAGGTGACTGTCATTGATCGATGTGGAGAGTATCCTAATGTTCCATTGATTGGAACCCATGGAGGGATTTCTTACAACCCATGCTTAGCTCTCTGTCAGTTTGGAAGAGCCAGAAGAGAAGGGCCTCATGAGATGTTGATGCCTCATATCATCTTTGATTTTCAGGGAGATAGCGACGAGTTGTGTCGTAGATTCATAAGGGCTTGGGACAGAGTTCACCAATCTGATCCACATGAATTGGCTCCAAAGACTTCTCTGCCAATGGAGCCATATCTCAGATGGGTCCGCATCCGTGCTCAGAAGCTAGGTATGCCATATGAAGCTGTCAGGCCTGTTACTCTTGAAGTTTCTAATGAGGAAGGGGTTCTTCCAATTATTCTCCATCCTTATATGCCCACTGACATTGGGGAACTGAAGAGATCTTGGATGCAACTGCGGGATGAACGGGATTCTTACAGAGAGAGGTTCAACGAGCAAGAAAAAAAGATCCAGAAGCTGACTAGGCAACTGGAGAACGAGTGGATCCTGAATGATTATGTCCGCACTGAGAAGAAGAGACCATGGGAGCATTGATGGATCTTTGATGATTTCTTTTACAGTTTTTGTTTACTTTTTAGTATTTCCATTCTTGTAACGCCTAAGGGCAATTTGTTGAACAATTTAAATTTCGAAGTTTAAATCTAATAAAGTGTGTTTCCTTTCTTGTTTACAAATTTGAGTCCCGATTGTCTTTGAAATCATAATCATACGCATTTCATCCCATGCACTTCATAAACAGGTACCCTTTTTACAGGTCTCTTATCTCCTTCGTTGTTTATTTCAGCAATCATCATGTCTACTGAACCTTCAACTGAGCAAGCTATCAAGGCCCTCCAGGCCCAGAATGCCCAGTTTCAAGAACTGTTCATGAATCTAGCTAAGGGTCAGCAGGACCTGAAGACCTTGATTCTGAAGGAGAAAAAGAAGAAGAAGAAGAGGACCATCTTGTTCAATATTGGGCGCAGGTTTGGAAATGGGCTGCAGAATGAAGTTGATCTGACCACCTCATATGGAGGGAAGGATAGTCCACAAGAAAGGAGGGCTCCTAGCCCTATGGTCTCCGACAACGAGACGGATTACGATGAAGAACAGTATCCTCCTGCTGAGGATAAGTACAAACAGTTGGAAGACCGTTTGAGCGCTATGGAAATTCAGAAGGTGCCCGGTCTGAACTTCGGAGATATGGGTCTATCATCAGGGGTGGTGATTCCCCATAAGTTCAAGGCACCTGCCTTTGCAAAATATGACGGAGTTTCCTGTCCGAAGCTGCACCTCCAGTCATACGTGAGGAAGATCCAGCCTTACACTGCTGATAAGAATTTATGGATCCATTTCTTTCAAGACAGTCTCTCAGGGACTCAACTTGAGTGGTTCTATCAGCTGGATGGAGCCAGTATCCGCAGCTGGGAAGATTTGGCTACTACATTCTATAGGCAGTATCAGTACAACTCCGACATCGCTCCTACACGTACCCAACTCCAGGGTATGTCAATAGGAACGGGTGAAGGATTTAAAGAGTATGCTCAGAAATGGAGAGACCTTGCCGGAAGGGTGCAACCACCTTTGGTTGATCGTGAACTTGTTGACATGTTTTTGGGGACCCTGTCTGGTCCATTATTTAACCATCTAATTGGAAGCTCTTCAGCTGGGTTTACAGATCTTATTTTGACTGGTGAGAGGATTGAAGTTGGTATTAAGGCTAGGAAGATACATAAGGGTGCCTCATCGAGCACCGAGAAGAAACCGTTTAAGAAAGAGTCCAGTGCTGTCTACAGTTCGAGAAGACAGAATAGACCTGAACACCGCCAAACTGTCAATGCGGTTGTTATTTCAAAACCTGTTGGTGCTCCTCAGCATCACAATCAACAAAAGGACGAGAGACCTCGAAGGCAGTTCACTCGTCTCAGCATGACTTTGTCTCAGATTCTGCCCCAGTTGCTGAAAACCAATCTGGTGACTCTAAAAGAAGCTTCGAAGAATCCAAGTACCACATCACTAAATTACAACCCTAATGCCCGCTGCGCTTTTCACTCTGATAGCCCGGGGCATAATACAGATGATTGTTGGGTTTTGAGGAACAGGGTGCAAGACATAATTGATGCAAAGGAGATTGAGTTTGAGGCGCCCGAGGGGCCTAATGTTGTGACTGCTCCCATGCCCAAACATGGAGTAAATGTTGTATAGGAAGACTTGTTTGTAGTTTCCGTGGATGATATTGTTACCCCTCTGATGACTGTCAAGAAGAACCTGTTGCTAGCCGGTTTATTTCCGGGCTGCGATGAAGGTTGTCATATGTGTTATGTTTTACCTACCGGTTGCCCATTCCTGAAATTAGGTATCCAAAACCTGATGGATAGAAAGGAGATCTTGTTTGAAAAGGCTGTTTTTCCATCCGTTCATTCTGAAGAAGTTGCCATCATTACCATTTCGACAATTCTTCCCAGGCTCCCTCGAGGAAGCCTGTTAGAATTACATCTACTCCGAAGATCGCACCTGTAATCATCACTGTTTCGGGGCCCATCCCCTACACCTATGACAAAGCTGTCCCTTGGCACTATGGGGCAGATGTTTATGTTCTAGGAGTTAAGCAAGAGTTGGATGCTGATACCATCGTCAACAACATTACTGGACCTGCTAAAGTCACCCGCAGCGGTAGACTTTTCTCACCTGATATTGCTCCACCAACTGTCCGAAGACCTGTTGTCATTACACCTGCAAGTGTACCTATCAAGATTCCTGATCAAGTTCCTATCCTTACCCCTGTCGCCGAGTCATCTAACGCTCGGGGCAAAGGGATCACCACTGATATGCCTGCCCAGATGGAGGCACCGAAGACTATCATTGTTGAAGCTTCCAAGCAGGAAATGGAAGAGATTCTGAAGATTATTAAGAAGAGTGATTACAACGTGGTTGAGCAACTGGGGTAAACCCCATCCAAGATTTCTATGTTGTCACTATTGCTGTGCTCGGAGGCCCATGCTAAGGCTCTGATTACCTTCCTGAAGACTGCCCACGTGCCACAAGAGACATCAGCTGATCAATTTACCGATTGTGTGGCCAATTTAACTGTTGATAATGGTTTGGGTTTCTCCGACGCTGATTTGACTGCTAAAGGGAAGAACCATAATGATGCCCTGCATGTCTCCATTGAATTCAGGGGCACTACTCTTGCACATGTATTGGTTGACACTGGTTCCTCATTGAACGTCTTGCCCAAGAAAGCTCAAGACCAGTTGGATTACGAAGGGTTGGAGCTAAAGCCAAGTAACATCATTGTCAGGGCCTTTGACGGGTCTAAAAGGATGGTGCATGGTGAGGTTGATATTCCAATTAAAGTTGGTTCTCAGGTCTTCAATTCTACATTCTACGTAATGGACATTCAGCCATCCTATTCTTGTTTGCTGGGTCGTCCATGGATCCACAAAGCCGGGGCCGTAACCTCAACGCTTCACCAGAAGCTAAAGTACCCTGTCAGAGGGAAGATTGTGACAGTTCAAGGGGAGAAGGAGTACATGGTTAGCCACCTCAACTCATTCATATACGTAGAGATGGATGGGGAGTTCATTGAAACCCCATTTCAGCACTTTGAAGAGGTTCCTCAAACACTGGCATCAGCTGATACTGTGGTTGAAGATTCTCCTATGAAGATGGCTTCCTTAAAGGATGCCCGGGCTGTTATTAAGAAGGGTGAGTGTGCAAATTGGGGCCGACTTCCTGATTTCACTCAGAAGATTAACAAGTTTGGTTTGGGTTTCACTGCAGAAGCTCAAAGGGTTGTTCGAAGTGCAAGGATTGGAAGACCTCCCATGTTCATCAGCAACTCGGGAGTGAATGCCATTGAGGATGATGTGGAAGAGTCTGAATTCGATAGCTAGATCTATCCTACGACCAACGGTGGACCAAGCAACTGGACAACAAAGGACTTCATCCCTATTACTTTTGTTACCCAGTAATGAACTTTTTGTTTTGAATTTGTAACAGACAATGTTTTGAAACTTTATGGCCCGACGTCTTACCTGGGGCACCGTGGCTTCATTTGTGAGGAATTTTGTGTGCCATTTTCATATATCATTAATAAAAGCATTGGACGTTTCTTGCATTTCAAATTTTGCGCTCCTTGTTTTTCTTTATTATATATTGCAAAATAGCTATTTTACACACACTCACATATACAGGTCTCAATCCACTCTGGATCTCACTGGTAACGACTCTGCTACTTCCAGTTATGACTTCGAAAATCCGATCAACTTAGCCGAAGATGAAGGTGAAGATGATTGTGAAGTGCCTGGTGAACTTGCAAGACTGCTACTCCAGGAAGAGAGGGCCATTCAGCCACATGAAGAGCCGGTGGAAACGGTGAATCTGGGTACTGAAACAGACAAGAAGGAAGTCAAGATCGGTGCAAATCTGGAGCTTAGTATGAAGCAGCGATTGATTCAGATGTTGCATAACTATGTTGAGATCTTTTCCTGGTCTTACGAAGATATGCTTGGGTTGGATACTGACATTGTGGTTCATCGCCTGCCTACCAAGGAAGACTGTCCTCCCGTAAAATAGAAGGTTCGCCGTATGCGCCCAGAGATGTCTGAGAAAATTAAGGCTGAGGTTATGAAACAGTTTGACGCCGTTTTTCTGGCAGTGACTTCTTACCCTCAGTGGATGGCCAATGTGGTTCCAGTACCAAAGAAGGATGGTAAGGTCCGAATGTATGTTTACTACAGGGATCTGAACAGGGTCAGTCCCAAGGATGACTTCCCTCTACCTCACATCAACGTTCTGGTTGACAACACTGCTCAGCACAAGGTATTCTCCTTTATGGACGGTTTCTCCGGTTATAATCAGATAAAGATGGCTCCCGAAGACATGGAGAAGATAACCTTTGTTACTCAATGGGGTACCTTTTGTTACAAGGTCATGCCTTTTGGACTAAAGAATGTCGGGGCAACATATCAGCGTGCCATGGTTGCTTTATTTCATGACATGATCCATCATGAGATTGAAGTATACGTCGACGATATGATTGCAAGGTCCCAGACTGAGGAAGAACACCTTAACCATCTACAGAAGCTGTTTGACAGGTTGAAGTTGTACAAGCTGAGATTGAACCCGAACAAGTGCACCTTCGGGGTGAGGTCTGGCAAGCTACTGGGTTTCGTCGTGAGCGACAAAGGTATTCAAGTGGACCCTGCCAAAGTGAAAGCCATACAAGAGATTCCAGCTTCCAAGACAGAAAAGGAGGACAAAGGCTTTCTAGGACGACTGAACTACATTTCCCGATTCATCTCGCACCTAATTGCTACTTGTGAACCAATCTTCAAGCTACTGAAGAAAGATCAAGTGGTACGTTGGAACGATGAATGTCAGGCCGCTTTCGAAAGAATCAAAGATTATCTCCAGGAGCCACCCATCCTAATTCCATATGTTGAAGGGAGACCTCTGATCTTATACTTAACAGTACTTGACAACTCAATGGGGTGTGTGCTGGGGCAGCATGACGAGTCTGGCCAAAAAGAGCATGCTATTTATTACCTTAGCAAAAAGTTTACCGACTGTGAGACCCGATACTCACTGCTTGAGAAAACTTGTTGTGTTTTGGCATGGGCTGCTCGTCGGCTGAGACAGTATATGCTGACTCACACTACTTTATTGATTTCAAAGATGGATCCAATCAAGTATATCTTCGAAAAGCCTGCCTTGTCCGGAAGAATAGCAAGATGGCAGATGATCTTGACTGAGTATGACATCCAGTACACGACTCAAAAAGCAATCAAGGGAAGTGTATTGGCAGACCATTTGGCACATCAGGCAGTGGATGATTACCAGTCTATAAACTTTGAATTTCCAGACGAGAATAGCATGTTGATAACTGATTATGAGACACCTGAACCGGATGAAGGACCTGAGGAAGGATCCCGATGGTATATGTACTTTGATGGAGCTTCGAACGCTTTGGGTAATGGCATTGGCGTCGTGATCATATCTCCTAAAGGCTCTCATACTCCGTTTACCGCCCGACTATGTTTCAACTGCACCAACAACATGGCGGAGTATGAAGCATGCAATATGGGTCTTCGAGCTGTAATTGACCTAAGGATTAAGTTTCTAAGTGTCTTCGGAGATTCCGCTCTCGTGATCAGTCAGATCAAAGGCGAGTGGGATACGAAACACCCGAATCTTATCCCTTATAAGGAGTATGTGTTGACGTTGCTTCCCCATTTCGAGGAGATAACCTTTGAACACTTCCCAAGAGAGGAGAATCAGTTGGCGGACGCGCTAGCTACGATGTCTTCTATGTTCAAAGTCAACTGGGACAACGAGGCCCCCCGGATCATTATTGAAAGATTGGACGAACCTGCACATTGATGTGATCTTGAGACTGAAGAGGCAACAGAAAAGCCCTGGTATCATGAGGTGAAGAGGTACCTTGAAGCTCAAGAATACCCCGAGGGTGCATCTGTTAATGACAAGAAGTTTCTAAGGAGGTTCGCGGCAAAATTCTTCATTAGCAATGGCATTCTTTACAAGCGTAACTATGATTCGACCTTACTGTGTTGTGTGGATAAGAATGAAGTAGAAAGGATCATGGCAGAATTACATGAAGGTACCTTCGGAACCCATTCCAGTGGACATACCATGGCAAAGAAAATCCTTCAGGCAGGATATTACTGGTCTATAATGGAAGCTGACTGTTATCAGCATTCTCGGACATGTCACAAGTGCCAAGTCTATGCTGATAAGGTGCACATACCTCCAGTTCCTCTGAATGTCTTGACACCACCTTGGCCTTTTGCAATGTGGGGCATTGATATGATCGGCGAGATCAGACGTACGGTATCCAACGGGCATCGTTTTATCCTCGTAGCTATTGATTACTTTACGAAGTGGGTTGAAGCAGCTTCCTTTGCTACTGTAACCAAGAACGTCGTGGCACGGTTCATTCGGCACAACCTGATCTGTCGATACGGTGTACCAGAGAGGATCATTACGGACAATGGTACCAATCTTAATAACAAAATGATCAATGAGCTCTGCGAGCAATTCAAGATACAACATCATAACTCTTCTCCTTCCCGGTCGAAGATGAATGGGGTTATCGAAGCGGCAAATAAGAACATTAAGAAGATTGTGCAGAAGATGACAATGACATACAAAGACTGGCATGAGATGTTACCATTTGCTCTTCACGGATACCGTACCTCAGCACGGATGTCAACGGGGCAACACCCTATTCCTTGGTTTATGGCATGGAGGCAGTCTTGCCCATCGAAGTTCAGATACCCTCTCTCCGGATCATGAAGGATGCAGGTTTGAGCGAAGATGACTGGATTCAGACCCGACTTGATCAATTGAATCTAATCGACGAAAAAAGACTTACTGTTGTTTGTCATGGTCAGACGTACCAAAAATGGATGATCAAGGCATTTAATAAGAAAGTCAGACGACAAGAGTATCAAGTTGGGGACCTGGTAATCAAGCGCATTATTCTACCCCAAGGTGATCCCAGGGGAAAATGGACTCCTACTTATGAATGACCATTTATGGTTAAGAATATTTTCTCAGGAGGAGCTATGATTTTAACCACCATGGATGGTGACGACCTTCCTCACCCCGTCAATGCAGACATAGTAAAAAGATATTACGCATAACCAAAGACCCGCTAGGTTGACTGGCCTAGGCAAAAGTAAGGGCTTCCCGACGAACCAAAAGGGTTCGGGCAAAAATAAGGGATGAAAATAAAAAATTTGTACACCCGGCAAGTCGAAAACCTGAAAAGGCGACTTGGGCAAAAATGGGTATTGTGATCGGTGGATCTGGAACTGACTGTTTAACGCTGGTTCGCGAAATGTCGCGGAAGCAAGAGTCGCCACCGTCTTTTATTTTCTCCAAATGGAAAGGACAAAAGCACAGAAAAATTCCTTATTGAGATCAGTTCTCGGTTAGGGAGGTAGATTTATAGAAAGGGAAGGTATTATCACCCTTTCTATCCATGGTTATCCATGGGCTCTTAGATACTTGCTCACTTGTGTTTTCAAAATGTTTGTTTGCTTTTCAAGGTGAGTGGGTTTGAAAAAGTTTCTTTGAAAGTTTCAGATCGACTCTTGTATCAGTCCTCAAGAGTGTTTGAAAAGTTGTTTTGAAAGCTTTTTGAAAAGTGTCGGTGTGAAAAGAGTTTTTGATTTGTTTTGAATTAGAGCAAGTATCTACGAGTTATCTACCCACCCTAAGGAATTAGGCTGTGTAAATGTCCTTAAGGTAGTGCCATCCCACCATTGAGAGGTAGGTAGCACCACCGTTGGAGGTGTTCGGGTCAATTCGAGGGTTAGGGACAGTGTGGTCACCGAGCAATAGTAAGATACCTTAGAAGCTACCCTTATGCCATTGATCTTTTATATTCCGAGGCAACTGTTTCGAGGCAACTTGTTTCAAGGCACCAGATCAATGGAACATAAGGACTCACTAAGACGTCCTGTACTCGACGACCACGTTTCGAGGGGCAAGGCAACAGTGTGATCACCAGAGCAACAGTAGGATACCTTAGAAGCTACCCTTATGCCATTGATCTTTTATTCCGAGGCGACCGTTCCGAGGCAACTTATTCGAGGCAACTAGATCAATGGAACATAAGGACTCACTAAGACGTCCTATACTTGATGACCACCTTTCGAGGGGCAAGGCAACAGTGAGGCGTACCCTAGGAGTGGTGTGTGAATTGTGTGTCATTTTCAGTTTATTATTTGTCTTGTCATGCATTGGTGATCTACGCTTTGATTTTATTTTTTGGGCATTCATTCTTTCATGTGATTGTTAACAGTTAAAGGTGCGGGAATTTAAAGTGCGGAAAAGATAAAGGTCCTACGCTATTACAAAGGCGCGGGTCTACATCGCCAAATAAATCCAAGACCCGATTTAAAATAAAGTGCAAAAAGTAAATGCCTAATTAACTATTACAGGGCTTTGGGACAAATACATTACATTCATAAAAAAGAAATAAAATGAAATGCGCGAAAAGAAAATATAATCGAATGTGAGGGCGTTGGACCCTTTAAAGAAGTTAAAATGAATTTATTAATTAATTAAGTTAAATAAAGGAAAGGACATGTTTTTTATTTATTTTGGATTTATGGAAATTAAAGAAAATTAAAATGGAATTAAAAGTTAAATAATTCTAGTTCTAATTGTTTTTTAGCTTATTAAAGAAAAAATTATCTAAGTTAAACCTAATTTAAATCTAATTGGTTAATCACAAGTATTTACAAAATTAATTAATGGTGAATAATTATTATAATAAGAAAAAAAATATTTATTTAAAAAGATAAAAATGTGCTAAAGACTTTTTTTTTTTAATTTTTTTTTAATTATTTAAAAAAAACATTAAAGTTAATAACCTAAAATCAAAACTAAATTAATTATTGAATTTTATTTACAAAAATGGAACTATTAATTGATTAAATAAAATATTTTTATACCTCTTTTATGATTTCCTGATTTTTATTATTTTAAGAAATAAAACTAATTAAAATAAAAATTAGGACCTAATTAAATCTAATCAATTTTAATATTGCAAAATAATTTAGAGTTTCCTAGAATAAAAAAAAAAGTCCTAATTAATTAATTGAATTTAGAGAAAAAGAAAAATCTAAAATTTATTTGGGTAAGAATATTTTGTGATTTTTTTGAAATAAAATTAAAATTAATTTTTGTTAATAAAAAGCAAATTAAAATAAAATAGAAAAGAAAATAAATTCAAAGGGAAAAAGAAATGGGCTTGTCTTTTGTAGCAAAAGGGGGGTGATTCTCAAACCTGCGAAAACAGAAAAAATGAAGTAAACAAAATAGCCAGACCGAGTAATTAGGGCATGGCGATTCTCATGGTGAGGTTTTCATAGTTTAATATTGCCTGTCCCCATCAAAATGAAGCTTTACATAAACTGAACCCTAGCCATGGGGGTTCACGTTTTGGCCATGAAAAATCCCCAGCGATAGCCCAGACCTGCTCTAAACATCCACTGGAACTCAAAGGTATGGTTAGTAGGGATTAAATCAAGCCATAATCAAAAATACGATCCATGGAAATTCTGCAAAATGGATGTTCATATAGCTAGAGTTTCAGTATGCATGGTTACATGAAAAGAGTGTGTTTATACCTTATCTTTGAAGAGGTGAAAAACACAAGAAGGGGGGGTTGAATTGTAAAACTGAAATCTAATGTAATGAACAAGATATTTTTATCCTGGTTCGTTTGATCTCAAACTACTCCAGTCCACCCGTCAAGGTGATTTCGCCTCTCTCCAACGAGGTCTTAATCCACTATATTCAACTGAATATTACAGACTGCTTTAACAACTGCTAAAGCCTTCTTGATTCAAACCACAACCCGGTTTGTCAAGGTAACACTTTCTTACAAAGAGATAAAACAATGTGTGTGGATATTTTCTACAAAACTGTATCACAACTGTGATGTATACACAAATTGAAGCTTAGAAACTAGATTGCTAAACAGTAATGGAATATCAGAGTGTGTGGTTTAGCAAAACTGATAGAACGAAGATTATGGTTCAACTTTTGTGCGTGTAGAGATTTGGAGAGCATTAACCATTTCAATCTTCAAAGCTTTGTTTATATAGCACTGAGATGATGAACGTTGGATGCAATATTCTTGATTCAATGCTAATAACAAGCTTTCCTTATTGAGCAGATCTTGTCTGGAATGAGGCCGTTGGAATTAATTTGCTTTCAATGCACAGTACCGTTGCTTACTTAATGCAAGTTCTGGCTTGGCTCATTCTGACTCTGCTTCGCTGCTGATGAACTATTGTGTTTCTGTATCAGAGTGTTGAGCGCAGTCTTGTTCATCAGGCTTCAGCATGTACGTGAGTTGATCATCTGATTTTGACATTCTGATGTAGCAACTTCTGATGTTGGTGTCTGAAATCAAGTTCTGATGCTGAATAGATGTGATCTTGCTTATTTCAATCAGCGTATCTGCAAGTCAGAACATAATAATTTTAGGCAGCAGATAGTTCATATACGAAACTTATAATTACTATATCTTTTCACTTTGTTATCATCAAAACTTAAATATAGGGTAATAGATTCAAACTTTGTTCTAACAATCTCCCCCTTTTTGATGATGACAAAAAACTAGATATTTTAAATGAAAATAACGTGAAAAGGTATCTGAAATATGTATCAGAATAAGAAGTAAAAGAATAAGGAGTAAGGAGATGTCAGAGTTGAGAGATACTCCCCCTGAGTTTATTACTTCCCTTTGATTATACGCGTTCTTCAGGATCAGATCTTTTTCTTTCTTTGAACATCAGATTATCAGAGTCTTTGACTTATCAGAAGCTTTATGTCAGAGCAGAGCTTCAGAGCTTTTCTTGTCAGAGCTTTGCTTTGGATCAGAATATTAGAGCGGATCAGAACTTCATATTGATCAGAGCTTCTAGTCTTCAGAGTGTCCAGGAGCTTCCTTGTGCCTGTAGACTTTAAGCAAAACAGAAAAAACATTTCAAGTAATAGAGTTAGAATGTTTGAGAGTTTCTGTCTAGTTAGCCGTTATTGATTAAAATATCATTCTTGTTCTCCCCCTTTTTGTCAGCAATCAAAAAGTGTTGGTGATGTGCTAAAACAATTAAGATCAGAAAAACTAATCATATTAAGATAGTTCAGAATCAAAACAAGAAAATATTACAAAACATAATCAAACAGTACATCAGAAAATCAGGGAAAACATGAAAAAGGTCATGCATGAAAAAAAAGATTAAGGTTGAGGAGGCAAGCGTGTGAACAGGTTCTCCAGCATGGCTTGAATCTTTTCAGCAGTCTCATTCTGCTTATGCACCATGCTGACAACAGTGTCAATCTTGCTGTCCTGCACATCCATTCTCTCTTTCATCTTCTGATCGTTTTCATCCACCCGCTGCTGTAGACGCATGTCATTCAACCTTAATTCTTCCAGAGTCTGCCTGTCCAAGGCAGCTTGAGAAGCATCAGAAGGAGGAGGCTTCTCAGAACTTTCAGCAACATCCTCTGCTTAACTTTCTTCAGCCTGAATGGTCTTGTCTTCTTCTGATTGAATGGTCTTGTCCTGCACCTTTTCAGCTTGCTGTTTTTCAGACCAAGGTTCACTGTCCAGAGGGAGCACGTCCTCTTTCAGAAGCATATTTCCAACTTCATTCAGAAGCTTGCTGAAATTTTGTTGAGCCTGCTCATAGTTGATATCCTGCAACTTGAGGGCTTCAGCACATACCCAAAGTCTGAATTGTGACCAGAGCTGATCAGAAGCAGCTGGGTCAATCATCCCAGGACAGACTTGCTTCAAAGAAGCAATCCATTGCAGCACACCTGTTTCAAAATTCAAAATACCAGAGCCAACATCTGGTTGCTTTGGTTTTGGGATGGCAATTTTGTGTTTTAGATCAGCAAGAGGGTCAAGACTGGTTAAGTCAATGAAAGTCCTGCTGGGGTTTTCAGAGGTTTTCTGAGCAGTTGTTTGTTTTGGAGAAGGGGTATCAGAGTCAGATATTACGATTGGACTGGGTGGTGTTTTGGGAGTATTTGGTGGTGTCGATTCGGATGAGGATGGTAACTGGGGCATGACAACAGTTGTTCCACATGGCAGCTGAATTGCCAGCGGTGATGGTTGAGGTGAATGAGGTTCAGATTGATGAGGAGAAGGAGTTTCAGAGTGGTGAAACTCTGTTGGTGGTGATGGTGGATTAATTTCTGGTTGGGGAGAGGGAGTTGGAATTTCTGATTGCTCAGGGGTCAGAGGTTCTTCTGAGAGTGGTTGTTGTTGTTCTGGTTCTTCAGCAGATTGCTGTTGTTCTGGTTGTGGAGGAGGAACATTTTGTGGTTCAGAGTTTGGTTGATCAGGGGTTTGGTGATCAATATCAGACAGCACTTGGTCAAGTGCTAATGTTGTTGAGATGGTTGGTTGTTTGGGGTGTTTGGTTATGGGTCTTCTGAGTTTTAATGCCTCAGAAGGGTCTTCTTCTTCTTGAACAGTTTCATCTATGGTAGGGATGGGGATTGAGATTCTATGAGAGGTTTGAGGAGGTATAGATGTTGGAATAGTAGATGAAATTAAAACAGGGGCAGCAGATGAAATACCTCTTTTCTTTGGAGTCTGCTGAGATGATCCTTCTGATGGCGCCTTCCTCTTATTTGTCTTCTTCAGAGTCACTTCTGGTTGAGGTTGATGCAGATCTCTGATATTCAGCTTTGGATCTGTACCATCTGCCTTGCACGCATCCAAGTACCTGAGAATCACCTCTGGTTTGGATTCAATTTCAGAGAATAACGGAAAATCACTCATAGGCACTCTTCTGCTGGAGATATCAGCAGTGGAAGTAGCTCTGGGTTCCTTCTGAATATTCTCTATCAGCTTCATCTTTTTCAGATTCTTTGCGTTCAGAGGTTTCCCAATTGTTGGTTCAATAGTGCTCAGCTCTTGAGCTTCTATCAGATGCTCAATCAGCCTATTCTCTGTCAGAATATCTGATATCAGCCTTCCAAAAGGTATCCAATCCCTCTTGGTTCTTTCTTCTTCCCTTGTTTCTTTCACACTGGTTCTGAGGTGGTTGAACAAGAAGTGAGCCAGATTGATCTTTACCTTCTGATCAATAAAGTAGATCAGAAACTGCTGATCCACATTTATGTAATCAGGAGAACTGGTTGGTTTCCTGTGGTTGAAGCACCCCAGAATTATCTTAGCCCATACTCTAAAATGATCCTTCAGATCCTTAATCTTGCTGCTGGGCAACCCAAGAGTGAAAATCCTGTCAGCTACCACACCTATATCAGCACATCTTTCAGCCATGTCCACACAACGGACGCCACCACCACTCTGACCGATTAGCCTTGCAATGAGATCTTCAGTAATCACAATCTTCTTCCCCATAACAAAAGAGGTGACTAGATGTGTTGAAACCTTGGCGTGAATCCAAAATTCCTTGACCAGCGCTGGGAATGTTGGTCCAACCAACCTATCGAAATACCTTTCCCACTTTTGAGCCCTAACTTCTTCAGTTAGGTCAAAACCATTCTCCTTCAAGCTTTCAAAATCAATGATTAATTCAGAAAGCACTTCAAGATTCTTCACCGGTGTGAGGAGAGTTCTGAGTGGCACTTGATATTGCTCAGATGATGCTTTCTTCTGAGTACCTGCAGAAACACTGCTGGAGGTTGCCATGTTCACACTAAAAGGGTTTTTTGAGAATGAACTGAGGAAAATAGGTTGCAAGAGATGAACACAGAAATATGCAGAAAATGCTTGAGTATTAGTGAGAAAGCGTAAAGAATAAGAATGAGAGATTAATGTGCTTAAATAGAGTTTTCAAAACTATTTTGAAAAGATAAACGTTTTTAAGAGAGAGAAAAATCATGATTGCCATTTAAAAGCATGATTACTTTTCATTAAATGCTTGCTGATTTTGGGGGATTTGAGAAAGATACTTAAAAACGGTTACCAGATGTGATACGGTGGGAGAACTGACTTGAGGTTTTGCGTTCGTATTCGCACTTGTGCGGTTAGCAAGAGTCGCCACCGACTTTTTATTTTATCCTAAAGGAAAGGTTAAAAAGCACAGCAAAAACCTTTTGAGATATTTCATGGGTTCGGGGGGTAGATTATGAAAAGGGAAGGTGTTAGCACCCTTTTCATCCATGGTTATCCATGGGCTCTTAGTTACTTGGTTTTTTAGATCACTTGCCTTGTTTTTCGATTGCTTTGAAAATGGTGCGTGTGTGGGTGCTTTTTGAAAATGTTTTGGAAAAAGATGCCTTATCTTAGGCAACCAATGTATTTGACTCGTGTTTGAGTGTTTTACAAAAGTGTGAATCTTTTCGAAAAGATGTTTCAAATGTTTTTGAGAGTTTGTTTGAAAGTGCTTGTGGAATGTGGTTTTTGAAAAGAAGGCAAGTGGTTTTGCAAGTTTGATCTCAAGTAACTAAGAGTTTTGTCTACCCTATTGTACTCAAAGGTTTTTGTCATGTTTTAACCCCTTTTAACAATTTTGTTCCACCATTGAAATTGATGGACAATCTTGCGTTTAGGAAGTTTATTCGGGACGGGCGCGGGTCATCGTATGGACCATGAATGCAATGATGCCAAGTGTCTTTGGCAATTTGTTTTGAAGGGACTATGATCATTCCGTTTTAGGCAACACTTTGAGACTTATGATCATTTGATTTTGTTTTGCCAAAGATACTCGACGTGCAAGCATGGCCCATTTTGGAAGGCAACATGTGGGATTACCCTAGGGGGTGCAAGTGTGATTGTGTATTGATTACATGTATTTGTCTTGTATTAGGTTATCTAGCGTCTGATTTTTATGTACATACAAACCCTAGGTCTAACCATGGTATAATTTGGAAAACTGTAAATTGCGGAATGTAAATCTACGCTATTACACAATAATATCCAGGAGTGGGGGTATAAATGTACAAGGGGATGAGACTTATAGTACCCAATAATTTACAACCAAATCGAATGTCGCGATCGAATGAATATCAAATATAAATGTAAGATGAACATGTGTATAAGGTAATGTGAATGTATTTGTGTAAGTGTACAAGTGTATATGTATGTGAATTGTAAGTGTAAGTATATACAAATGCGAAATGTGAAATTGAGCCGTATTAGGGTTTTGACCTAGATATACGTTTTAATCTGTATTTTTGATTCTTGTATGTTTATGTACAAAGAAGAGAAGTGTTTTGTTTAAATGTTAAGTTTTAATTAAAAAGAGTATTTTAGTCAAAATGTTTATGAATTTCAATATTAGAAAAATGTATTGAATTATTAAGTACAAAAAAAGAATGTTAATTAATTAAAAAAAGTTTCAATTTTAATTATGTATAAAAGTGTATAATATATACAAATCAATGTTTTAAAATGCATGTACAAAAAGTATTAAATTATGTCCAAAATTAAATTAGGTGTGTTAAGAAAGGTATTTTATTTTTACGTACAAAAGTGTATTAATTAAAAAAGATGTTTTAAACATATGGTGAAAATATAATTTATTCAAGTTAGTATTTACAAAATAAAAAGAGTGAACATTTTTTATAAGATAAAAAGAGGGTTAGTGTTTTTTATAAAAATGAAGTAAGTTAATGTTTATAAAACAAAGTTAGTTTTTTATGAAAATGTTTTGTTTAGAAAGTGAAATGATTTTCGTTGGGCTTAGAGGAATCAGGAACGGGTTAAGCCCAAGGTTGGATTCTGAACGAAATTAGGGTTTCATGTTGTTTGTTCCATTGAGACAAAGGGCTCTAGGGTTAATCAGCGGCGCCGTTCACTTGAATTTCGTCTTCTTCGTTCAAGCTTCCCTGAGTGCTTATCTCCGGCCACCAACGCAACCCATACTCTCTTCCCTCCAAGGCAGTGGATACGTTGCTCCAGGTTTGTTTCAGTGTTCCCTTTTTTTTTCTATGACTGATACGCGTGGAATTTGTTCTGAGCTCTTTATTTTTTCGTTTTTTATGAGGTGAAGGGGAGGATATAGCAAGTTCATTACCTGATTTCTGGAGATGGAGGAGAGAAGAGGGATGACGTTGAGGAGGCCGGAGCGGTGTTTCAGTGGCGAAGCTTGATGCTTGCTACGCTTCTGACTTTTCCTGGTACTTTCGTTCTTGGCTATATTTCTAGGGTTTGATGATATATGCTGGATTTGCTTGAAAACCCTAATTCGCTTCTTTATCTTCTTCTGCCACTGTGTGTTTGCGCGCTTGTTGCTTATGTATTGTTGCCTTTGTGTTGTTGCCCTGTGATGACCTCAAAGGTCTGAGGGTCTCCGTTGCCTTGAATCTTTACCTCTTCCACCTTCGTCCCCTTTGAATTGTTGAATGCTTTTTTGGAACGATCTTGAACAGTTATTGCCTTGGGGATTCTTATTATTGCCTAATGATGAATCTAAGATTCTGAAGGACTTGGGGGTTGGTTTGAATATGCCGTTTTTGTGTCTTTTGGTGGTTTTTGTGAGGCTTTGATTTTGGATATGAGGTTTGTATGTTTAGCATGAAGGTTGAGGCTTGAGTTTGGATATCAGTTTTGTATGTTTATCATGAAGGTTGAGGCTTGAGTTTGGATATCAGTTTTTGTATGTTTATCATGAAGGTTGAGGCTTGAGTTTGGATATCAGTTTTTGTGGGTGTTTGAAGGTTTGGGACAGTTTGAGGGTTATGACATTGGTTAGATAATTGGTTTGGATATGAGAGGATGTTGGTTTTTGAGATAACTCAGTTTTTGCAGGTTTATGTGTTTTTGTTGTGTTTGATGGCCTTAGCTTGATCAGTTTGCAAGTATGGTTTTGATCAGTTTTTTTTGGTATGGTGAGGTTATTGGTGGTTTAGTTTGTGTGTTAGCTCAGTATGTTTGTGTGTTTGAATGTTGAGGCAGAATATTGGTGTTTGATGACAGTAGGCTGGTTCTTGGCTTGAGTTTGTATATTTTCTTTCTTTTGCTCCCTTCTCCCTGCTCTACTGTCTGCTGTCTCTTGATATCTTGAACTGTTTCATTGGCCTTTGTATCTATCCTGTACTGAGGCAGAGTTGGTGCTTTGTATATTTTTCCTCTGTATCTCCTGCCTACTGTCTGCTGTGAACTGCCTTTATCTCTGCTATGCTGAGTTTTTGGATCTGTATATCTTTTCCTGTCTTCCTTTTGCCTGCTGTCCATTCTGAACTGAGTTGGCTTTATCTCTCTTTACTTCTCTCTCAAAATACAGTTTGAATTTTAATATGATTATATTCTGTACTATGCTCTGAAGGGGTTCTATGGGAAATGATGAGTTAAGATTGTTTACTTGCATAATACATCTTGCATCTCCTTTATCCAGTTTTGACAGTTTGGATAGATTTTCTGCTTTTTGATATCTTTTTCTCAAATCTTTCCATGACAGCTTTTGAGCTTGTGACAGCAAATGTACTTCCTTGATTTTCTTTGAGTGGACTTTGTTTTGGATTGAAAGTTTGGATTGAACTTTTTCAGTTTAGTTTGGATTTTGAATCTTGAACTTCTATGCAGCTTTGAAATTTATGACTTATGCATTTGCATTTGCATTCATGAAATAAGATAATCTTCCCTCTCTGTGAACCGGGAGAAATCCCGTGATTTGCAGAGAGGGCAACTGATCCCAGTCAGTGGCCCCTAATGATGAGCAACTTTTACTGTCTTTTCCAATTTAATGCTTTCTGACTTTTCTTATTCTTTTTGCAGATGAAAAAAATGGAATACCGGAGCGGAATGAAGAATGAAGAATATTTAGAAAATAGGATAGTTTTTTCATTCTATGTAATATTTAAATTAAATGTAAATTATTGTTTGTAACAACAATTTGTACAAATAATTCGAATATCAATAAAAATCAAATTATCCAATTGGTTCTAACTTTCTTTATTGCTTATTTATTTATTTAAAATTCTTAGAATTAAAACAATTGAAAAATAAATTCAATCATTTAATTTCAGAATAATAAATAACTAAAATAAAACAACATTGATCCAATAAACCTGTCTTATCCAACATCCAAAGCAACGCAGCAATTAACCCAGATAGACTGATCAAACACATGAACACTGTGAATCCAAGACTGCATCTTGTATCTGACTGGCCCAATCAAAACGTACTGAATTCAAAACCACTGTCTCTTTTGCTGATTAAACCAAGATAACGCGAATTTTAATCCGAATCTTGAAATAAACCGCAAAGTGCTGTGGAATTCAAATTCTTCTGAGAATATGCCCATAAAACCCTAATTCCCGATTAAATGCCAAATCACGCTCGCTTGATCAAAATTGAACCAAAAATCAACCAAACCCTAAGCCCACTGTATGAAACAATTCAGAGCTCTGAAAAACAGTAAAAACCCTAGTTCTGCTTGACTGTCAAGAAAAGTCCGTTTGTCCGATTCTTGAGTCAGTTTGAGAAGTCAGGAAATGTTTGAAGCCGAGATTTCTTGTGGAAAAGCGCGAGGGCAAATTTTGGGGTACAACAGTTGCCCCTGTTCAATCTTCTTGGACCTGAAGAGTTAGATTGGCAAGTTTGCCTTTCGCGACTTGAAGGTAAAAGGAGATTGAACACTAATGTGCCCAGAAAATTTGCGCTCGTCGACGTGACGGTGGAGGTGAATGGGCTTATAGATGCCATTTGGTGATGGGCTTAAAGATGCCATCTGGTGCGAGAGAACTTTGTCGGGGGATGGGCTTAGAGATGCCATCTGAGAATGGGCTTACAGATGCCATTCGGCGACTACTGGTAGGAGAATGGGCTTATAGATGCCATATGGTGATGTTGAACTGTACGTCAATGGTGAGTGGACGAGTATCAGAAGGGCATCCCTGTTTTGGAATATCTCTGAATTGGGGTCTGAACAAGCAACAGATTGACGTCCATGTCTGGAGGGTCTGTAAACTATTTTCAGGAGTTGGGATTGAACAAGCAATGGAGCAGCATCCGTTGTTGGGAAGCGTCCGTAACCTATTTTCAAAAATTGAGAAGAGTCTGAATCAGTTGGTGGGTTGACATCCGTTGTAGGGAAGAATCCGTAAACTGTTTCAGAAGCTATGAAGAGTCTGAACAAATCGGTAGATTGACATCCGTTGTAGGGAAGAATCCGTAAACTTGTTTCAGAAGTTGAGAAGTTGAAGAGGAACCGGTGTAAGGTTTCTGCTAATGCGTCTGAATGAACCTGGAATAAGTATCAAAACGTTGCCGTGTCCGGGTCACATCTGAACTATTTTTGGAGGAACCTCAGGAGATGATCTGTGTCTGTCGACTGATCCTACCTGAAGAGGCAAAGGGTTAGTTGTATGTAATGTTATGATGCATGATGCAATGCATGTGACATTTAATGTTTATGATATGAATGTAATGAATGCACATGTAAGCTGATGATACATGATTCCGAGATGGCTGAAGATAAAAGCATCTTGACTGCTGCCGGGGAAAATAAATCCTGGGCTGCTGCTGGGGAAGAGAAATCCTGATGACCTCTACTGGGGAGTTCCAACTAGTAAACTCATGCCGGGGAGGTCAGACTTGAGAATCGTCAGCTTGATGGGAGGTAACTCTGGAGACCTCGCTGGGGAACTCAAGATTTGTCCTTCCAAAATTCTGTGGGGAGAAGGTTTAAAAGTCTGACTCCGCTGGGGATTGAAGGAAGCTCCGCTGGGGATAGGGAGAATCTTGGCGAGTGCGATTTTCCGTGGTTGTTAGCTTGAGAAGAACCTGAACAAGCGATAGGTTAACATCCGTTGTTGGGACGAATCCATGAACTATTTTCAGAAGTCTTGATAAGAATCTGAACAAGTCGGTAGATTGGCGTCCGTTGTTGGGAAGAATCCGTAAACTGTTTTCAGAAATCTTGAGGTTGAATCAGCAATAGAGCCGCATCCGTTGTTGGGAAGCGTCCGTAAACTAAATTCAAAGGTTGCATCTGAACAAGTTGATAGATTAACATCCGTTGTTGGGATGAATCCATGAACTGTTTTCAGAAGTCTTGATAAGAATCTGAACAAGTCGGTAGATTGGCGTCCGTTGTTGGGAAGAATCCGTAAACTGTTTTCAGAAATCTTGAGGTTGAATCAGCAATAGAGCCGCATCCGTTGTTGGGAAGCGTCCGTAAACTAAATTCAAAGGTTGCATTTGAACAAGTTGATAGATTAACATCCGTTGTTGGGATGAATCCATGAACTGTTTTCAGAAGTCTTGATAAGAATCTGAACAAGTCGGTAGATTGGCGTCCGTTGTTGGGAAGAATCCGTAAACTGTTTTCAGAAATCTTGAAGGGGAACCGGTGTAGGGTTTCCTGATGATGAGCTTGTGTAAAACTGCATCGGGTTTGAACACTTTTGACATTCGAATGCCCCAAGTGGTGATGTAGATAAAATCCTGGTTTATTACAGGTGTTGGTCTACAATCGGTCGTTCACAAATGTTTCCTGGGTTGTTGCAGGTGTTGATCTGGAATTCTTCAGACATGCCCTGGCTGGATACAGGAATCGAATCTGGAAAGGTGATAGTTGATTTATATGCCCTGGCAGGATACAGGAGTCGAGTCTGGAAATGTTGTAGTTGATTTTTTGAACACTTTTGACATTCGAATGCCCCAAGTGGTGAAGAAGGAGTCTTGAATCAGATTACTCCGCATATTGAGAGATTTCTTGAAATCTTGACTGGACTGCCCCAGGTTAACTGAACTTTGAAAGATCTGCTGGACCTTGACTGGACTGCCCCAGGTTAACTGAATTGCGACATGGCATGCCCCTTGTTGATAGGAGATTTGATGGAAGTGTTATCCTTTTGAAGTGATTTTGACTTACTGAGAGAGTTTTCGTTCCTCCGAACATTCGCTGTATGAATTTCTTCGCTGTCAAACAAAAGGGGTTAAATGCAGACAGTGATATTCGAATAATGCAAAGTTTATGTTGGTCTCGAAGTTTTGAAAAATGCGTTTTTAGCAGAAAACTTTTCATCAGACAAGTTAACACGAGATTTAGAGCAAAGCCCTACAGGAGTCAGGATACCTTTTGTAACAGTATGCTTTCGAACTAACCCATGCTTCAATTAGGACTTTTGAAGGGTTGTAACGTGGCCTGGTTCACGGTTTAAGAAACAAAGGATAAAGGCTCAAAGTATATTTGTACCCACCCGCTCTTCGTGATGTTCTTCAACCTAAGCTCAGTTAATAGTGTGTCGCACTCTGTTTTGAGTTTGGAACGACTCTTGGGCGATGGTTCACCGGTTTGAATTTGGGAGACAGTCATTATCTCTGTTTTCTTTTCCAACATTTTTCATGTTGTTGAGGATTTTGTAATGACCTCACTATTTTGATTTTGATTTGTTATCCCTAACTTTTGCCTGACTGTTAACGTTTTCGGGATTACTGTCAGCGGGATGCCCCAGCTTTCTTAAGCCTCCTTCATAGGTTTTGGCTTGGTGGGCTTTTCTCTTTTGAGAGATTGACTGTCTATGTGATAGGGAACCACCCTTGTCTTTTGATTCCGAAGGAATGCTTTCTTTCTTGACGTCGTTCGTTGTATTACGAACTGAGAGTTTGCGACTTCAATGCGCATTTTCTTTTGAATTGACTGAGATACTACCCTGCCCCAGGTTTTTATCAAAGGTTTTGATTGTTTAGAACAGGAAACTCCTACTTCTTTGGCTCGAAGGGGTTGACTAGGGATTAACTTCCTTATAACTCCAGTGTTTGGGAATTGAAAGAAATGCCTGTACATCATCAGCAAGGTCTGTTCAAAAGCATACTGTATAAGATCACGGTATTGTTTCGTCATCCTCCCTCTAAAGGCTTGCAGCTTTTTATCAAGAGTCAAATATCATAAAGAAAAGCATAAAAGTAGTGAAACGAATGGATGAATTCAAGACAAACATATGCAATGCATTAATGACAACAGAGTTTAACATCAACAAATAATTGTTTGACAGCAAAAGAAATTACAACTTTGAAAATTCAAAAAAAAAGAAGCAAAAGTCTTTCAGCTTTAAGCCTCGTCACTTCGAGCGGAGAACCCTTCAACGGAAGATCTTCATCTCGCCGTCTGGCATGAATTCCAGCACCCCTATATCAATCAGATCTTGAATCTTGTTCTTCAAGGCCCAACAGTCGTTGGTACTGTGCCCCGGGCTACAGGAGTGGTAAACACAAAATTCGTCGGGATTAAAGCGTGGAGAGGAGATGTTGAGCTTCTGAGGAGGGTCCTTTACGGTGAGCAAATTGACCTCCAACAGGCGCTTCAGTATGAAGAATGATGGTATCTCAGTCTCCGTAAACTGTCTTCCCGGCTTTTCTTGTTTACATCGATTGCCCCGCTGACGCTGGCGAGGTTGTTGATGGGTTTGTGACCCTGAAGCTAGCAAAGGAGCTTTCCCCTTGTCTTCTTGAGTGGATGGAGGCTGAGCGGTGACTTGCTCTTCAACCTCAGACGTTTGCCCCAGTTGGTTGTTTGGAAGCAGTTGGCGGACAAGGACTCTGAGTTCCTCTTGTCTTTGAGATAGGTCTTGGATGAGAGCCATCTGGCCCACCAAATATCCCATCATTTGAGTCCTCAGTGTTGTCAGATCAAACTGCAGCTCCGCAATTTGATCACTTCTGGCATTGTTGGAATTCCCCAAGCCGTTGGTGAGGAGAGCTTTCATCTCTTCTTGCCCCAGAGACAAGTTCAGGAACATCTCTTGCAATTGAGCAGTCTGGTCTTGGATGTCTTTGACAGACCGTTCTAGAGCCATCTCTTGCTGAAATAAACAGCAGGAGAGTAAGGAAACCTGAAAAAGGAAAGGTCGTCAAAATGCAATGCATGATATGTGGATGCATGTTTTCAAGGATCTCTTGGGGTAAACACAAGAAAATGTTAGAGGTTGAACTCTGCTCTTGGATTGGAGATCTCCGCATCGGTGGACGTCCTTCCACGAGAATCAAGCTCACCATGTCGAGTGGGTCATAGCCACTGATTCGAGTTGTTGTACTTGAACTTTGACTGAATTGGTTAGAGGAGAGACCTCTCGCCCCTTGATAGAAGTCTGGTTCAACGTAACCCTGCATCAACAGAACCCTCGATATCCTTGAAATGGTTATTGAAAATGCTAGAATGCTATGGTATGATGTTATGATGTTATGTACATGTATGCACAAGCAAGTGAGTGTATATACAGGCAAACAATATTCACACAAAGCAAACAAGTCCTTAGGTTTAGGCTTGCATGAGGTTCAGGTACTACCCTCTTTCAGTTCGTTGGTTAAAACCTGTCCTATCAAAAGTAACCGGGTTCTAGAGGATCTCATATCATTGGCTACCCTCAATCGGTCATAACTCCAGCATCGCAACCTTTTCTCGTGGCCGGAACCATCTCGAGAGTTTAGCCTCAATGAGTGTAGCATACTGCTACTGTTCTAATGGCCAAGTTGGTCAATTAGGGTTCTAAGGTCGGTTGGTGCTTAATGACTCCTTGGAAGACCCATATTCTCCCCGTTTCAACACGAGGGATATCGGTACAGACCAAGACGCCACACCAACGTAGCCACTGCTTCACCCATGTCGGTATACCCCGGACAGGTCCCTCGCAGATTATGCTACCTAAAAAGGTTTCCCCAGATCCGGGTTAGGATCTATAAAACTCCGATACAAAGCCCACAAATGTAAAGCAAACAAAGCAATCAATTGAAAGTAAAGGTGATCTAAACCCTAAAGTAACCCCACTTTAAAATTCTCCCCAGCAGAGTCGCCAGTTCTGTGATACGGTGGGAGAACTGACTTGAGGTTTTGCGTTCGTATTCGCACTTGTGCGGTTAGCAAGAGTCGCCACCGACTTTTTATTTTATCCTAAAGGAAAGGTTAAAAAGCACAGCAAAAACCTTTTGAGATATTTCATGGGTTCGGGGGGTAGATTATGAAAAGGGAAGGTGTTAGCACCCTTTTCATCCATGGTTATCCATGGGCTCTTAGTTACTTGGTTTTTTAGATCACTTGCCTTGTTTTTCGATTGCTTTGAAAATGGTGCGTGTGTGGGTGCTTTTTGAAAATGTTTTGGAAAAAGATGCCTTATCTTAGGCAACCAATGTATTTGACTCGTGTTTGAGTGTTTTACAAAAGTGTGAATCTTTTCGAAAAGATGTTTCAAATGTTTTTGAGAGTTTGTTTGAAAGTGCTTGTGGAATGTGGTTTTTGAAAAGAAGGCAAGTGGTTTTGCAAGTTTGATCTCAAGTAACTAAGAGTTTTGTCTACCCTATTGTACTCAAAGGTTTTTGTCATGTTTTAACCCCTTTTAACAATTTTGTTCCACCATTGAAATTGATGGACAATCTTGCGTTTAGGAAGTTTATTCGGGACGGGCGCGGGTCATCGTATGGACCATGAATGCAATAATGCCAAGTGTCTTTGGCAATTTGTTTTGAAGGGACTATGATCATTCCGTTTTAGGCAACACTTTGAGACTTATGATCATTTGATTTTGTTTTGCCAAAGATACTCGACGTGCAAGCATGGCCCATTTTGGAAGGCAACATGTGGGATTACCCTAGGGGGTGCAAGTGTGATTGTGTATTGATTACATGTATTTGTCTTGTATTAGGTTATCTAGCGTCTGATTTTTATGTACATACAAACCCTAGGTCTAACCATGGTATAATTTGGAAAACTGTAAATTGCGGAATGTAAATCTACGCTATTACACAATAATATCCAGGAGTGGGGGTATAAATGTACAAGGGGATGAGACTTATAGTACCCAATAATTTACAACCAAATCGAATGTCGCGATCGAATGAATATCAAATATAAATGTAAGATGAACATGTGTATAAGGTAATGTGAATGTATTTGTGTAAGTGTACAAGTGTATATGTATGTGAATTGTAAGTGTAAGTATATACAAATGCGAAATGTGAAATTGAGCCGTATTAGGGTTTTGACCTAGATATACGTTTTAATCTGTATTTTTGATTCTTGTATGTTTATGTACAAAGAAGAGAAGTGTTTTGTTTAAATGTTAAGTTTTAATTAAAAAGAGTATTTTAGTCAAAATGTTTATGAATTTCAATATTAGAAAAATGTATTGAATTATTAAGTACAAAAAAAGAATGTTAATTAATTAAAAAAAGTTTCAATTTTAATTATGTATAAAAGTGTATAATATATACAAATCAATGTTTTAAAATGCATGTACAAAAAGTATTAAATTATGTCCAAAATTAAATTAGGTGTGTTAAGAAAGGTATTTTATTTTTACGTACAAAAGTGTATTAATTAAAAAAGATGTTTTAAACATATGGTGAAAATATAATTTATTCAAGTTAGTATTTACAAAATAAAAAGAGTGAACATTTTTTATAAGATAAAAAGAGGGTTAGTGTTTTTTATAAAAATGAAGTAAGTTAATGTTTATAAAACAAAGTTAGTTTTTTATGAAAATGTTTTGTTTAGAAAGTGAAATGATTTTCGTTGGGCTTAGAGGAATCAGGAACGGGTTAAGCCCAAGGTTGGATTCTGAACGAAATTAGGGTTTCATGTTGTTTGTTCCATTGAGACAAAGGGCTCTAGGGTTAATCAGCGGCGCCGTTCACTTGAATTTCGTCTTCTTCGTTCAAGCTTCCCTGAGTGCTTATCTCCGGCCACCAACGCAACCCATACTCTCTTCCCTCCAAGGCAGTGGATACGTTGCTCCAGGTTTGTTTCAGTGTTCCCTTTTTTTTTCTATGACTGATACGCGTGGAATTTGTTCTGAGCTCTTTATTTTTTCGTTTTTTATGAGGTGAAGGGGAGGATATAGCAAGTTCATTACCTGATTTCTGGAGATGGAGGAGAGAAGAGGGATGACGTTGAGGAGGCCGGAGCGGTGTTTCAGTGGCGAAGCTTGATGCTTGCTACGCTTCTGACTTTTCCTGGTACTTTCGTTCTTGGCTATATTTCTAGGGTTTGATGATATATGCTGGATTTGCTTGAAAACCCTAATTCGCTTCTTTATCTTCTTCTGCCACTGTGTGTTTGCGCGCTTGTTGCTTATGTATTGTTGCCTTTGTGTTGTTGCCCTGTGATGACCTCAAAGGTCTGAGGGTCTCCGTTGCCTTGAATCTTTACCTCTTCCACCTTCGTCCCCTTTGAATTGTTGAATGCTTTTTTGGAACGATCTTGAACAGTTATTGCCTTGGGGATTCTTATTATTGCCTAATGATGAATCTAAGATTCTGAAGGACTTGGGGGTTGGTTTGAATATGCCGTTTTTGTGTCTTTTGGTGGTTTTTGTGAGGCTTTGATTTTGGATATGAGGTTTGTATGTTTAGCATGAAGGTTGAGGCTTGAGTTTGGATATCAGTTTTGTATGTTTATCATGAAGGTTGAGGCTTGAGTTTGGATATCAGTTTTTGTATGTTTATCATGAAGGTTGAGGCTTGAGTTTGGATATCAGTTTTTGTGGGTGTTTGAAGGTTTGGGACAGTTTGAGGGTTATGACATTGGTTAGATAATTGGTTTGGATATGAGAGGATGTTGGTTTTTGAGATAACTCAGTTTTTGCAGGTTTATGTGTTTTTGTTGTGTTTGATGGCCTTAGCTTGATCAGTTTGCAAGTATGGTTTTGATCAGTTTTTTTTGGTATGGTGAGGTTATTGGTGGTTTAGTTTGTGTGTTAGCTCAGTATGTTTGTGTGTTTGAACGTTGAGGCAGAATATTGGTGTTTGATGACAGTAGGCTGGTTCTTGGCTTGAGTTTGTATATTTTCTTTCTTTTGCTCCCTTCTCCCTGCTCTACTGTCTGCTGTCTCTTAATATCTTGAACTGTTTCATTGGCCTTTGTATCTATCCTGTACTGAGGCAGAGTTGGTGCTTTGTATATTTTTCCTCTGTATCTCCTGCCTACTGTCTGCTGTGAACTGCCTTTATCTCTGCTATGCTGAGTTTTTGGATCTGTATATCTTTTCCTGTCTTCCTTTTGCCTGCTGTCCATTCTGAACTGAGTTGGCTTTATCTCTCTTTACTTCTCTCTCAAAATACAGTTTGAATTTTAATATGATTATATTATGTACTATGCTCTGAAGGGGTTCTATGGGAAATGATGAGTTAAGATTGTTTACTTGCATAATACATCTTGCATCTCCTTTATCCAGTTTTGACAGTTTGGATAGATTTTCTGCTTTTTGATATCTTTTTCTCAAATCTTTCCATGACAGCTTTTGAGCTTGTGACAGCAAATGTACTTCCTTGATTTTCTTTGAGTGGACTTTGTTTTGGATTGAAAGTTTGGATTGAACTTTTTCAGTTTAGTTTGGATTTTGAATCTTGAACTTCTATGCAGCTTTGAAATTTATGACTTATGCATTTGCATTTGCATTCATGAAATAAGATAATCTTCCCTCTCTGTGAACCGGGAGAAATCCCGTGATTTGCAGAGAGGGCAACTGATCCCAGTCAGTGGCCCCTAATGATGAGCAACTTTTACTGTCTTTTCCAATTTAATGCTTTCTGACTTTTCTTATTCTTTTTGCAGATGAAAAAAATGGAATACCGGAGCGGAATGAAGAATGAAGAATATTTAGAAAATAGGATAGTTTTTTCATTCTATGTAATATTTAAATTAAATGTAAATTATTGTTTGTAACAACAATTTGTACAAATAATTCGAATATCAATAAAAATCAAATTATCCAATTGGTTCTAACTTTCTTTATTGCTTATTTATTTATTTAAAATTCTTAGAATTAAAACAATTGAAAAATAAATTCAATCATTTAATTTCAGAATAATAAATAACTAAAATAAAACAACATTGATCCAATAAACCTGTCTTATCCAACATCCAAAGCAACGCATCAATTAACCCAGATAGACTGATCAAACACATGAACACTGTGAATCCAAGACTGCATCTTGTATCTGACTGGCCCAATCAAAACGTACTGAATTCAAAACCACTGTCTCTTTTGCTGATTAAACCAAGATAACGCGAATTTTAATCCGAATCTTGAAATAAACCGCAAAGTGCTGTGGAATTCAAATTCTTCTGAGAATATGCCCATAAAACCCTAATTCCCGATTAAATGCCAAATCACGCTCGCTTGATCAAAATTGAACCAAAAATCAACCAAACCCTAAGCCCACTGTATGAAACAATTCAGAGCTCTGAAAAACAGTAAAAACCCTAGTTCTGCTTGACTGTCAAGAAAAGTCCATTTGTCCGATTCTTGAGTCAGTTTGAGAAGTCAGGAAATGTTTGAAGCCGAGATTTCTTGTGGAAAAGCGCGAGGGCAAATTTTGGGGTACAACACCAGACATGTGTCTCAATGCACCCAATCAGCGCTTTGCCTTCTCAGAAGCGTGCACGCGTTCTGCTTCAGAGATATGCTGATGATTGGATGACACTTGTTTGATGTAGTGATCAGCACGTCTGTCTTTGAGCTTTAGACTCTCAGATCTTTAGACTTGCATCTGATACAATCTGCATGTTCTATCTTTCTGAAAGGAGATTGATCAGAAGTTCATAGTGAAATAATTACATTTTGAAGGTAAATATATGGAATTAAAACATTTTCACTCTGGGCACACTTTCATGCTGAGATGTTTCAGAATGAAATTAAACCTATCTTCTGAAAGGGGTTTAGTAGAGATATCAGCCCATTGATGGTCTGTATCTATAAATTTTAAGTTCAAAATACCTTTCTGAATATAGTCCCTAATGAAATGATGTTTTATTTCTATATGCTTAGCTCTAGAATGTAAAATGGGATTTTTACTTAAGCAAATAGCAGAAGTATTATCACAAAGTATAGGAATGTTACTCTCAAAAATCTGGAAGTCTTCAAGCTGACTTTTCATCCAGAGCATTTGTGTGCTACATCCTGCTGCTGCTATGTACTCAGCTTCTGCTGTTGACAGAGCAATTGTTGATTGCCTTTTGCTGGACCAAGAAATCAGATTTTCTCCCAGAAACTGGCAGCTTCCAGAAGTACTTTTACGTTCCACTCTGTCTCCAGCAAAATCAGCATCACAGTAGCCTACTACGCTGTAATCACTAGATTTTCTATAAAACAAACCCAGATTAGTAGTACCTTTCAGATACTTGAAAATTCGCTTAACAGCTGTTAAGTGAGATTCTCTAGGATCTTATTGGAATCTAGCACAGATGCAAACACTGAATAATATGTCAGGTCTTGAAGCAGTCAGATAGAGGAGAGAACCAATCATACCTCTGTAGACTTTCTGTTCTACATTTTTGCTTACCTCTTCTCTTTCCAGAATGCACGTGGGATGCATTGGAATCTTTGATGGCTTACATTCTGAGAGGTCAAATTTCTTCAGAAGATCTCTGATGTATTTGCTCTGATGAATGTAAGTTCCTTCTGGAGTTTGATTGATCTGAATTCCTAGAAAGAATTTCAGTTCCCCCATGAGGCTCATCTCAAATTCTGCCTGCATACACTTAGCAAATTTTCTTCCAAGAGAAGGATTAGTACAACCAAAAATAATATCATCAACATAAATTTGACAGACTAAGATGTCACTCTTAACTGATTTACAGAATAGAGTAGTGTCCACTTTCCCTCTGGTGAATTCATTTTCAAGCAGAAAGTTACTTAGCCTTTCATACCAAGCTCTGGGAGCTTGTTTCAGACCATACAGTGACTTCTTTAGTTTGAAAACATGTTCTGGATGTTTTGTATTTTCAAAACCTGGGGGTTGGTGTACATAAACTTCTTCTTCTATATAACCATTTAAGAATGCACTTTTGACATCCATCTGATACAGAGTGATGCCTCTATTAACAGCAAATGAAATTAAAAGTCTGATAGATTCTAACCTGGCGACTGGGGCAAAGGTTTCTGTATAGTCTATCCCCTCTTGCTGACTATAACCTTGTGCAACCATTCGTGCCTTGTTTCTGATGACTTCACCTTGTTCATTTAGCTTGTTTCTGAACACCCATCTTGTTCCAATGACGTTGAATCCTTTTGGTCTGGGAACGAGATCCCATACGTCGTTTCTGGTGAATTGATTCAGCTCTTCTTGCATTGCCAGAATCCAGTCATTATCCAGAAGTGCTTCATCAATAGAAGAAGGTTCAATCAGAGACACCAGTCCCATAAGTGTTTCTTCAGAGTTTCTGAAGCTTGCTCTTGTTCTGATTGGATCTTCCTTTCTTCCTAGGATAGTCTCTTCTGGGTGATCCAAGCTGCTTCTGGGTAATCTCTTCTGAGGTTGATCAGCAGCTGTTGTAGGATTTCTAGCAGTGCTCCTTTTAGACATTGAAGGAATGTCTGTGTTGAGAGCTTCTGATGACTTGTCTTCAGAACCTGCAAATTCAATTTCTATACCTACAAAGACTTCATTCTGCTTTGACTTTTCAGAGTCAAGCTTATCATCAAAACGAACACTGATTGATTCTTCCACAATCTGTGTTTCTGTATTGTATACTCTGTACCCTCTTGAGCGTTCAGAGTATCCTAACATAATACACTTCTGTGCTTTAGAGTCAAACTTGTTCAAATAATTCTTTGTATTTAATATAAAGCAAGTACATCCAAATGGATGAAAATATGAAATGTTGGGCTTTCTGTTCTTCCACAATTCATATGGAGTCTTTTCCAGAATAGGTCTTATTGAGATTCTATTCTGAATGTAGCACGCTGTGTTTATTGCCTCTGCCCAGAAAGTCTTAGCAACGTTTGTCTCATTGATCATGGTTCTGGCCATTTCTTGCAATGTTCTGTTCTTTCGTTCTACAACTCCATTTTGTTGGGGAGTTCTAGGACAAGAGAAATCATGCAGAATGCCTCTGTCATTAAAGAATGACTCAAAATCTTTATTTTCAAATTCTCCACCATGATCACTTCTGACTTTAACGATTCTAAGATCCTTTTCATTCTGAACTTGGTTACAGAAGGTAACAAACACAGAGTGTGACTCGTCCTTGTGTCTTAAGAACTTTACCCATGTCCATCTGCTATAGTCATCTACGATTACTAACCCATACTTCTTACCACTGACTGAAGCAGTTTTAACTGGTCCAAATAAGTCAATGTGCAGAAGTTCTAATGGCTTAGAGGTAGAAACAACATTTTTGGATTTAAAAGAAGGTTTTGCAAATTTGCCTTTCTGACATGCTTCACACAGAGCATCTGAATTGAACTTCAAATTAGGAAGTCCTCTGACCAGATTGAGTTTGTTAATCTGAGATATTCTTCTCATACTAACATGTCCCAATCTTCTGTGCCAGATCCACTGCTCGTTGTTAACAGACAGAAGACATTTTACATTCTGACTCTTTAGTTCAGAAAGTTTGATTTTGTAAATGTTGTTTTTCCTCTTACCATTAAACAGGATAGTCCCATCTTTCTGACTAACAGCTTTACATGATTTTTGATTAAAGATTATATCATAACCGTTATCACTTAATTGACTTATGGATAACAGATTATGCATCAATCCATCTACTAGCAGAACATTATTAATAGAGGGAAGATTTCCATTACCTACAGTTCCAGAGCCAACTATCTTTCCCCTCTGATTGCCTCCAAAGCCAACGTGGCCTCCAGGCTTAAGTTCCAGGCTTTGGAACATATGCCTTCTTCCCGTCATGTGTCGTGAGCAGCCAGAGTCCAGGTACCATGACTGGTGTTTCTGACTTGCTGCTAAAGATATCTGCAACATGTATTATTTTATCCTTAGGTACCCAGATTTTCTTGGGTCCTGATTTGTTAGTTTTACCAAAACTCTGGTTGAATTTTGGTTTCACAGAGTGCTTACTGCTAGTATATTTGATATCATGTGTGTGACCATACACAAAATGTGAATTCAGAGGAGTGTGTTTAATGGTTAAGTCCATGACATTATTTGGTGTAGGAACCTTACCTTGGTATCCTATTCCTTTCCTGCCGTTTCTGCTAACTCCATAGATCATTGAAGCCATTCTGCTTCTATCTATGCTTTTAGCTAGGAACTTCTGGAAACTGTGATCATACTCCTTGATGATCTCATCAGCGTTGCTGGGAGTTTCAGAAATTGGTTCCTTCTGAGAGTTTTGTAAAGTGTTTTCTAATTTTGAAATCTTATTTCTCAGCTCAGAATTTTCCAATTTGAGACTCTCAGACTTATTAGAGTCAGATTCAAGATTCCTTTTCAGGTCTCTGAATTTAGCTCTAATTTGCTGATAACGTTCCAGAATCTCATTAAGGCTTTCAGCAAGTTCAGCCTTTGTAAAGTTAACAGCAAAGTTAGGAAATACTTCTTCTGTGTCTGATTCTGAGTCTGATTCAGAAGCTTCACTATCTTCTGAAATGTTAGCCATGAGAGCTATGTTTGCCCTTTCATCATCTGATTCTGAGTCAGCTTCAGACGAGTCAGAGTCATCCCATGTAGCCATGAGACTTTTCTTCTTCTCTCTTCCAAACTTCTTTTTGGGCTTTTCCCTCTGAAGCTTTGGGCAGTCACTCTTGTAGTGTCCTTGCTCATTGCACTCATAGCAGATGATGTCTTTGGTGTTTGGCTTCTTGCTACTGGAGGAGCCTTCAGATCTTCTGTATCCAGAGGAAGAATCTGTCCTTCTGTATCTGGAAGAAGACTCGTTCTGATCAGATCTTCTGGGATTCCTGAACTTCCTTTGTCTTTGCTTCCACAGTTGATTTACTCTTCTGGAGAGAAGGGAAAGTTCGTCTTCTTCTGATGAGGATCCATCAGACGTTTCTTCAACTGCCTGCAAAACTTTAGACTCAACTTTTCTGTTAGATTTTAATGCTAAAGGCTTACCTTGCTTCTGAGGCTCATCAGCTTCTAGCTCTATCTCATGACTTCTGAGGGAGCTGATAAGTTCCTCCAGAGTGATTTTGTTGAGATCTTTAGCTAGCTTCAGAGCAGTAACCATAGGCCTCCACTGCTTGGGTAAACTTCTGACTATTTTCTTGACATGGTCAGCAGTAGAGTATCCTTTGTCCAGAACTTTGAGACCAGCTACCAGAATCTGGAATCTAGAGAACATAGTTTCAATGGATTCAGATTCTTCCATTTTGAACGCCTCATACTTCTGAATGAGTGCCAGAGCTTTTGTTTCTTTGACTTGAACGTTGCCCTCATGCGTCATTCTGAGAGAATCAAAAATATTCTTTGTTGTGTCTCTGTTGGAGATCTTTTCATACTCAGTATAGGAGATGGCACTGAGGAGGATGGTTCTGGCCTTGTGGTGATTCTTGAAGTCACGCTTTTGTTGATCAGACATTGTTTTTCTATCAATCTTCTGACCACTTGCATTCACAGGGTGCGTGTATCCATCTGTCACCATATCCCACAGATCAGCATCATGTGCCAGAAAGAAGCTTTCAATTCTGTCTTTCCAGTAATCAAAGTTTTCTCCATCAAAGACTGGAGGTTTGCCACTGAATCTGTCTCTGTCCTCATTGTTGTCATTGCTGATGTGAGAATTGTTTCCTGCCATTGTGTTTTTCTGACGCTGGATCTTGTACTGACACGGTTAAGTGTTTTAGCTCAGAACCAGGCGCTCTGATGCCAATTGAAGAGGTGAAAAACACAAGAAGGGTGGGGTTGAATTGTAAAACTGAAATCTAATGTAATGAACAAGATATTTTTATCCTGATTCGTTTGATCTCAAACTACTCCAGTCCACCCGTCAAGGTGATTTCGCCTCTCTCCAACGAGGTCTTAATCCACTATATTCAACTGAATATTACAGACTGCTTTAACAACTGCTAAAGCCTTCTTGATTCAAACCACAACCCGGTTTGTCAAGGTAACACTTTCTTACAAAGAGATAAAACAATGTGTGTGGATGTTTTCTACAAAACTGTATCACAACTGTGATGTATACACAAATTGAAGCTTAGAAACTAGATTGCTAAACAGTAATGGAATATCAGAGTGTGTGGTTTAGCAAAACTGATAGAACGAAGATTATGGTTCAGCTTTTGTGCGTGTAGAGATTTGGAGAGCATTAACCATTTCAATCTTCAAAGCTTTGTTTATATAGCACTGAGATGGTGAACGTTGGATGCAATATTCTTGATTCAATGCTAATAACAAGCTTTCCTTATTGAGCAGATCTTGTCTGGAATGAGGCCGTTGGAATTAATTTGCTTTCAATGCACAGTACCGTTGCTTACTTAATGCAAGTTCTGGCTTGGCTCATTCTGACTCTGCTTCGCTGCTGATGAACTATTGTGTTTCTGTATCAGAGTGTTGAGCGCAGTCTTGTTCATCAGGCTTCAGCATGTACGTGAGTTGATCATCTGATTTTGACATTCTGATGTAGCAACTTCTGATGCTGGTGTCTGAAATCAAGTTCTGATGCTGAATAGATGTGATCTTGCTTATTTCAATCAGCGTATCTGCAAGTCAGAACATAATAATTTTAGGCAGCAGATAGTTCATATACGAAACTTATAATTACTATATCTTTTCACTTTGTTATCATCAAAACTTAAATATAGGGTAATAGATTCAAACTTTGTTCTAACAATCTTGCCTGTAGATCACGATAGGATGGGTGAGAAGCCTTGTGGATGGTTGAGTTCTTGAATTCGATCTTGGTGCAATTCTTTGGAATTTTTGAAAAGAAGTTTCTCTTGGCTGCCTCTCTCTCTCGTTTTTTTTTTTGTGATAGTTTTCTCTAGGTTATCTAGGTGATTCTGATCAACATTAAGGCTCATCATACCATGCATTCAAGCTTGAGATTTTAACATAAACTCCCTTAACAAACTTTCCTTTTTGAACCAATTTTTGAAATATTGCTCCATTTGGCCTTGAAACGAAATTGGGAAGTTGCATAATGATGATTCAAAGCTAGTTAAGACCAAATATCCCTTTTAATTAAACTTTTTGATTTTTATTTGATTTTAAAGGATTTAAAATGAATTAAATCCAATAAAATCTAATAAAAATGAAAAAAATGATTTTAAATATTGAAATAAAAGGTGGGACACGTGGGAAGCATGGCCAAGTTAATTCAAGTGGAAAAAGTGGGCCCCTTTTGTCAAAAAATGAAATTTCAAGGATAAATTATTTTGGCCATTTCACAAAAATTTCCCAACTTCTCCAATGCATATCTTGCTCAATTTTTAAGCTTTGATCATGTTCTTGGACATTTTGGAAAGTTCTTGAAGTCCTCTAACCAATGTCTTTGGTCCCATGTCATTTTGATTTACCAATATCAAGTTATGGTCTTTGACTTAAAGTCCCTTTTTGTTGACTTTTGAAAATGACCTATAATGTTGAAATTGATAACTTTTTGTGAGAGCATTTCTTGGACTTGGAGTGTGAAGATGAGTTGTAGGAAATGTCTTCCCCTTCAAAATGAGCATTGGATTGGATTTTTCTAATGAACCATGAAAAAGTTATGCCTTGGTCAAGTTACAGTTGACTTTTTAGCTGTCCAAAAATAGAAACTTTTGCATCTTGAGACTTTTTGAGCCAAACTTTTGAGAATCATGATCAAGCATTGATCAAATGATGTTTGTGGCTTCAAAATAAGATGTTGACCAAAATTTTTGACTTTTGACTGCCAAATGACCATTTTGCCCCTACAGTTGACTGTTGAGCAATTAGGGTTTTTGACTGTGCAACTTGACCTTGTGAGCCTTGAAACTTGACATGTAGGTGATTGACAATGTTTATAGGCATAGGAGACTTGATTGAGCTCTTGAAAACTTCAACTTCCTTGCAAGAACCAAAACCCTAGTTTGACTGGCTTAGGAGGAAGGTTGACTGTGTAGCCCTTGAGTAGACTTTGAACCATTTGAGGATGATTCTTGTCAAAACTTTGAAGATTATGGGAGGGAAAATTTTGGGGTACAACAGTTTCCCCTGTTCAATCTTCTTAGACCTGAGGATGTAGATTGGCGTGACGTGCCTTTCGTAATCCGAAGGTGGAAGATGATTGAACACTAGAGTGCCCAAAAATTTGCACTTACATAGTAGAGTATCAGCAGTGTGATAGCGAGAATGGGCTTACAGATGCCATTTGGAGAGGTGGTGGATAGGAGGATGGGCTTATAGATGCCATCTGGAGGTGTCGATCGCGTAAGAGATTCCTTAGCGAGAACTTGCGTACCTGAGAAAGAAGGAAAATTATCTGGTCTGTTACAGGAGTTAACTTTCAAACTCTTTATGTAGACGTGCCCTGGCTAGATACAGGAATCGAATCTTCGAACTCTTCAGACGTGCCCTGTCAAGATACAGGAATCGAGTCTGGTACTGTAGTCGTCAACAGATACACCCTGGCAAGATACAGGAGTCGGATCTTCGAACTCTTCAGACGTGCCCTGTCAAGATACAGGAATCGAGTCTGGTACTGTAGTCATCAACAGATACACCCTGGCAAGATACAGGAATCGGATCTTCGAACTCTTCAGACGTGCCCTGTCAAGATACAGGAATCGAGTCTGGTACTGTAGTCGTCAACAGATACACCCTGGCAAGATACAGGAATCGGATCTTCGAACTCTTCAGACGTGCCCTGTCAAGATACAGGAATCGAGTCTGGTACTGTAGTCGTCAACATATACACCCTGGCAAGATACAGGAATCGGATCTTCGAACTCTTCAGACGTGCCCTGTCAAGATACAGGAATCAAGTCTGGTACTGTAGTCGTCAACAGATACACCCTGGCAAGATACAGGAGTTGGATCTTCGAACTCTTCAGACGTGCCCTGTCAAGATACAGGAATCGAGTCTGGTACTGTAGTCGTCAACAGATACACCCTGGCAAGATACAGGAATCGGATCTTCGAACTCTTCAGACGTGCCCTGTCAAGATACAGGAATCGAGTCTGGTACTGTAGTCGTCAACAGATACACCCTGGCAAGATACAGGAATCGGATCTTCGAACTCTTCAGACGTGCCCTGTCAAGATACAGGAATCGAGTCTGGTACTGTAGTCGTCAACAGATACACCCTGGCAAGATACAGGAATCGGATCTTCGAACTCTTCAGACATGCCCTGTCAAGATACAGGAATCGAGTCTGGTACTGTAGTCGTCAACAGATACTCCCTTGCAAGATACAGGAATCGTATCTTCGAACTCTTCAGACGTGCCCTGTCAAGATACAGGAATCGAGTCTGGTACTGTAGTCGTCAACAGATACTCCCTGGCAAGATACGGGAATCGGATCTTCGAACTCTTCAGACGTGCCCTGTCAAGATACAGGAATCGAGTCTGGTACTGTAGTCGTCAACAGATACTCCCTGGCAAGATACAGGAATCGGATCTTCGAACTCTTCAGACGTGCCCTGTCAAGATACAGGAATCGAGTCTGGTACTGTAGTCGTCAACAGATACACCCTGGCAAGATACAGGAATCGGATCTTCGAACTCTTCAGACGTGCCCTGTCAAGATACAGGAATCGAGTCTGGTACTGTAGTCGTCAACAGATACACCCTGGCAAGATACAGGAATCGGATCTTCGAACTCTTCAGACGTGCCCTGTCAAGATACAGGAATCGAGTCTGGTACTGTAGTCGTCAACAGATACTCCCTGGCAAGATACAGGAATCGGATCTTCGAACTCTTCAGAAGTGCCCTGTCAAGATACAGGAATCGAGTCTGGTACTGTAGTCGTCAAGAGATACTCCCTGGCAAGATACAGGAATCGGATCTTCGAACTCTTCAGACGTGCCCTGTCAAGATACAGGAATCGAGTCTATTACTGTAGTCGTCAACAGATACTCCCTGGCAAGATACAGGAATCGGATCTTCGAACTCTTCAGACGTGCCCTGTCAAGATATAAGAATCGAGTCTGGTACTATAGTCGTCAACAGATACTCCCTGGCAAGATACAGGAATCAGATCTTCGAACTCTTCAGACGTGCCCTGTCAAGATACAGGAATCGAGTCTGGTACTGTAGTCGTCAACAGATACTCCCTGGCAAGATACAGGAATCGGATCTTCGAACTCTTCAGATGTGCCCTGTCAAGATACAGGAATCGAGTCTGGTACTGTAGTCGTCAACAGATACTCCCTGGCAAGATACAGGAATCAGATCTTCGAACTCTTCAGACGTGCCCTGTCAAGATACAGGAATCGAGTCTGGTACTGTAGTCGTCAACAGATACTCCCTGGCAAGATACAGGAATCGGATCTTCGAACTCTTCAGACGTGCCCTGTCAAGATACAGGAATCGAGTCTGGTACTGTAGTCGTCAACAGATACACCCTGGCAAGATACAGGAGTCGGATCTTCGAACTCTTCAGACGTGCCCTGTCAAGATACAGGAATTGAGTCTGGTACTGTAGTCGTCAACAGATACACCCTGGCAAGATACAGGAATCGGATCTTCGAACTCTTCAGACGTGCCCTGTCAAGATACAGGAATAGAGTCGTGTACTGTAGTCGTCAACAGATACTCCCTGGCAAGATACAGGAATCGGATCTTCGAACTCTTCAGACGTGCCCTGTCAAGATACAGGAATCGAGTCTGGTACTGTAGTCGTCAACACATACACCCTGGCAAGATACAGGAATCGGATCTTCGAACTCTTCAGACATGCCCTATCAAGATACAGGAATCGAGTCTGGTACTGTAGTCGTCAACAGATACTCCCTGGTAAGATACAGGAATCAGATCTTCGAACTCTTCAGACGTGCCCTGTCAAGATACAGGAATCGAGTCTGGTACTGTAGTCGTCAACAGATACACCCTAGCAAGATACATGAATCAAATCTGGAATCACGACAGTTTATAGCAATTATCTTTGTATTAACTTTTGTCCTGAAAAGACAAAAACGCCAGTTGTATGTGATGTCATGATGTATGACATGCGAGATGTTCTCAGAATGAATGAGATTGTATGTTCATGATGCGTATATGTGTGCTATAATGTATGAAGATGTGTTGTTTATGAATTTATGTTTTCGTCTTAGGAAAATAAATCCTAGACGGATGCCGGGAAGTCAAATCCTGGGCTGATGTGAATAGCATTCTTTGTTTCCACTGGGGAGTGATGGTTGCAAGAATAAACCGGTAGGAGAAGATGACTCCGTTGGGGGAATAAACTTGTTGGAGAGATTACTCTGCGGGGAGAAAATTATTCTAGCGATCTTGCTGGGGAACAATACTCTGTGGGGAGAGAGGTACTCTTGTTGAGATGTTGGTAGCAACTTCGCTGGGGATACCGTCGTTATATTGGAAGTTTTAATAGACTCCGCTGGGGATAAGAAGACTTTTCCGAGGACGATCTTTCCGTGGCTCTTGGCTGAGGATAACCCAGTTATAAGCTCTGGTGGAGCATAACCTTTGAATAAAGCCGGGAGACGCGTTCGTGCTCCGTAGGGGATAAGCTTCCAGAATCTACTGGGGATAAGCTTACTACTTGGGGAGATGGATTCCAACTTCCCTGGGGAAACTGGATTGGATTCTCCTGGGGAAATTTTGAACTGTATCGGGGAAGTGACTCCATTGAATGCCTGGTATACTGCCGGGGAACAATCTTTAGGTCAAGACTGTCGGGGATGCTTGTTAAGAATATTCGTATATCGTGCTGGGGAATGTTGAGATCTGCTGGAGGATACCCAACTTCCTTAAGGCTGAAAATATAGCTTTGCTTGGGGAGAGTGCACTGACTTGCTGGCTCACTCTCTGGGGAATGAAGATATACTGGTTACCTTCTTTAGCTGAACCTACCTCGGTACCTTGATGGACAGAACCATTAAACCGTTTGGACGACTCATTATTGCCCCTGTTTCTGAGGTGGGAGAGGAAGACCTGTGAGGTGCTGATCGTTGTTGATGGACAAACCTTCTTCTGGTAGGTAGGTGACAGGATGACAGGACATAGTTGTGTGCTTTAATCCCTAACTTTTGCCTGGACCCCCCTTTCGGGTTTTCAGTCCACCGAGATACCCATTTTTGCCCAAGCCGCCTTTTCAGGTTTTCGACTTGCCGGGTGTACAGATTTTTTATATTTCATCCCTTCATTTTGCCCGAACCCTTTTGGTTCAGCGGGAAGCCCTTATTTTTGCCTAGGTGTGTCAACCTAGCGGGTCTTTGATTACGCATATTTTTTCCGACTATGTCCGTGCTTTCGGAATGTAGGGAGTTGCCCTTGTTAGAAGTGTTTTGTCATGCCACCAGAAGGTGTTTGATCAGGCAAGATTCGTTGTTGGAATGCCCCAAGTGACTCAGGCGGAGATTTGCCCCAGGCTATTTGGCCTTTGAGAGATTCTCCGAATCTTGATTGGACTGCCCCATATAATAGACCATGATCATATCATGCCCCTTGATTGGAAGTGCTTTTGTTCACTAGGTATTTATCGTGCGAATTTCCCTGCTGTTCAAACAAATAGTCATAGGCAAACAATGTTATATAAAAAATGCAAAGCTTATGTCTGTCTTGAAGATTTTGAAAATGCATCCTTTTTCATAAAACAATTGAATGTTTGTAAAACGTGATGTCAACTTCGTATTTACCGTAGGCCTTAAGGAGTCAGGATACCTTTCGTAACAGTGTGCTTTTGAACTAACCCATGCTTCAGCTAGGACTTTTAAGGGTTATAACGTGGCCTGGTTCACGGTTTAAGAAACAAAGGATAAAGGCTCAAATTATTTGTACCCACCCACTCTTCGTGATGTTCTTCAAACCTAAGCTCAGTTGATCATGCGTTAGACCTTGTTTGAGTCTTTGTCCTGATGTTCCAATGATGGTTTAGATATTGATGATTTATTCTGAATAGGCAGTCATTTTTTGGTTTTTGTTGAGGGTTTGTATGACCTCTTTCTTTTGATTTCACTATCCCTAAATTTTGCCTGAACCGTTTCTTTTGTGATTACAGTCAGCGGGATGCCCCAGTTTTGTAAGTCTCTTTCGTAGGTTTTGACTTATTGGGTTTTTATTTTTTGAGATATAATGACTGCCTATCCTTATGATTATTCGGAATCATCACTGTCTTCTTTTTTTTGTAAGGACCTCTTTGGTGCCATTTGTTATGCACTTGGATCAACTGAGAGACTACCCTGCCCCAGGTTATGATTAAGGGTTTTAAATTTCGAAAAGAAAAACTCCTACTTCTTTGGCTCAGAGGGGTTGACGAGGGATTATCTTCCTTATAACTCCAGTGTTTAGGGATTGAAACAATGCCTGTACCTCATCAGCGGGGTCTGTTCAAAAGCATACTGTAAATGTCATGATATCGTTTTCGTCATCCTCCCTCAAGAGGCTTAGAATTATTAATCGAGCGTTGATCATCAGAAAAAAATGAAAATAATTTGCATATAGTGAATACGAATATATTGCTTCAAAACAGACATATGCGATGCATTAATGAAATAACAACGTTTAACATGAATAAATGTTTGAACAATCAAAAGAAAATTACAACTTTAAAAATTCTAATGAACAAAAGTCTTCTAGTCTCAGGACCTGTTACTTCAACTGATGCATCTTGTAGGGATAGCAGAAGACCTCAGCTTGACCCACTTGGGTGAAATCCACTACTCCTTCATTAATCAGATCCTGGACCTTGTTCTTCAGAGCCCAGCAGTCGGCAGTGTCGTGCCCAGGACTATCAGAGTGATATGCACATCTTTTGTTGGGATGATAGTTAGGAGCAGAGATGTTGGGGTTCCGGGGAGGAGCCCTTAATGTAATCAGGTTCAACCTCAGCAGGTGTTGCAGAGCTTGAAACAAAGGCATGTTGATCTGGGTGAACTGCCTCTTGGACTTGCTTGGCCTACTCAGATCAACCTGTTGCTTTGGGCGAGGTTGTAGTTGGACCTGTGAGGTAGTAGCAATTTGGAGAGTTCTATTCTTCACCATGTCAGGTTCTTGTCCTCTTGGAAACTGATCAAAGACCTGGTCTCTGACTTGGGCAGGTTGCTTCATATGGTGTCTCTCTTGGTGGAGCTGACTGATTGTGGTCCTCAACTCTTCTTTCTCCTGGGCTAGACCTTGGATGAGAGCCCTTTGCCCCAGCATCTGGGTTTTCAATGTATCTACTTCAGCTTGTAGACGTTTCAGATGTCCGTCCTTGTCATCTTCAGCACTGTTCCTGGCTAAAGTCCCCATGAGGAGTGTCCTTAACTCTTCCTGCCCCTTGGATAGGCTTAGGAAGATCTCCTTGAACTGAGTCTCTTGAGCATGAAGACCCTAGTTATCTTGTTGGGAAGCCATTGCTGAAATAAACAGCGACAAAGGTAAGTGACCTGTCAAAGGAGTACCTGTAATGCAATGACATGTTTGATATGCATGTAATGTTTTCAAGGATCTCGCAGGGTAAACAAGAAAATTGTTAGAGTTGGAAACTGGTAACTTGATTGAAGGAACTTCATGTTGTCGAGAGTCCTTCTTCAAGGGTCAAGGCTCACCATATCCAGTGGGTCATAGCCCCTGACAACCTTGTCTAGAGGAAAATAAGTCCCCTTTGCCCCTTGCTGGACAGTTGGTTCATCATGACCTGCATCACAAGCCCTTGGGATCCTTGAAATGGGTTAGTCTTTATGTAGGATGCATGCAATGGTATGATGTCATGATGCATGGGGTAATGTAAGTAACCCTGTTATGAGTCCCAATTAAGGACTATAAACAAATCCTGCCAGAAAACTCAGTACACTCTGTTATGAATCCCAATTAAGGACTATGAACAAAACCTGCAAGAAAACTCAGTAACCCTGTTATGAGTCCCAATTAGGGACTATAAACAAAACCTGCAAGAAACTTAGTAACCCTGTTATGAGTCCCAATTAAGGATTATAAACAAGACCTGCAAGAAAACTCAAGTTTCAGATAACAAGTAGTCAAGTTGGAAGGCACACAAGTCACACAAGAGAAGCCCTTAGAGTTTAGGCCAGCATGAGGTTAGGGGTACTACCCTCTTGAAGTTGGTGGGCTCAAACCTCTCCTATCAAAGTAACCGGGTTCTAAGGATCTCAATATCATTGGATTGCTTTCATTGTTCATCGTTTCGATTTAGCCACTGACTGGCGATTAAAATATCCCAAGAAAACAACCCTCAACTGAGTGTAGTATCGAGTATCAACCGACTTCGGACTACACCAAAGTAGTTATCTCACTACCCTAAAGAGGCCAAGATGGTTCAATTAAGGTTCCTAAGGTCTGTTGATGCTTCACGACACCATGCGGAGGCCCCGTACTCTCCTTGATTGACTCAAGGGTTACCGGTACACACCAAAGGGCCACATCAACATAGCAGACTGCTTCAACCATGTCGGTATACCCCGCACAGTTCCCTCACAGCCTTGTTGCTACTTTATAAGAAGGTATCCCCAGATCCGGGTTAGGATCTATAGAACTCCCAAGACAGTCCCACAATTTAATGCAAACAAGTCAAAGCAATTGAAAACACAGTGATCTTAGTCCTAAGGTACACCTCACTTTATAAGTGTCCCCGGCAAAGTCGCCAGTTCTGTGATCGGTGGATCTGGAACTGACTGTTTAACGCTGGTTCGCGAAATGTCGCGGAAGCAAGAGTCGCCACCGTCTTTTATTTTCTCCAAATGGAAAGGATAAAAGCACAGAAAAATTCCTTATTGAGATCAGTTCTCGGTTCAGGAGGTAGATTTATAGAAAGGGAAGGTGTTAGCACCCTTTCTATCCATGGTTATCCATGGGCTCTTAGATACTTGCTCACTTGTGTTTTCAAAATGTTTGTTTGCTTTTCAAGGTGAGTGGGTTTGAAAAAGTTTCTTTGAAAGTTTCAGATCGACTCTTGTATCAGTCCTCAAGAGTGTTTGAAAAGTTGTTTTGAAAGCTTTTTGAAAAGTGTCGGTGTGAAAAGAGTTTTTGATTTGTTTTGAATTAGAGCAAGTATCTACGAGTTATCTACCCACCCTAAGGATTTAGGCTGTGTAAATGTCCTTAAGGTAGTGCCATCCCACCATTGAGAGGTAGGTAGCACCACCGTTGGAGGTGTTCGGGTCAATTCGAGGGTTAGGGACAGTGTGGTCACCGAGCAATAGTAAGATACCTTAGAAGCTACCCTTATGCCATTGATCTTTTATATTCCGAGGCAACTGTTTCGAGGCAACTTGTTTCGAGGCAACCAGATCAATGGAACATAAGGACTCACTAAGACGTCCTGTACTCGACGACCACGTTTCGAGGGGCAAGGCAACAGTGTGATCACCAGAGCAACAGTAGGATACCTTAGAAGCTACCCTTATGCCATTGATCTTTTATTCCGAGGCGACCGTTCCGAGGCAACTTATTCGAGGCAACTAGATCAATGGAACATAAGGACTCACTAAGACGTCCTATACTTGATGACCACCTTTCGAGGGGCAAGGCAACAGTGAGGCGTACCCTAGGGGTGGTGTGTGAATTGTGTGTCATTTTCAGTTTATTATTTGTCTTGTCATGCATTGGTGATCTACGCTTTGATTTTATTTTTTGGGCATTCATTCTTTCATGTGATTGTTAACAGTTAAAGGTGCGGGAATTTAAAGTGCGGAAAAGATAAAGGTCCTACGCTATTACAAAGGCGCGGGTCTACATCGCCAAATAAATCCAAGACCCGATTTAAAATAAAGTGCAAAAAGTAAATGCCTAATTAACTATTACATGGGCTTTGGGACAAATACATTACATTCATAAAAAAGAAATAAAATGAAATGCGCGAAAAGAAAATATAATCGAATGTGAGGGCGTTGGACCCTTTAAAGAAGTTAAAATGAATTTATTAATTAATTAAGTTAAATAAAGGAAAGGATATATTTTTTATTTATTTTGGATTTATGGAAATTAAAGAAAATTAAAATGGAATTAAAAGTTAAATAATTCTAGTTCTAATTGTTTTTTAGCTTATTAAAGAAAAAATTATCTAAGTTAAACCTAATTTAAATCTAATTGGTTAATCACAAGTATTTACAAAATTAATTAATGGTGAATAATTATTATAATAAGAAAAAAAATATTTATTTAAAAAGATAAAAATGTGCTAAAGACTTATTTTTTTTTAATATTTTTTTAATTATTTAAAAAAAAGCATTAAAGTTAATAACCTAAAATCAAAACTAAATTAATTATTGAATTTTATTTACAAAAATGGAACTATTAATTGATTAAATAAAATATTTTTATACCTCTTTTATGATTTCCTGATTTTTATTATTTTAAGAAATAAAACTAATTAAATTAACAATTAGGACCTAATTAAATCTAATCAATTTTAATATTGCAAAATAATTTAGAGTTTCCTAGAATAAAAAAAAGTCCTAATTAATTAATTGAATTTAGAGAAAAAGAAAAATCTAAAATTTATTTGGGTAAGAATATTTTGTGATTTTTTTGAAATAAAATGAAAATTAATTTTTGTTAATAAAAAGCAAATTAAAATAAAATAGAAAAGAAAATAAATTCAAAGGGAAAAAGAAATGGGCCTGTCTTTTGTAGCAAAAGGGGGGTGATTCTCAAACCTGCGAAAACAGAAAAAATGAAGTAAACAAAATAGCCAGACCGAGTAATTAGGGCATGGCGATTCTCATGGTGAGGTTTTCATAGTTTAATATTGCATGTCCCCATCAAAACGAAGCTTTACATAAACTGAACCCTAGCCATGGGGGTTCACGTTTTGGCCATGAAAAATCCCCAGCGATAGCCCAGACCTGCTCTAAACATCCACTGGAACTCAAAGGTATGGTTAGTAGGGATTAAATCAAGCCATAATCAGAAATACGATCCATGGAAATTCTGCAAAATGGATGTTCATATAGCTACAGTTTCAGTGTGCATGGTTACATGAAAAGAGTGTGTTTATACCTTATCTTGCCTGTAGATCACGATAGGATGGGTGAGAAGCCTTGTGGATGGCTGAGTTCTTGAATTCGATCTTGGTGCAATTCTTTGGAATTTTTGAAAAGAAGTTTCTCTTGGCTGCCTCTCTCTCTCGTTTTTTTTTTTGTGATAGTTTTCTCTAGGTTATGTAGGTGATTCTGATCAACATTAAGGCTCATCATACCATGCATTCAAGCTTGAGATTTTAACATAAACTCCCTTAACAAACTTTCCTTTTTGAACCAATTTTTGAAATATTGCTCCATTTGGCCTTGAAACGAAATTGGGAAGTTGCATAATGATGAGTCAAAGCTAGTTAAGACCAAATATCCCTTTTAATTAAACTTTTTGATTTTTATTTGATTTTAAAGGATTTAAAATGAATTAAATCCAATAAAATATAATAAAAATGAAAAAAAAAATGATTTTAAATATTGAAATAAAAGGTGGGACACGTGGGAAGCATGGCCAAGTTAATTCAAGTGGAAAAAGTGGGCCCCTTTTGTCAAAAAATGAAATTTCAAGGATAAATGATTTTGGCCATTTCACAAAAATTTCCCAACTTCTCCAATGCATATCTTGCTCAAATTTTAAGCTTTGATCATGTTCTTGGACATTTTGGAAAGGTCTTGAAGTCCTCTAACCAATGTATTTGGTACCATGTCATTTTGATTTACCAATCTCAAGTTATGGTCTTTGACTTAAAGTCCCTTTTTGTTGACTTTTGAAAATGACCTATAATGTTGAAATTGATAACTTTTTGTGAGAGCATTTCTTGGACTTGGAGTGTGAAGATGAGTTGTAGGAAATGTATTCCCCTTCAAAATGAGAATTGGATGGGATTTTTCTGATGAACCATGAAAAAGTTATGCCTTGGTCAAGTTACAATTGACTTTTCAACTATCCAAAAATAGAAACTTTTGCATCTTGAGACTTTTTGAGCCAAACTTTTGAGAATCATGATCAAGCATTGATCAAATGATGTTTGTGGCTTCAAAATAAGATGTTGACCAAAATTTTTGACTTTTGACTGCCAAATGACCATTTTGCCCCTACAGTTGACTGTTGAGCAATTAGGGTTTTTGACTGTGCAACTTGACCTTGTGAGCCTTGAAACTTGACATGTAGGTGCTTGACAATGTTTATAGGCATAGGAGACTTGATTGAGCTCTTGAAAACTTCAACTTCCTTGCAAGAACCAAAACCCTAGTTTGACTGGCTTAGGAGGAAGGTTGACTGTGTAGCCCTTGAGTAGACTTTGAACCATTTGAGGATGATTCTTGTCAAAACTTTGAAGATTATGGGAGGGAAAATTTTGGGGTACAACAGGTATCCCGGTGGACTGAAAACCCGAAAGGGCGGTCCAAGTAAAAGTTAGGGATTAAAGCGTAACACTATGTCTCATTGGATCACCTCGCATCCAGACTTCGGTATCAACTATCAAGCTCGGACGGCACCAATCAAACAGATTCATCTTCAACTAAGCAGCAAAGTGATGAGACGCTTGAAGATATAAAGGCAATAGTAGAGTTGGAACCCAGTAGGATTATTCACATAGCTGTTTTGTTTTCTTTTCACAAATTGTATAAATTCTGTTTTTTCGGAGGCGTTCTCTTACTAGGACGTCAGCCTCTTGTACAAAAAACGCTTATTTACAGGCAAATTTCAAAATCAATACAAATTCATTTTCAGACAAATTTCAAATTGTTTTTCCTTTATCTGTTTTGTTTTGCAAAGAACGTCCAATGTTCATTTTTTATATATGCATTTGACATTAATTGCTACTCATAAATATTTACATGTGAAACAAAGGACGAATTACGGGTAATATCAGAAACAGGGGCATAAGAAATGTCCAAACTGTGTAGTTACTTTGTCCACCAAGGTACCAAGGTAGGTTCAGCTGAAGAATATGACCAAGATACCATCACTCCCCACAGAGTAAAACAGTAATGGTAGCTCTCCCCACTGAGACTTGCAACTATGAATGAATCAGCAATGCTCTCCCCAAGCGGAGTTAATCTACCATCAGCCCTAAAAAGGCTTGGTATCCCCAGAAGATCTTAATCTTCCCCAGTGGAGTATAAAGATATTTCCCAGCAAGTATAAGAGCATCCCCGACAGTCTTAATATTCCCCAACGGAATATAAGAATGTTTCCCGGAAGAATACAAGATATCCACAGTGGAGCCATTTCCCCAGTGCAGTTTTAAAAAGGCTTCCCCGCCAGAGTTGAATCATCTTACCCAGTAGATTCTGGAAGCTTATCCCCTGCAGAGCACAAATAAATCTCCCCAGCCAAATCCAGAAGGTTATCCTCACAAGAGTCTAACTGGATTATCCTCAGCAAGATGCAACTGAAAGATCATCCCCCAGCGAAGTTCTTTCTATCCCCAGCGGAGTTCATCATTAAAATACCCAACAGAGCTTATCAACAGAATCCCCAGCGGAGTTATCGCTAAAATCTTCAGCAGAACGTCTCTTCCCCACAGAGTGATTCCCCTCAGAGTAATCTCTTCATCAGTTTATTCCCTCAACGGAATTTTTCTCTCCTACAGGTTTATCATCTTCGTTCATCATCCCCAGCAGAAACGAAGAACTCAACTCTATTCTCCAGCAGCTCCGGGATTTATTTTCCCCAGCTAAAACATTATATCCCCATACATCATGATACATGCATATACACATCATACGAATACAATCTCATTTATTTTGAGAACATCATTGCCTGATCCATATCATGCATTGCATATGAATGACCTTTACCTTTCAGGAAAGATACAGTTAAAGTTCTCAGCTTAGTCGAAGACCTGACCAGTTCTTAAATCTCAATTGAATTTTCCTCGGTTGAATTTCAGATAAGGTCCTCAATCTCGACAGTTTCCCTACGTCATAGTGTGGACGAGTACTATAACCTCAACGGTATACTCCATTGAGCACGATTCAGTTCCTAGATCTTGATGTTTTCCTCCGTCATAGTGTGGACAAGTTCTATAACCTCAACGATATACTCCATTGAGCACGAGACAGTTCCTAGATCTTGATGAAGATGTTTCCCTACATCATAGTGTGGACGAGTACTATAACCTCAACGGTATACTACGTTGAGCGAGTCGGTTCCTAGATCTTGATGTTTTCCTCTGTCATAGTGTGGACAAGTTCTATAACCTCGATGGTATACTACGTTGAGCACGAGACAGTTCCTAGATCTTGATGAAGATGTTTCCCTACGTCATAGTGTGGACAAGTACTATAACCTCGACGGTATACTACATTGAGCACGAGACAGTTCCTAGATCTTGATGAAGATGTTTCCCTACGTCATAGCATGGACGAGTACTATAACCTTAACGGTATACTCCATTGAGCACGAGTCAGTTCCTAGATCTTGATGAAGATGTTTCCCTACGTCATAGTGTGGACAAGTACTATAACCTCAACGGTATACTCCATTGAGCACGAGTCAGTTCCTAGATCTTGATGTTTTCCTCCGTCATAGTGTGGACGAGTTCTATAACCTCAATGGTATACTCCATTGTCACGAAACAGTTCCTAGATCTTGATGAAGATGTTTCCCTACGTCATAGTGTGGACGAGTACTATAACCTCAACGGTATACTCCATTGAGCACAAGTCAGTTCCTAGATCTTGATGTTTTCCTCCGTCATGGTGTGGAAAAGTTCTATAACCTCGACAGTATACTACGTTGAGCACGAGACAGTTCCTAGATCTTGATGAAGATGTTTCCCTACGTCATAGTGTGGACAAGTACTATAACCTCAACGGTATACTCCATTGAGCACGAGTCAGTTCCTAGATCTTGATGTTTTCCTCCATCATAGTGTGGACAAGTTATATAACCTCGACGGTATACTCCGTTGAGCACGAGACAGTTCCTAGATCTTGATGAAGATGTTTCCCTACGTCATAGTGTGGACGAGTACTATAACCTCAACGATATACTCCGTTGAGCACGAGTCAGTTCCTAGATCTTGATGTTTTCCTCCGTCATAGTGTGGACAAGTGTTATAACCTCGACGGTATACTACGTTGAGCACGAGACAATTCCTAGATATTGGTGAAGATGTTTCCCCCCAATTGGATTATGGACAGGTTCCTAAGACTCAGCCGAGGCATTCTCTCAGTTGAAGTACAAGCAAGTTCCTAAATCTCAACAAAGGTTAGACTTCCCCAACGGAATCTTTTACAACAACAGGTATGCAAGTTCTCGCTAAGGATCTCTTATGCGATCGACGCTCCTGCAGATGGCATCTGTAAGCCCATCCTCCTACCAACAATCTCCAAATGGCATCTGTAAGCCCATTTCCGACATCATAATGCTGATACTACACCATGCGAGTGCAAATTTCTGGGCACTCTAGTGTTCAATTATTTTCCACCTTCGGATCACGAAAGGCTCGGAAGCCAATCTATATCCTCAGGTTTAAGAAAATTGAACAGGGGAAACTATTGTACCCCAAAATTTGCCCTCCCATATTCCTCAAGACATTTCAAGAAGAATCTCCAAGTGATTCAAGTTGGCTCAAGGGTTGGACAGTCAAATCACCTCCTAAGACTGTCAAGTCAAAATTAGGGTTTTGTGTTGCATTAAGGTCCTCATATCCAAATGGCCTCAAGTGTTTCCAAATGTCTTAATATGTTCTTAAGTTCATCCATGTCTAATTTCAAGCCTTGCAGAGGAAGTTTGGTCAGTCAATTGCTCAAGAGGCCCAAAAATCGATTGTGCTAGGGCAAAAGTCAAATGTGTCCCAAATACAGTCAAACCTCAAGATTTTTTGTCAACATTCTCATTCTAAAGGATAATTCATCATTTGATCAAGGGTTGATCATGATTCATCAAGGATTGCTCAAGATTCATCAAGATTCAAAAGTTGCTAAATTGGGGTTTTGTAGGAAAAGTCAACTCAACTTTGACCAAGCATAACTTTCTCATACTTTATGAGAAATGACCCATCCAAAGCTCATTTTGAAGAGGATGAAATTTCCTGCAATCCATCTTCACACCCCAAGATCAAGTAATTCTCTCACAAAAAGTTACAAATTTGGACATTATAGGTCATTTTTGAAAGTCAACAAAAACATATTTTTTTCCAAAGCTTATAACTTGAGCATGGAACATCAAAATGAGATGAGACCAAAAGGGTTGGTTAGAGGACATCTCAAGGTTTATAAAAAGTCCAAGAACACCTCCAAAAGTTCAAAATTGAAGAAGTTATGCATTGTTGAAGTTGAGCATTTTTCCAAAATTGCCAAAAGTCAACTATCCTCAAAACTCCAATTTTTGACAAAAGGGCCCACTTTTTTCCACTTGATATGGTCTTGTCATGCCACACACGTGTCCCATACTTGGTTTCATGTCTATTCATTTATTTATCTATTTTATTTAATTTTTATTGATTTAATTCATTTTTAATCAATATTAAATCAAATAAAATCTAAAAATTGATGTAAGGGGATTCTTGTGATCATTACAGCTTGCAAATATCATGTGATACTCAATCAAACTCGTGCCAAGTCAAAACAAGCACAAAATCTCAGATTTGATGCAAATATGGCAACTTGATTATGGTGATCAAAAGCAAATCTTGATTCTTCAATGCACATGGTTTAATGCCTAAATTTTGACCTAAACACATTCTATTATATGCACACAAGAGAGGCAGACCAAGAACACGCACAGGATACTGCTGAAACAGCCAGAACAACTTTGGAAAAAAGCTTGGAAACTTGAATTCTGAAATCCATCTTGGAGCTCGATACAAAGCAAAAGCTTGACGTAGCTCTCTTCCCTGCCATCCCCTGAAGCGATACCAATCAAAACCAAGCCTTCTCATTGCCTAAATTGCATTATAAGTTATCACGAACCAAGCTCTGAACATGGCATCGTGAAATCATTTCTTGCATCCTCTTGCCAATTTTCTTGTACATTCATACTCACCATTCAATTTCCAACGATTCTGTAATATTTTATTTTATTTTTATGCCTTATAACCCCGTATCCAGAACTAAGGTTCTTGTTCTTGCTTTTTAGGCATTTTTGATGCAGGATAAATTGAGGCCAATGATGGATATAGGAATGACCAGGAGGAAGAGACGAGTATATTGGTACTATTAGGTTTCGTTTACATGGCCTGGAGAAGGTTTTTGAGATGCCCTACGAATCTTCCTGCGGATAAAAATCCGCAGGTAAATAACCAGGGCATTTGAGGAAGACGATCACGTGTCTTGCTTCCATTGGCTTGTTTGAATCATTAGCGCTTTTTTATTTATTTTCAGGCTTAGCGTTTTGTTTTATATATAATATCTACTTCTTATTCTAATAACAACTAAACAAGCTGGTTGGATTGGTGAGCGTGCTATTACAAAACCCCTTGGGACCTGGGTTCGAATCCCAGGTCCCCCAAAACCTTATTTGATTTTTCTTCAGGTATTCATGTGCAACGCTTAGGGTGTGGTGCATCATATGCCTTTAGATCTCAGCTGTCAAGTGGCCCACCAGGCAGATCCAGTGATCCAGATTGGAGGTTCACCATGGACTAGAGTCAACAAGCACACGCTGGATTTCCAAGGTCAAACAGGCTGGACGTTCTGGGCCTGGGAATTGCCATTCAAACACCTTCTTCAAGCCCCCCCTGAGTTTGTTCTTTTTATTTTATTTCCTTTTCATTATTTTTTTTCTATTTCTATTTTATTATTATTATTATCTTAATTAATTAATTAACCAATTAACTTTTTTCATAAAAAATCAGAAACAACAAAAATAATATTTTTATTAATTCCATTAATTTTATTATTTTATTTTTGTAAATAAACAATTAATTTATTTATTTAGTTTTAATTAGGTATAATTTTAACATATTTTTGCAAAAAAATCAAAATTGATTTAGAATTAGGTTTTAATTGTTTTTAACCATTCTTATTTTATTTCCTTAAATAATAAAAAAACCAAAAATCTTTTCATTTAATTAATTAATTCAATTATTAACTTAGACTAATTTTTAATTCAAAAAATAACAAAAAAATATGCTTTATTTAATGAAAAGGGTCAAAACCCTAAGACACTCTGATTTAATTTTTCTCGCTCGCGAATTATTTTTGATCCATATTTCAATATTGTAACTGCTTCGGGAATGTAATAGTTTTTAACTTAGGATTTTATTTATTTATCGTATTTATTTACTTTTCGCAATTTAATTTTAAAAGGGTTTGTCTTTGGCGATGTAAATACCCGACGCCTTGTAATAGCTTAGATTTATTTCCCGCAATTTAATTTCCGTAACCATTAACTGTTAGATGTTTGAATAATAGGCAATGCATGACAAGATCAATTTTAATTTAAAATCAACAGTAGTTCACCATAACATGTACAAAGATAAATAACTGAAAAACAATACACTCGCACATGCACACTCTTAGGGTACACCTCACTTGGTTGCCTCGAACGTGGTCATTGAGTATAGGAAGTTTTAGAGGCCGCCCTCTTGTCCAAAGGTCAAAAGTTGCCTCGAAACGGTTGCCTCGGATAAAATGATCTAAGACATTAGGGTTACCACTAAGGCGTCCTAACATTGCTTTAGTGACCACATGTCCCTTAATCGAATTGACCCGAAAACTCCAATGATGATGCTACCTACTCCTCAATAGTGGGATAACATTGTCTAAAGGACATTTGTACAGTTTAATTCCTTTTTGAGTAGGTAGATGTTCTTAAGTACTTGCTCCTTTTAAAACAAAACAAAACTTTTCGCACTTACACCCCTTTCAAACAAAAACTCTTTTCAAACCCACAAACACAAAGAAAAGCAAACTTTTGAAAACACAATGAGCAAGTACCTAAGAGCCCGTGGATAACCACGGATAGAAAGGGTGCTAACACCTTCCCTTTCTATAAATCTACCTCCCGAACCCGAGAAATATCTCAAAAAGGAATTTTTCTGTGCTTTTGTCCTTTCCTTGTTGGATAAAATAAAAGACGGTGGCGACTCTTGCTTACCGCGACATTTTGCGAAAACAAACGCAAACGCGAATCAACATTCCAAAACAGTCAGTTATATTCCCACCGATCACAGTATCATATGTGTAAAGCTTACCACACCATATGCATTCCACTTCTTAATGCCATTAGGTCATTCAATAAGCACTATTTCAGTATGAACGAAATTTTTTTTGGGACGATGAGCTTTACCAAAGGTATTTCTGACTCTGAGAACTCTAATCTTGGTCAATTGGAGGGGTTGACCCATCAATATTGGTAGTATTTTCAGTGGGTGTATTTTGAGTGGTAGTATTATCAGTGGGGTATTTTCAGTAGTGGTATCAGTTGGAACTGAAAGCTCTAAAGAAATCATCTCACCAATCTCTAAGCAACCTCCATCTGTTCTCTCCTCTTCCCTAATGTTAGCAAGCAACATATTAATATCAAATAGATCATCCATGGTTGGAGGAGTCAATGAGGAATCTTGAAAAGACATGGAACAAAACACAATCAATCAAACAATAAATCAAATAAAACACAACAACACAAGCCCTCAGTTTTTATTAAGAACATAAGATAAACAAATATTCAAAACTCTATCCAAACCTTTATTATGACAAAAACTCAACAACACAAAACCCTAACCCTTTATTATTATTATTAATCAAACGTTAAAACATAAATCTCAGGTCAAATTATAACATGCAAAGATATTAGGTCAACGTTAAAACATAAATATTTTATTTAAAACACAAACCCTAGCTAAAACTTTAAAACATTTTAGGTCAAAAAAATTTGGACAACACTGAAACATTGTATTGGTAATAAATGATTCATCAAATATTTCAAATCAAACATGCATACTTGGTAAAGATAAAGAATACTATAAGAAAAATAACAAATAGAAAACTTTGAATACATTACAAATTTATGGAGGTCTCTGAAACAAATATACTCAACAAGCACTCAACAACACTCACGGAGAAGAAGAAAAACACGTGCATTATACTTAAGTATTTTGGTTGAACGTCATCATCGGACAGAGAGAGGGGAAGAGGAGGTCGTTGGTGGAAACAATGAGAGAGACATGGAGAGCGTAACTGAAGGAGTGAAAAAATATTATTCATATCCATGTCTATTATCAGCCGATTAAATGAGTCAGTTCTACCGATTCGGTTCACAGACCGAATCTCGATTTCTGAGGCCCAATAACAACCCTACTTGACAGCGATTGAAAGAAGAATTAGAAATTACAACAAATATCCTATATATAATCTTATATATAATGTGAACTATTAGGTGAATTCTACGTAATAAAACACAAAACTAAAATATCACTTTTATATTAAAAAATAGAAACATCTAAATTAGAGGACAAAAACGTGAAATTAAAAAAAAAATTACATATTAAAAAATAGAAAGATTAAAATTATATTTAAACTTAAAATAAAAACAAAAATATATTAAAGTCAAACTACTAAATAAGATAGAATCTTCACACGACTCAAAGTGGAACACACTTCCACGCATTAAATATTTGAACAAAGTGGAACACATTTCTAAATATTCAAATCAAAATTTTAAAAGTGATCAATGCATTATTTTTTGTAATAAAAATAAATCTATATATTTTTAAATAAATGCAAAAATATGCGGTTATTTCAACTCAATTTAAAATTTCAAACACATTGTTTTTTTTTTATTTCCTAGTTTTAAACTCAATGCAAGAACATATCGGTTTTTTTTTTATAGTTTTAAACTATGATTGAATTGCTACGTTAAATATCATTTTTTAAATACTAAATTATTTTTATTTTTATTTTTATTTTAAATAGTTCAGATTTAAAAATATCAAAAAAACAAAAATTATTTTTAATAAGAATCAAATTAAGAACCTTTAAACCATATCTTACACTTTTACAATTACATCATAATTTTTTAACGATTTATAATAATATTAACAATTTTGAATTAGAAAAATGTCAATTTACATTAGTGAGAGATAATTCTCATAATTTATAATAATATTAAATAATTTTGAATTTTAAATAAAAAATTTGTAATTATAAAGTCTCTTAAAATTAAATTATAATTATTTTACAATTAAATTAATTATTGTTGATATTTCTGATAATAGATACTTACTTTAATAATTCTGAATAAATATTTACCTATTTACTTATTTTAAATAACATATAAATAAATTTTACTTATATCTAATAATATATAAATGTAAAAAATAATAAATTATAAATCCTAAGTAATATTAATTAGATAGAAATAAAATAAATTATTTTTAATTGAACATAGAAAAATATAACTAAATATTTATTTTTTTAAAATTAATTCAAATTAAATAATAATTAATTATTAAAATATTAAATTAAATTAAATTAAATAATCCATCAATTTTTAAAAATATTTAATTAATAAAAATAATAATAAATTAGTTTAATATTAATTCAATTAAATATTAATTGATTTGTTTTTATTTGATTAATTATATTTAAGATTTATATTAATTATTTTTATTTTTAAATTTGTGTATTATTTAAAATAAGTAAATAAATAAATAAGTAAATATTTATTATAAATTGCTCCTTCCGATCCTATTTATAAAAGAAAATTTACATTTTAGATTAATTGAATAATCAATGTAGTATTACCCTATACTCTTGTCTTGGTAGCCCCTCGTTGTGGTCGATTGTCTCTTTGACAATGAAGTTGTGGTTGTGTCGGTCGAACCTTATAACCAGATGGGTGTTGTCTTTCTCTTTTAAATTTTCATCTGACTGCATTACACGGATTGAAAAAAACATCAGATGACGGTTCATCTCCATCCATGTTGAAGTTTGTCATGTGTGGAGGTGGTGTTTAGATGTCATTCGAAGGTATACCATATATCTCATCGTCTTCAGAATCATCGTTGACCATGTCGTCAAACTCTAACTCGTCATCTTCCTCTTCTTCATCAATGACATCTATTTCTGCTTGTTCGGCCTCGAGAGAATCAACTACTTGTGACTGAGTTGGTCGTGACAGCTGAGCCCCCCACAACATAATGTACAACTCAATAGAGTCGTACCCAGAATACTCATGACTGAAAAACATATTTTGAAGGTCCTCATCATCTTTAACCTCAACCTTATAATATATTATTTGGTTCTCACAAAAAACCCGAATTTTGATAGAAGATTTGTGTCACGGGACCTCGTTCAAGTTTGACCTCCAATCGTTTTTTGAAATACAAGAAATTGGCTTTCCTGTTTAAACAAAATTAGATGTTCTCAGTGTCTCTAAACAAAAACCCAGAGGTGGGACAAATGTATGTCTCACTGTTGAAATATCACTGATAATATATTATGGTGCAGAGGCCATTGTGTTTGAATGTTTGAATGTTTAAGTGTTTGGGTGTTTGAGTGTTTGAGTGCCTGATTGTTTGAATTTCTGAATGTTCGAGTGTTTGAGTGATTGAGTGTAAAAGTGTTTTGATAAATGTGAGATTAAATAGGTTGTACTGAATTTGAAAAATACAACAGTAAGCAACCTCTAATTCGCCTCCCTACATGTCAAATCATGTTACATGCATGCAAAGATACCTTCCCCAAGACTGCCACCTAGCCTGCACCTACACTGCAACCCATGCCACCTCTAATTCTCCAATTGGGATGACAACACCTTTCAATTTTGTACTCATTCGCCAAGTTAAATGACGCCTCCCTACATGTCCAATCATGGTACATGCATGCAGAGATGCCTTCCTCAAGACTGACACCTAGCCTGCACCTACACTGCAACCTATGCCACCTCTAATTCGCCAATTGGGATGGTGACACCTTTCAATTTTGTACTTATTCGCCAAGTCAAATGGCGCCTCCCTACATGTCCATTCGTGTTACATGCATGCAGAGATGCCTTCCCCAAGACTGCACTTACACTGCAACCTATGCCACCTCTAATTCTCCAATTGGGATGGTGACACCTTTCAATTTTGTACTCATTTGCCAAGTCAAGTGGCGCCTCCCTACATGTCCACTCGTGTTACATGAATGCAGAGATGCCTTCCCCAAAACTGCCACCTAGCCTGCACCTACACTGCAACCTATGCCACCTCTAATTCACCAATTGGGGTGGAGACACCTTTAAATTTTGTACTCTTTTACCAAGTCAAATGGCGCCTCCTTACATGTCCAATCTTGTTACATGCATGCAGAGATACCTTCCCCGAGACTGCCACCTAGCATGCACCTACACTGCAACCTATGCCACCTCTAATTCACCAATTGGGATGGCGACACCTTTCAATTTTGTACTTATTCGCCAAGTTAAATGGCGCCTCCCTACATGTCCAGTCGTGTTATATGCATGCAGAGATGCCTTCCCCAAGGCTGCCACCTAACCTACACCTACACTGCAACCACCTCATGAGTGACACATATCATGCATGCATGCACCCACCAACCATCTCATTTATCACTCTGATAATTTTTTTTCTATAAATACAGAGCCTCACATACTTGTTTTGTATCAACAATCATCTCACTCTCTGATACAAACTCTTTTATTATCTTATACAATTTCAAATATGGCTCTTCTCACAATGAACGATTCTCACAGAGGCACAAGGGACAACATTGTGGCGTTTGTAAGTTTTTATAAATTCTCAAATATTCTTGTATACTTATATATTTTTTATAATATTATTAATGATTTATACATCTTATGGACTCTTACACTTTTTACATTTTGAATTTAGGATACTAAAAGATTTAGAATTCGCTCACACAACTACATTGCTCCCGACCCGTTGATCGTGCCTTATCTCGAATATGTGGGTTTCAGAAATGTTATAAAAATCTCCAATTGCACGATTGATTCAAAGTTTATACTTGCAATATTGGAAAGGTGGAGACCCGAGACACACACATTTCATCTACCAATAGTTGGATGTACCATCACACTAGAGGACGTGTACATGTTATTGGGTCTCCTTGTCGATGGTAAGGCGGTTAACGGGTCGGTTCAACAGCCCAATTCTCTTTGCGAGGAATTGTTGGGCAAATATATGGTTGAATGTGGTGGTGCTAGAGGCCTAGGTATATTACTTACTGAACTAAAAAAATATTATGCGACTCTAGAGTTGAACGAAATCTCCTCCGAACTAGCAAGAGTGATAAAATCTAGAAATTATATAATGATATTATTTGGAACCTTTTTATTTCCTGAAAGTACGAGGAATAATGTAAATTTTATGTATTTAAATTTACTTAGGAACTTTGAAAAAACTAGAAAGTATAGTTGGGGTTCTGCTGTTTTATCCCATCTATATAATTCCTTGTGTAAAAATGCAACTAAAGAAAAATGTACATTTTATGGATGCGCTTTCTTACTCCAAGTCTGGGGTTGGTGGAGAATGGAGTCCCTAAACCCCGTCAACAACAACTCATTCATGTTCTCATACACAACAAAGTAAGTCAAGAACTTAAATCACTTATTGTTCACCCGTTCGCCAAATATATGTTAAAAATAATCTATTTTACAATTCGTTTAGGTATTGCGTGACGGATATGGATTACGGAAAGAATCTCAGATTCAATATCGTTATATATCGTAATCTATTGGATCACCTTGGCCTGGATGATGTACGTCGTACCATTGAACTTTTCTACTTTTAAATTATTTATTTATTACATTTTCATTATGGTGATTTAATTTTATCCGCAGTTTATCTGGAGACCATATTTGGGTTTGGATCACGAACCAAACCCCGATGATGCAGCTGTTTGGACCACAAAGACTGCAATCATACGGTTCAACATTATGGAGATGCACCACAACGACCGTGTCAAGATGCAGTTTGGAATGCAACAAGAGATACCCTGCAATCCAACTTGTTTATCCCCCTGGCATCTCAAAAGGATTGACGCCCATTAGGGTCTTACTAATTGGAAAGATTTTGCTCTGGAATGGTGTAAGATGTGGCATAGGTGTCACCAACATGTCTTGTAAATCCCTGTTTTCATCAATCAGAGTAATATGCGACACACAAATCAATATTTAGCTTGGTACAGATTGATTAGTAACCCAAAAATAAACGTGTCTCATCCAAGGTATTTGGTTGACCCACGAACACAATGGGCACACCACTCAAATCCCCAACAACAAACCCAACACACATCAACCTCCCACCAACCACCCTGACGATACAGATCCACAACCACCCAACCATAATCACCACAATACGAATACACCCATATGCCCCACACCCAACCACAATCACCACCTCAATATCAATACTCCTATATGCCCCACACCCAACCACAATCTCAATCACAATACCAATACACCCGCATGCCCCACACACAACTCCAATCTTCTCCATATCCCAACGTAGGCCCCTCAACATCTAACCTTAGCCCTGATCTGGGATATTCCGAAGAATATGACCTAACCGACCCAACTTACCATCAACCACCACATCACCATAACACCCAACAGTCACAATACCAAACACCCCAAGATTCATTTCCTTTCTACCCCCTTACTCAAATGATCAGTGCTATAGACCAACCATGGAACCCGACCCACCACCAAGACGACCAAACTTCAAGGGCATGGGTAACCGAATGTACCAAAGCGGATCTTCTAGATATGGAGATCAAATATATTTCATGGATCCAAAACGCATTGACTTCGCTGGGCCATCGACCCTGCCACAACAAGAAACGCGACGAAACCCACCACGAGACAGTCGAGGACGCGAATGCGGAACCGCGAGTCGTTACCGAGTTCCGGGGGACCACTAATTATTTTGTATGTTTTTTTTATTATGTAATCGTTTTTTGTAAATAAAAAGTCAAATTTGCGTGAAGCTATATCGTTTACCTAATGTCCCGCATTTAAAATAAAAAACGAAAAAATTACACCACTATTGCACTTAGGCGCAATCTCACATGGTTTAGGGCAAACTTTTAGCACCTCCTCCCTTTTACTTTAATGTACATGCGCCAACTGGATTGACTTCTCTTTTGTGAGATTTTTTAAAACATAGTTATTTGCATAATTTTCTCTGAAACATAATTATTTATATAATTTTTTTTAATATCTGATTATTGTATAAAAATATTCTTTAACTAATATTTTAGGGGTTTCATATCTTTTTATCTTATTAAATTAAATTTTGTTTCATAAAATTAAACTTAACAATAAATTTTATATTATTAAATTACATTTTCTTATTGATGTAAATTTAAAAGTTAAAAAAAGTCATTAATAAATTTTAAAATATAGACAGAATTATACTAGAGCTCATTTAACTCAATTTTATTAACTTATTTAATAACATGACATTTGACTATTATTTAATTTTATTATAAATTATATATATATATATATATATATATATATATATATATATATATATATATATATATATATATATATATATATATATATATATATATATATATATATATATATATATATATATATATATTTGGTTTAATATATTTTTTATTTTTGTTTTTATCCTTTAATTTAAAAAATATTATATTAATTTTTTAACTCTTTAAAATCTATCATATTAATATTTTTCGTCTTATTAATAATAAGTTTAATAATTAATTTTTAAGTTACTTTGTTATTAATTAGATAAAAATGATTAATATTATATATATATATATATATATATATATATATATATATATATATATATATATATATATATATATATATATATATATGTGTGAAAGTGACAACTAATTAAAAACATAAAGAATAGTAAGTTTTAATTCTCTCTTTTTCAAAGAAAACAGTAACTTGAAATGTTTAAGGGTGACGGATATACAGTGTATAAGCTATTTGATGTCAAAATAAATTTGTTCAAAAATAAAGTTAAAAGGGTGGTTGAAAGTGCATGAATGAAAAAGAGGAGTAGGCAATTAAGATTCCTTTAATTCAATGGACACTCTAATTTCAACAGAAATAAATATAATAATAATAATAATATTTTAAAATGAAATCTCTGTTTTAAATTGAGTGTATCTATGAATTTCTAGTGGAAGCGTGATGTAATGCGTGACAGTCGCACTAGTCTTTTCCAATGTGCTCTCTCTCATTTTAATCGAACACTTCAAAAAAAAAAAAAAGAAAAAAAAAAAGAAATTACGAATATATATAAAATAGCATTAACAACCAAGGCTAACGGTGACAGTGTCTGAGTTCTCTGTGTAACTGAGGGAAGGGAGTGAATAAAAAAACCAACAAGAAAGAAAGAAAGAAAGAAAGAAAGAAAAGAATTATCATTTTCCCTTTCTCTTCCTCTTTCTCTCCCTCACGCAATTCCTTAACCCTAACTATTCTTCTCTTTCTCAATTTTTCAATTCAATTTCAATTCTTCTTCTTCTGTACTAACTAATCGACCATTTCCATGGCTACTGTCTTCCGAGTCGCTTCCTCCTCCCCCGCTCCTCCTCCGCCGCATAACTTCCGTCTACGGAAAACTTCCGTTTCCAACGTTTCTAACGGTTTCGCTTTCCCGTCAATTTGTTCTGACAGGAGAATTGTTAGCTCCGGTGGCCGTAGATTGATTGTTGCTGCTAGTCCACCAACTGACGATGCTGTCGTCGCTACTGAACCGCTTACGAAACAGGATCTCATCGATTATCTCGCCTCTGGTTGTAAACCAAAGGATAAATGGAGGTGCGTATTTCGCTCTCTTTTTTTATCTGTTTTACGCTTCTTGTTGTTTTTTAGTGGAATATATACTGTATCACTTTAGTTTTAGTTCCAATACCTGCAGAGTGCTACTGAATCACTTTAGTTACGGTGTATCTGATATTGTGGCTTGTTTTGTTTCTGTATGCAATGGCAACGACGGTTTTCTGATTCTTGCTTTATGATTTCCTCCATATATTTTATCTTGTTCGGTTAGACTTGAGCTAGTGAGTTTATAGTGCTAATTATGTTCAGAAATAACTGCATCGGATTTAATTATCATTAGTATAATTATTAGGGGAACATCAATGTTATTTTGTTATGCAGTTGAGTACATGTAAATTCTCTTAGATTTGTGGGGAATAAACCTTGATTTAGTCTCTAAACAACCACTCTCTTCAATTTAGTCTCTCAACTATATAAATATATCAGGCCGTTCTGTAAATTATGTCCGTAAAGTATATGAAAATTCATGAATTTGGTACTAATTAAATTTATATAGTTTGTGGAATAAATTGAAGATGCGGTGATAGTTTAGGGATTAAATTGATGGAATATTCAGTTTGTGCGAGTTTCATTTCAACAAAACAATAATGGTGCTTCAAACTTCAATTGTAATGTAGTAGTCCTCATTTTACTGTCAGTTATTATAAACATCTCTGTCTCACACATCAATGCTTAGGATAAAGTCTGGAAAAAATGATTTGTTGTTTACTAAAGCAACAAATCAAATGAGACAAATATACTTTCTGAAGTGATAGACAAAAGTGGACAAAGGGCACATTTTCCTAGGTCTTGTATTTACTTTTGACTAGGAGTCTTTTTGTATTATTAAGTTTTGTCTTAATTTGTAGGCGTAGCTACTGAATACTTTTCTTTGATGTATGGAATTTGAATTTTGAACTGTCTCTTATGTTTGTCGTCATAACTTGTTGTCTGCATGCAGTTAATTATTCATGTTCTCTTGCAGAATAGGTACTGAACATGAAAAGTTTGGCTTTGAGCTTGGAAGCTTGCGTCCTGTGAAGTATGAACAAATAGCAGAACTGCTGAATGCCATTGCCGAGAGATTTGACTGGGAAAAAATAATGGAAGGTGATAACATTATTGGACTCAAACAGGTAAGAGCTAATATTTTTTATAAACAAAAAAAGCTATCATTTTTGTTTGAGATTTACATTTTGATCTAGTCTATGAAATACTTCCGGATTATGCCTTGTTACTGTTGGAGAATTGAGGTGTAATTTTTTCAAACATTATGTGAACCAGGGGAAGCAAAGCATATCATTGGAGCCAGGTGGTCAGTTTGAACTTAGTGGAGCCCCTCTTGAAACCCTCCATCAAACTTGTGCTGAAGTTAATTCGCACCTCTATCAAGTTAGTCTTGCATACTAGTTTTGAATTATATGATAAAAGAATCTGTTCTTTTTTCTTTTCAATTAGTACTCATGTTCCTGACACAAGTCAATATGCATCGTCATCACAGTTATAGTAATATAACCTTTGTATGTTGTGTGCTCTGACATGATAGATGATGACTAACATTTGGTACTAGCTCTCCATGTTTGATTTTTTTTCTAATCTGAGTAGCGACCAAAATGTTTCATCAGATCTGTTAATAATTTCCGTATATATTTCTATTTACAGGTAAAAGCTGTTACTGAAGAAATGGGAATTGGATTTCTGGGGATTGGTTTCCAGCCAAAGTGGGAGCGCAAAGATATACCTATGATGCCAAAGGTAGTTTTTTTTTCTCTCCTCATTTTTCAAATCTTCGAACTAGTTGAGCATAATCAGCATGGTAACAGTATCAGTTAAATGTAGACAATTTTATCAATGGATAAAATCCCTTTGTTTTTAGTAAGTTATTTTGGTTTGATTTCACAACTTTAGGACTGAATAGCTGTTAAGACAAAAAAAAAAAAACACACACACACGCACAAGGATTAATAGTTGTCAAATTTCACAGCCCGTCTATTCATTAACCAATGACCTGATATTATTTCATAGACTTTTTGTCAGTCATATCTGAGTTTGACAGGAATGACATCTGGAATCAGGATGATACTAGTGTAAAATATGATATTTTGTCAACATAATTTGTCTACAAAGATTGGTAGTTTATTTTGCACTTGAACAAAGATCCTTCTCTTGGGTTTTTCCTTGGAGTGGTGGGTGGGTGGGTGGATCCAGCAAATTACGCCATTCTGGCTTTCATATTAAAATTACAAATTTCAGTTGCATTGGTTGGTGTCTTAAGCTTTATATACATACTTCTGATTTACACCATAAATATGGATGTACCTGAGTTTATTGCTCCACATCTTAACAAGTGACAGATAACCTGTTAGGCAGGAAAAACCTTCAAGAGTTTAAGAAATTTCTACCACTTGAGGCCAATTTATGAACTTCAACCTTGAGCACAACCTCAGGGGTCTCTCTTCTACGTGTGATAGGGTTAGGCACAAGTCAATTCTCAACAACAGGGAAAACAAAGTTAGGTTATATTCTAGAAGCAGTATATGGACAGAAGGCCAGTGATTTAATTACAAGCACTTAAAATATCACCCCGGGAAATTAGTAATCAAATAAGGGAGAGTCGTGAGGAAAGGGTGTGTGATAGAAATTTGTCAGATTTAAGGCACTCTTGTAAAGGGTGCCTTGTAAGAGGACTTTTTCTCTTGACCCTGCATTTGTCAATAATACAAATCTATCATTTTCACACTTTGGGTGTTCTTCATCTGACTCCTCCACCATTTACTTTTGCCATTACGGTTAGGCAGTGAGAGAATTTCATTTTCTATGTACTGAGGAGCTTAGGCCCTGGAAGGCTGGAAGGTTTTTACAGTTATCACTCTATTTTCATCATATTCAATAAAATTCATTCATCATATTTTCTGTTGTATAAACTCTGCTCTATCACTATTTTTAATATCTTTTGTAATCTGTGGAACAAGTCATGTCTGAAAGGTCTGATAGCAGGCTCTGTTCCACTTAGTAACTGAACAGTGACAGTGCTTCTTTCTTTTACTTTTAGTGGTTCAATTCAATTACATACAATATCTAACTTTGTATTGTGGCTCAGGGAAGATATGAGATTATGAAAAAATACATGCCCAAAGTTGGTTCTCTTGGGCTTGACATGATGTTCAGGACATGCACTGTACAGGTGAGCCCTGTGAAGTTTTGGGAGCTGACGTTTATTCAGCTATCATGGTGGATATTAACTTAAACTCTCACAGGTCAATCTGGACTTTAGTTCTGAAGCTGACATGATCAGGAAATTTCGTGCTGGTCTAGCTTTGCAGCCTGTAAGAAACATTGATTTTTTCTGTTCTATTTATGAAGGGACTTTTTCTGTGACATATGATGTAATTATGCGTACCTTAACAACAGATAGCAACAGCTCTTTTTGCAAATTCACCTTTCACAGAGGGAAAGCCCAATGGGTTTGTCAGTATGAGAAGGTACATGGAGCTTCTCATGCAGTTGTTTCCTATCTAACTTTGCTTTATTAAGGTGCCTTAACCCATTTCCATAAACTTGAAACAGTCATATTTGGACTGATACTGACAAGGATCGCACAGGCATGCTGCCTTTTGTTTTCGACGACTCTTTCGGGTAAGAGATCATTTTTGAATCATCGAGCATTATTACTCCACAGTTATTTCTATGCCTTCTAGTTTTAGGCTTCATGGTCTTCCTTAGATCTTTCATTTCTTTGCCGATTCTACAAACCTTTATATAACATGTACTTGGAAAATATACACATTGAATGGCTGGGAAATATCAACATTTGGCATTCATAAAAACTACATATATGTAATAATAGGAAGAAAGATTTCAATAAATATTTACCTTTAATATATTGTCTTGCACATGTTAAACTGTTAATTATGTAATATCTTTCTTTAGGAAGTCATTCACTGGAAGTTAAAATTTAAATGGCATTTTGTTTTTTTCTGTAATAGTTAAAATTACTATTGTACTGTGTCATCTCACATGATGAATTATCTAGCATCTTTTTAAGAAAAAAGCAATTGTTGATGGTGGATAGTGGAATATGGCTAAAAAGACCAAAATTCTGCCACATAAACACACCATTGTGGCTATGGTGCTGCCATGGCAGGCATTCCTTCACATATTGGTTAAGGCAGTTGTCAAAAAATCTGCCACGCCATGGCTGCCATTTAACAACAACGAAACAAAGTTTTGTCAATGTTATTTCATGCAATGTTTTAGTTAATCTTTTTCCACTTATTTTGTTTTCCAACTCTCTAATTGCAGGTTTGAGCAGTACGTTGATTATGCTCTTGATGTTCCAATGTATTTTGCATATCGGAAAAAGAAATATATCGACTGTACTGGAATGACCTTCAGGGTTCCCATCTATCCTTAATATTCTTCTCATCTTAGGCTATATAATGTATCCCTGCCGTTCTTTATTGTGAAACTTACTTTCCTTACCACAGAATTCATGTAGCCTTGCTTTCTTAAGCATAGAGACCTGACTGTTTTTTTCATGGCAGGACTTTTTGGCAGGAAAGCTTCCTAGTATTCCTGGTGAATTACCGACTCTTAATGATTGGGAGAATCATTTAACCACTATATTTCCCGAGGTTTGTTTTTATTGGTTTCACAATTTAAATGGCATCTGTTGATTTTTCCATTGTAGTTGTTTTACTATAAAACTTAAACACTACTGTTTTCAGGTCAGGCTAAAGAGGTATTTAGAGATGAGAGGGGCTGACGGAGGGCCTTGGAGAAGGTTGTGTGCTTTACCAGCATTTTGGGTGAGTGGCAACCTCCTTCTTCTTGTGCATGGTATCTGTAGTGTAGTCACACTTTGTCCTTGAGAAAGTCACATCATATTCTGTTGGAATTTCCGCCTTAATTGCGGTCCGCCCCTAGTCGCCTTAATTGAGTGCCTTGCCTTCATTGCAACCTCCAACGCTTTCATTGTGTTGGGTTCGAAGGGGTGGATTTAGTCCCACATTGCTTAGAGATATGACCTGTGTTGTGTTTATAAGTGGGGGCTATCCTAAGTGGGGGCTATCCTCACCTTACATGCCGGTTTTGTAGGAATGAGTTAAGCCAAATCCAAATTCTGAGATATTCAAAAGGAATAATATTTTTAATAATAATTTTTTGAAAGTGACATTTTTTATTCTAGCCGGTTTTTGCACGTTCTTCTATGACTTGCTTCAGTCTGGTAACATAAGCTCAATGTATTTTCTTGATTGTGCCAGGTAGGTTTATTGTACGATGAGGTTTCTTTGCAGCGTGTTTTGGATTTGACAGCAGATTGGACTTTAGAAGAAAGAGAAATGCTAAGGAATAAGGTATCATCTCCTTGGAATATTTTTCATTTGTATTATTCAACCCAGAAGCATAAGTAAGCTAGGTCCAGTCCCAAAAATGATTTTTCTTTCCATTAAAATCTTCAACGTGCCCCTTCATGCAAAATCCATTTGGGCTCGAAGCATGGGCTAAGCCCCATCTTGTTGTACTAGAAAAGGGTAACCGGGGATGAACACTTGAATAAAATGGCGTTGAACCCGTCTTAGAGCTTAAGTTACTTGCAGAGCTTACAAAAGGATGAAACGGAACAATTTCAATTTTTACTTGTTAGCGTCTTGAGTTTCAGACTGATTAATATGATTTGAAACCTGTATGGGAAAATATATTCCTTCTCTCTCACACACACTGACAACTGGAGTCTCTCTGGCAGGTCACTGTAACCGGTCTAAAGACACCATTTCGAGATGGTTTGCTGAAGCATGTCGCTGAAGAGGTTCTAGAGTTGGCAAAGGTAAGGTGTAATTATTTTTGTTATTGCTATTACCATCAATGTTGCTAAGGGCATGGATTGGTATGTATCTACAGGATGGCTTGGAAAGAAGAGGCTTTAAGGAATCGGGATTTTTAAATGCGGTAGCTGAGGTGGTTAGAACAGGTAATGAATTTTTAGATTATATACCTATTAATGAAGCATCACCAATTATTTTTACATGTGTCAGAAGGGCCTATTCCATTTCATAACAACTTGGTTTAGTTAAATGTGTATACTCATTACTGTCAATCTTAATATACTTGCACTTTCAATATCTTGCTATAGATTGCAAATTAACTTATAGAATCATTTGCTATAGATTGCAAATTACTTATAGAATCATTGATAGCTTTTGTCAAATGTTTTATCTGTTTTCTTGTGGTGGCAGGTGTCACTCCAGCTGAGAGGCTTTTGGAATTGTATCATGGAAAGTGGGAGCAATCTGTAGATCATGTATTTGAGGAATTGCTTTATTAAGGTTCTTTATGTGAGGTTAATTGTGTAAACCACCTTTTTTGGGTAGAATTGCCTGTAAAACTTTGACTTCACTCCTGATTATCTCTCTTGGGATCCACTTTTAGATATAGGGAATAATATGTGATGTAATTTTTGCCCTGTGAGGCTTATATGTTCGGAAACGTGGTCAGGTCAAACTGGTATTAATTCATGTAGGAAGTTTGAATGGCCTAATAATTTTCACTGTAGTGTTGTGATATTATTAATGGTACGTGGTAGATGCAAATGTTGCTTGAACGAACTTTCATTTTCTCTAATTCTAGACAGGATACCAAATTCTATTAATCAATTTTCATAACAAAATTTAATATATTGCTTAATGTAACTCTTAATTATGCTGTATTAGAAAATACATGTTAATTAACCAAAATAGAGTTCACTTTTGTAACAACTGTTTACAAGAAGATAGACATTTTAGCATTACAAGCAATTCTTCTAAAGACAGGGTTTCCCAAAGAACATGGAATATGAATGTACTAAAGGGCATGTGATTGGAGAATGAAACGAGTAGGTAGTTGGAGTTGATAAAATGTACTATCTTAAGCCTGATTTTAGTGAGTTAGAATTGATCGATGAACTACCTTATTTACTTCGTCCTGTATCTTGAAATCCATCTGTCCAACAGCTTGTCTCTAGTCTCTACCTCTTGAAAGCTATGTTTACTTGCAAGCATGTGGCAGGTCACTATGAATTAGATGAACTTGCTACCGTGTTACCACCCTGCTTTTTGTAGCAAGTACAGGGGAAATGTGTTCTTTAATTCACCTGTTCTTAAAAATAACATTATTTCATTATCATCATGATTCATCTTGATTGATCAAAGAATGAATTATTTTTTCAGTTTTATGCAATAATTTACTCTCTAACTTGTGCATTAAAAAAGTCAACATATTGACAAAACTTTATGCATGTGCAAATTTACTGTAATCTTGCTATTCATCAATTCATTTCATCAATTCATTAATAATTAATGTTATTTTATGGTTTTGATAAATTGTCACTAAATAAATTATTGGGTCGAGTTGTAGATTATGTCATTTTTTTAAAGATGTTTCACAACACTGCTCAAAGTTGTGTAAATGAGTCACTCAACCACGACGACTCTAAGATAAAACAACCATGTTTTATATTGTACGATTACTACTTGTAGAATAGATAATCTGCCTAGAAATATACTCTAAGATCATACAAAGATCATTCGAACATAATATAAATATCACTCCAGTATCTGATATAAATATCAGTCGTAATAATTTCTTAAATGAGAAAAAATTTAAATAATTCTTCAAAGGAAATTCACTAATGGTCATTTGACCACTAAAAATATTTTCTTAAATAAAGAGAAATTTAAATAATTTTCTAAAAAGAATCTAAAAAATAATACTTGATAATTTCTCAACTCAAACCTGAAGAAATTAAAATAATCATCTAAAGAAAATTCAAGAAAACACTCAAAAAATTCAACGAGTAAAAAGAAAGGGAAGAAGTTGACACTTAGACAATTCGAAAAACACAAAATATAGAGAACGAGGAAGGAAAAAACAAGAAGTTTTTAGTGTTTTTGAACGAAACATATACATATCTTATATAATGAAGTAAGTTAGTCAAAGTATCTAATCTAAGTAATGTGAGGCTAAGAAATTTTTTCAACTAACGTACAAAAACACGCTTATGTTTTCTAACAATATGGGACTTGATGAATGTTTTCAAATTCATTACCACATTAAAATATTGACATGTTCCAACAATCACCCACTTGAATCTAAAAAAGTGTTCCGGAAGTAATGTTAAACATTTATAAGATTGTGCATAAATAGAGGTGTCTACGACTGTTATCTTGAATTGAGGTATTGTCATACCCTAATTTTTGACCTAGGATCCCACATCCTTTTACACCATTGCATAAAAAGATAATCCCATTCATCCGTGCATCCCTAACCTCATAAAAGTACAAAAGTTTTGTCTTGTTTTGTTTGTTTCTTGTACAAGACATGTGTGTTGGATCAAGGAGCTCAAGTAGTTGATTAATTAAGGGCATGTATATTCCTCAAAGATTCATACATCCCACTCACTTATGATGATCATTACCCTCATCTCAATCCTTATCAATAGAATTTTATCATCGATTCATCAAGTGTTTGAAGAGAATTATGATTTTAACACCCTCAGTTGAAAAGTCAAGAATTAGGATTTTGAAGATTGATCTCTATGGCACATCACTCAAGAGATCCTCAATACCATCATCTCATGATCCTCAAGGTATCTCAATGTGTTGAATATTGTATTATGATCACAAGGTTCTATTGAAATTGGAAGATTTAAATTCATATGGAAAAATCAACTGCTCAAAGTCAAACTTTGACTTTTGAAATTTTTAGTCAAATATGGACTCCTCAAGTTAAATTTCATAAAAATGTGGTTTATGGATGAATTTTATCAAGAAAAACCAAAAGATTTGAGATTACTTGCAAAAAAGGTAAAGTTGAAGAAAGTGAAAAATTCACTGTGTGTCAAAATATCATGTTCAAGTACATGACTTTCTAGGCTTATAGCTTCTTCCTCAAGCCATCATTTTTTATGCCCAAAGGATGTAATTGATGGTGATCCTACATAATTCAACATTGTAGAAGGAATGAACCAAAAAGATCATGAGAATTGAAAGATATGAGTTGATCAAGTTGAGGTCTCAAGGTTGTCAAAATGACAAAAATTCTCTACGTATTTTCAGTTTGAAACTCCATTTTTGTAAGGAATTTTTCTCCATAATCCTAATTGATTCAGACCAAGTGCTCCACATAAAATTTGTGGAGGGTGCTCTCATCTTTCCAAAAAGTCTAAGAGCATGAATTTATCACACTTGAGTTATGGGTTTCGAAGAGATGAAGATGATATCCAAAACTGAATTAGAGGTCCATTTTCATGTTAAGTTCATGAGCAATTACATAGTCCATTGATCTATTGGACAAGGAATTTAAGCTTTAACCATTTCACGATGTCATTTTTGGATGAAAATGCAAAAAGCTTGATATTCATTTGCATAAAGCTCAACTTTTTCAACAACTCTCTCCTTTTAGCTTGAAACTTGTTTCTAAAGATCACATACAACTCTATTGATCAGAAGCAACCTTCTAGAGGTCAGAAAAACATGCCATTCTTCCTCATTTCACTCCACCTTTTCATGATGAACAAACATACATTTTTGTGCAACTTGAAACCAATTGAGCAAATTAGCATTCCAACTGAACCAAGAACGATTTATGTAAATTACATAGACCATTTGAAACTTCTATAAATAGAGAATCATGCCTCAGAACCAAACACACAACAATTGCACAAAAAACTCCATTGTTGCAAGCCTCCAAACCTTAAACATCCAACTCTCATTTTACTCGTGCATTTCTCAGTCTAATCACTCAAACACCATCCACATATCACATATAATTTTCTGATGCATTAGTTTGCATCTGGAACACCCCCATTGCTCCATCCAACCCGTGCTCATTTACCATTATAAGTGAACATGGTTATAGAGTTTGAGACAGTTTCAAAGCAAACAAACATTTGCATTGTGTTCCTGAGATATTACACAAGCTAGAGAGATAATTTACCATCACTGAAAGTGCTTGAAGAAGGCATTGGACCTTGCTCCAATAGGTGAAATTTTCTTGATTTTGAAGTTATCCATACAAACATCATTTTGAATATTTCTTGATATTATTCTGCGTGTTTTAATGTCATGAATGAAAGTCCTATGAAAATAGGCATTGATTGAGCTTGTTCATCATTTAATTTAACTTTGGAGAAACTTAGAATATCTGGTTTTGAGTAAAATTCGTAAGCTACAGTTGATATTAATCTATGATATGTATATTTTTGAAATCCTCATGAAACTTTGAGCAAGTTTGGTTTTTACATTGTGATTTGGTTGAGAAATGAGAAAGTTAGAAATTACACTATGAATGTTGTTGTTGTTTCACTATGAAGATGAAGATGGCGGTGGCACCGTTTTTCATTTTTAAATGATATTTTATAATATATTTAGTTGAAGGCGTATTATTCATGAATGAAATGGTAGCGCAATTGGTAAGGCTTTGTGTGTTTTATGTTTAGGATGCTGGTTCGAACCCTGGTAAAGTCATTCCAACCCTTTTTGTTTTGTTTCATTTCTCTTTTAGTATTTTGAACTTGTTTTATAACATATTTAACTAAATACGTGTTATTATAAGACATGGTGCGTGACCCACTGGTTAAACTTTTGAATGGTAATTGCAAGAGCGTGAGTTCAACTCCATATGGCCATCAAAACTTCTTTTTTAGCACTTGTTTGTTTTATTGTTCTTTCCATTTTCTTTTGATTATTTCTATATAAAGATTAATTTTTTAAAGTGATTTTTTGCACACTAGTTATTTGAATTTTTTTTATTAATAACTATGTATTAAAAAAATATTTCGTAAATAACCGGGTTTCGGAAAAAATTACGCAAATAACCATGTTTGAGATGGCTCCACAAAGGAGGAGCCATCTCAATTGGCACATGCACCTCCTTTTTTAAGGGAGGCGCCATCTCACTTGGCGCCTAAGTGCTTAGGGCAAGCCCTAAGCCAAGTGAGATGGCGCCTATGTACAAAATTAGGGCAAATTTTTTTTTTTATTTTCTTTCCTGTGCATTGCCTATTAGACAGAGATCAACAAAATGGATTTTTTTTTTTAAAAAAATAATTACATTCAACTGTTTTACATTAAAAGAACAGTAAAAAAAATGGATACAAAAAATACTGGGAAAAAAAAAGATACATCAGTGATCCCCCGGAACCCGGTAATGACCCCCGGTTCCGCATCCCCGTCCTCGCCTTTCTCTTGCTGGGTGCCGTCGCGTTTCCTGCTGCGGCAAGGTCGATGGCCCAGCGAAGTCAATGCGATCCGAATCCATAAAATCAGTAAGATCTCCATATCTCGAAGATCCGCTCTGGTACAGTCGGTTACTCATACCCTCAAAGTTTGGTCGTGTTGGCGGTGGGTGGGGTTCCATGGATCTTGGGGTGTTTGGTATTGTGGATGTTGGGTTGTTTGGTGATATGGTGGTTGATGGTAGGTTTGGTCGGCTTGGTCATAATCTTCTGACATTCCCATATCAGGGCTAAGGCTGGATGTTGAGGGCGCCATATTGGGATATGTGGAAGACTGAAATTGTGTCTGGGGTATGTGGGTGTGCTGGTATTGGGGTTGGTATTGTGGTTGGGTTTGAGGCATATCCGGGTATTGGTAGTTTGACGGTGATTGTGGTTGGTAGTACGGCATTTGATTATAGTTGTGTTGTGGTGGGTAATGTGGTTGTGTGTTTGTTGGTCTGTTTCTTCTTGGGGGTTGGTTTGAGGTTGATGGATTTTGGGTTGGTTGATGGGGAATCGAGGGTTGTGCCCATTGTGTGCGTGGGTCAACCAAGTACCTCGGATGAGACACGTGCATTTCTGGGTTACTAACCGACCTGTACCACGACATATATTGATCAGTGTGTCGCATGTTACCTTGAGTAAGGAAAACCGGGGATTGCAAGATGTAGCAGTGACGCCTTTGCCACATTTTACACCATTCCGGAGCAAAGTCTTTCCAGTTGGTAAGACCCCACTGGGCGTCGACCCTTTTTAGATGCCAGGGGGACAAATCTGTTGGATCACTTGGTATCTCTTGATGCATTCCGAACTGCATCTTCACACGGTAGCTGTGGTGCATCTCCACAATGTTGAACCGAATGAGTGCAGTCTTTGCAGTCCAAGTTGCTGCATCCTCTGGGTTTGGAGAATGGCCCAAACCCAAATATGGTCTCCAGACGAACTGCGATAAAATTTGAATCATGTTAGCGCAAAAGTAATGTATAAATAATTAAAATGAACAAAAGTTAAAAGCTACGACGTACGTCATCTGGGCCTAAGTGATCCAACAGATTCCGGTAGAGTGCGACATTGAATCTTGGATTCTTGCCGTAATCCATACCCCTCACGCAGTACCTAAAGGAAATGAGAAACATGTTATTTTTAGCATATATTTTGGAAAGAGCAGAATAATTATAAATGCTATAACTTAATGACTTACTTTGTTGCGTACGGGAAACCAAAAGTGTTGTTGTTGATGGGGTTTAAGGACTCCATCCTCCACCAACCCCAGGCTTGTAGTAAAAATGCGCACCCATAAAATATACATTTTTCCTTGACTGCGTTTTTGCACAAGGAACTGTACAGGTGGGCTAATACTGCAGAACCCCAACTATATTTTCTAGTTTTTTCAAAATTTGTTAGTAAATGTAAGTACATGAAATTTACACTATTTCCCGTACTTTCGGGAAATAAAAATGTACCAAAAAGTATCATAAGATACGTTCTGGCTTTTACTACTCGGTCATTCTTTGAGGAATTTTCATTTAATTCCATACTTGCATAATGCCGTTTCAGGTCAGTGAGTAGTATTCCCTGCCCTCTTGCTCCACCACCTTCTACCATATCCCTACCCAACAGTTCTTCACACTGTGAGTTGGGTTGTTGAACCGACCCGTTCACCGCCTTACCGTCGATAGGGAGGCCCAGTAGCATGTACACATCCTCGAGAGTGATGGTACATTCACCTATTGGTAGGTGAAATGTATGGGTCTCCGGTCTCCACCTCTCCAACATTGCAAGAATGAATTTTGAGTCAATGGTGCAGTTGGAGATCTTTATCACATGTCCAAAACCTGCATATTCCAGATAAGGGACGATAAATGGGTCGGGAGCCAGGTAGTTGTGCGAACGGATTCTGAATCTTTTTGTATCCTGAGATCATAATTAAACAAGTGTAATATTAATTAAGATGAACAACACGTTATTTGAAGTATGAAAAATGTATAACCAAAGAAGAGACTTACAAATGCAGCAATGTTTTCCCTTGTGCCTCTGTGAGTATCGCCCATTGTTAGAAGAGCCATTGTTCAGAATGCTTGAGAGTATGAAAGACTTAGGAAGAAATAGAGAGTATGATAGACTTAATAAATATTTCGTAGCAGAGAGTGAGAGTTGTGTGGGTGTGAGAGATATTTCATAAGGTATGTATTTATAGGCAAATAAGTTTGATGTAGTGGTTGCTTGTGCTTGCATGCCTGCGAAGTGTCACATTTGCATGCTTAGGGTGTTACACATATGCATGCATGCATTTACAAAAAATGTAAGGTGTCACTCTTGCAGGCTAGGTGGCAGCCCATGCATGTATCACGATTGGACAGTAAGGGAGGCGCCATCTCACTTGGCGAAAGAGTACAAAAATGAATGGTGTCGCCACCCCATTTGGCGAATAAGAGGTGTCACTTCTTACAGCATAGGCTCAGGCTACGTGACAGCCTTTGGGATTCCTTTCTTTGTTGCATGCAAGGCCATTGGAGTTGATGGGTGGAGTCTTACACAAAACATTTATGTGTGCAGAATAGGGCCAGGATAGGTGGCAGGCTAGGTGGCTTCATAAGCCCATGCATGTATCACGATTGGACAGTAAGGGAGGCGCCATCTCACTTGGCGAAAGAGTACAAAAATGAATGGTGTCGCCACCCCATTTGGCGAATAAGAGGTGTCACTTCTTACAACATAGGCTCAGGCTACGTGACAGCCTTTGGGATTCCTTTCTTTGTTGCATGCAGAATAGGGCCAGGATAGGTGGCAGGCTATGGGGTTTCATTATTGCATGTAATATTATTGGCAGCCTTGGGGGGTTGCATCCCTTACTTAATTGAAATTTTTTGCCTTACATAACATTTGAATCAGTCATCAAACCTTCATTCACATAATCTGTAAAATCTTCCAACCTTCGAATCAGTCATCAAACCTTCAAACATTCCACCATTCATACCTTCATACAATAAACCTCAAACATTCCAACCTTCAAACCTTAAAACAATTCTACACAATGGCCTCTTCACCACAATTTGTTGTCAAAGCACATTTCAACGGTGAGACATACATGTGTCCCACAATTGGGTTTTTGTTTAGAAACACCGACAACGTTCGATTTCTCTTAAACGGGAAAGCAAATTTCTCGTACTTCAAGAAAAGATTGGAGGCCAAACTTGAACGAGGCCCAGTATCCCAGATTTTTTATCAGAGTCCAGCTTTTTTTGGAAACAACCAAGTAATTTTTTATAAGGTTGAAGTTCAAGATGACGAGGATCTCCAGAACATGATTTCCAGCCATGTCTATTCTGGAAACGACTCTATTGAGTTGTACGTTTTGCTTCAAGAGCCTCCGGTGACACAGGAGGTAGAGCCTCCGGTGACACAGGAGGTTGATCCTTTGGAGAATGAACAAGATGAGGTAGATGCAGTTGACGATGAAGAAGAAGATAACGAGTTAGAGTTTGATGAAATGGTGAACGACGATTCTGACGATGATGGCATCCCAAGTATTCCTACTGACAAAATCTACACACCACCTACGCACATGACAAACTTCAACATGGGCGGAGATGAACCTTATACTGACTTGTTTTTCCAACCGTATATGCAGTCGGATGAAAATTTAAAAGAGAAGGACAAGTTTCCTAACAGAGAGGAATGCATCAGGGCCATCAAAAAATTTCACATGCTCAACTCGGTTGATTATAAGGTGGATCGTGTAAACCCGGAAAGGTACAAGATCAAGTGTGTCCACCCTGACTGTATGTTCAAGCTGACCGCATCATACAGATTAAGGGGTGACTGCTGGGTCATAGGTTCTATGACTACCCATACTTGTGTAAGTTCCACTCAATCACAAGACCACCGAAAACTCAACCATGATCTAATCTGTCAAGAAATCCTACCCCTGGTCAGCAACGACCCTTCTTTGAAGGTGAAAACAATCATCTCCCACATCACCACGTTTTTTAACTACACTTCGTCTTACCGTAAGGCGTGGTTAGCAAAGACTAAGGCGATTGAAAGGGTGTACAGAAACTGGGAGGAGTCATACCGAGAACTTCCCCGCTACCTAAATGCACTAAAGACATATTCTCCAGGTAGTGTTTATGTTCTGGAAACATTGCCAGCGTACGCCCAAGATGGTAGTCTACTGCATGGCAACGGAATATTCAGTCGCGTGTTTTGGGCATTTCAACCATGCATCACAGGGTTTGCATCATGCAAACCAATTCTACAAATTGACGGGACTTGGTTGTATGGGAAGTACAAAGGCACGCTATTGATGGCAGTTGCACAAGATGGCAACAATAACATTTTCCCCGTTGCGTTTGCCCTTGTCGAGGGGGAGACCGGTGGTGCTTGGAGCTTTTTCCTGAAAAATCTTCGTACACACGTGGCTCCTTAACCAGATCTCTGTTTGATCTCGGACAGACATGCCTCCATTGAAAGTGCCTATAATAATCCAGCAAATGGTTGGCATGACCCTCCTTCTACGCATGTCTATTGCGTCAGGCATATCGTCTAGAATTTCTTGAGGGAGGTCAAGGACAAAACATTGAGGAAAGCGGTGATGAATGCGGGATACGCACTGACACAACCCATATTCAAATATTACCGCAACGAGATCGGTTTGTCTAACCCAGAAGCCGGTACGTGGATCGACAATATACCGGTCGAAAAGTGGACTAGGTCATACGACAATGGCCAAAGATGGGGGCATATGACAACAAATCTTATTGAATCAATGAATGGGGTATTCAAGGGCATACGAAACCTCCCAATCACTGCCTTGGTGAAATCCACGTATTTTAGGATGGCTGCGTTATTTGCCAAAAGAGGTGAAATGTGGTATGCGGTCTTGCAATCAGGACAACTATGGAGTGAAAGCTGTATGAAATACATTAAGGCTGAAAGTGCTAAAGCCAACACTCACATGGTTACACGGTTTGACCGACACAGCCACAACTTCATTGTGAAAGAGACAATCGACCACAATGAAGGCCTGGAAAGACAAGAATACAGGGTCATTTTACCTTCTCAATGGTGCGATTGTGGCAGGTTTCAAGCATTTCGTATGCCTTGCTCTCATGTCATTGCTGCTTGTGCTCATACCCATCAAGACACGCTTCAACTGATCTCAAACGTTTATAAATCTGAAACGTTGCTCACTGTTTACAACAACAACTTTCCTTTGGTGGCAAAACCAGACTATTGGCCTGAATACAACGGCGATATAGTTTGGCACAATGACCAAATGCGAAGGAACAAGAAGGGTCGTCCCAAAAGCAGGCGCATCACAACAGAAATGGACGATCTTGACAGGTTGGAAAGAAAGTGTGGTTTATACCGTCAGGTCGGACACAATCGCAAAAACTGTCCGAATCGGGCGTCTGGCTCGACCACATAAATTTTGTAATACAATAAATCTTTTCAATATTTGTGTTGTAAACATTAGGGTTTTCCATTAATAAAACTGTTAACACAATTTAAGAAATTCAATATAGGAAATTACATTAGGGTTTTCGCGTACAATAATGATTAACGATATTCAATCTAGGAAATTACAACTGTTAACACAATTTCATCTGACCCATGCATCATCAGCATTACATCACTGTCTGTTTTGACTTCCTCCAACCACACATTAGGTCTTCCTGTCGCATGCGAGGTTGTTGTTCGTTTTTGCTGGATCCTTCGAATTTTTTCCCCCTCCGCGATGTCTCCATCTAGCCACCGCATCAACTCCCGCTTCAGACGCTCCATGGAGTGAATGTGCCAGAATTTCATTTTCATCGCAGGTTTCGTGGCGGAGAATATAACGTAACCATCTCTGCTAAAAATCATAGGCGACGTTATTACGCAAATAACGGAGTACAAAATAAAAATACAGTGCGAGAAAGTGTGAGAAATTTCAAAGAAACGGACGAATTATTTATAAAACAGCATTTTGCCCTAGTTTTGCCCTAGGCGCCAAGTGAGATGGCACCTCCTCTCATTTTTAAGGAGCATGCGCCATCTCACTTGGCTAAAAGACAAGGGAGGCGCCAAGTGAGATGGCGCCTAGGGCAAAACCCTAGGTGCATGCGCCAATTGAGATGGCTCCTCCTTTGTGGAGCCATCTGAAACATGGTTATTTGCGTAATTTTTTCCGAAACCCGGTTATTTGCGAAATATTTTTTTAATACATGGTTATTAATAAAAAAAATTCCTAGTTATTTATCACCTCTATTTTATTAATCTATAAAAAATTACCAAAAATAATATTTATTTTTCCTATTTTTATTAGGTTGAAAACTAATTCTTTTATGTGTTTTTAAGCTTTTATTGATGTTTCTTTGATTGATTTTTGTGACCAAAATGATCATATGTGATTATGTGACTATGGTATACGTTGAGTGTATCTTATTTGATGTTGATGACATGATTAAATTGATTTCTACCTAGGTTTTAGCATACTTTAATGAATAAACTTTGTGTGTTTGGAACCTTAAAGCCCTAATTGATCATTGCACTTTCCCCTTGCCTTTGATGCATGATATAAATACTTTTGCTTATTTCTTCATTGTTTATTTGTTTACCATGAGTTGAAGCTTCCTTTGATCACATGTCCATGTATACTCCTAAACTTTGATACCATGACTTTGTTTGTTCCTAAACTTTGATGTTTTCCATGTTCAAACATTCTTGGTATTTAGAAATGATTGATGCCATGATAACATGAATATTTTGATCTCTCCATCATGTCATGTACCTTTTATGCTTTGATTGTTTATATGCCCATGTGATCCGTGATTGAATATTTTATCAAAATATGTTTCTATCTTTATCTCTTTTGTCACAACTTTTACTTGATTAAATGTTGACTTTCTCTTTTTGCTTAATGCTTGTTCATCTTTGGTTTAATATTTTTCTTAAATGACTCTCTTAAAAATCATGCTACCTTGTGATCTTGTCCTTAATATTTGTGACATGTGTGATTGCTCATTGTTGTAGTGATTAGTTTCTTATATTTTTATTAGTACCTGTGTTCAAATCTAAGAAAAATGGATAGTATTATTGACTTTATAGTCATGTGTATATGCATTGCCTTAGGTTCACCCTTATATATTTATCTTTGTGTGTAACCTTTGTAATTATTTGTTTGTGTCCACCATTATACCTTTAAACCCTAATTTATATACTTAAACCAATTTCATTAAAAACCTTGATTTTATGTCATTTTATTTTCAAACTTTCTTTCTTTAATAAATGTTTCAATACATTTAAGCATATTAAACAATTTCAAGAGACAAAAAGTGATTCAATCTCACCCAAATCTTTTGCCATTTGGCTTTTCAATTTAAAACATTTTCTCAAGGATTAAGTATAAGTCCTCTTCATAGTTGAGATATGATTATCCTTCATAGATAGTGGCAACTTGTCTATCTTATATCCAAGTTAAGAGTCCTTCCTTCATGATGATTGATAAGTGTAAAATAGTTGTTATATTTGTGTATATATTAGTGGCACTTATCGGCACATTTTGTTGTAATCTTTTGAATAAACCTCAACTTGCGTGTGTATTTGTACATATCGAGTATAATTGTGTTTTTGTGTAAATATTGTATCGTTTAATAATTTTTCATCTCTTTTGTAGGTATTCATTCATAATTGGAGCATCGAGTAATAAGAGCCAAATGTATAGCTTCAAAGAGGTGATTTTGAGAAATCCGTCAAATAATAAAGCTCAAATAAAAGAAGAGAAAACCATTAATTTCATTTATATTTAGTAATTTTTAGATAGAGAATTGAATAAGCTTTCCAACGCTTCCGACCGTGCGTAAGTCAAAGTTATGATTCTCAAGTTAAAGCGAAAACAAGTGCTGAAACTTTCAATTTGCTGTCAGCAGCGCCCCGAGCTCGCTGGGCGGTGCAGAGGCACCACAAAAGGGTGGAAATGTACTATAGAGACAAAATAAAATGTTGTTTTGAGCACCCGAAGTGCTTTTGAACGTCGTAAGGTACTGTCTGGACAAAAACATGTATTTAGGGAAAAAAACACATTTTTTAGGTATAGGTTGGGTATTTTTGGTCCCAATTCATCAAACCTCCATTCTTGGATAGAATTAGCTAAAAAACAATACTTAGGTCTTGCATATAGATGATTCAGAGGTGAATTTCTCATCAACCGACACTAATAACCCGTGAGATGTTTGGTTCATTTCTCATCTTCTCTATGTATTTCTCTTTTGTTAGGTTTTGTTTGTACTCCTACTTTGAACATATGTATATTTGTTGATTATGGTGTTATATAAAGCTTGCTTTACAAATTAAACTTGATATCTTCCTTGATCTTTTTGTATTTATGTTTGGGTTTGGATTGCTATATACATATACCTCACAAATATTGATTAGGGATGGATATCTATTAGTTTCTAGATTTTAGAGATAGATTTAGAGCTAATATTCACTTTGCATGCTAAAGCTTAATGCCTCCGTGTTGTTGTAGCACGCAAGACATTACCGATGGAGTAATACGGTGGTCTCACGACTTAGCTTTAGACATAACCTTCATTGTGGATACATCTCGTGGTGTCGGTGATGACTTTGACGGGTAGAGTAGGTTGAGTGCAACTGATCAATAAGTTTAAGTTTGTGACAAGTAGTGTAAATTCATGCCTGATAGATTTCTCCTTTCCATTGAATGTATTTATTTTCTTATCAATAATTTTTACCTTTTCTTACAAACCATTTAAAACCAAGCTCGGAAACATAGAAACTATTGAATGGCATTCTTTCCCTTGCATTGATCCCTGTGGACACGATAATTTCCTGGATTAATACTTTCCAAAACTTTTGCCTGCCGCTTTACCGCTTCAGAAAAATGGTTTCGTTTCCATGGATTGGTGTTTTGATATTGAATTACATCGCAATAGTTTCTATGGTTTTGAGCTTTGTACATACTTGTATATTTTGTATATTGACTTGTTTAAAGGGTATACTTGTATAGATACTTATAAATGAACTTTTCTATTTTGTACAAATGCTTACTTTGTATATATGATTGTATAGTTGTATATATGTTTATGTTTTATACTTTTTTATAGTTGTTTTCCATATGTGGTTGTACATACTTGTTTTTCGTTTATGTTTGCTCAAGTGTTTCCCAGGTTAGTGGTGGATACCGCTGAATGAAGCAACATGGAGGAGCATGTGTATATAAATAAAGGCGTCGAGCTAAGGACATTGTAATACGGTGGAAGAATTGAATTTTTTGTTTTGCGTTTTATCGCAAATATTGCAGATAGTAAGAGTCGCCACCAACTTTTATTTTATCTAATAAAGGAAAGGGTGAAAAGAATAGGAAAGACCTTTTGAGAATTTTTCTGAGTTCGGGGGGTAGGTTATGAAAAAGGGAAGGTATTAGCACCCTTTTCATTCGTAGTTATATACGAGATCCTAATTGCTAGCTCACTTTTAAAATGCTTTGTGTTTGTGTATGTTTGAAAATATTTTGAAAACGCCTAAGTGAGGCAATTTTATAATGATTATCATATCGTTGAGAATGTATACAAAATGTTTTTTTTGAAAATATTTGTGAAATAAAGTATTGTTTTAGAAAGTGTTTTGAAAATGCCAATGTAAGGAAGTTTGCTTTATAATAACCATTGTATCAATCCTCAAGAGTGTTTATAAAGCGTTTTAAAAGTAGTTGTTTTTGAAAGTGTGAGGTGTGAAAATTGTTTTAGTTTGTGAGCAAACGATTACGAGCGATCTACCTACTCAAAAAGTCTTTGTTCTTTTCCTCCTCCTTTAGATAGTGCTATCCTACCATTAGTTAGTAGGAAGCCTTATCATTGGATGTGGGAGATAGGCGTGGGTCATCGTACAATCATAGAAGGCAACTTGTAGGACGCTTTAGCAATTTTTATAAGGGAATAAGATCTTTTACCGAAGGCAGCATCGAAGGGTCATCGAGGGACTACGATCTTTTAACTGAGGGTCTTTGCTAAAGCATCCCACATTCGAGGGACATGACTGTTTATATCCGAGGCAACAAGTGAGGGTCACCCTAGAGGTGCACGTGTGCTAAGTGTTTTGATTTCAGTATTTATCTTTGAGATTAGGTTTTTAATGATTGATTTTAATCTTGCCATATAAATCCTAATTACTAATAGTAATAAGGAAATCAGTAAATTGCGGAAATTAAATGTTCTATGCTATTAAAAGGCCTCTGAAGTAGCGATACAAATTTGTGAACGGGGATGAAAAAGCAGTAAACCCTAATTTATCTATTACAAGCTTTGAGCAATTACATAATTGGGAAATAAAGTATGCGAATATTTGTAAAATAAAGAAAATAGAAAAAGAATTATTTTGTGATTTTTTTCATGGAAATTTTTTGATGATTAACCTAATTATTTGATTAGTTTTCATTAACAAAAATTTAGCAATCCTAAAGAAACTAAATGAAACTTAATAAATGAAAAAAGGTCAACTAATTTAATTGATTAAATTAAGAAAGCTAGCTTTGTTATCTTAATTTAAAAAAAAAAACCTAAGTCTAAATTAATTTGAATTTAAAAAAAAATGAAATTAATCGTTAGAAAGTATTTTTGATATTTTATTTAGAAAAATAATTGAATTATTAAATCTAGTTCTAATAAAATAAAATCAAAGTGATTAAAATACATTAATTTTTATTTGTCAAAAAATTAAAATAATTAATTAAAAAACCTAAATCTAATTTTTTATGATTTTTTGATTTAAATAAAAAATGATTAAAAAGAAAACAAATAATTTAAAATAAAAAGAAATTTAAATGGGCCTGGCGTTGTAAAAGAAAAATGGCGGGGTGTTAGAAAATAAAAATGAAAGGCCAAAATCATGGAGGCCCAGGCGCCTATTTGAGATTCAATGTGGGCAGCTCAATGGGGTGCACTGTGGGGAGGACACATATGGAGCGATGGATCTGGATCTATTTAGATTTGAAGGTTGTAACATGAGGATGCATGGTGCGCGTATATGGCTTGCCTGCGCTGGATCTGAAAGAAAAAAATATGTGAAAAATAAAAGGGTACCGCTGGGGCTCGAACCCAGGTCCATATGGTCATGGCGTGCTTGTTTTACCACTGGGGTGACTGTTTCTTCCGGTTATGGAACAACACCCAATAAATATATTACAAACTCATTTTTCAAATTTGAAATTCTGCCTTCTTCTTCCTCGCGTGCACAATATAACAACAACACCACTGTTGATTCTCTAAAAGCTTCATTTCTTAACCATTTAAAAAATGTAAACACCAAACTTGCTTGAAATTTAATCACGAATTCAACCATATAACTTATGAAAGCTATAGGTTAAAGATGAACGCTAATTTTGTTGGTACCAAACTGAAAACCTAATATTCCAGAAAACTCAATTTCAAAATTCTCATCACACAGTCAACATAAATGAAAATTAAGGACATGGTTAGATTCAGGACAATCATATCTACATTTTATCTTTTGAATTTGAAAGCAAATGATGTATGTATAAGGATTTCAAAGTTGGAGAAACTTACCTCTTGAAGTGACAACTCATAACGCGTATGGAGACTTCCAGGTGCAAGTAAATGATTGATTAAGCTTCCTTGGACCTCCCTGAAGTTGTTCCAGTCCTTACTTTGTACTGAAAGTGTCTGAATCTCTCCAACCAAATCAATGTGTAAGCTTCCGATATGGAGTTTAAAGGATGATGAAGATGGTGTTACAGAAGTGTAACATGTGTTTGGATGTGTTATATGTGATAATTTATGGATTGGTTGAGATGAAACTTTGAAGTTTCTTGCAAAGTCATGGTTCTAAGGCATGGTTCAACTCCTCTAGGGTGGTTGATATCTTCTATAGGAGTTACTTCTGATGTTAGGATTGAGTATTTGAGACCTCATGAGAATGTCTTGAAGAAAATGGGAGGCAATATTTTCGGGTACAACATTTGCCCCTTCTCAATCTTCTTAAACCTTAAGAGTTAGATTGTCCTATCCGCCATTCGTAACTTGAAGGTAGAAGATAATGGAACACTTAAGTGCCCAAAAATTTGCACTCGCATCTGCTCGAAGTAATGCTGTTAGTTGATGTAATACTGGAAATGGGCTTAAAGATTCCATTGGGATAGGTGATGGAGAATTATAGGTGATGGGGTTATAGATGTCATCCAAAGTAACTGTTGATAGAACTTAGACCACGTCTACGCTCGAATTCGACTGGAAGGTGTATCAAAATAAATCTACGCTCGATTTAAACTGAGCCAAAAAAGGTCTTTTTGTCTTTAATTGGAAGAAGTATCAGAATAAATCTATGGTCGATTTAATCTGAGCCAGAAAAGTATCTACTGGAAGAAGTATCAAAATAAATCTACGCTTGATTTAATCTGAGCCAGCAGATGTCTGCGTCCATCTTTAACTAGGAGAAGTATCAGAATAAATCTATGGTTGATTTAATATGAGCCAGAAAATGTCTACTGGAAGAAGTATCAGAATAAATCTTTGGTTGATTTAATCTGAGCCAGAAGATGACTACGCCCATCTTTAACTGGAAGAAGTATCAGAATAAATCTATGGTCGATTTAATCTGAGCCAGAAAAGTCTACTGGAAGAAGTATCAGAATAAATCTATGCTTGATTTAATCTGAGCCAGAAGAGGTCTATACTGGAAGAAGTATTAGAATAAATCTATGGACGATTTAATCTGAGCCAAGAATATGTCCTTTTAAGAATGATCCTCTGAGAAAATTGCTGAAATAACCCTTTGTTAGATGTGGCCTTGGAGAAGACTTTCGGGTCATATAAGTAGTTGATGACATTTGTCTGTTGATTGATCTTTCCTGAAAAGGTAAAGAGTTAGCTGTATGCAGTGTTAGGATGTATGAAATGCATTGCGTAATGATTTTCTCAAAATAAATGAGATTGTGCTATATGCGTTTCATATGCATATGCTATGATATTGGTAGATGCTGTATGGATGTGAAATATTTTTAGAAAAGTATCAACAGTTTCGTATGACATCTTGCTGGGGAAAATGAATCCCTGATTGGTTCTAGGGATGAAGAACATGTGTAATCTTCAACCTTGTCTAGAATAATTCCGCCGGGGATTCATGCTAGCTGTTTGAGGAAATTTTGTTGGGGAATGTTAACTTCTATTTGGGGAGAAGAGTTCAGGAACATTATTCGTTCATTGCTCTAGTGAGGAGTTTAATTCTTACATACCCTTACTGGGGATAAAAGAGATGGATAACCTTCCGACTCGTCTGGGGAGTTTAATTCTTATATACCCTGACTGGGGATAAAAGAGATGGATAACCTTCCAACTCGTTTGGGGAGGATAAAGTTTACTGATATCTGGTCCGGTTCCAGGTTTCATAGCAATTCTATGGGGATAAAGGTGACTTCAGTGGGAGAGGAATTTTCCCGGTGATTCGTAGCAATATGAGGAATAGACTTAAGCTGGGAATACTGTAATATGTTGGGGAAATAAACCCTGTTGGGGAAATAAATCCTATTGATAGAGAAATACTCTACTGAGGAAACAAGCTCTGTTGGGGGTTTTACAGTTTTGGAGGAATAAACTCAGCTGGGGAAGAGAACTTCCATGAACTGCACTCTTTGGAACTCCGTAGGTGGCAGATATTTCCGAGAAAAAGATCTTCCGGGGAAATTGCGGGGAATGTATCTTCACTGAAGATATATCTGTGAAGATTACTCTGTGGGGGATAATCTCATGGAAGTGGCTCTGTGGGGAAATTGAGTAAATGCTTATTCCTGTTCTTATGCATATATTTGTTAACAGTTAATCGTGTTCATATGCATATGTTCATTCAATTTTAGTCATTGGACATTTTTGCAAACAAAACAGAAAAAACAAAAAGTTTGAATTTTAAGGTGTATTTGTATTGATAATTTGCCCATAAACAGGAAATTTTATACAAAGAGATATAAATCCTAGTGAGAGGAAATTATCATGAAATGAAAAGAGTACAAAATGAAAACAAAACATATAGCTATGTGGAAATGATCTCGTTGGGTTCCAACTTCGCTATTGCCCCTATGTCTTTGAACATCTCATCCCTTGTTGTCGGAAGAAGTTGTACTTTTGACTTTGGTAATAAAGCTTGCAGTAAGTGATCTAAAGAGACATAATCGTACGCTTTTAATCCCTAACTTTTGCCTGGACCGTCCTTTTGGGTTTTTAGTCCACCAGGATACCCTTTCTTGCCCAAGCCGCCTTTTCAGGTTTTTGACTTGTCGGGTGTATATTATTTTATATATATCCCTAATTTTCCCCCGAACCCTTTTGGTTCATCGGGATGCCCTTATTTTTGCCTAGGAAAGTCAACCTAGCGGGTCATTTTCATGTGTAGTATCTTTTAACTATATCCACATTTACAGGGTGCGGGAAATCTTTACCGTCCATGGTGGTTAGTATCATAGAACCGCCCGAAAATACTTTCTTGACAACAAATGGCCCTCCGTAGGTGGGAGTCCATTTTCCCATAGGATCACCTTGCAGTAGAATGATGCACTTTATTACCAAGTCACCATCCTGATATGCCCAATGCCTGATTTTCTTGTTGAATGCTTTGATCATACGTTTTGATACATCTGACCATGACAGACAACCGCAAGTCTCTTTTCGTTAATCAGATTCAACTGGTCTAGCCTGGTCTGAATCCACTCGTCTTTGCCTAAATATGCATCTTTCATAATCCCTAGAGAAGGAATCTGAACTTCGACAAGTAGGATAACTTCCATACCATAGACCAGAGAGAATGGGGTTGCCCCAGTTGATGTTCGCGCTGAAGTGAAATACCCATGAAGAGCAAATGGTAACATCTCACGCCAGTATTTGTATGTCACAATCATCTTCTGTATGATCTTCTTAATATTCTTGTTGGCGGCTTCCACTGCACCATTCATCTTTGGTCGACACAAAGAAGAATTGTGGTGTTTGATCTTGAACTGCATGAAAAGTTTAGTGATCATAGTGTTGTTGAGGTTGGTACCATTGTCTATAATGATTCTCTCGGGGATACCATACCGACAGACAAGGTTATGCTTGATGAACCGGGCGACCATATTCTTGGTAACAGAGACGAACGAGGCTACTTCAACCCATTTTGTAAAGTAGTCAATGGCGATGATAATGAAGTGATGTCCGTTAGAAGAAGTAGACTTGATTTCTCCGATCATCTCAATGTGCCACATTGCGAATGACTAAGGAGCAGTCTTGACATTCAAAGGTACTGGAGGCACATGAACTTTATCAGCATAAATCTGGCACTTATGACAAGCTCTCGAGTGATGGTGACATTCAGTTTCCATAGTCGACCAGTAGTAACCTGCTCTCAGAATATTTTTAGCCATAGTATGCCTATTGGAGTGAGTACAAAATACGCCTTCGTGCATGTCTTGCATAATTTCTTCTTCTTCCTTCTTGTCCATACAACAAAGCAGAGTTGAATCATGATTGCGCTTGTATAGAATCCCATTGCTCAAGAAGAACTTAGCCGAGAACCTTCGTAGGAATTTCTTGTCATTGACCGATGCTCCTTCAGGGTATTCTTGAGCTTCAAGGTAACTTTTCACTTCATGAAACCAAGGTTTTTCTTCTACTCCATCGGTATCAATTTCGTAGCAATGTGCTGGTTCATCGAATCTTTCAATGGTAATTATGGGAGCCTCATTGTCCCATCTGATCTTGAATATGGATGACATGGTAGCTAATGTGTCTACCAACTGATTCTCTTCTCTTGGGATATGCTCAAAAGTAATCTCTTCAAAGTACGAAATCAAGGTTAGCACATGTTATCAGTAAGGGATAAGACTCAGATGCTTCGTATCTCAATCTCCCTTGACCTGACTAATTACCAAGCCTAAATCCCCATATACGCTCAGGAATTTGATTCTCATGTCAATAACAACTTTAATACCCATGATGCATGCTTCATATTTAGCCATATTATTAGTGCAGTCAAAGCAAAGTCTGGAAGTGAAGGGTGTATGACAACCTCTAGGAGAGATAATTACAGCACCGATTCCATTGCCAAGTGCGTTAGAAGCCCGTCAAAAACCATAGTCCATTGGGATCCTGACCCAGGTCCTTCATACGGTCCAGGTTCTTCATAATCCGTAACTAGCATAATGTTCTCGTCCAAGAATTCGAAGTTCATAGATTGATAGTCATCTACAGCTTGATGCGCCAAATGATCTACCAATACACTTTCTTTGATTGCTTTTTGAGTGTGTGTTGAATATCATATTCTGTCAGGACCATTTTCCATCGGGCTACTCTTCCGGAGAGAGCTGGCTTCTCAAATATGTATTTGATGGGATCCATTTTAGAGATCAATAAAGTAGTATGGGTCAACATATATTGTCTTAGTCGGTGAGCAGCCCATGCCAAAGCGCATCAAGTTTTCTCGAGCAGTGAATATCTTTTTTCACAATCGGTAAACTTTTTTCTAAGGTAGTATATTGCATGCTCTTTTTGACCAGACTCGTCATGTTGCCCCAGTACACAGCCCATTGAATTCTCTAGGACTGTTAGGTACATGATTAAAGGTCTTCCTTCAACTGGTGGCATTAGAACCGCAGGTTCTTGTAAGTACTCCTTGATTTTATCAAAAGCTATTTGACAATCATTTTTCCACTTTACTACTTGATATTTCTTCATCAGCTTGAAGATTGGCTCATAGGTAGAATTCAAATGAGAAATGAATCAGACAATGTAGTTTAGTCGCTGTAAGAAACATCTGACTTCCTTCTCGGTACAGGGAGATGGCATCTCTTAAATAGCTTTAACTTTGGCTGGATCAACCTTAATGCCTTTACCGCTGACAATAAAACCCAGAAGTTTACCAGATCTCACCCCAAAGGTGCATTTGTTTGGATTCAACCTCAGTTTGTACTTCTTCAGACTTTCAAATAACTTATGCAGATGATCAAGATGTTCTTATTTAGCCTGTGATCTGGCTATCATGTCGTCAACATAGACTTCTATCTCTTGATGAATCATATCATGAAATAAAGCTACCATGGCACGTTGATAAGTTGCTCCAGCGTTATTTAACCCAAAAAGCATGACCTTGTAATAGAAAGTGCCCCACTGTGTGACGAAGGTAGTTTTCTCCATGTCTTCAGGCGTCATCTTAATCTGATTATACCCTGAGAAACCATCCATAAAGGAGAATACCTTGTGATGAGCAGTGTTGTTGACCAAGACATCAATATGTGGCAGCAGGAAGTTATCTTTGCGGCTCACCCTATTCAGGTCCCTGTAATTGACACACATACGTACCTTGCCATCTTTATTTGGTAACGGCAAAACATTAGCAACCCATTGAGGATATGACATCACTGCTAAGAACCCTGCATTGAATTATTTCATAACCCTAGCCTTGATTTTCTCTAACATCTCAGGACACATGCAACGAACCTTCTGCTTAATCAGAGAACAACCCTCTTTCATTGGCAGGCGGTGAACCACAATATCAATATCAAGCCCTGGCATGTCTTTGTATGACCAAGCAAATACTTCAACATAGTCGTGCAACATCTGAATCAATCTGTTCTTGACACCGCCCTCTAAGTTGGCGCCTATCTTGACCTCTTTTCTGTCTATCTCAGAACCCAAGTTTACCACTTTGATCGGCTCTTCATGTGGTTGGATAGACCTTTCTTCTTATTTTAAGAGTCTGGCAAGTTCTCCAGGTATTTCATAATCTTCCTCACCTTCTTCCTCGGCTTGGTAGATCGGAATTTCAAAGTCATAAGCGGAAATAGCAAAATTGTTATCAACGAGATCCGAAGTGGACGGGGATCTGCAATATAATGCGTGGGTGTGTCTAAGAACACATAGTTATTTGAAAATGCAATAAAGTAAAATAAAGACAGAGAGTGGAAAATTTGAACGCAAAACATCCAATGTTTTCATTAAATTAAAATATGACATATGAAATGACAACCCTTAACAAATGAACCATTGTGCCCCGAGAAAGACATAAGGTTTAAAGTCATTGTTTTAAAAGAAATTACATAACCAAACTTCTTAAAGTGATAAAAGAAAAATAACTATTACTCCTGACTAAAGGAGACAAAGATAATGTCTTCTGCTTTCCAATTGCTGAGTCCATTTCCAATGGTAGGAAAGATCCAACTGTCGAAGTCACAATCACTGTCAGCATCCTCTATTGCATTGACTCCATTGTTGCTCATACGGAATGAAGGTTTTTCAGCTCGAGCATGACGAACAACCCTTTGAACCTATACAGTAAAGCATAAACCAAACTCATCAGATTTGTAAGGGATGTCAGGAAGCTGACCCCAACTGTACAACCACCTTCTTCTATAGTTACTTTGGAATATTTCAAGGAAGCCATCTTGCGCATAACCCCGACAGTCTTCGGAATGGCAGAACCATCTTCAACAACAACAGGGGAAATTACTTCAAAATCTTGGCAGGGAGTCTCAATGAATTCACTGTCCATTTCTACGTATCAGAATGAATTCACATGGTTGACCATGTACTCCTCCTCTCCACAGACAGTAACAATCTTCCCTTTCACATGATACTTTAATTTCTAGTGCAAGGTGGAGGTAACAGTGCCTGCCCCATGGATCCAAGGGCGTCCTAGTAGACAAGAATAAGATGGACGAATGTCCATTACGTAGAAGGTGGATTCAAAAATCTGGAAACCCACTTTGATTGGGAGTTCCACTTCTCCATGTACCGTTCTTTTTGATCCATCAAAGGCTAGAACTATAATGTCGCTAGGTTCCAGCACAACCCCTTCACAATCTAGTATGTCAAGAGCGCCTTTTGGCATAACATTCAGAGAAGAACCAGTATCAAATAACCCATGAGCCAACGTAGTGCCTCTGCATTCAATGGAGACATATAGGGCCCTATTATGATTTCTCCCCTCCGGAGTCAGATCAGCATCAGAGAAACCTAATCCATTATTGTTCGTTAAGCGAGCAATATAACTTCCAAATTGATCAGCAGAAATCTCTTGTGGTACAGAGTACAGTAGTAAGGATAGCATGGAGATTTTGGACGGGGTCTTCCCATGCTGTTCAACAATTTTGTAATCGCTTCTATGAATGATCTTTAAAACCTCTTCCATTTCTTGTTCAGAGGTATCCTTGACTGTAGCTTCTTTTGGCGCCTCCATTTGGGAAGGCTCTGTCATTGGCTTTTTACCTCGAGTTTCAGCAGTTGCCTTGGTAACTGTGACTTGAACAGGTGGAGATATTTCTGGGGAGAAAATCCTTCCACTTCTAGTAATTTTGTTGGTCCCCACAATATTGTCAATATTGATCAGCCACTTCATCATCTTCGTTAGACAACTCTTGTTTAATGTCGTAGTAATAGACTTCAGACCCATAGTTCCATGGAATAGCCTTATCTGAGGAATATGGGATGGGCCCAATTGTTGTAATGATTAAAGGAGCAACTTTTAGATTGGCCGTAATCCTTATAGGATCTTTGGAGGTGATTGTGAAAGGAGTACTAGATATAACAGACAAATCTCAGCATACAAAACTTTCTCAATCAAAATTACATGTTCATCCATCAGGCGTTGAATGCCTTCCTTCAGTAACCCACAACCATTGGGTTGAACTGCACAACAATAACATTTTTTAACACAACCTAGAAATAAACCGGCTTGTAGAAAATTCTTCTTGTCTATTGATAGAGGAGTAACCACATCACTTATGGAGGTAACATACAAAACATCTTCAATAACACTTATGCCTTTGTCATGCTTTGGCATAGGAGCAGTAATCACGTTCAAAGTCTCAGGAGGGTCGAACTCAATTTCCTTATTATCAATCATGTCTTGAATTTTATTTTTCAGGGCCCAACAACTGTTGGTGTCGGGCCCAAGACTGTTCGAATGATAGGCACATCTTGCATTTGGATTGTACTTTGGAGAGGATGTGCTGGGATTAGGAGGAGGATCCCAGAGTGTTATGAGGTCAGCCTTTATCAAATGTTGGAATGCTTGAGCCAATGGCATATTAATCCTGGTAAACTGCCTCCTCGGAGCTTCTGACTTGCGCTGGTTGCCCTGTTGTTGATGTTGAACAGGCGCCAAATTAGAGATCAACACCGCCCTCACAGACCGATGGCAATCATTTTTACTATGGCTTTTCTGACCATAAACAACATTGGTTTATGTTTTACCAACGAAGGGCTTCTTCATAACATTAGAAGATATAGCCATCAGAATCTTCCCGCTCTTGATACCACTTTCAAATCATTCGCCAGTCAGAATCAACTCAGTAAACCCTAATGAAGAACTCCCAATCAGCAAATTAAAGAATAGACCCGTCAGAGTGCCCATGAACATATCCACCAATTCCCGGTTAGTCAAAGGAGATTGCACCCTTCCAGCTAGATCTCTCTATTTTTGTGCATATTCCTTGAACCCTTCATTCGAGCCCATGGACATGTTTTGCAATTGTACACGAGTCGATGCCAGGTCAACATTATATTGATACTGCTTATAGAAAGCAGCAACCAAGTCTTCCCATGTTTGAATTTTGGTTCCTTCTAGCTGATAGAACCATTCAAATTGAGTACCGAATAAACTTTCTTGAAAGAAATGGACCCACAATTTCTGGTCAGTAGTATGAGGCTAGATTTTTCGAATATACGACCTCAGATGAAGTTTGGGACAATCGACCCCATCATATTTAGCAAAGATAGGGACCTTGAATTTGTGAGGGATGACCACCCCTGGGATCAGACCTAGATCTCCAAAATCCAATCCAGGCATTTTTTGGATTTCCACAGCTTTGAGTTGGTCTTCCAACTGCTTGTATTTGTCATCTGCAGGAGGATACTGTTCGTCGGAGTAATCTTCATCCTCAGAAACCTGATTATTTCTATCTTCACCCCTGTCACTTCTGCCATCCTCCTCTTGGTTTTCGTCTTCCTCAAAGGAAACATCATTCACTCGAACTGGTTGAGTAGGACCTTTGAATCTTCTCCCCATGTTGAGGATAACAACCCGCTTCTTAGTCTTGTTTTTTGTGATGAGGAGCGCCATCATCTCTTGTTGCCCTTTGTCCAGATTTATAAGAGTCTCTTGAAATTGTGCATGCTGAGTTTGGAGATCCTTGATAGTTTGTTAGAGAGCCATCTTATAATGAAATAAACAGTAAATAGATGAGGAAACCCGTGTTGGAAAACCTGCTCATGAAATGATGCATGACATGTGGATGCAATGTTTTCAAGGACCTTAGGAGATTTAAATTTTGTAGCCAAAAGGAAACAGAGACAAGGATTTCATTAAATAAGTTCAAAATTACAGCTGCCTTCTAGGCTTACAATGAAAAGCAAAAGGGTCTCAAGGAGACAACAATATAAACTCATAAAACCTAAGGCTCAAGTCTCCCACAGACGCTTCCTCTTCATGTCGATGTACGCATTAAGGCTTTGCTCCTCATGAAGTTGCTTTGTGAGCTCCAACACTTTCTTTTCACTTGCATAAAATTGAGCTTCAAAGGTGTCCTGTTCTTCCTTGAGTTGAATCTATGACTTCTGCAATTCTTTGAGGTCAGTGGGCATGTTTGGATGGAGGATGGTTCGAGAAACGTCTCCTTCAATAACATGCTCTATGATTACCAGTAGAACAGCTGGATATGGCATCATGAGGTTTTGAGCACGAGATCATGCCCATTTGAGGTAAGGCTCCAAAGGGATGGAATTATTTTGTCCTAAAGTCTTGCTATCAATCTTGTTTACCATGCCCCAAGTACGTATAAATATTCGACGATAACTTTGAGAATCACTTTCGTAGTCGAACACAATACCCTGGATAAGCGTCACGAGGACCATCTCTTCGAGCATAACTAAATTATCATAGAGACAGAGAAGGGTTGCAAGTAATACCTCCCCTAATGCCAAGGAGTTGAACATTAGGGAATTCCCCGCAGTGGTTAATGATAGTAACATCTTCTAGAGATCAGGAACACCAATAGATATCTGAATGAGAGAGTGACATCATTCTTTACGACCACCTTAGACCTTGTTCATTCTTCAATACTGATCGTGGAAGGTGCAAAATAAACCACCTTGATAGCAGAGGTATGCAACACATAAGAGTCCCTCGCTTCCTCATAGTACGAGTGTGAAGAGAATGCAAAATTTCTATGAGCAAAGTAGGCACAGGGTTACGAGAAAGAAATATTTTGATGGCATTCACATCTATGAGTTGGTCTGGATTAGTGAATAACACCAAACCATATATCAACAAAGCCAATATTTCTTTGAAAGCTTGAAAACTCATAACATCCAAAAACAGTCGAGCCTTCTCTAACACAAATTTAGCTAGAAAACCCTTGACTCCACTCCTTATTTCCCATTTTGATATAATGTTAGACCGCTTCAGATGTAAGGCTGCTGCAATTTCTTCAGGTTATAGATCTTTCTCTAAACCGGTGAAAGGTATTTAATTGAGAACATGTACTCCCAGTAATATAGAAAACTCCTCCATTGTGGGTACCAACTAATAATCTAAAAATATGATGTAGTGATGTACAAGGTCAAAGATATAGAATAGAACACTCATCATATCTTCTTCAAAACCCAAGGTGACCAAACTGAGTAGTCGACCATGCCTTTTGATGAATGGAGAACTCTCGGGAACCCTTGATACTAACTCCTTAAGTTGAGAAGGTATCCTCACAAAATTGATCCGAATAGTGTTTCTGTGAGCGGAAGCCATAACCTACAAAACAAAACAAAGATAAATCCATAGGTCCTTGAAATGGTTAGTAAAAGTGATATGGTATGATGTCGTGATGTTATAATGTCATGTTCGAACAATTAATCATACACAAATAAAACACACAAGGCCTTAGGTTTAAGCTTGCATGGAGTTTGTAGGTAAGTATCCTCTTGAAATTTTAGTTGGCTCAACCTATCCTAAAAGAAGTAATCGGGTTCTAGGAGCCTCAATATCACTGATCTTTCTCTCAGGCATTGTTTCAGCACAAGCATATGAATTGCGACCGAAATATCACAAGATTCCAATCTCAATGAGTGTAGCATCGAGTATCAACCAACTTCAGTCTGCACCAAAGCCGACCATCTCACTAATTTTTAATGGCTAAGTTGTGTCAACTAAGGTTCTATGACCAATTAGTGCTTTATGACACCACGCGATAACCCAACATTTTCCTTGACTTACTTAAGGGACACCGATACCAACCAATGTGTCACACTAACATAGCCATCACTTTAACCATATGAGTCTATGCCGTACAATTTTCACGATCTATTGATACTTACCTAAAATGCCCCCAGATCCGGGTATAGGATCTATACAAGAAATAAACCCAAGCATATCCCAAAATATAAATCATACAAAGGAAACAAGTAAATCAATAAAGATGATCTAGCTCTTAAGGTAACCCCACTTTTAGTTTTGTCCCCAACAGAGTCACCAGTTTTGTAATACGGTAGGAGAACTTACTTTTTAGTTTTGCGTTTTATTGCAAATATTGCGGGTAGCAAGAGTCACCACCGACTTTTCTTTTATCCAATAAAGGAAAGAGTGAAAAGAACAGGAAAGACCTTTTGAAAATTTTTCTGAGTTCGGGGGGTAGGTTATGAAAAAGGGAAGGTATTAGCATCCTTTTCATCTGTAGTTATCTATGGGCTCTTAATCGCTAGCTCACTTTTGAAATGCTTTGTGTTTGTGTATGTTTGAAAATATTTTGAAAACACCTAAGTGCGACAATTTTGTAATGATTCTCGTATCGTTGAGAATGTATACAAAATGTTTGTTTTGCAAATATTTGTGAAAGAAAGTGTTGTTTTGGAAAGTGTTTTGAAAATGCCAATGTAAGGAAGTTTGCTTTATAATAACCCTTGTATCAATCCTCAAGAGTGTTTATAAAGTGTTTTAAAAGTAGTTATTTTTGAAAGTGTGAGGTGTAAAGATTGTTTTAGTTTGTGAGAAAGCGATTACGAGCGATCTACCTACTCAAAAAGTATTTGTTCTTTTCCTCCTCCTTTAGATAGTGCTATCCTACCATTAATTAGTAGGAAGCCTTATCATTGGATGTGGGGGAAAGGCGTGGGTCATCGTACAGTCATAGAAGGCAACTTGTAGGACGCTTTAGCAATTTTTGTAAGGGAACTAAGATCGTTTACCAAAGAAGCATCGAAGGGTCATCGAGGGACTACGATATTTTAATTGAGGGTCTTTGCTAAAGCATCCCACGTTCGAGGGATATGAATGTTTATATCCGAGGCAACAAGTGAGGGTCACCCTAGAGGTGCACGTGTGCGAAGTGTTTTGATTTCAGTATTTATCTTTGAGATTAAGTTTTCTAATAATTGATTTTAATCTTGCCATACAAACCCTAATTACTAACAGTAATAAGGAAAGTAGTAAATTGCGGAAATTAAATGTCCTATGCTATTACAAAGCCTCGGAAATAGGGGTACAAATTTGTGAATGGGGATGACAAAGCAGTAAACCCTAATTTATCTATTACAAGCTTTGAGCAATTACATAATTGGGAAATAAAGTATGCGAAGATTTGTAAAATAAAGAAAATAGAAAAGGAATTATTTTGTGATTTTTTGATGGAAAAAGTTTGATGATTAACCTAATTATTTGATTAATTTTCATTAACAAAAGTTTAGTAAACCTAAAGAAACTAAATAAAATTTAATAAATGAAAAAAAAGGTCAATTAATTTAATTGATTAAATTAAGAAAGCTAGCTTTGTTATCTTAATTAAAAAAAACCTAAGTCTAAATTAATTTGAATTTTTTTAAAAAAGAAATTAATCGTTAGAAAGTATTTTTGATATTTTATTTAGAAAAATAATTGAAGTATAAAACCTAGTTCTAATAAAATAAAATCAAAGTGATTAAAATAAATTAATTTTTATTTGTCAAAAAATTAAAATAATTAATTAAAAAACCTAAATCTAATTTTTTATAATTTTTTATGATTTAATGATTTAAATGAAAAATGATTAAAAAGAAAACAAATAATTTAAAACAAAAAGAGATTTAAATGGGCCTGGCGTTGTAAAAGAAAAATGGGGGGGGGGGTGTTAGAAAGCAAAAATGAAAGGCCAAAATCATGGAGGCCCAGGCGCCTGTTTGAGATTCAATGTGGGCAGCTCAATGGGGTGAACTGTGGGGAGGACGCATATGGAGCACTGGATCTGGATCTATTGAGATATGAAGGTTGTAACATGAGGATGCATGGTGCGCATATATGGCTTACCTGCACTAGATCTGAAAGAAACAAATATGTGAAAAATAAAAAGGTACCGCTGGGGCTCGAACCCAGGTCCCTATGGTCATGGCGCGCTTGTTTTACCACTGGGGTGACTGTTTCATCCGGTTATGAAACAACACCCAATAAATATATTACAAACTCATTTTTCAAATTTAAAATTCTGCCTTCTTCTTTCTCGCACGCACAACATAACAACAACACCATTGTTGATTCTCTAAAAGCTTCATTTCTCAACCATTTTAAAAAATGTAAACACCAAACTTGCTTGAAATTTAATCACGAATTTAACCATATAACTTATGAAAGTTGTAGGTTAAAGATGAACGCGAATTTTGTTTGGTACCAAACTGAAAACCTAATATTCCAGAAAACTCAATTCCAAAATTCTCATCACACAGTCAACATAAATGAAAATTAAGAACATGGTTAGCTTCAAGGCAATCATACCTACATTTTATCTTTTGAAATTTAAAGCAAATGATGCGTGCATAAGGATTTCAAAGTTGGAGAAACTTACCTCTTAAAGTGAAAACTCAGAACGCGTATGGAGACTTCCAGGTGCAAGTAAATGATCAATTAAGCTTCCTTGGACCTCCCTGAAGTTGTTCCAATCCTTACTTTGTACTAAAAGTGTATGAATCTCTCCAACAAAGTCAATGTGTAAGCTTTGGATATGGAGTTTAGAGGATGATGAAGATGGAGTTACAGAAGTGTAACAGGTGTTTGGATGTGTTATATGTGATATATGTAAGGTGTATGGATGATAAAAAATACAAACATACGAGTGGATTTGAAGTTGTGTGTTGGAAGCTTCAAATGTATAATAATGGAGTTTTCTAACTGGTTCTGAGTTTGAGAGTGTTTTAGGGCTTCTCAATTCGTGCCTTGGCTTGCAAATGGTCTCTCTATTTATAGAGAAAAGGTTTGAGGAGCTGAAGTAATCAGAATCTTGAGATAACAAGTTATGGATTGGTTGAGATGAAACTTTGAAGTTTCTTGCAAAGTCATGGTTCCAAGGAATGGTACAACTCCTCTAGGGTGGTTGATATCTTCTATAGGAGTTACTTCTAATGTTAGGATTGAGTGTGTTCATAGGAAACAAGTTAGAGGCTCAAGAAGAGTGGACTTTGTGATTAAACTCATTTTACAATAATGAAAGTGTGATCTTTTTCCCCTTAAATGACAAGTAAGCTTGGACAACACTTGAATCACTTGGATAATGGCTCAAAAGTGTGTTCAATATTCTGATTATGGATAGATTTGGAGGTTTAGAGACCTGCAAAGTGAGATTATGCAGCATGGTTATGAGATTTGGTCATGAGTTCATCACAAAAATGACCTATAATTCAAGTTTGACATGCCATCTTCATCTCTTTCAAACTTCTAGCTCAAGCATGATAAATTTGTGTTTTTGGACATTTTGGAAAGCTTGAAACATTGTAAACAGCTTTCATGTTGACTACTTTGCTAGATCAAATGGGAAATTAGTGGAAATTGGCTAAGAAGTTGAGATGAAAAACTGACCAAAACTTATTGAAATTTTTTCTAAGTGTTAGATAAAAATATCACAACTTCATGGGCTCATATCTCTTAATCCAAGCACTTTTTGAGAATCATCCCACATTAACAAATTTGTAGAATTCATCAATACCTAGAACTTTCATGTTGAAAGTTTTCTTTGAATCAACTTGGATCTTAGTGAAAAATGACCATGAAGTAGTGATTTTGTTAAGAACAAAACACTTAAATTTTTTCTAAGTGTTGGAAAATTTTCCAAATTTTGACTTTTGTTGACTTTTTTTGATTCTTGATGATCAAGTTTGATAGTTTTGAATGTTTTGATGATTCTTGATTTTTGAATTCCAATGTTGACCAAAAAGTTAAAGTTTGACTTTTAAGTGACTGTTGACTTTTCATTCAATTGATTTAATTCTTTAACTGTAAATCAAATGTATCTTTGAAGATGTCTTGAGCCATGTAATTAGGTAAAGATGTTGTATTTGAGATATTGAGATCATGCTCCAAGCCATTAGGTCATGCACTACGCCAAAAGTCAATGATCAGTCATCTTCCATCAAAACCCTAATTTGGCAATTTCTTGACCTTTGATGATTTGAGGGATTTCCTTGAGGAATCATGATAAACCCTTAATCAAATGATGAATATCACCTCAAAATATTGATGTTGACAAAAAATCTTGAAGTTTGACTGTATGTAGACTACAATTGACTTTTTACTCAATATAGTTGATTTTCAATCATCTGAGCCATTGACTGAGCAAACCTGTGATGCAAGACTTGAATTTTGACAAAAGCATTATTGAAGACCTATGATGAACCATGAAAGTCATTTGAGACCCTTGCAACCCAATCTTCCTTGAGAAACACAAAACCCTAGCTTTAGACCCTTGCTTAGGAGGAGGTTTGACCAGTCAACTCTTGAGTAGCTTTGAGTATTTGAGACCTCATGAGAATGTCTTGAAGGAAACGGGAAGGAAAATTTTGGGGTACAACAGACGTAAAACAAACGCTTGTTGGGAGGCACCCTAACATGTGTAAATTTTGTATATTAGTAGTAATTATTCAAGTTTTGTCATTCTTTGTTCCAAGTTTGATTGTATCAATATGCAATTGTGTGGTAATGATAGTTTTGAAGTTGTTATCATTCAAGGTACTCATTTATATCTTTCTATAGCATAACATGATTGGGAAACTTATAATTTGTATAATTATCATGTCATTCATTCTTTTACATTACTTGCTTTTTGATTGAATCACTTTAGTTCCTTTTTACCCCAAATATGAGGAAGCTTTATATTGTTTGCCATATGCACATAGTACCAATAATTCTTGTTTTAACTAGACTTTATTATGTTTAATCTTTTATTTATGTTGATTGCATAAAATCATGAAAAGGATCAAGATATTTTGTTTTATTTTAAGCAAAACCACCCAACCAAATGTAATTCATCTTGTGAGTGAGTGACCGTTTGTTAACCCCTTTGAGCCTTTTTGTCATTATCCATATTTTAGTTAAACTATTTTGTTTGTCTATGAGTACTTCGTTCACTTGTTTGTGAATGAATTTTGATCTTTGTTTTTTTGAATCCTCAACCATGATTTATGGTTTGAATTTTTATCTTGCCTGATAAAGTAGGGAGTATTCACACTATAATCTTGGTTGAATTCAAGTTGGAGAGAGCAATGTTTGTTTGCTTATTGTTTGGTTGCTATGCAGTTGTAAGAAAATAAAAAGAAAAGAAAAAAGAAAGAAAAGATAATGGAAAAGAAAAAGTAAGAGAAAAATGAAAAAGTTTTGAAAAAGAAAAACATATCAAATAATTGTGCTAAATAAGTATTGTGTTTTAGTGTAACACTTAGGAAAAAAGAAGAAGTGTGATTTGAATTTTGGTGCTCGAGCCTTTATGAATTGATCACTCCCTTAAGATTAGGAAAGTTTTTGTTTCAATTACCTTTAGAAATTGCCCCTTGTTTGTTAACCAAGCGACATTACAACCTTGAAAAACAGTGTTTTAAAACCCAGCCCGACCCGGCCGGTCGGACCGATCTGACCGAGAACCGGTGGGCCAGGCGGTACGATTAAGGGATAAGACCGGAATTACATTTAGACCGGATGAAACCGGTGTGAACCGGCCGGATCACCGGTTAAACCAGTGAACCGGAGGTTTTTACTGAACCGTCGGGTTTGACTATTTATTTTATTTTTTAGGGCTTTTGAAAAAAAAATTAACATAAACGCTTTGCCTCCTCTTTTCTCAAACCTAGGTATTTGAAAGATTTTCTTTTTTATTCTATCTTTTCTTTTTCTAATTGAAGTCATATTCTCAATTTTCTCTACCAACAGAAACTCCCACTTGCTGCTGTTATTTGATATTCCTTGTTTGCCGTAAAAAATTTCATCAAAACATCAAAAACAGGTTATTTATTTTTTACTTGGTCTAATTTGCATTGATGTTTTTCAATATGAATTTGGTGGAGAAGATGAAGTTGAAGATGGATATGAATATCAAGATTATGACAATTTGACTTCATGAACATAAAAAATTATGGATCATTGAGTATGGATTTTTGTGACTTATTATAATACTATAACTTATGAATTGTTAAGTTTATATCACTTCTTTGAATTTGTAATTTGCTACATTAAGTTTCTATCACTTATTTTGATTGTTACTAATACTTTTTTTTATTCTAAATTATTTGAATTTATAATTTTCTATATTATTATAGTTGCAAATTTCAGGTAATGAATATATTTTTTATAGAAACCGGGTCAAAAGCCATGAGGTCTGACCAGTGACCCACTGGTCCGACCAGTAACCCAATGACTCAGTAACTTTATCGAGTCGATCACCGGTTTGGGTTTTAAAACATTGTTGATAATTCCCCGTGATTCTTGCTTTTATGTTTTCAATACAAGTTTTTGGATGAATGCATAGTTTAGTCTTTTGTTTTCAAATTTGTTGGGTGAGTGTCAAAGTCCCTCACTTTTGTGTGTTTTTCATCCCCTGATGAATTTTTGCTACGTGTGTTTCATGATTGAGTATGCTTTATTTTAGAATGTTTAGTATGATTTTTGTACTTAGGATTTGTTTCATTTTCATGTTGTCGTTATAATGTAGTGGTAAGTCTTGCCTTGCTTGTACGTTTTTGTATTGAACCATGCATTTGTTTTTGTTTTCCAAAACTTGTTGATTCATGATTCTTGGTGTTTACTTTTGCTTCTTTAGGTTGATTGATTCTTGTTTGAGGACAAACAAGTTTAAGTTGGGGAGATTTTAATAAGTGCAAAAAAGTCGTTATATTTGTGTATATATTAGCGGCACTTATCGACTCATTTTGTTGTAATCCTTTGAATAAACCTCAACTTGTGTATGTATTTGTATATATTGAGTATAATCATTTTTGTGTGTAAATTTTGTATCATTTGATAGTTTTTCATCTCTTTTGTAGGTATTCATTCATAATTTGGGCATCGAGTAATAAGAGTCAAAATCATAGCTTCAAAGAGGCGATTTTGAGTAATCAATCAAATAATAAGGCTCAAATAAAAGAAGAGGAAATAATTAATTTCATTGATATTTAATCACTATTAGATAGATAATTGAATAAGTCATCAAACACTTCTGACCATGCATAAATTGGAGTTACGGTTCTCAAGTTATGGCAAAAACAAGTACTTAAACTTTCAATTTGCTGTCAACAGTGCTCTGATGCTCGCTGGGCGGTGCAGAGGCACCACGGAAGCGTGGAAATGCATTATAGAGACAGAATAAAATCTCGTTTTGAGTGTCGGGTGGTGCTTTTGAGCGCCGAGCGGTACTGTCTGGACATAAACATGTATTTAGGATAAAAAATACATTTTTAAGGTATGGGTTGGGTATTTTTGGTCCCAATTCATGAAACCTCCTTTCTTGGATAGGATTAGCTTGAAAAAAAACTTGGGTCTTGCATATGGATGATTCAGAGGTGGATTTCTCATCAACCAACACTGACAACCCGCGAGATGTTTGATTTATTTATATTCTTCTCTATGTATTTCTCTTTTGTTGGGTTTTGTTTGTACTCTTACTTTGAACATATTTATATTTGTGGATTATGGTGTTGTATAAAGTTTGGTTTACAAATTAATCTTGATATCTTCCTTGATCTTTTTACTTTTATGTTTGGGTTTTGGTTTCTATAGTCATATACCTCACAATACTTGATTAGGGATGGATATCTATTAGTTTCTATATTCTAGAGATATATTTAGAGCTAATATTCACTTTGAGTGCTAAATCTTAATGTCTCTGTGTTGTTGTAGTGCGTAAGACATTTCCGATAGAGTAATACAGTTGGTCTCGTGACTTGGCTTTAGACATAACCTTCATTATGGGTATATCTCGTGGTGTCTGATGACTTTGATGAGTAGAGTATGTTGAGTGCATCTGATCAATAGGTTTAAGTTTGTTATGAGTAGTGTAAATTCATGCCTGATAGATTTTTTATTTCCATTAAATGTATTTATTTTCTTGTTAATGGTTTTTTACCCTTTCCTTACAAACAATTTAAAATCAAGCTCAGAAACGTAGAAACTGTTGAATGGCATTATTTCCCTTGCACCGATCCTTGTGGACACAATAATTTCCCAGATTAATACTTTCCAAGACTTTTTCTTTCCGCTTTACCACTTCAGCAAGGATGTAAAATCCATCTTCTCATACTTGCGGTGGAACTAGTTGAGTATTCTCCTTAAGATGATGAAATGTATCTTCTCCTAAAATCAATCATAACAAACCATTTTGTTATTTTTATCATGAACTATGAGGTTTTGATCATTCATTGGTACGCAGGTATAAGACTCTGCCTTTCCAAATAAAAATATAATAAAAATATATTTATTTTCTCATCTCTACACTCATTTAGCAAACAAACCAATTTTAACCAAAAAACAGATATTACAAAAGGTTCCTATAGTGTACTATAGATACATATGGTGCTAATATCTTCCCTTTGTATAACCAAACCCCATGCCTTAGATCTCTTATGTGTGCTTTGATTTTAGTTTTTGCTTCTTACATTTCATGATAAATATAGGGTTTTGATCTTTTCCCTTTTCCTTAGAAACAATAATGTTCAGTGGTGACTTCTTAAATTCTGCAAGTCAAGTTAGTCAATAGTTTGGTCTCCCGGTTTTTCACCGCGTCAGAAACAGAGACTTCACTGGGGAAAGATCCTCAAGAGGGTTAAGCCTTATTTGTATTATCTGTTTTTGTTATTATTGTTTGCTATTTTATGTGAATATTTTCCAGTTCGTTGGGTATTTGGTGATCCTTGCAAAGACAAGTCCTACACCCGGACTAAGTTACACTTAAGATTAGGATGGTGGTATAATCAAAAGTTACATGACTGGAGTAATAATGACATAAGTAACATATGATAACCCCACTCATTGTAGGCCTCTTTGAGTGTGATAATGTTAAACAAGACAGTTTTTAGAGCATTATTACTTTCGACCTGAGAGCCCGAGAAGCTGAGGATCATAGAACCCTTAACCCATCTTGGCCTTTAGGATGTAGTGTGGTGACAATTCAAAAGTAGTCTTGAATTAACCATTACACGATACTACACTCAAACGAGTTTTTCTTGAGAATATTATTGGTAATCACAAGTAGTTGTATAAATCAGTAATATCCAAAAGAGGAATCACGACTGAGAACTTTTAGAACCTTGTTCTACAGGTACAATAAACCCATAGTACATACCTTATGGTTGGTTCTTACCCATGACTCCATACTCGTGACATTAAACCCTCAAACCTTGTTTGTGGTCTTGTTGCATAACCATGCATTCATAAAACTTTTTTACTTGGTTTTCAAGAAACTCACAAATTCTCATTGCAAATATCATAGGATTTATGATCATGGATATTGGAAAGAGGAACACTAAGAAGTACGATTTCAAGAAACCCGAGTTACACGAGTTGAGAAAGCTAGGGTCTTTGGTATCTAGTCATGAGGATTTCAGAAGAAATTATGGGAGGCTTTTGGCTATTCCCCAGATTAAGGTGCCAGATGGAATTCTTAAAACCATGGTTCAGTTCTATGATCCTCTTTACCATTGCTTCACATTCCCCGATTATCAGCTAGTTCCAACCTTAGAGGAGTACTCTTTTTGGATTGGGTTGCTAGTGATAGATGATTTACCATTCATTGGTTTTGAAGAGGTTCCCAAGCCTCCAGCTATTACTAAAACCATTCATTTAGAGACATCTGAGGTGAAATCCAATCTCACTTTCAGAAAAGGTTTACAAGGTTTGACATCCATGTTCTTAATGGAAAAAGCTATTGTATTTGCCAAAGCAGAGGAAGGGATGCTTTCGAGGAAATTCTTGCCTTAACCATTTATAGTCTTGTGCTCTTCCCGAACATTGACCATTTTGTTGATGTTAATGCTATGTAGATATTATTGATTGATAACCCAATGCCTACTTTACTTGGAGACACTTACCACTCTATTCATCACAAGACTTAGAAAATATATGGAACCATCACATGTTGTACACCTCTATTGCACACGTGGTTTAATTCACACTTTTCGCATTCCAATCTCTTCAAAGACAATCCATACAAGCTTAAGTGGTCCCAAAGGCTTATGTCCCTTACTCAGGAAGATTTAACTTGGTACAATCCATCTTATGACAATGGGGCGATCATTGACTATTGTGGGGGATTCCCTAATATACATCTCCTTGGTATACAAGGCGGAATCAACTACAACCGTGTTCTTGCTAGACGTCAGCTTGGATACCCTATGAATGAAAAACCCGACAATATTCTGTTATCAGGTTTCTTTTTCCTTAATGAAGAGGATAATCTAGATTTGAAGGATGATATTGTGGATGCTTGGCATAAGATTCAAAGGAAGGGTAAAAATCGGTTGGGAAAGAAACAATGCATTGCGTTTGAGCCCTTTACTTAGTGGGTCCTATGATAGGTATTGTAAGCTAAAAATGCCTTATTTTCTTGAGAAACCTTTACTACCAGTAGCCACACTGTTGTACCCTAAAATTTTCCCTCCCATTTCCTCAACATTTTCTCATCACCAGACCCTTGAAGATCAAGATCCAGTTAGGGTTTCCTCTGCTCAAGACTTCTCCTTGCACTGTTGACCCAAATTAGGGTTTGTGATTGCACAAAGATATTTTGACCTAAAATGCCTAAGATGACTTTCATGCTTCATATTGGACTCCCAAGTTTATCCATATCAAGTTTCAAGTCTTGATTCCAAGTTTTGCCCAGTCAATTGGACATATGACCTAGAAATCAACTGTAGTGGGGAAAAGTCAACTGTGGCCAATTGACAGTCAACCCTCATGAAAATTGAACCACATCAACATTATGAACTCACATGGACCATTTGATCAAGTTTGGATCACAATTCCACAAGAAATTTGATCAGATCATCAAAAGGGCAAAATGGTCATTTTTTAGGGTTTTGACTGCACACGGGTAATTTTTGACTGTTTGACCTAGCCAATGGAAAACCAAGCTCACATATGGACTCAAGGACCCCATGGAATTATCTTGACATGCTCAACAAGTTCAAAGGATCCCAAATACACAAGAATGATAGTTGAATTTCCCAGTCAATTGATCAATTTTGACTGTATACTGAAAAGTCAAACTTTGACTTTTTGGTCAAAATCAAGGGTCAAGGTTCATTTTTCATCAAAACATGCCAAATCATGAAACTTGTTCACCAAGAAATCAAGAAATGCAAATTAGGGTTTAAAATGGAAATTTTTCATAACTTAGAATTTTTTCTAAGTTATGGAAAACCCTAATTTTTTCCCAACTTTGACCCACTTTCTCACCAAGATTCATTTGGATTCAAACAAAAGTAAAAACATGAAAGTTGTAGCTTGTTGCATAATCTACAACTTTTATTCACAAAGTTTTCCCAAATGAGGCTTGTATCTCAAGTTACAATTTTTTGAATAAGGGTACTAAACCATCTTTAACTTAGTGAAAATTTGACCTTTTTGACAAGGTTTTCTACCTAACTTCAAGGCCATTTTCCATACACTTCCACTTGGAATTTCAATTTGCATTTCAAAGATGGATTGTAGTACACATTCCAAGCTTTCCAAAATATCTAAGAACTCATCAAACAACCTCATAACTTGAGAGAATCGAATTTCACAATATGGCAAAAACTCACTTTTGAATTGATCATGTACATGTTCATAACTTAGGCCATTTTCAAGTCAGCATAGTTTGTGCTACATTACAGGTCCTAAAACCCTTTGACACTCAATAATTCAATGCAAAACCATTGTTCCAAGATGTTGTTCTAAGCATTTGGACATTACATGGAGAATTAACCCTTAATTAGAAAAAGCATTATTTCCATTTTGAAAAAGTAGAACTTTATGTCCATTTTGCAAATCCAAGTGGTACAGTCAAAATCTTCTAGGCACAAGTTATGAGACACATTGCACTGATCAAGGCCAAGGGTTGCAGCATGTTATGGGGGCCTGCATCAGTCTAGAACATCAACTTGCCTTTTGTTGCTTAAGAAAGAAGAAACATTGCATATCATATACCAACTTCCATATCAGTCAACCAGGCCTTAGAGAAAGATATCAAACATATTCCAAACATTGATCCTAAGCTGAAACACGACCCTAACATCCCTCATACACTCCCATTTCCAAAATCACCTTCAAACTGCAAGAACAGGACAAGGCCTGCAGTTTGAGTGCCATCTCTCTTTCCTCTCAAGCTTTCTTGCCCAAACCAGTTCACACACCTTCCCTATCATCTATGCAAGCTAACCAAAACCTAAAACACGACCTGTAACTCCTCTAACTAGCACGATTCAAAAGCTTTCAAGACAAAGTAAAGCTTGGAATAGCATCCCTGGACCTCAAGGAAGCTATACCAATCATCACCTTGCACTGAAAGCTTCTCCATTTCCAGATAGAACTTAAACTGAACAGGTAAGTTCATGAACTCGTATCTCTCTTATTAGGCATTGTTAGCTTTAGGTTTGTGAAGGAAACATGTCACAATCATAGCCCTGAACATGCCCATATAATTAGATTTCATTTATATTATGTGTGCTGCAAGAATTTTGAGCCTGAACATTGATAAAAAGCTAGGTCAGAAATTGGGGGAGAGGAAATTCTCCCTCATCTTAGAGAGTTAAGACAAGTTCTTTATATCCATGAATTCGTCTCTTGATGCTGAACATTTTTGATGTTATGAGTTTTCATTAAAAAGCCAGGAATCAGGATGTTAGAATCAGTGAACCAGGCGCGCGTTTTTTGCCATTGTTTGGCCAGAGGTTGAAGAAAGGTTATCTGAGCTGGGCCTGTTTTTGTATTTTCTTTTCACACACTCTTTTTACTTCTGAACCCCCTAAGCCCATTTTGTTCATTTTAATGGTTTTTTGACTTTTCTTTTTTTGGCTTGACTTATTTATTTTTCCTCATCATATAAAAAATATAAAAATAATTTTTTGTACCATTTTCCTATTTATTAGATATTTATTTGGTTAGACTAGTTATTTGAACATAAAGAAGTAAATAGATATACTTTTATTTAAAAAATGTTAAAATAGTGTAAATACATTTTTATTTATATTTTATTTCATTTTATATTCTGAAAATATTTTATGTGAAATATGCTTTTTTTCATAAAAATTAAATATTATTATTTTGTGCATATTTAAAATAATTTGTAAATAATACAAATAAATACATATATATTAGTATACTTAGAATAAAATACCAAAATATACATATTTTTATTTTATTAATATTTAATACTAAAAATACATTTTTTACAAATATGTTCCACTTTATTTTATTTTTGTATGCAAATAATAAATATTGTACATATAAATTATTTAATACTTTTACTTAATAAAAATTAGGGTTTTGCCCCAAACATAAGAGAAATCCAAAAATATTTCTTTTTTTATTTTGTTTGTTTGACACACAAAAATACTTCTTTTTCATACATACAAAAAAAACCATTTTTTGCATCTTACATATTTATTCTTATTTTATTTATGCAATTAATCACTTGTAAATAATCCAAATTGATGTAATAGTTTAGGTTTAAATTCCTTATTAAAAATCCCCATTTGAACATTTGTACCCCCCTTCCCATATATGGTTTTGTAATAGCTTAGTAAATTTATTTTCGCACTTTATTGCTTTCTAATTATACCATGTTAGAATTAGGATTTGTATGCGAAAAAACAACGAAAATAGTTTTGACCTAATTTCAAGATAAACAAGCATGAAAATGGACACACAAATCACACTTGCACCCCCTAGGGTATTCCACTTGTTGCCTTTCAAAATTGGGCCATATTGCATGTTAGGTCTCTTTGGGCAAAACAAACAAATCAAATGATCATAGTCCATCGACGACGCTTTCAAAAAGTTGCCTAAACAAATGATCAAGTCCCTTAAAGAAAATGCCCAAAGATACTTAGCACCATTGCAATTATGGTCTAAACGATGACCCGTGCCCGTCCCTTTCACATCCTAACATGAGATTGTCCACCAAATACAATGGTGGAACAAACTTATTAAAAGGGTTAAACCATAGCAATAAACTTTGAGAAATTTAGGAGTAGATAACCTCTTAGTTACTTGAATCAAAACTTGCAAAAAACAAAACACTTGCCTATTTTTCTAAAACCACACCTCACAACACTTTCAAAACAACTTTCAAAAACAAATGAAAACCTTTTTTCAAAAGACATACACCTTTGTATACATCCCAACATGGATCATTACAAAGGTTGCCACCACATTGGCTTCTTTTCAAAAACATTTTCTAAACCACACATACACAAGCACCATTTCAAACAATTGGAAACAAAAGGCAAGTGATCTAAGCAAATAACTAAGAGCCCATGGATAACCATGGATAGAAAGGGTGCTAATACCTTCCCTTTCTATAATCTACTCCCCGAACCTAAGAAAACATCTCAAAGGTTTTTGCTGTGCTTTTTAAACCTTTCCTTAGGATAAAATAAAAAGTCGGTGGCGACTCTTGCTCAACCGAAACATTTGCGAAAACAAACGCAAAACCATAGTCAGTTCTCCCACCGTATCACAGAACTGGCGACTCTGCTGGGGATTTAATTTAAAATTGGAGTAACCTTAGGGCTTAGATCACCTTTGTTTTCAATTGTTTGCTTTGATTGCTTTTATATTTGTGGGCTTTGCATCGGAGTTTCATAGATCCTAACCCGGATCTGGGAAAATACCCTTTTTAGGTAGCATAATCTGTGAGGGACCTGTCCGGCATAGACCGACATGGGTGAAGCAGTGGCTACGTTGGTGTGGCACCTTGGTATGTACCTATATCCCTTGTGTTGCAACAGGGAGAATATAGGTCTTCTAAGGAGTCATTAAACACCAACCAACCTTAGAACCCTAAATTGACCAAACTTGACCATTAGGACAGTAGCAGTATGCTACACTCATTAAGGCTAAACTCTCGAGATGGTTCTGGCTGCAAGAAAAGATTGCGATGCTGGAGTTATGACCGATTGAGGGTAGCCAATGATTTGAGATCCTTTAGAACCCGGTTACTTTTGATAGGACAGGTTTTAACCAACGAAACCAAAAGAGGGTAATACCTAAAATTCATGCTGGCCTGAAACCTAAGGGTGTCTTGTGTGACTTGTGTGCCTTACCATGCTTGCCTATGTGAATACTTGTGGTGTGCTTCATCATAGCATCATGCCATCATACCATTGCATGCATCCTGTATAAAGGACTAACCCATTTCAAAGACAAAAAAGTTTCATCTTTGCTCTGTTTTGTAGGACATCATGATGCCCGTGCGTAGGAATACTATCCGGCTCAACTTTGTTCAACCACCAACTTTGCTCAAGGATTTGGTTGGTAGGATTCCAAACACTTCTTCTTTCATCAACAGACATGGTTCTCTCCTTGGCTTGATCACTGCAAAATGGGACCAACAACTGATAAGTGTTCTGACCCAGTTTTATGACCCTCTGTATCATTGTTTCACCTTTCAAGACTTCCAGCTGGTTCCTACCCTGGAAGAATTCTCTTACTTGCTTGGGATCCCTGTCTTGGAACAAACTCCATTCACTGGTTTGGAAAAGACTCCTAGGCCTGAAGAGGTTGCTGCAGTCCTCCCCTTGACCAAAGAAGAGGTATTGGCTAACTGGGAAACTAGAAGTGGAGTTAAGGGATTTTTGGTCAAATTTCTGGTTGGCAAGGCTAATGATTTCTGGAATGACTTGGACTTCAAGGCGTACGAGGATATTCTGGCTCTTTTGATCTATGGTCTGGTATTGTTTCCCAATACTGACACCTTTATCAGTATCCATGTCATAAGGATCTTCATGTCTCGGAATCCTGTACCCACTCTTTTGGGTGATATCCTGCAACAACTCTATGCTCGTACTGCTCGAAAATGGGGAACTCCGTGGTGTTGTGCTCCTTTGCTAGTAAGGTGGTTTATTTCGCACCTTCCTAAGTTCGTGCTGAAGAATGAAGAAGGAAAAGGTTGGGCTCGGAGGTTAATGTCTCTCACAGATAATGACATCACTTGGACTCTCAGAGGTTTGGATGAGGTAGCTGTTATTGATCGTTGCGGAGAATACCCTAGAGTTCCGTTGATTGGTATCCAAGGAGGAATCTCTTATAATCCATGCTTAGCTCTCCGTCAGTTTGGAAGAGCCAGGGGAGTTGGGCCTCATGAAATGTTGGTTCCTCACTTCCATTTTGAGTTCCAGACAGACAGTGACAAACTACGCCATGGATTCATTAAAGCTTGGGACAGAATTCACAAAGCTGACCCACATGAGTTGGGACCAAAGACCTCTCTACCATTGGAACCCTATTGCAAATGGGTCCGCATCCGTGCTCAGAGGTTAGGTATGCCGTACGAAGCTGTCAGACCTATCATTCTTGAATCTCCTGATGAAGATGGGGTTCCTCCAACTGTCCCCCCTCCTCAGATACCTACTGATTTTGACACAATGAAGAGATCTTGGGCGCAACTAAAGGAAGAACGGGATTTCTATCGGGAAAAGTTCAACGAGCAGGAACGAAAGGTCCAGAGGCTGACTAAGCAATTGGAGGAAGAGTGGGTCCTGAACAACTACATCAACACTGAGAAAAGGAGGCCATGGGAGCACTGATGGGCTTTGGATATTTCCTTTTATAGCTTTTATTTCCTTTCCAGTATTTTTCATTCCTGTAATGCCTAAGGGCAAGTTGTTGAACAATTAAAATTTTAATCTAATGAAGTGCGTTTCCCTTTTGTCTACAAAGTTGAATCTTGTTTGTCTTTGAAAACATAAAACATACGCATTTCATTGCACCATATGCATAACAGGTACCCTATTTCACAGGTTGCTTAATCTCCTTTGTTGTTTATTTTGAACAGTCATCATGAATCCAGACTCATCCAGTGAGCAAGCAATCAAGGCCCTTCAGGCCCAAAGTGCCCAGTTTCAAGAAATGGTCCTGAGCCTGGCCCAAGGTCAGCAAGAGTTGAAGACCCTACTCCTGAAGAAGAAGAAGAAAAAGAGGAATGCGTTGTTCAATACCGGACGCAGGTTTGGGAACACCCTCCATAATGAAGCTGATCCAACTACTTCTTCTGCTGAGAAAAACAGTCCCCAAGGGGGAGGAGCTCCTAGTCCCGCAGTCTCCGACAACGAGACGGACTATAATGACGAACAATACCCACCTACTGCTGACAGATACAAGCAATTGGAGGACCGCCTGAGCGCCATGGAGATTCAGAATGTGCCGAGGCTGGATTTCGGAGATTTGGGGTTATCTTCTGGGGTAGTAATTCCACACAAGTTTAAGGCGCCTGCCTTTGCCAAATATGACGGGGCTTCTTGTCCCAAGCTGCATCTAAGGTCGTACGTAAGGAAGATCCAACCTTACACGGCAGATAAGAACCTTTGGATTCACTTCTTCCAAGATAGCCTTTCGGGGTCACAACTTGAGTGGTTCTACCAACTAGATGGAACTAGCATCCGACATTGGGAAGATTTGGCAACCGCGTTCTACAGACAATATCAATACAATTCTGATCTCGCTCCTACGCGTACCCAACTTCAGGGTATGTCTCTAGGAACGGGCGAAGGGTTCAAAGAATATGCACAGAAATGGAGAGATTTGGCTGGCAGGGTGCAACCTCCATTGACGGATCGTGAGCTGGTTGATATGTTTCTAGGGGCTTTGTCTGGTCCATTTTTCAATCATTTGGTTGGTAACTCCTCCGCTGGGTTTACGGATTTGATTCTGACGGGAGAAAGAATTGAAGCTGGCATCAGGTCAGGAAAGATACAAAAAGCTGCCTCCCCAAGTACTGAGAAAAGGTCTTTTAAGAAAGAAGCAAGTGCCGTCTATGGTCCTAGAAGACAAGTCAAGCCAGAAAGTCGCTAAGCCGTCAATGCTCTGGTCATTTCAAAACCTGTTGCTGCTCCTCAGCAGTACAATCAACAAAGAGGTGAAAGGCCCAAGAGGCAGTATACTCGGTTGAGTATGGCCTTGTCACAAATTTTACCCCAACTGTTATCAACCAACTTGGTGACCATCAAAGAAGCTCCTAAAGTCGTGAATACTGCATCTCCTAAGTATAACCCAAATGCCCGATGTGCTTATCATTCTGATAGCCCCGGGCATACCACTGATGATTGCTGGGCCTTGAGAAACAAAGTGCAAAGATCTTATCGACGCAAAGGAAATTCAGTTTGAAGCGCCCAAGAGACCGAATGTTGTAACTGCTCCTATGCCCCAGCATAGAGTAAATGCCATTGAGGAAGATTTGTATGCTGTTTCGGTGAATGATGTTGCTACCCCTCTTTTGACTGTTAAGAGGAACTTACTACTAGCCGGTTTATTTCTGGGTTGTAGTAAGGGTTGCCTCCTGTGTGCTGTTATCCCTACCGGTTGTCCACTACTGAAATCAGGCGTCCAAAACCTGATGGATAGCAAAGAAATTCTGTTCAAGAAAACTGCTGTTCCGTTTGCTTCCGTTGAAGAAATATCTGTTGTCACAATTTACAATCCTGCCAAAGCTCCCGTGAAGAAACCAGTCCAAATTATGTCTGTTGCACCCATTACTATTACTGTTCCGGGGCCTCTCCCCTATGAGTCTGATAAAGCGGTCCCCTGGCATTATGGGGCCGACGTATATGTGCTTGGGGTGAAGCAGGAGTTCAACACCAATACCAGTATCAGTAACATCACTGGTCCCGCCAAGATTACCCGCAGTGGCAGGCTCTTCTCGCCTGACATTGCACCGCCAGTTATCCGAAAACCTCTCACCATCACACCCGCAAGTGTGCATGTTCCAATTCAAGTTCCTGTGTCTACTACTTCCGCCGAGTCCTCTGATACTCGGGGCAAAGAAGTTGCTACCGATTTGCCTGCCAGGACGGAGGCACCAAAAAAGACTGCTGTGGAAGCCTCCCAACAAGAAATGGAGGAAATCCTTAAAATCATCAAAAGGAGTGACTTTAACGTTGTTGAACAGTTGGGGCATACTCCCTCCAAAATCTCTATGCTATCATTGCTTCTATGCTCAGAGGCCCATGCAAAAGCCCTGATTTCATTTCTGAAAACGGCCCATGTGCCGCAAGAGACCTCCGCGGATCAATTCACCGACTGTGTGGCTAATTTGACGGCTGATAATGGCTTGGGGTTCTCAGATGCTGACCTTACCGCCAAAGGGAAAAATCACAATGATGCCCTGCATGTTTCCATAGAATGCAGGGGCACTACTCTCGCACACGTGTTAGTGGATACCGGCTCTTCCCTGAATGTTTTGCCCAAAAAGGCATTGGATCGCTTGGATTGTGAGGGCCTGGAGTTGAAACCTAGTAACATCATTGTTAGAGCCTTCGACGGTTCTAAGAGGATGGTGCACGGTGAAGTAGGCATCCCTATTCGTGTGGGTTCCTAAGTTTTCGACTCAATGTTCTATGTAATGGATATTCGTCCATCTTATTCCTGCTTGTTGGGTCGACCCTGGATTCACAAGGCTGGGGCAGTAACATCCACTCTACACCAAAAGCTCAAATACCCTGTCAAAGGGAAGATTGTTACCATACAGGGTGAGGAGGAATACATGGTTAGTCACTTGAATTCATTCCGGTATATCGAGATGGACGGGAAATTTATTGAAACCCCCTTTCAGCATTTCGAGGAGGTACCTCCAACTTTGGCATCGGCTGAGGCAGTGGTTGAAGAAGATTTTCCGTTGAAGATGGCGTCCTTGAAGGATGCCCGGGCTGTAATCGAGAAAGGCAATTGTGCAAATTGGGGTCAGCTTCCTGACTTCACTCAAAAGAATGACAAGTTTGGGCTAGGCTTTACTGCAGAGGCTCAGAGGGCTGTGCGCAAGGAAAAGATCAGAAAGGCTCCGGTATTTATCTCCAACCCAAGGGTGAATGCTATCGAGGAGGATGTAGAGGAAGCAGAGTTTGACAATTGGATCTATCCAACCACCAGCAACGGACCAAGCAATTAGACGGCAAAGGATTTTACACCTATCACATTTGTCACGCAGTAATTAACTCTTTTGATTTTCAATTTGTAACAAACAATATGTTAAAACTTTATTGGCTCGGTGTCCTACCCGGGGAATCGTAGCTCCATTTGTGAGGGCTTTTTGTATGACATTTCCATATATCATCAATCAAAACATTGGACGTTTGTTGCATTTCAAATCTTGTGCTCTTTTTCTTTCTGTGTTATATATATTGCAAAACAGCTATATTTACACACACTCACTTATACAGGTTTCAATCCACTCTGGATCTCACTGGTAACGGCTCTGCTACCACCAATTATGACTTCGAGAATCCGATAAACTTGGCCGAAGACGAAGGTGAAGATGATTGCGAAGTGCCTGGTGAACTCGCAAGACTGCTACTCCAGGAAGAGAGGGCTATTCAACCACATGAAAAGCCGGTGGAAACAGTTAACTTGAGTACTGAGACAGATAGGAAAGAGGTCAAGATTGGTGCCAATCTAGAGCTCAGTGTGAAGCAACGATTGATCCAGATGCTGCATGATTACATGGAGATATTTGCTTGGTCCTATGAAGATATGCCTGGTTTGGATGCCGACATTGTAGTTCATCACCTGCCAACCAAGGAAGACTGCCCTCCGGTAAAGCAAAAGGTCCGGCGTATGCGCCCAGAGATGTCTGAAAAGATTAAGGCTGAGGTCATGAAGCAGTTCGATGCTGGGTTTCTAGCAGTAACTTCTTACCCTCAGTGGGTGGCCAATGTGGTACCGGTACCGAAGAAGGACGGTAAAGTCAGAATGTGTGTCGACTACAGGGATTTGAACAGGGCAAGCCCCAAGGATGACTTCCCCTTACCTCACATCGACGTTCTTGTCGATAATACTGCTCAACACAAGGTGTTCTCCTTCATGGATGGTTTTTCAGGGTATAATCAGATCAAGATGGCTCCGGAAGATATGGAAAAGACTACCTTTGTGACTCAGTGGGGCACCTTCTGTTACAAGGTCATGCCATTCGGGTTGAAAAATGCTGGGGCAACCTATCAACGTGCCATGGTTGCTTTATTTCATGATATGATCCATCATGAGATTGAGGTATATGTTGATGACATGATTGCAAGGTCCCAAACTGAGGAGGAGCACCTTGATCATCTGCGGAAGTTGTTTGACCGTTTGAAGTTATACAAGCTAAGGTTGAATCCCAACAAATGCACCTTTGGGGTGAGGTCCGGAAAATTGCTAGGTTTCATTGTAAGTGATAAAGGTATTCAGGTGGACCCTGCCAAGGTAAAAGCCATACAAGAGATGCCAACTCCAAAGACAGAGAAAGAAGTCAGAGGCTTCCTGGGACGACTGAATTACATTGCCCGATTCATCTCACATCTAACTGCTACTTGTGAGCCAATCTTCAAATTACTGAAGAAAGATCAAGTAGTACGCTGGAACGATGAATGTCAGGCTGCCTTTGAAAAGATAAAGGAATATCTCCAAGAGCTACCCATTCTTATGCCACCAGTGGAAGGAAGACCTCTGATATTATACTTGACAGTACTTGACAATTCAATGGGGTGTGTGCTGGGACAGCATGACGAGTCCGACCGAAAAGAGCACACTGTTTATTACTTGAGCAAAAAGTTTACCGACTGTGAGTCTCGTTACTCACTGCTTGAGAAAACTTGCTGCGCTCTAGTATGGGCTGCTCGCCGGCTGAGACAGTATATGCTGACTCACACTACTCTATTGATTTCAAAGATGGATCCCATCAAGTACATATTTGAAAAGCCCGCTCTGACTGGAAGAATAGCGAGATGGCAAATGATCTTGACAGAATATGATATCTAGTATACAACTCAGAAAGCAATTAAAGGAAGTGTACTGGCAGATCATTTGGCACACCAACCTGTGGACGATTACCAATCATTGAACTTTGATTTTCCGGACGAAGATATCATGGTGGTAACTGACTGTGAAGTACCTGGACCGGATGAAGGACCTGAGGAAGGATCCCGATGGTCTATGCATTTTGACGGAGCCTCCAATGCTTTGGGTAACAGCGTCGGCGCTGTAATCATATCTCCCAAAGGAACTCATACTCCACTCACCGCCCGATTGTGTTTCAACTGCACCAACAACATGGCAGAATATGAGGCATGTATCATGGGTCTACAAGCTGCAATCGACTTAAGGATCAAATTTATGAGTGTCTTTGGAGATTCCGCTCTCGTGATCAATCAGCTCAAAGGCGAGTGGGATACGAAACACCCAAATCTTATTCCTTACAAGGAGTATGTGTTGACCCTGCTTCCCCACTTTGAAGAGATAACTTTTGAGCATTTCCCAAGAGAGGAGAATCAGCTAGCGGACGCACTAGCTACAATGTCTTCAATGTTCAAAGTTAAATGGGACAATGAGGCTCCCCGGATCATTATCTGGAAGATGGACGAACCGGCATACTGCTGCGATCTTGAAGCCGAAAAGGTGACTAAAAACCCTGGTATCATGAGGTGAAGAAGTACTTAGAAGCTCAGGAATACCCTGAAGGTGCATCTGTCAATGACAAGAAGTTCATGAGAAGGTTTGCGGCGAAATTCTTCCTCAGCAACGACATTCTCTACAAACGGAATCATGATTCAACTCTACTACGTTGTGTGGATAAGGCTGAAGCAGAGAAGATCATGATAGAACTGCATGAAGGCACATTCGGAACACATTCCAGTGGACACACCATGGCAAAGAAAATCCTTCGGGCAGGATATTTCTGGTCCACAATGGAAGCCGATTGTTATCAACATTCTCGAACTTGTCACAAATGCCAGATCTATGCTGACAAGGTGCACATTCCTCCGGTTCCTCTGAACGTCCTGACGACACCTTGGCCTTTTGCAATGTGGGGCATTGATATGATCGGTGAGATCCGACAGACGGCATCCAACGAGCATCGTTTCATCTTGGTGGCAATCGATTACTTCACGAAGTGGGTTGAGGCAGCTTCCTATGCAACGGTAACCAAGAGCGTCGTGGCACGTTTCATCCGGCATAATCTGATCTGTTGGTACGGCGTCCCGGAAAGAATCATTACAGACAATGGTACCAATCTCAATAACAAGATGATCACTGAGCTCTGCGAACAATTCAAAATACAGGACCATAACTCTTCTCCTTACCGGCCGAAGATGAATGGGGCTGTAGAGGCAGCTAATAAGAATATCAAGAAAATTGTGCAGAAGATGACAGTGACCTATAAAGATTGGCACGAGATGTTACCGTTCGCTCTTCATGGGTACCGTACCTCAGCAAGGACGTCAACCGGGGAAACTCCTTTCTCTTTGGTCTATGGCATGGAGGCAGTCTTACCAATTGAAGTCCAGATACCCTCTCTCCGAATAATGAAGGATGCAGACTTGAATGAAGATGACTGGATCCAGACTCGACTTGATCAATTAAACCTTATTGACGAAAAGAGGCTCACCGCTATCTGTCATGGTCAAACGTATCAAAAATGGATGATCAGGGCATTTAACAAGAAAGTCAGACCACAAGAGTATCAAGTTGGGGACCTGGTAATCAAACGCATCATCCTTCCTCAAAGTGATCCCCGGGGCAAATGGACCCCTACATACGAAAGGCCATTTGTGGTTAAACATGTGTTCTCAGGGGGAGCCATGATCCTAACCACCATGGGTGGTGACGACCTTCCTCACCCCGCCAATGCAGACATAGTGAAAAGATACTACGCATGAATAAAAGACCCTCTAGGTTGACATACCTAGGCAAAAATAAGGGCTTTCCGGCGAACCAAAAGGGTTCGGGCAAAAATAAGGGATGAAATAAAAAAAAAATCTGTACACCCGGCAAGTCGAAAACCTGAAAAGGCGGCTTGGGCAAAAATGGGTATCTCGGTGGACTGAAAACCCGAAAGGGCGGTCCAGGAAAAAGTTAGGGATAAAGCGTAACACTATGTCTCATTGGATCACTTCACATCCGGAATTCGACATCAACTATCTGGCTCAGATCTCGGCATCGATCGATCAGCTTCATCTTCAATCAAGCAGCAAAGTAATGAGAGGCTTGAAGACATAAAGGCGATAGCAGAGTTGGAACTCAGTGGGATTGTTCACATAGCTGTTTTGTTTCCTTTTCAAAATTGTAAAATTCTATGGTATTCGGCGACATTCTCTTACTAGGATGTCAGCCTCTTGTACAAAAACGCCTATTCACAGGCAAAATTCAAATCAATACAAATTCACTTGTCCATACAAATTGCCATTGTTTTTTTCTTTTTCTGGTTTGTCTTGCGAAGAACTTCCAATGTTCGTTTTTGATATATGCATTTGACATTAAATTGCTGATTCATAAATATTTGCATATGAAACAAAAGATTAATTACAGGTGACATCAGAAATAGGGGCAATGTGAAGTTATCTGATGTAGTCTGGTTGATTTGTCCGCCAAGGTACCAAGGTAGATCCGACTGAAGAATGTGACCAAATCATCTCAACTCCTCGCAGAGTAAGACAAGATTCAGCATTACTTTCCCCGAAGCAGAGTTGGTCCCCCGTCGATCCTGAAAAGACACAACATTCCCCGGCAGAATATCAGTACCTCAGTACAATTCCAAAAGTTTCCCCGGGAAAGTGGAATTCTTATCCCCGACAGGTCTTAAAGCTTATCCCCAGTAGACTCTGGAAGCTTGTTTCCCGTAGAATACAGACGTCTCTCCCGAGCTTTATTCAAAGTTATTCCTCACAAGGGATTATAACTGGGTTATCCTCAGCTAATTGCCACGGAAGATCGCCATCGGCAAAGTTCTTTCATTCCCCAGCGGAGTTTATCATCGTTATTCCCCAGCGGAATCCATCATTAAAGTCCTCAGCAGGCCTCTCATCGAAACTTCAGCAAAGTATCTCTTCCACGGAGCAATTCCCCGGCCGGTCGTCAAGGATTTATTTTCCTAAGGCGAAATTACATTCATAGAACATTTCACATTTTCATACATCTTGCTTACATACATGATAAAATGCATACAACACTACCTCATGTTGAACATCATGACATCATGCATATCATACATCATGACATTGCATACAACTTATGTTTTTGCCTTTTCAGGGAAAAAGACAATCCCAAAGAAAACTACCTTCAACTGTCACAGTTCCAGATTCGATACCTGTATCTAGCCAGGGCACATCTGAGAGTGATCAGTTTGCAGACTCGATTCCTGTATCTAGCCAGGGCACGTCTGAAGAGTTCAAAGATTCGATTCCTGTATCCAGCCAGGGCACATCTATCAACTACAACAATTCCAGATTCGACTCCTGTATCCAGCCAAGGCATATCTGTTGACCACACTTCCAGACTCTATTCCTGTATCTAGCCAGGGCACGTCTGAAGAGTTCGAAGATTCGATTCCTGTATCCAGCCAGGGCATATCTGTTGACCACACTTCCAGACTCGATTCCTGTATCTAGCCAGGGCATGTCTGAAGAGTTCGAAGATTCGATTCCTGTATCCAGCCAGGGCACATCTGAAGCAACCGACTGTAGATTCGACACCTGTATCTAGCCAGGGCATATCTGCATGAGGAGATTGAAGATCAAACACCTGTAACAAGCCAGGAAAACATCTGTCTTTCTCAAATACACAAGTTCTCGCTAAGGAATCTCTTATGCGATCAACACTTCCAGATGGCATCTATAAGCCCATCTCCCTATCCACCATCTCTCCAAATGGCATCTGTAAGCCCATTCTAGACATCACATTGCTAATACTCCAACATGCGAGTGCAAATTTCTGGGCACTCTAGTGTCCAATCTCCTTTTACCCTCGAGTCACGAAAGGCAAACTTGCCAATCTAACTCTTCAGGTTCAAGAAGATTGAACAGGGGCAACTGTTGTACCCCAAAATTTGCCCTCCCATTTCCTCAACATTTTCTCATCACCAGACCCTTGAAGATCAAGATCCAGTTAGGGTTTCCTCTGCTCAAGACTTCTCCTTGCACTGTTGACCCAAATTAGGGTTTGTGATTGCACAAAGATATTTTGACCTAAAATGCCTAAGATTACTTTCATGCTTCATATTGGACTCCCAAGTTTATCCATATCAAGTTTCAAGTCTTGATTCCAAGTTTTGCCCAGTCAATTGGACAGATGACCTAGAAATCAATTGTAGTGGGGAAAAGTCAACTGTGGCCAATTGACAGTCAAACCTCATGAAAATTGAACCACATCAACATTATGAACTCACATGGACCATTTGATCAAGTTTGGATCACAATTCCACAAGAAATTTGATCAGATCATCAAAAGGGCAAAATGGTCATTTTTTAGGGTTTTGACTGCACAAGGGTAATTTTTGACTGTTTGACCTAGCCAATGGAAAACCAAGCTCACATATGGACTCAAGGACCCCATGGAATTATCTTGACATGCTCAACAAGTTCAAAGGATCCCAAATACACAAGATTGATAGTTGAATTTCCCAGTCAATTGATCAATTTTGACTGTATACTGAAAAGTCAAACTTTGACTTTTTGGTCAAAATCAAGGGTCAAGGTTCATTTTTCATCAAAACATGCCAAATCATGAAACTTGTTCACCAAGAAATCAAGAAATGCAAATTAGGGTTTAAAATGGAAATTTTTCATAACTTAGAATTTTTTCTAAGTTATGGAAAACCCTAATTTTTTCCCAACTTTGCCCCACTTTCTCACCAAGATTCATTTGGATTCAAACAAAAGTCAAAACATGAAAGTTGTAGCTTGTTGCATAATCTACAACTTTGATTCACAAAGTTTTCCCAAATGAGGCTTGTATCTCAAGTTACAATTTTTTGAATAAGGGTACTAAACCATCTTTAACTTAGTGAAAATTTGACCTTTTTGACAAGGTTTTCTACCTAAATTCAAGGCCATTTTCCATACACTTCCACTTGGAATTTCAATTTGAATTTCAAAGATGGATTGTATTACACATTCCAAACTTTCCAAAATGTCCAAGAACTCATCAAACAACCTCATAACTTGAGAGAATCGAATTTCACAATATGGCAAAAACTCACTTTTGAATTGATCATGTACATGTTCATAACTTAGGCCATTTTCAAGTCAGCATAGTTTGTGCTACATTACAGGTCCTAAAACCCTTTGACACTCAATAATTCAATGCAAAACCATTGTGCCAAGATGTTGTTCTAAGCATTTGGATATTACATGGAGAATTAACCCTTAATTAGAAAAAGCATTATTTCCATTTTGAAAAAGTAGAACTTTATGTCCATTTTGCAAATCCAAGTGGTACAGTCAAAATCTTCTAGGCACAAGTTATGAGACACATTTCACTGATCAAGGCCAAGGGTTTCAGCATGTTATGGGGGCCTGCATCAGTCTAGAACATCAACTTGCCTTTTGTTGCTTAAGAAAGAAGAAACATTGCATATCATATACCAACTTCCATATCAGTCAACCAGGCCTTAGAGAAAGATATCAAACATATTCCAAACATTGATCCTAAGCTGAAACACGACCCTAACACCCCTTATACACTCCCATTCCCAAAATCACCTTCAAACTGCAAGAACAGGACAGGGCCTGCAGTTTGAGTGCCATCTCTCTTTCCTCTCAAGCTTTCTTGCCCAAACCAGTTCACACACCTTTCCTATCATCTATGCAAGCTAACCAAAACCTAAAACACGACCTGTAACTCCTCTAACTAGTTCCACCATTTTCACTTTTCTGATTTGCAGGTGAAGTGTTCTAGCACGATTCAAAAGCTTTCAAGATAAAGTAAAGCTTGGAATATCATCCCTGGACCTCAAGGAAGATATACCAATCATCACCTTGCACTGAAAGCTTCTCCATTGCCAGATAGAACTTCAACTGAACAGGTAAGTTCATGAACTCGTATCTCTCTTATTAGGCATTGTTAGCTTTAGGTTTGTGAAGGAAACATGTCACAATCATAGCCCTGAACATGCCCATATAATTAGATTTCATTTATATTATGTGTGCTGCAAGAATTTTGAGCCTGAACATTGATAAAAAGCTAGGTCAGAAATTGGGGGAGAGGAAATTCTCCCTCATCTTAGAGAGTTAAGACAAGTTCTTTATATCCATGAATTCGTCTCTTGATGCTGAACATTTTTGATGTTATGAGTTTTCATTAAAAAGCCAGGAATCAGGATGTTTGAATTAGTGAACCAGGCGCGCGTTTTTTGCCATTGTTTGACCAGAGGTTGAAGAAAGATTATCTGGGCTGGGCCTGTTTTTGTATTTTCTTTTCACACACTCTTTTTACTTCTGAACCCCCTAAGCCCATTTTGTTCATTTTAATGGTTTTTTGACTTTTCTTTTTTTGGCTTGACTTATTTATTTTTCCTCATCATATAAAAAATATAAAAATAATTTTTTGTACCATTTTCCTATTTATTAGATATTTATTTGGTTAGACTAGTTATTTGAACATAAAGAAGTAAATAGATATACTTTTATTTAAAAAATGTTAAAATAGTGTAAATACATTTTTATTTATATTTTATTTCATTTTATATTCTGAAAATATTTTATGTGAAATATGCTTTTTTTCATAAAAATTAAATATTATTATTTTGTGCATATTTAAAATAATTTGTAAATAATACAAATAAATACATATATATTAGTATACTTAGAATAAAATACCAAAATATACATATTTTTATTTTATTAATATTTAATACTAAAAATACATTTTTTACAAATATATTCCACTTTATTTTATTTTTGTATGCAAATAATAAATATTGTACATATAAATTATTTAATACTTTTACTTAATAAAAATTAGGGTTTTTCCCCAAACATAAGAGAAATCCAAAAATATTTCTTTTTTTATTTTGTTTGTTTGACACACAAAAATACTTCTTTTTCATACATACAAAAAAAACCATTTTTTGCATCTTACATATTTATTCTTATTTTATTTATGCAATTAATCACTTGTAAATAATCCAAATTGATGTAATAGTTTAGGTTTAAATTCCTTGTTAAAAATACCCATTTGAACATTTGTACCCCCCTTCCCATATATGGTTTTGTAATAGCTTAGTAAATTTATTTTCACACTTTATTGCTTTCTAATTATACCATGTTAGAATTAGGATTTGTATGCGAAAAAACAACGAAAATAGTTTTGACCTAATTTCAAGATAAACAAGCATGAAAATGGACACACAAATCACACTTGCACCCCCTAGGGTATTCCACTTGTTGCCTTTCAAAATTGGGACATATTGCATGTTAGGTCTCTTTGGGCAAAACAAACAAATCAAATGATCATAGTCCCTCGACGACGCTTTCAAAAAGTTGCCTAAACAAATGATCAAGTCTCTTAAAGAAAATGCCCAAAGATACTTAGCACCATTGCAATTATGGTCTAAACGATGACCCGTGCCCGTCCCTTTCACATCCTAACATGAGATTGTCCACCAAATACAATGGTGGAACAAACTTATTAAAAGGGTTAAAACATAGCAATAAACTTTGAGAAATTTAGGAGTAGATAACCTCTTAGTTACTTGAATCAAAACTTGCAAAAAACAAAACACTTGCCTATTTTTCTAAAACCACACCTCACAACACTTTCAAAACAACTTTCAAAAACAAATGAAAACCTTTTTTCAAAAGACATACACCTTTGTATACATCCCAACATGGATCATTACAAAGGTTGCCACCACATTGGCTTCTTTTCAAAAACATTTTCTAAACCACACATACACAAGCACCATTTCAAATAATTGGAAACAAAAGGCAAGTGATCTAAGCAAATAACTAAGAGCCCATGGATAGAAAGGGTGCTAATACCTTCCCTTTCTATAATCTACTCCCCGAACCTAAGAAAACATCTCAAAGGTTTTTGCTGTGCTTTTTAAACCTTTCCTTAGGATAAAATAAAAAGTCGGTGGCGACTCTTGCTCAACCGAAACATTTGCGAAAACAAACGCAAAACCATAGTCAGTTCTCCCACCGTATCACACACACCATCATATTCCATCATTCCTATTGAGAACATGGAGGAGTATCCGGAAACATTGGCTAGGATGAGGTTGGAAAGAGACACTTGGGAAGAAAAATATCATATCGTAGAGTATCAAAAGAGGGATTTTAATAAATAGTTGAAGAAGAAGGAAGATACGCTATTTCTTCAAGATGGTTGGCTTGTTAAGAAGGATGAGAAAATTTGTCAGAAGGACACTTTGCTTAAGTGATATGCTAGGGAAAGTAAGAGAAAGCAGGAAGATCTGATAAATGTTACCCCTGCTCTCGATGCATGGAAGAAAGTTGTTGATCAGTTGGTGGCCGAGAAGATCGAGATGAAAGCTTTCTATGAAGAAAATATTAGGAAGCTCAGGCTACGAGGAGAATTTGGTTCTTCTTCAGATGTGACTCCTTAGAACCCATAAGACCTAGCTATTTTCCTCTTGTTTTTTAGGATAATTTGAAATGGTACTTTAAGTGTAATCCTTGTATGACTAATGAAATGGGGTTTTTTCAGCTATTTTCAAAAACATGTTGTTTGCAGGCTTATAATTAACGAGTTCATTGAAAACTAACAAAAATAAAACATTTTGTGTCACATATCATACATTCATTCACCATTTAGTATTTGCTTTATAGAGTCTTACTTGTGCCTTTTCCTTCTAATAGTCAAGCTGCACGCAAACTAATCTTTGAGAAAAAATGGATATCACACCAGAGCAAGAGAATTATGAGATTCGTGAAGAGGTGACTATCCTCCGAGCAGGAATGGAAAGATTAATGTCTATCATAGAGAACCTGGTGACTGTTACAGTCACCAACTCCTCCATCTCTTCGTTCAACTCAAGCACAAGACCAAACTATAGTGATCTCTGACATTGTCATCACTCATGTGTCTGTGGCTCCGGTTAGTGTTCCATAATATCAGATGCCACATGGATATCCTTAGGGAATACATCTTAACTTTACTCCTAAAGGATACCAACCTGTTGTTGAAGTTCCTGCAGTGCAACATGTGATGTCAGTTCCGCAACATGGGATGGCTATTCCACCTCCTGTAATTTTTATTCCTCCTCCAGTGGTGCATATTGTCCTATTTGGAAATGAAAAAGTCTACCACGTTGAGCCATCTGAATGTCTGGGTGTTTAAGAGAGGATGGATGACTTCCAGAATCAGTTTCAAGAAATGTAGAAAGAACTTAAGGCCCTTAGAGGAAAAGATCTATTTGGGAAGAACACTCATGACTTATGCCTAGTTCTAAATGTGAAAATACCAGTAAAGTTCAAAGTACCCGACTTTGAAAAGTACAAAGGGAATTCTTGTTCAGAAAGTCACTTGGTCATGTATGAAATAAAAATGTCAATGCAAATTGATAACGACCAACTGATAATCCTTTATTTTTTAGGATAGTTTAACTGGTGCCACTCTTAAGTGGTACATGGGTTTGGATAACGCATAAATTCGTATTTTCAGAGACCTTGGTGAGACACTTGTTTTCCAGTATAAATATAATGTTGACATGGCTCCGGACAAAGATCAACTCCGAGCTATGTCCCCAAAAGATAGAGAAAGCTTCAAGGAATATGCACAAAGATGGCGTGAGGTTGCCGCCCAAATTTGTCCTCCTCTAGATGAGAAAGAAATGACAAAATATTTCTGAATACCTTTAGCCCGTTTTACTATGAAAGAATGATTGCGAGTACACAAAAAATTTTCACCAAAATGGTGAATATGGGAATGCGACTCAAGGAAGGTGTCTGTGATACGGTGAGAGAACTGACTTGAGGTTTTGCATTTGTTTTCGCAAATGTTTCGGTTTAGCAAGAGTTGCCACCAACTTTTTATTTTATCCTAAGGAAAGGTTAAAAAGCACAGGAAAAACCTTTGAGATGTTTTCATGGGTTCGAGGAGTAGATTATAGAAAGGGAAGGTATTAGCACCCTTTCTATCCATGGTTATCCATGGGCTCTTAGTTACTTGCTTAGATCACTTGCCTTGCATTTTCAATTGTTTGAAATGGTGCTTTTGTGTGTGGTTTTGAAAATGTTTTGAAAAAGATGCCTTGTCTAGGCAACCCTTGTAAAAATTCTTTACTCGAATGTTTTACAAAAGGTGTTTGTCTTTTTGAAAAGATGTTTCAAGGTTTTGAAAGTTGTTTCGAAAGTTGTGTTGTGGAGTGTGTTTTGAAAAATGGCAAGGATTTGTTTTGCAAGTTGGTCAAGTAACCAAGAGCTATCTACCCTAAATTTCTCAAAGATCTTTCTCATGTTTTGACCCTTTTAACAGTGTTGTTTCACCATTGTATTTGGTGAACAACCTTGTGTTAGGATGTAAACGGGACGGGCGCGGGTCATCGTATAGACCATGATAGCAATTTTGCAAAGTATCTTAGCATTTTTAAGGGACTAAGATCATTTTTGTAAGGCAACTTTGGATAGCGTCATCGAGGGACTATGATCTTTTGATTTTGTTTGTTTTACCAAGATACTTTGCATGCGTAACATGGCCCATTTTTGAAGGCAACAAGTGGACGTAACCATAGGGGTGTTTGTGTGCAAGTGTGTTTTATTGCATACAAGAATTTATCTTTGAATTGGGATTTTCTATTTCATTGATTTTATCTTGCCATACACATCCTAATTACTAGCATTTATATCTGAAAGCAATAAAAAGCAGAAATATAAAATCCTACGCTATTACAACAATTAGGGGGTGAGGATACATATTTGTACATGGGGTGGTTCAACGAGAAAAAATAGATAAGAAAAGAAAGCAACAAAAACAAGATAGAGAGAAAGAGAGAGGGAGCCAGCGCGCTGCTGAGAGGTCATCAGAAGTTCTGACTCAGGCCCGCTTCCAGATGATCAACCTTTTGGTTAAGCTGTATGAGTCAGAACTTCTGACTCTGGCACCTGCAAAACAGAGACCTGTTAGTGGGAAGATCAGAAGTTCTGACCCCCATGCGCTGCAAGACAAAAGTTTGTTAGTGGGGAAATCAGAAGTTCTGATCCTGCTGGAAATACAATAATTCTTCAGAAGTTCTGATATTATTGACAACAAAACAGGCTTCAGATGTGCTAACGTCAAAGTCAGCACTTGGCTTCTCCCTGTGCTAGTCAGAACATCTGCAATTTTGTTATTTTTCCACAAAACAGAAAACATGTTTGGAACAGCTTCAGCAAATGTCAAAGTGTTTCAGGGGACAGAACCAACAAGGTCACAAGCAGGTTCTATGCTGACTCACTTCCTATCTAAACGTTCCGAGGTATGAAAATCCTCAGAACACAAACAACAACAACATGATGTTTACATTATATTTATTTGAGCATGCAAAGCTGATGATGCTTAGCAGCGTGATGAAGGTCAGCAGGTGCTTACCTGGCTGTTGGAAAAGTTTGTGAATGAGAGCTAGCTTTTAGCTCTGATGGTGTTCTGGACAGGTTCTTTTTTTGAAAGGGGTAGATGAAGGTGTATGTATGGTCAGAGGCTGAAAGGGTGTTCTTTAGTCACAAAGAAAACTGGGTATTGATGAAGTTTGAAGGTAAAAAGTTCAAAGTTATGAAACACTGGAGATTTTGGCAGAGTTTCACAGTACTTTCTTGCTAAAAATTTCTGTTTCTCTTCTAGCAATTTTTCTGGTTTTTGGACGCCCCGTTTCAGTGGACAATGGTGATCTATTTATAGGCAAAACTCTTGTGGATTCTTGAACATTAAAGGCGCCAACAGAGGTTGAATTTTTCTTTGGAAGAAATTCCTGGGAAGTTGTGATAATAGATAGCCTTTCAGCCTAGGCTGGAACAGCATGCATGGATTAGGGAGAAGTGACCTCTTAGGTGGACGGTGGCGCGTAGACCCATGCCTGAATCTGCATAAAGGCGTTTACCAAGCCACACGTGAAGGGACTACTTGGATGAATGTTCAGGAGTGGTTGGGAGAATTAATGAGCATTAAATGGTGATGAGACTTATCAACACCCATATTCTGGTAATAATAAAAAAAACTTGAACCAACAGTTATGCTTTACCAAAAACAACGTAAACCATACTCTGGTCTTGGCCTCTTGTTGTTTTAGCAAATTCTGGAGATTCTCCTGACTTCCTGACACATTCCTTGGATTTGCTTCTGGAAATCCTGGACTTAGAGATTCTGTATCAGTGTAACACCCACTCTTCTGACCCTTTCATCTTCTGATTTCAGCATGTTCTGAAGGAGCCTTCAGACTTCCTTGCTTCTTTTGCATTCCTTTAGCAAACTCTGGCTGAACTTGCGTAACTTCTGAAAGAGTCATGTTCTGTTTGAGGCTTACGTGTTGAACCACGTTTGCAACTTCTGACTGAGTTGATGTAGCTGCTGAAGAGCCAACTTCTGACTGCGTTGAGCCCAGCTTGCAACTTCTGACCGTTGAGCCAAGCTTGTAACTTCTGACCGTTTCTATCTGGAGTTTGGTCCAGAAGTTCTGAAGCGCTATTTTCTTCTTAAACACCCATTTTTAGAGAAAAATTCCAAATGTTTAGAATTTAATTTTTCTCAAGATAAAAGTGTTGCCTTTAGAGCTTGTGTGATCATTCTGCTCTTGTAAATGGTTTGCTTGGGCAAAAATGATAATTCAGGACTCGGATTTGTTTCAGAGGGAATCCAAGATGATTTCCTGAAGAAAGAGAGGGCAAATTTTGGGGTACAACAGTGTCTGTGAAGGACGCTTAACCAAAGAAGTTAGTTCATCAACTGAGGTCAAAAGGTTTGGAAGTAGTTTCTCCAATAAGAAGGAGCAAGATATTAACGTAGTTTCACATGGAAGACCAAGAAGAAGGTATCAACAATAAGATGTTGCAGCTGTTACTCCCATCATTAATCCAACACATGTGGTTCCAGCTTACCAGTCACAGTTTCTCCAGCAGCAAAGAACACAACAGCCTCAGTAACAGGCCTATAACAATCAATAATCGACATATAACAACCAATAGAACAGAGTAAGAAGTGTGCCACGTTTTGACCCGATACCAATTGCATATGTTGAATTGTTACCTGGGTTATTACAAAATAATATGGTTCATACAAGATCACCACCTGCTATCCCAAAAGACATTCCGTACTTGTATAAAGCAGATACCCACTGTGCATTTCACCAAGGAGCTCCATGCTACAACTCAGGGAATTGTCTTCTGTTGAATATTGAAGTCCAGAAATTGGTCAGGAGTGGTATCTTATCATTCAGAGATGTCAGTCCAAATGTTCAAGCTAATCCACTGCCTAATCATGGAGGACACACTGTGAACATGGTGTATGGATGTCCTGGCGCATACCGTATCTTTGATGTCCATTTGATGAGAGGAAATCTGATACAAATGCATGCTACCTTTTGCAGTATGAATGATCCAGAACGACATGGTTATGGTTCTTGTCGGACCTGAAGGTAGAGAAAACACAAGAAATGGGGGATTGAATTGGGTTTTTATAAAATATTCCCCTTTAGAAATTTTGAACACTCAAATGATAAAAGCTATAGAATTCAATGAAGATAAAAAAGACACATTTGGTTTATCCAGGTTCACCTTCAAAAAGGTTACTCCTGTCCACCCTCCTCAGGTGATTCTGCCTTCGACAAGGACTTAATCCACTATAACCAAATTTGATTACAAATGCACGGGCTACCCGCCGGTGACTAAAAACCATACAATGATCCACAATCATTGACCCCTTAAGAAATCTGACCAACCTAGTTTTTCTTAACAGGATTTCACAATGACCCGTAACCATTGTCATCTTGAGTATCTGACTAACACTAGTCACTCAAGGAACAATACAATGATACGTTCAGTGATCTCCATGAGATATAATGATCATTGACCCTATAAGAAATCTGACCAATCTGGTCTTTCTAAATGGGATATCTCACAATGATCCTCTGCTAGTGATCTCTTAAGAATTCTGACCTTCCCGGTCCCCTAAGAAATAAAGCGATCATTGACCCTATAAGGATTGACCAATCATGGTCTCTTAATAGGTATCAATAATGACACACAACCATTGTCTTCTTGAGTATCTGACCTTCACTTAGTCACTCAAGGAACCATTAACTTACAATTGACAAAGTTTGTGTTTACATGATTGCTTCTATTAAACAGATTACAAAAATGATTAAGTTCTAATTGTTTAACACAACTTTAAGCAACAACTCTTTTGTTCAAACAATTTAAATGAAAAACTAAAACTATAACACAATATGAGAAACAACTCTTGTGTCTTTTACATTAATCTACAAATATGTATTTGATTAGAAGTTGAGTAGCATCTTGTAGTGTTCTTCTTCTTCATCTTCTTCGTTGAGCAACTTATGAGCAACAACTTCTTGCTTTTTCATATTTTTATCAAGATGTATATGATGAGAATTTGTGTAGCATCTTGTATAATTATTCATCTTCATCTTATTTATTTGTTGAGCAAGTTATGAGCAACAACTCCTTACTTCTTCTTTCTTTTCATATCTTCTTTTTATCTCTCATTCTTGTTTGTGGACTTCATTGTTGTCAATATGATCGACTTCTTCAAATTGTAATCAGTCCATTTGATCTTCTTATATAGCCTTAAAAAAATCGTTGTAAGTATAGAAAGGTACTTTCTCCTTCCAACGGTTGATTCCCAACAAATATATTCAAGATAGGTTTGAAATAGTACAAAAAGTCACTTTCCTTAGCCTACTGCTTGCAGTAGTTAGCATAAGAATGTGGGAGACAACTTCTGTGAATGGTACAACCAATATTATCATAGTGGAATTTATGGTGTACTTTTTGTACTTATTCTTCTTGACTAAGTTTCTTGATATTTTATCTTCTGATGATGTACTTCTTATTCTGAAGTATTAAGCTTGGAAGAGATTAATCACTTTGTATTCGTTCTTCGGATGAATAACTAATGAGTAGTTCAGAAACTACTTTATTGTTGTAACATAGGAACATCAGAGTTTTCAGAACCATGACTTGTCTTCAGAAATAATAGCAACAACTTTTCTGAAACATGAAGCTTGACTTCTGATCTTAGAACTGGTCTTGAAGGCGTATTTCTTATATGATATGAGAGATGAAGATTAAGTGAGAAGATGTTTCATTTCAAAGTATTTCATTAGTGGATTATTGTTTTCAGATATATAAGAAACAACTTGTCTAATAAACAAGTCTTGTCTTTGTAGGTGAATGCTTTTCTGAAGTTTGATATCAAAAGCTTTTCTGATGTTTGGATCTTGAAATCATATATTAGGACAACAACATTTCTGATTCTCAACGAATTTAGAGCTTTGGTTCTTTTCTTCTTACTGGATTGATTCTGTTGATGAATGGTAGTAATCTATAAGATACTTCTTTGTTGTAGAGTCATAGTCTTTCAGATATTTGAACATTGTCTTCAGATATACATGCAACAACTAATCTAAGGAATAACTTCTTTGTTTGAAGATGAAACCTTTTATAATTTATACATCTTGATCTAGTCTTTGATTTCTGATGACAGCTTTTCTGAGTTGCATATCTGATGTCTGATTTCTGAAGCAGAAGCTTATATCAACACATCTTATTTTTGACGTTGAATCCTTTCTTTCTGATCTCTTGAATTCTGATCTTTTAGTTGAGCTGAAAGCAACAACTTATGTCAGCTATATCTTGGTTTCTGATCTTGAATTCTTTCCTTTATGATATTTTCAATTCTAAGCTTGTTTTTGAGCATCTTCATTTCTGATATCTTGACTTCTTAGTTCTTGATTAGAAATGCGTGTATTTCATAAACTATCCCAGTCTTCAAAATCTTGACGTTGTCTTCAGATCTATGAGCAACAACTCTTCTAATGAACAAATCTTGACTTCTGATCTTTGTGTTGAAATCTTGTTTTCTTGTGTAATCTGATTTCTAATCTTTTGAAGCTTGATCTCTACTTAGAAATTCATCGAGATTCTTTTCTCGTTTAACATTCAACATTCAACAAAACTGCTGATGTTACATTAGAAACAAACTCAATGGTTCTTCTTCTGAGTGGTAAAGTGATTCTGATGATACCTTGATTAAGACTATCCAAAATTCTAATATCTGTACACTCAATGAAACCATTAGAACTAAAATTGTTCTTCATAAAATATATTTATTGTTATCATAAAAATATAGATATGTAAACACATATCCAAATCTTTTTCTAACAGGATCTGTTGTAGAGACTCCCGTGGATGCTTCATTGTGAAGAGAGGCCTTCAATGCCTACTAGATCAGGGTATCATTCAAGTCACTAGAAACCATGATGATAATGGGGTGAATTTAATTGTAAGCTATTCAAATGAGCATATGACTTCAGATTTTGACATGATTACTCATATAGATATACATGCCAAGTTTGTTGAATTGGGGTTGATTGATTTCAACCATGATAGTTGTCCGAAATATGAAGACCTCATGGATGTGCTACCTTGAGGAAAGACCTCCAAATACTGAATAACCTATGTTTGTTTAGGGATGAAGCAATGGCTGGTATCATTGTTAGAAGAAAAAAAATGAAGAAGTGTCACCTGACCTGTGCCGTCAATTGAGGATTATACTGATCTAGGTGTTGAGACCATTATTTATAATGGAAAAGATGAGGATGCCGGAGTGAATATCATAATCCCTCATTTTAACATACTTGCGCCTTTGGAATTAACATATAACAGTCAAAGAGCACCCGTTTCTCCTATGGTAGTTTACTTTCCAGGACCAATTACCTATGAGTCTGATAAAGCTGTGTCATATAAATACAATGCTACCATGATTGAGAATGGAAAAGATATTCCCATTCCATATCCTTCTTATGTTATTAACATAGCTGATGTTAGTGGTCTGACCTGTAGTGGTCGTATGTTCTCCAACGTACCTCCGAGAAAAGTTAGAAATGTCGCAGTTGAATCTCTCGTTATGATCCCTAATCCTGGGGTAGAGAATGGACAATCCAGTAAGACCGGTTTGAATGATGATGCTGATGAAGTCGTGAAATTGATTAAAAAGAGTGAATACAAAGTGATAGATCATCTTTTGCAGACACCTTCCAAAATCTCTATACTCCCTTTGCTAATGAATTCTGAAACCCACAGGGAAGCAATGATGAAAGTATTAGACCAAGCATTTGTTTACCATGATGTAACGATTTACCGATTGAGCGAGATAATGGAAAATATCACTACATGTGACAACCTGAGCTTTAGTGATGAAGACCCCCCAAAGGAAGGAAAGAATCACAATTTTGCATTGCATATCTTCATGAGTTATCTTTCAGATGGTTTGTCCAACGTGGTGGTAGACACCAGCTCATCACTAAAGGTCATGCCTATATCTACACTGTCTAGAATCTCATATCAGGGCACTCCTATAAGGAGTAGTGGGGTCATTGTTAAATCATTTGATGGTTCCAGGAAGACGGTAATCAACAAAGTGGACCTCCCAATGAAAGTCGGTCCTCACTCTTTCCAGATAACATTCCAAGTAATGGATATACATGTTGCTTATTATTGTTTATTGGGACGACCATGGATTCATGATGCGGGAGCCGTCACTTCAATACTTCATCGAAAGCTGAAGTTTGTGAACAATGAAAGTTGGTTGTGGTAGGTGGAGAGCAGGCTTTAATAGTGAGTCACCTCTCGTCATTCTCCTACATTAATGCTAGTGAAGATCTTGACACTCAGTTTCATGAACTTTCTATTGCTGATGAAATTACTAAGAAGAATGAAGGATCCATTTCTTCGTACAAAGATGTGCAACAGGTGGTAAAAAGTGGTATAGGTACTAGTTGGGGTGTCGTGTTGGAATGATTTGAAAACAAGTTCCTTGAAGGTCTAGGTTTTTCTTCCACATCCGACCAAACTGATAAGAGAGACACTGTCATCCATCCAATTCAGGAGATGTTCTGTAGTGCAGGATTTGTCTACCCAACAACGCCTGAAGTTGACGCCATTCTTGAAGATGATCCTGAAGAGGATTCACCAAACTTCATAACACATGGAAGGATTTTCTAGAACTGAATCGCTGTTGATGTTCCCTATGTTATTCACGTCTCTAAGTAATACTCTTGCGCTCGGCCCAAGGTGAAAGAGTAGTTATGTGGGGCTTTGTTATGCCCAAGGTGGAATTTTTTTTTGTATCGGGCTTTTGTTTCAAGTTTACCGTCATTAATAAAAGTCATATACGACAACAACTTGTGGACCGATCTTCAAACTTCTCAGAAAGGACCAAGGTTGCATCTGGGATGAAGATTTCCAAAGGGAATTTGATAGTATCAAATAGTACCTGCTTGAACCACCCATTCCGATCCCTCTAGTAGAAGGAAGACAATTGATTATGTATCTAACTGTGTTAGAAGATTCTATGGGCTGTGTTTTGGGCTAACAAGACAAAATTGGAAAAAAGAGCCCACTATCTATTATCCGAGTAAGAAATTTATAGATTGTGAATATCGATACTTCATGCTTGAGAAAACTTGTTGTGCTTTGTCTTGGACTTCTAAGCGTCTTTGTTAATACATGATTAATCACACTACTTGGTTGATATCCAAAATGGATCCAATCAAGTATATTTTTGAGAAGCCTGCGTTGATCGAAAGGATTGCCTGCTAGAAGATGCTATTATCAGAGTATGATATTGAGTATCACACTTAGAAGGCTATAAAATAAGTATTCTAGATTTCCATTTGGTGCACCAACCTATTGATGATTACTAATCTGTCAGATATGACTTTTCAGACGAACATGTGATGTTCCTCAAGGTTAAAGATTATGATGAACCTGTGTTCAGGGAAGTGTCTGATCCTGAATCCTGATGGGGTTTAATCTTTGATGGAGTTGTTAATGATTATGAAAGTGGAGTTGGGGAAATTATCATCACCCCTAAAGGTGTTCGTATTCCTTTCTCTGCAAGATTAATGTTTGACTGCACCAACAATATAGTAGAGTACGAGGCTTGCATTACGGGTCTTGAAGAAGCAATTGATCTTAGAATTAAGATCCTCAATATATACAGAGACTCACCTTTTATGATTAACCAGATAAGAAAAGAGTAGGAGACTCCTCACCCTGGCTTGATCCCTTATAAAGATTACACAAGGAGATTGTTAACTTTCTTTAACAAAGTTGAGCTATACCACATTCCCTGTAAAGAGAATCAAATGGCCAATGTTTTAGCCACTTTATCTTCCATGTACCAAGTGAATCATCGCAATGATATGCGTACAATAAAAATCATGCATCTAGAAAGGCACGCCCATGTGTTTTCACTAGAAGAGGTCACAAACAATAAGCCTTGGTTCCATGGCATTAAATGTTTCCTACACACTCAAGAATACTCGCCTAGGGATTCCTGTAAAGACAAAAAAACTTTGAGAAGACTATCTGGTAACTTTTTGCTGAATGGTGATGTAATATACAAAAGAAACTTTGATATGGATTTGCTGAGATGTATGGATAAGTGTGAGGCAGATTTACTGATGCAAGAAGTCCACGAAGGGTCCTTCGGTACCCATGCCAACAGACATGTAATGGCTAAGAAAATGTGAAGAGCATGTTACTATTGGCTGACAGTGGAATCCTATTATTGTAAATATATGAAGAAATGTCACAAGTTCCAGATCTATGCTTATAAAATTCATGTGCCTCCGACTCTTCTCAATGTTCTTTCTTCTCCGTGGCCTTTCTCTATGTAGGGCATTGATATGGTCGATATGATTAAACCCAAGGCCTTGAGTGGACATTGTTTCATTCTGGTGGCAATCAATTATTTCACCAAGTGGGTCTAAGAAGCTTTATACACAAATGTGACTCGCCAAGTAGTGATCAAGTTTATCAAGAACCAAATCATCTGCCGGTATGGTGTGCCAAGCAATATTATCACTAACATGGATCAAATTTGAACAATAAAATGATGAAAGAACTCTGCGATTATTTCAAGATAGAACATCGCAACTCCTCTCCCTATATACCAAAGATGAATGATGCTATTGAGGATGCTAATAAAAACATCAAGAAAATTATTCAGAAGATGGTTGTAACTTACAAGGATTGGCATAAGATGCTACCATTTTCTCTGCATGGTTATCGCACATCCGTCTGCACTTCGACAGTGGAAACTCAATTTTCTCTGGTATATGGAATGGAAGCAATACTCCTTGTAGAGGTTGAGATCCCATCAATGAGAGTTCTAATGAAAGTTGAGTTATCTAAGGCTGAATGGTGTCAAAGTAGATATGACTAGTTGAATTTAATTAAAGAGAAAATGATGATGACCTTATGTCATGGCTAGTTATATCAAAAGAGAATTAAGTAGGAATTCAATAAAAAGGTTCGACCTCGTGAACTCAAAGAAGGTGACCTTATGCTTAAAAGGATCTTGTCTTTTCAGCCTGATTCTAGGGGCAAGTGGGCTCCTAATTTTGAAGGCCTATATATGGTTAAAACAACCTTCTCTGGCGGTGCATTAACTCTTATGACTATGGTAGTGAGGAGCTCCCTACCCTATGAATGCTGATGTAGTTAAGAAATACTTTGTCTAAAGAAAATAAAATAACAACTCACTAAGTTGAAAACCCGAAAGGGCGACTTAGGAAAAAATGAGCGTCTCGGTGGACTAAAAACCCAAACGGACGGTCCAGGCAAAAATTAGAGACATAAACAGAAAAATAATTCACCCCGGTAGGCTGAAAACCCGAAAGGGCAACCTAGACAAAAGTTAGGAATTTTTATGACAAGTAACTACATTAGGCCAAACTTGATCTTCTTGAAGCAATTACAAAGGTTCTTCATTAAATCGTCTGCATCGAAGTTTGAACACAATTGGAATTCAAAGTTGATAGGGAGGATATGATTATCTATTTCAATATAACCTTTCCCATATAAATACCATTTTTTCCAACTTTGTAATGATCCATGGAGTTACGCCATTTGCGAAGTACCATTTCTATTAAATAAAATTTGAGCCTTTGTTCATTTGTTTGTGTTGTACCCCAAAATTTTCCCTCTCATTTATCAAGATTTTCCTCACAAGACTTCTTGGACTCAAGACAAGATTAGGGTTTGCTCAGCTCAAGACATCACCTTGCACTGATAACCTGAAATTAGGGTTTGAGTTTGCAAAAGGATTTTTGGACTATCAATGCTTCATGTGACTTTCATACACCATCTTGGACCCCTAAGATTTCTCATGTTAAGTTTCAAGCCTTGGATCACATTTTTGACCAGTCAATTGGACAATTGACCTAAATATCAACTGTATTGGGGAAAAAGTCAACCATGGCCAATTTACAGTCAAAATTCATAATTTTTTATCCACAAAAACATTTTAGACTCATATGTATCATTTGATCAAGTTTGGATCACAACTCCTCAAGAAATTTGATCAAATCATCAAAAGGGCAAAATTGTCAAAATTAGGGTTTTGACTGAGAAAGGGCAATTTCTGATTTTTAACCTAGCCAATGGCCAATTGGGTTCAAGCATGATTTCAAGGACTCAATAGAATCATCTTGACCTAATCACATAGTTCAAAAGATCTCAAATGCATAGGATTGACAGATGAATTTTGCAGTCAACTGATCAAAAATCAACTGTACACTAAAAAGTCAAACTTTGACTTTTTGGTCAAAATCAAGTGCCAAGGGTCATAATTCATCAATAAATGTCAAAATGTGAAACTTGTTGACCAAGAAACCTAAAATTTCAAATTAGGGTTTTAATTTGAAATTTTTCATAACTTAGAATTTTTCTAAGTATGAAAAATTTCTTATTTTTTCCCAACTTTCCACAACTTTTTCACCATGATGCAATTGGATTCAAAGAAAACTTCCAACATGAAAGTTGTATTCCTCCATGAAATCTACAACTTTGATTCACAAAGTTTTCCCAAAAGATGCTTGGATCTCAAGATATAAATTTGTGAATAGGGGTCCATGAACTAAAAGACTTAGTGAAAATTTGCCCTAATTTAGGCAAATTTTTGACCCAACTTCATGGGAATTTTTCATCTAGTTCCAAGAGGTATCTCAAAATGTATTTCAAAGATGGATTGTAGATCATGTTGCAACCTTTCCAAAATGTCCAAGAACTCTCCAAGATCATTTGTGGTTAGGGAGAATCGAAGAAGAGAAAATGGCATTTTGTCACTTTTGTGCAAGCCATTTTCACAATGCTTCAAGTTGCAAATCAGATCCTAGCATGCTTTTACCTTGCATTACAGGTCCTAAATCCGTTCTACACTCTATAATTTAATGCTAACTCAGTGGTTAAAGCCTTTGTTTTCACCTTTGGAGCATTATACAAAAGATTAATCCATAAATGGCATAAATGGCACATTGCCATTTTGATAAAGCAAGCTTTTGCAAACTTTATTAGCCTTGAGCCTTGGACTTGTTCCTTGGATGCAGGCATTTTCCACAGATAATAAGCAAAGTATACCAACCTCTGCATCTAGCAAGCAAACAAGGACAAGCATGTTGGCATAAGTCTTGTCACTTTTCTTCAAAAGCAAGAAAGGTTGCAAAAGTCAAAAGAACTTGGACATCTGATAAAGAGAGGTTTTGGCCATATTCAGAAAAACTTCATAAACTTGTTGTAAGCTAGAACACGAGTGCACAACATCTGAAACTCTCCCAAAACACAAAAACACATTTTTCTGTCCAAACAGGGCAGCTTCTGCAAAATTCTTGCCATTTCAATATTGGCTCGCGCGTTTCTCCATTTAACACTTGGAACACCTTCCATACATCACATCCAAGCTATCCAAGCCCTTGTCCTGTTGCTGTAACCTCTATTTCAGACATCACCATTTCCAAACTTGAAGGTTGCAGGTTGACTTCTACAGGGAGTTTCAAGCATCCTCAGGGCCAGCTAAGCATTGGAATAGCTTGAGGGAACTTCAAGGAAGCTCACGTGATCCTCAGGCCTCACTCAAAGTCCCCACATTGCCATATCCAAACTCAGCTGAACAAGGTATTTTTCAAAAGTCTATCTCTCTATTTAGGAATCCTCAAGCTTTGATTTGTGAAGCAAAAATGTAATCCTTAACTTGCTGAAGCTGTACATATGCATAGTTATCATTTATATTAACTGAGTAGTGAGAATTTAAAGCTTGAAGTTCATGAAAAAACTAGGTCAGAAATTAGGGCCATTAAAATTCTCCATAATCTTTGAGAGTTAGGTCATGAATTTTATATCATTGGAATCGTGATCAAGAATGCTACATTTTTCATGTTGCAAGTTTTTGTTTTTGTGCAAAGAATAGAGAGTTGCAGGTTTGAACTCAGAACACGCGTGCAAGCTAAAGGACAGGGATGAAGATGATGGTCTGGGCCTGAGCGCGCATTGGGCTTCTGTTTTTGCTTCCCATACCCCGTGATCCACTATTTGCACCCCCTGCTTCATATTTTTTATTTTTGCATATTTTCTCATATTTTTTATGTTTATTGACTTTATTATTTTTTTCTGAACATTAAAAAATCACAAAAAATATTTTCTTAATTTTTTGCATTTTATTTTATTTTTTATCTTATTTTTTGCATAAAATATTGATTATTTAGAATAAATAGAATCTATTTTCTTAAACTAAATAGTAAACACATTTAAAAATATCATACCTTTTTATTTTTATTATTCATACACATAAAATATTATTTCCACATATATTTTAATTTTTAATATTTATTAACAATATTATTTATTATTTCTTGTATAAAAATAGACAAAATAAAATAAATATAGAATATATATTTCTTTTAATCAAAAACTAGGGTTTTACCCCTTTCAAAAATAATAATATTATTTTTCTTATTTTTAGGACTTAAATAATATTATTCTCTCACACATAAAACAAATACAAAACATTTTTGCATTAATTACATTTTATTTGCATATTTAAATATTTGTATATTTATTTATCTTGTACAATTATTCAATTGGGTTGTAATAGTGTTTTAGGGTTTTATTTTGTGCAAATATCCCCATTCAAAAACTTGTATCTCCCCTCCCATAATAATTGTTGTAATAGCTTAGATTTACTTCACGCAATTTATCGCATTATATATTTGTGTAGTAAACTAGGGTTTTGCATGATAAGACAAAAAATCAAACAAATAGCATGACCTAATATAAGACAAACAAAAGCATGTAAAATGACAACACATTGCACACAAACATCCTTAGGGTTTCACCCACTTGGTTGCCTAACAAAATGACCATGGTATGCATGCAAAGTATCTTGGCAAAACAAAACAAAACAAAAGATCATAGTCCCTCGATGACGCTATCAAAAGGTTGCCTAAACAAATGATCTTGGCCCCTCAAAACTTGCTAAGATACTTGGCACCATTGCTATCATGGTCATACGATGACCCACACCGTCCCGTTTAACATCCAAAGATAGGGTTGTCTACCAAAACAATGGTAGGTCAACAATATCAAAGGAATAAAAATGTATAAAAAAGACTTTTGAGTAGGTAGAATGCTTCTAGTTACTTGATCAATTTGCAAACAATCCTTGCTATTTTCAAACAAACACACAAACATTTTCAAAACATTTCCAAACAACTTTCAAAACATTGAAACATTTTTCAAAAGACAAACATCTTTGTATACATTCTTACGAACGAGAATCATTACAAAGATTTCCTAAACAAAGGCCTCTTTTTCAAAATACTTTCAAAACCACACAAAGCACCATTTCAAACAATTGCAAAAGCAAAGCAAGTGATCTAAACAAGTAACTATGAGCCCATGGAAAACCATGGATGAAAAGGGTGCTAGCACCTTCCCTTTTCCTAATCTACCCCCCGAACTCAAGAAAACATCTCAAAGGTCTTTCCTATGCTTTTTTACCTTTCCTTTTGGATAAAATAAAAGTCAGTGGCGACTCTTGCTAAACCGCAACATTTGCAAACACAAACGCAAAACCTCAAGTCAGTTCTCCCACCGCATCACAGAACTGGCGACTCTGTTGGGGAATTATATAAAAGTGGGGTTACCTTAGGGTTTTAGATCACCTTTACATGCTTATCTTGCTTGACTTGTTTGCTTTACACTTTTGGTTCTATTGTTTGGGTTTGAATCCTCTACCCGGATTTGGGAAACATTCATAGGTAAATAGCAATACGTTGTGGAAACTGTGCGGGGTATACTGACATGGTCTAAGCAATAGCTATGTTAGTGCGACATATTTGTGGGTACCGGTAGCCTTTGAGTCAATCAAAGAGAATACAAGGCCGCTGAGTGATGTCATGAAGCACTAATGGACTTCTAGAACCTTTACTTGACCAACTTGGCCTTTTAGGATGTAGTGAGATGACCGGCTTTGGTGCAGTCCGAAGTTGGTAGATACTCGATACTACACTCATTGAGGGTTGGTTCCTTGGAATATTTCCATTTCCAGTAAAGAGGCTGAATTGAAACAATGAACAAGGAAACAATCCAGTGATATTGAGCTCCTTAGAACCCGATTACTATTTCTAGGACAGGTTGAGCCAACTAAACTTCAAGAGGGTACTTACCTATGAAACCCCATGCAAGCCTAAAACTAGGGAATTGTGTGATTTGTTTGTACATATATACTTGTACATAACATCATGAAAATCATGAACATCATTTGCATCCACTAACCATTTCAAGGATTTTGGAGATTCATCTTTGTTCTTGTTTTGTAGGTTATGGATTCACTTCGCAGAAAAACTGTCCAAATCAACCTTGTAAGAATTCCTCCACAACTCAAGGAGCTAGCTTCAAGGATTCCTGAGAATTCTCCATTCACCGAGAGACATGGTCGTCTGCTCAACTTAGTCACTTCCAACACAGAGGAGGATATGGTGAAAGTTCTCTTCCAGTTCTTTGACCCTTTGCATTACTGCTTCACATTTCCTGACTACCAGCTTGTGCCTACTTTGGAGGAATTTTCTCAACTCTTGAGGATTCCTATTCTCAATCAACTACCCTTCAACGGTACGGAAAGAGATCCAAAGCCATAAGAGAGTGCTCAAGCCCTGCACTTGCACTCATCTGATGTCACAACATATTGGGAAACTAGAAGTGGTGTCAAAGGCTTCTTGTCAAAGTTTCTGTTTGAGAAGGCCCAAAGCTGTTGGAATTCTCTAGACTTGCAAGCTTTTGAGGAGATTGTAGCTCTTCTCATCTATGGGATGGTCTTGTTCCCTAATCCTGACCAACTCATAGATGTAAGTGCTGTCAAAATCTTCATGACTCACAACCTGGTGCCTACATTGCTTGGGGATATCCTCCACTCTTTTCACACTCGTACAATGAGGAAAAAAGGTGTTCTCATGTGTTGCACTCCTCTCCTGGCAAGATGGTTTATTTCTCATCTTCCCCAATCAGTCTTGAAAAATGAGCAAGGTTTGAGGTGGTTACAACGATTGATGACTCTTACCCATTCAGATATTCATTGGTGTTCTCGATCAAAAGAGAATGTCATCATCATTGACCGTTGTGGGGAGTTCCCTAATGTCCCTCTACTTGGCATTAGGGGAGGCATCACCTACAACCCCTGCTTGGCTCTGAGACAGTTTGGGTATGCCCGAAGGGATGGCCCATATGACATGCTGGTTCAAGGCTTGGTTTTCGACTTCGACAACGACAATCAAGGACTCCGACAAAGGTTCATCCGAGATTGGAGGATGCCAAACAAGGTAGACAATAAGACCCTGGGACACAAGAATTCCATCCCTCTTGAGCCTTACCTCAAGTGGGTACGAACCCGCGCCCAAAGTCTTATGATGCCTTATCCCTCCATTCTCCCAGTGATTATAGAGCCTGTTATGGAAGGAGAGGTTCCATACACCCTCCTACATCTTGACATGCCAACATCACTAGAAGATCTACAAAGGAGTTGGATACAGCTCAAGGGAGAGCGCGATACTTTCGAAGCCCAATTCTACGCAAGCGAGAATAAGGTTTTGGAACTTACTCGGTTACTTCACGAAGAGCAGACTCTTAACACCTACATTACACCAAAGAGGATGCGCAACGTCTTTTTACCTTAGAATTTTGTATTATTTTGCCCAAGGGGCATTGATGTACTAACAAATTCTATCTTATTAATATGACGTGTGTTTCTTTTTTGTTTAAAACAAATTTTGAATTTCTGAATCCTTGAAAGTATTACATGAATACATATCATTCATCATATGCATAAACAGGTCTTCACACCAAGTTTCCTCATCTCTCTGTTGTTTATTTCAGCAAGATGGATATTGAACAAACGGTCAAAGATTTGCAAGCTCAGAATTCACAATTCCAACAGTTGCTCATGACCCTAGCCAAGGGGTAGGAGGAACTCAAGACTCTACTAGAGAAAGAGAAAGAGAAAAAGAAGAAGAAGAGAGCCGGTGTGGTTGTCATGGGCAGAAGTTTTGAAGGACAAGCCAAACGGACCTTGGAATTCCCATCAACATCTGAAGAGGGGGAAGGAAAAGGAAAAGGAACGACAATGCCATCATATTCTGAAGCAGAAGAAGAGGAAGATGAGTACTACTCTGAACAACAGTATCCTCCGGCCGATGACAAATACAAAAACTTGGAAGAGCGTCTAGCTCCTATGGAAGTGCAAAGAGCACTAGGGCTGGATTTTGAAGAGTTAGGGTTGGTTTCTGGAATTATAATCCCTCCTAAGTTTAAAGTGCCACTATTTGCTAAGTATGATGGGGTCTCTTGTCCCAAGATGCACCTACGATCTTATGTTAGGAAGATTCAACCACATTCTTCTGAAAAAGACCTGTGGGTCCACTTTTTCCAAGACAGTCTATAAGGAATGCAACTTGATTGGTTCTACCAGTTGGAGAGAGCAGATGTCCATAATTGGGAAGACTTAGCAGCCGCCTTCTATAAACAATATCAATACAACGCCGACTTGGCACCAACCCGTACTCAGCTACAGAGTATGGCTATGGCTACCAATGAGGGCTTCAAAGACTACGCCCAAAAACAGAGGGATTTAGCCGGAAGGGTGCAACCACCTTTATCTGAAAGAGAGCTAGTGGACATGTTCTTGGGGACTCTGTCAGGTCCTTTATTTAATCACCTGATTGGAAGCTCCTCTGCAGGTTTCACTGAGTTGATTCTAACTGGCGAGAGGGTGGAAGCCGGTATTAGAAGCGGGAAAATTCAGAAAGATGCATCTACCTCTGCTGCTGTAAAAAAGCCCTTCACTGGGAAGAAGGAAGTGTCTGCTGTCTATGCATAGAGAAATAAGGAAAGAACCGAACGACGACCAACAATGGGGGCCGTTATGATTCAAAAGTCTGCATCAGATCAGTCGAGAAATAACCAGCCGAGAAATGATCAGCCGAGAAATAACCAGCAAAGGGTGGAAAGGCCTGTAAGGAAATTCACCAAGATAAACATGACTCCTGCTCAAGTCATACCACATCTCTTGAAGTTGAACCTGGCCATGCTAAAGGAGGCCCCTAAAAATCCTAACACTGCTTCTCCATATTACCATCCCAACGCCAGGTGCGCTTACCATTCAGAAAGTCCAGGGCACGACACCAATAACTGTTGGGCTCTGAAGAATAAGATTTAAGATATGATCGACGCAAAGGAAGTTGAATTTGAAGCTCCTGAAAAGCCGAATGTTATCTCCGCTCCGATGCCTAGGCATGGACACAATGCCAATGCTGTGGAAGAAGATCTGTTTGTTTCTACTGTGGATGAACTGTCAACTCCTCTCCTAACCATCAAGTTGAATTTGTTGAAGGATGGCGTCTTCCTAGGATGTGACCAAGATTTCCATGCTTGCCTATCCTCCCCATTTGACTGTCCTCTATTGAAGAAAGGAATCCAACAATTGATTGATAACTGAGAAATTTTGTTCGAGAAAGCTCCTGTCTCACCCATTCCAGTTCCAGAAGTTTCTATAATAACCATCTACGCCAATCCTTCCAGGGTTCCTAAAAAACCCGTTAGGATTACATCTGTTCCAGTGACTACTCCGTTGAAGATAACAATGCCCGGGCCAACCCCATACAAAACCGATAAAATGGTACCATGGAACTATGGTGGAGAAATCTACTACCATGTTGTCAAACAGATTGAACAGACCATTGAAGAAGAAAGCTCTGAGGAAGATAATCCCGACATCAGTAACATTGCCGGAACAAGCAAAGTTACCCGTAGTGGAAGAATCTTTTCTCCAGAGATTGCTCCTCCAACAACAGCCTTTGGACCCGCGGCCATTCCGAGGATTACACCTATACCAGTAACTGTACCTGTAAGTGTACCCACTGACAAAAACAATACAATTCCCATCCCTATTTCCGTTGCTGAGAAAAATGGAAAGAATGTTCAAGAGGAGCCTGTCTTGACGAAGGCTTAATTACTAGTCATTCCTGAAACATCCCAGAAAGAGATGGAAGAAATTCTGAGGATCATTAAGAAAAGTGATTATGATGTGGTGGAACAACTGGGGAAGACCCCCTCCAAAATCTCTATGTTAGCCCTGTTGCTGTGCTCTGAGGCACATGCTAAAGCTTTGGTCAAGTTTTTGAAGACGGCCCACGTGCCGCAAGAAACCTCCGCTGACCAGTTCCAGGAATGTGTGGCTAGTTTAACAGCCGACAATGGCCTAGGATTATCCGATGCAGATTTAACTTCGAAAGGGAGAAAACATAATGATGCTTTGCATGTCTCGGTGGAATGCAGAGGGACAACCCTAGCACACGTACTGGTAGACACTGGTTCGTCTTTAAACGTCTTGCCGAAGAAAGCCTTGGATAGACTGGATTGTGAAGGCTTAACCCTGAAACCCAGCAATATAATTGTCAGAGCCTTTGGTGGTTCTAAGAGGATGGTCCATGGAGAGGTGGACATCACGATCAAGGTGGGTACCCAGACGTTCAATTCAACATTCTATGTGATGGACATCCGTCCTTCTTATTCTTTCCTGTTGGGAAGACCTTGGATCCACCATGCTGGAGCTGTCACTTCTACTCTGCATCAAATGCTCAAGTACCCTGTCCAGGGGAAAATCATAATTGTTCATGGCGAAGAGGAATACATAATCAGTCATCTGAATTCTTTTTGTTATGTAGAATTGGATGGGGAATTCATTGAGACCCCTTTCCAACACTTTGAAGAAGTCTCTGAAGAAATAGTGGTGACCAAGGCGGTGCCCTCAACTCCTGTGATCACCAGACCTCCGCCTCGGATGTCATCTCTCAAGGATGCAAGGGAAGTGGTGGAAGAAGGCGGATCCACTATCTGGGGGCAGCTTCCAGACTTTCCTTTCAAATCAGACAAATTCGGCTTGGGGTTTACTTCGACTGGTCAGAAAGCCGTGCGTCGCTCCCGTGCCAGAGGACCACCTGTGAAGATCAGCCACCAAGGGGTTAATGCACTTGAGGACAGTGAAGAAGAGGGAAGCTTGGAAGACTTGATTTTTCCTACTGTTGGCGGAGGACTGTGCAACTGGGAAGCAAAAGACTTTGTTCTAATTACTTTCATACCACAATAATTATCTTTTCCATTTCTGTTGGATCTGTAATAATTCACAAACAATTCGTACTTTTTCAACCTTGTGTCTTACCCGAGGCACATAGGTCCATTTGTAAGGGTTCTTATTTCATTTCATATGTCATTTTAATGAATCATGGACGCTTTTCATATATAAACCTTTTGTGCTCATTGTCTTTCTTTTACATTTTATTGTTTTAAGATGGCTATCCCTTACACACACCCACACTCACAAATGCAAGTACACTTCCATTCCAGAACCCATGGGTAACGATACTGCTATAGCCTTCAGTGACTCTAAAGATCTGATCTACCAAGCCGAATATGAAGGTGAGGAAGATTGTGAGGTGCCAGGGGAATTGGCCAGATTATTACAGCAAGAAGAAAGAGCAATTCAGCCTCATGAGAAGCAGTTGGATACAATCAACTTGGGTACTGAGGATGATAAAAAGGAAATCCAGATAGGTGCCAATCTAGAGCCGAGTGTTAAGGAGCGCCTAATTCAGCTATTGAATGATTATGTTGAAATCTTCTCCTAGTCATACGAAGACATGTCGGGACTCGATACATACATCGTGGTACACCGTCTACCCACCAGAGAAGATTGTCCACCTGTGAAACAAAAGGTCCACCACATGAGACCTGACATGTCAGAGAAGATCAAAGCAGAAGTTATGAAGCAGTTCAATGCTGGATTTCTGGCTATTACTTCCTATCCTCAATGGGTTGCTAACATTGTGCCCGTGCCTAAGAAGGACAGAAAAGTGAGAATGTGCATGGATTGTAGAGATTTAAACAGGGCCAGCCCTAAAGATGATTTTCCACTTCCGCACATCGACATCCCGGTTGATAATACAACTCAACACAAAGTATTTTCTTTCATGGATGGATTCTCAGGCTATAACCAGATCATAATGGCACTTGAGGACATGGAGAAAACTACTTTTATCACACAGTGGGGTACGTTCTGCTACAAAGTGATGCCATTCGGACTGAATAGTGCCGGGGTAACCTATCAACGCGCCATGGTAGCTTTGTTTCATGACATGATACATCATGAGATAGAGGTCTACGTAGATGACATGATAGCCCGATCACAAACGGAAGAAGAACACCTTGATCACTTGCAAAATCCGTTTGTCAGGTTAAAGGAGTACAACCTAAGACTGAACCCAAACAAGTGTACATTAAGAGTCCGGTCCGGTAAACTCTTAGGTTTCATTGTCAGCAACAAAGGCATCGAGGTTGATCCTGCCAAAGTCAAAGCTATACAAGAAATGCCTGCTCCTCGCATTGAGAAGGAGGTCAGAGGTTTCTTGGGACGCCTAAACTACATTGCTAGGTTCATTTCTCACCTAACATCTACTTGTGAACCAATCTTCAAGCTATTGAAGAAAGATCATGTAGTTCGTTGGAATGATGACTGTCAAATTGCTTTCGATAAAATCAAGGAGTATTTGCTAGAACCTCCTATCTTGATGCCTCCCGTTGAAGGAAGACCGCTAATCATGTATCTGACCGTCTTAGAGAATTCAATGGGGTGCGTACTGGGGCAACATGACGAGTCTGGCCGAAAAGAGCATGCCATTTATTACCTTAGCAAAAAGTTTACCGACTGTGAAATAAGATATTCACTGCTCGAGAAAAATTGTTGCGCTTTGGTATGGGCTGCTCGCCGGCTAAGGTAGTATATGTTGACTCATACCACTTTGCTGATATCTAAGATGGATCCGATAAAGTACATCTTTGAGAAGCCTGCTCTATCTGGAAGAATAGCTAGATGGAAGATGATCCTAACGGAATACGATATATAGTACACGACCCAAAAAGCTATAAAGGGGCAGTGTGCTAGCCGATCATCTAGCCCATCAAGCTGTCGAAGATTACCAATCCATGAAGTTCGACTTCCCTGACGAAGACATCATGACATTGGACAATGTTGAAGATTTTAGACCATATGACGGACCTGAACAAGGATCCCGATGGACCCTGTACTTTGATGGGTCTTCCAATGTGCTTGGTAACAGTATCGGTGCTGTGCTTATATCTCCAGAAGGATGCCATACTCCTTTCACTACCAGACTTTGCTTCAACTGTACGAACAACATGGCAGAGTACGAGGCATGCATCTTTGGACTCAAGGCCGCCATATACTTGGGAATCAAATCCCTAGATGTGTTTGGGGACTCAGCTTTGCTCATCAGTCAAATCAAAGGAGAGTGAGACACTAAGCATCCAAACCTCATCCCTTACAAAGAACATGTCTTGACATTGTTACCGCATTTCGAGCAGATTACCTTCGAGCACTTCCCGCGAGAAGAAAATCAGCTAGCAGATGCTCTAGCTACAATGTCATCCATGTTTAAACTTGATTGGGACAATGAGGCTCCCCAAATCTCCATTGAACGGATGGTCGAACCTGCACATTGTCACGAGATTAACACCGAAGAAGTAGTGGACCAGCCGTGGTTTCATGAAGTCAAAAGGTATCTCAAGGTGCAAGAATACCCTGAAGGAGCTTCAGTCAATGACAAAAAGTTCTTAAGGAGATTCTCGGCTAAGTTCTTCTTGAGTAATGACCTCATGTACAAGCGCAATCATGATTCTATTCTGCTCTGTTGTATGGACAAGATTGAAGCTGAAAAGATCATGGCTGAACTGCATGAAGGAACCTTCGGCACTCACTCTAGCGGGCATACGATGGCTAAGAAGATTCTACGAGCAGGCTATTACTGGTCTACCATGGAAGCTGACTGTTATCAACACTCCCGCACTTGTCATAAATGTCAAATCTATGCAGACAAGGTGCACGTGCCTCCAGTTCCTCTAAATGTCTTAACAGCTCCTTGGCCCTTGGCAATGTGGGGAATTGACATGATTGGGGAGATCAATCCTACAGCTTCCAATGGACACCGCTTCATTCTAGTGGCCATTGACTACTTCACCAAGTGGGTCGAAGCAGCTTCCTTTGCATCTGTTACTAAGAATGTTGTTGCCCGCTTCATCAAGCAGAACCTTATTTGCCGGTACGGTATCCCCGAAAGGATCATCACTGGAAACGGTACAAACCTTAACAATACTATGATCACCGCCCTGTGCGAGCAGTTCAAAATTCAACATCACAATTCACCCCCCTATCGGCCAAAGATGAATGGTGCAGTTGAAGCTGCTAACAAAAATATCAAGAAGATCATACAAAAGATGACAGTCACCTACAAGGACTGGCATGAAATGCTACCGTTTGCTCTTCACGGATACCGTACCACGGCACGCACATCAACTGGGGCAACACCCTATTCCTTGGTATATGGCATGGAGGCTGTTTTACCTATCGAGGTTCAGATTCCTTCTTTAAGAATCATGAAGGATGCTGGTTTGAGTGAAGACGATTAGATTCAAACCCGGCTTAATCAGCTAAACTTGATTGATGAAAAGAGACTTACTGCTGTTTGCCATGGTCAGACGTATCAAAAACGGATGATCAAGGCTTTCAACAAGAAATTTAGACGCCAGGTATATCAATTCGGGGATCTAGTAATCAAGCGCATCATTTTGCCACAAAGTGATCCCAGGGGCAAATGGACTCCTACCTACGAAGGACTATTTGTAATCAAGAACATCTTTTCTGGCGGGGAAATGATCTTAACCACCATGGACGGTGACGACCTACCGCATCCTGCGAATGCAGACATAGTCAAAAGATACTACGCATAAATGACCCACTAGGTTGACACACCTAGGCAAAAAAAGGGCATCCCGGTGAATCGAAAACCCGAAAGGGCAGTTCAGGCAAAAATTAGGGATAAAACAAAAAAAATCTGTACACCCGGCAAGTTGAAAACCCGAAAGGGCGACTTGGGAAAAAAAGGGTTTCCCGGTGGACTGAAAACCCGAAAGGACGGTCCAGGCAAAAGTTAGGGAATTAAAGCGTATGACTATGTCTCGTCGGATCATTTTAAGGACAATATCTTCATTGACAAACTCTGAGCTTCTGATCAATCCAATCATCTTAGGACCAAGCAACGAATGGACAAGATATTCGAAGATACATAGGCTATAGCGGAATGGGAACCCCATGGGATTTTTACACACATAGCTACCTTTCTTTGTATAAATTTTTCTTACTTTTATGACACCATCCTCTTACTAGGATGCCTGTCTCCTTTGTACAAAACACTTATTCAAAGTAAATACAAAGATATCTCTTTCAAAGTACATAAAACTATTTGCCTTTTTCTTTACACTTGTGTTTTTATTTGCAAAAACGTCCAATGATTCATTGATAAACATATGCATTTGAACATAATTACTGTTTACAAATAAACAAAGTGAAAAAGAACAATTACTGACAGACTGAAAGGATAGGAAAACGTCTTTAGGCTATTCCATAAGCAATCCCTACAGTACATCATCTAGATCCCCAACGGAGCTAAAACCTTGAAATACAGATCCCCAGCGGAGCTAAAATCTCAAACCCTTAATCCCCATCAAAGTTAAAACTTCAAACTCCCAATCCCCAGCGGAAACCTTTTGTTCAATCCAATTTCCCCGGCAAGTTGTCTTGAAGTCTGAAAATCAACCAGTTAACAGTTAACTTTTGTCTTATCCCTAACCGAGGATAACTTCCCAATAGAGTGGCAGACGACCGAAAACTCCTGAACTTACTCTCCAGCAGTAAGCCTTCTTCTCCACATAGTTTTTACTCCCCAACAGAATGAAGATTCTCATTCTTATTTCCCCAGTGAAGTCACCAAAGTTTTATTGCTCCCCAATAGAATGGAGATTCTCATTCTTAATTCCCCGCAGAAGTCATCAGAGTTTCTCCCTATTCCCCAGCAGAATAAGGATTCTCATTGTGTAACCCCCAGTAGAAGTCATCAAAGTTCTCTAGACTCCCCAAGCAGATTTCACAAGCAATATATGGCATTGCTCACAACAGAACTCTTGTCAATACTCCAACTTCAAGACATGAAGGATCCTCTTATCCCCACAAAGGTTGCCAAGGATTTTCTATCCCCAACAGTCGCCCAGGATTTCTAATCCTCAGCAGTCAAGGATTTATTTTCCCCGGCAGCAGTCAAGGGTTTTATTATCCCCAACTGTCAAAGATTTATTTTCCTCAGCAATACAACACATCAGCTTACATGCGCATACATTACATCCATATATCATATCATAAACATTGATAAAACACATATCTTGCATCATACATTTCATGCAACATAACTTTGTGTTTCAGCTAACGTTTTACCCTTTTCAGGATAAGATTAACAAGCTACCGTTAACAGTATACAATCATGATACAGTACAAATACACTCCAGACACGAAATTCATTCTATTGCTCATTTAGATTCATATTTCAGACACAGTTCAGATACGCTCCAGATACGGATGCCATCCTGATACTTATTCAGATTTCAACTATCAGATAAAGTTCAGATACACTCCAGATGTTGGTGTAAGCCCTAGAGGCCAATACTTTTGGTACTTGTATCGAATTATTTATTAATAATAAAAGGCATTTCTTTATTATGTTTGCTTTCCAAAATAATAAAGTCCCTAGAATGGTTTATTTGTTTAATGAAATGTTAAGTGTGACTTAATCATGAGATCCCATTAAACATAAGACACTATTCTTAAAGTATCCGTAGTCGAGCTTTAATGTGAAGTGGGATAACATTAAAGCATTAAGATTATTATGAAGATAGATTGATGATCACATCTCATGGATCATAGATAAGGAGTTATCAAGTCTTGACATAGGTATGAATATTAGGAGTAATATTTATACTGGATTGACCCGTCATGAGAATACTACATAGAATGTTATGCAAAGTGTCATAAGTTATTCTCATGATGATAATGGTGTATATCACCCTTCGACCTGAAACCACTATGGACCCTAGATGTAGAGTCAAGTACTTTATTGCTGATCAAACGTCATCCGTAACTGGATGACTATAAAGACGGTTGATGGGTACTTCACAAAGCATGCTGAGGGACATGAGTGAACTAGATGGAATTTGCTCATCCTGCATAACAGGATAAATGTCTAAGGGCCCAATATTGAACTGGACAAGGGTGACACAGTGTATGCCTTGTGTTCAATATAGACATGAGGGCAAAAGGGTAATTGTAAAACACAAATATTATCACGGAAAAGGTTTGGTCAGATCACATGACATTTTCGTGACTTGGGTAACAGTGATGTGTTGCTAGATACTGCTCACTGTTTATTATATTAAATGTGTGATTTAATATAATTGCCAACATCGCGAAAACCTACAGGGTCACACACATAAGGACAGGTTGATGAGAGATAGAATAAATAAGGAACACCATAAGGTACGGTGCACTTAAGTGTAATACGGAAAGTGGTAAGGTACCACGTGGATAAGTGATATATGGTACATCATAAGGTATGATGTCCATAAGCTTAATTGGGCTTTTAGCTTATAGCCTTAATTGGGCTTTTAGCTTGTAGCCCACACGAGTGATTCTATAAATAGATCCCTTGTGATGAAGCAATTTCACTTGATGCATTTTCGTTTTTGACTCTCTCTCTCACTCAAGGTTTCCGTTTGTGATCAGCTAGCACTATGACCGGAAGCGATCTGTTCGTGTGGACTGAGTAGAGGCGTTGTCCTTCATCAACGCTCGTGATCACAACATCAAAGTTCCGAATCGCCACAAGAGGTAATATTTCTATCACTGACCATGCTCATTCGTAAGGATCGCTAAAGGAAAATTTTATATTCCACTGCGCCATTGGTCGCGATTTTCCTTCAGTGGTATCAGAGCCACTTACGAAACCATGGATCTGATAGTTGTTTATGTTCTATATTTTCTGTTTTGATTCGATTAAAACTAGAATGAATTGAATAATAAACGAGTAATTAAATTTGGCATCTGTTGTGTACGATTTGGATGATTGATGTTGGCTATGCTTCGGAATCCGACATTAGTATGGTGAAGCAGCGATACATCGATCGTCCATAGGTTACACAAGTAAGATCGATCACTTTTATATATGATATAAGTAAATCTGATGCAACGATGGTATATGGGATATACTGTTTCTGTTTCTTTCATTAAAACACTTGATGATTGTTATTCCTTTGACCGATCACTGTTCATATGCTTCGGAATCCGACATTAGTATGGTGAAGCAATGGCATGTGATTAATCATACTGAATTATCAATCGAAATGTGTTTGACAACATGAAACTGTTGCATTAGGGTTCATGACGGCACAAGGGTTGTGTTGTTGCAGAGTTATGCGATTAGGGTTGTGAATGCACAAGAGTTGTGCGAAAATGACGCCGATTTCAAATGAATTGTTCATTAAAAGTGTGATCAATCGTCGAAATTTAATTTGCCTTTTTTTTTTTAATTAACAAAATTTAAACTAATAATAAAAGTGTGTTTATTATTATTGTCTTGTGGTGATCAGTTATGGCCTTAGTTTTTTTTTTCCTTATTTTGTTTTGGGATTGTAAAATACGGCCTGCGTGTCGTGCCTCTCTCTAAAATTCTTGATGTAACTTCTTTTCTCATCTCACTCCCTCGTATGTAAAACGAGTTTCTTTTATGTAATGTATTGTTATGAAGAAAGAGAAGAATACAATATCAAAGGAGGATAACCTTAAAGATCTTGCTTGGAGAAGTTTAGATCGTTATTAGGTTAGCTTAGGTTCTCTCATTGGCTTGGGAGAACAATTGCGCTAGGGGCCATAACTGTATCCTTTTATGTATATTGATGCATGTGTTTGTATGTTGATGCATGAGAGAGACGAATTGCATGTTAAGCCGGTGAGATCAAACTAATAACAAAATCCCTCAAGTTAAATATTAAGTTCATGCTTTCCAAGTTTTAGCACTCATCAAGACTAGTATCGAATAATGTAGGTTTCGCCTACGCGAGGTGCATGTTCTATATTAGTAAGGTGCGATGGGATAATTGTAATATCCAACTGCTAAAACAATGGGTCAAACTTAACTAAACACATTATAATAAGATTATACATGTTTAAAAGCAAGAGTTGGGAATGATTCATATGATGAATTAGAATAAGGAGTTATTCACCCAACTGAAAATATTCGAGAGTTGTATGAGATACAATTGGAAGGAGTTCCTACCTAAATAACCTAGTTTTGTGTAATCAGCCTAACGCTGACTTAGAACGAAGTGAAATGTGGATCTCGACCCACTAGAAAGTCTTCCAACGGGATTTTCCGAATCAAATGATGAGGGTCATTTGGTTTGAGTAAAATAGTGGGAGCATATTTGATTAAAGGCCTAATTAAATATGTTGTTTTAATGATACTTATATTTTCATTTTTTTTTGTAGATTACCATGACAACAAACAACCATATTTTGCGATCAATCCTAGATAAGGAAAAATTGTCTGGGACAAATTTCCTGGATTGGCACCGAAATCTGAGGATTGTCCTCAAGCACGATAAGAAGCTGTATGTCTTGGAGACACCTGTTCCTGAAGAGGAACCGCCTAGTTCGGCACCTAAGGCAGAAAGAGAAGCTTATAAGAAGCATCTTGATGATGCTAACGAAGCCGCTTGTCTCATGCTAGCTACTATGAACTCGGAGTTGCAAAAGCAACACGAGAACATGTCAGCGTTCGATATGATCGGACATCTGAAAATGCTCTATCAAGAGCAGGCAAGAAATGAAAGGTTTCAGGTTTCAAAGGCCCTTTTTAACAGCAAGTTATCTGAGGGAAACCCTGTAGGTCCCCATGTACTCAAAATGATTGGGTATGTGGAGAACCTTGAAAGGTTAGGGTTTCCGCTTGGAAAGGAACTTGCAACTGATTTTATCTTGCAATCGTTGCCAGATAGCTTTAATCAGTTTGTCATGAATTTCAACATGAATGACATGGATAAGAGTCTTCCAGAATTGCTAAGCATGTTGAAAACTGCTGAGCAGAATATGAAGACAAAAAGGAAGTCCATTCTGATGGTCAGTAATGGAAAGAAGCTGAACAAGAGGCCTACCAAGCAGGTTGGTAAAGGGAAAGGCAGGGAAGTTGCCAAGCCTAAACCTACTGTTCCTGCTTTGAAGCCTAGTGGAGGCATAGCAAAGGAGGGCACTTGCTTCCATTGCGGTAAGACCGGACATTGGAAGAGAAACTGCCCAAAGTACCTGGAAGATATGAAAAATGGAGTAGGGACTTCAAATTCAGGTATTTTTGTTATTGAAATTAATTTATCTACTTCTGCATCATGGGTATTAGATACTGGATGCGGTTCTCACATTTGTACTAATGTGCAGGGGCTAAAAAGGAGTAGAGATTTGGCAAAAGGTGAAGTTGACCTACGAGTTGGAAATGGAGCAAAGGTTGCTGCTTTAGCCGTAGGAACTTATGTTTTGACTTTACCTAGTGGTTTAATAATTCAGTTAGAGAACTGTTATTATGTACCTGCAATTAGTAGGAATATTATTTCCGTTTCTTGTTTGGACAAGTTTGGTTTTTCATTTATAATAAAGAACAATTGTTGCTCTATTTATTTGAATGATATATTCTATGCTTCTGCACAAATGAACAATGGACTATATGTCCTTGATCTTGAAATGCCAATTTATAACATTAATACTAAACGGATTAAACCTAATGAGTTAAATCCAAGCTACCTTTGGCATTGTCGCTTAGGCCACATAAATGAGAAACGCATTTCCAAACTCCATAAAGATGGATTCTTGGACTCTTTTGATTATGAATCATATGAGACATGCATATCTTGTTTAATTGGAAAGATGACAAAGTCCCCATTCACAGGAAAAGGTGAAAGGGATAATGATCTTTTGGCCCTCATACATACTGATGTATGTGGACCACTGAACATACCAGCCAGAGGAGGTTTTCAATACTTCATCACATTTACTGATGATTTCAGTAGATATGGTTATGTGTATTTAATAATACACAAATCTGAAACCTTTGAAAAATTCAAGGAATTCAAGAATGAAGTACAAAACCAACTAGGTAAGAATATTAAAGTTCTTCGATCAGATCGAGGCGGTGAATATTTAAGCCTAGAGTTTGATGACCATCTAAAGGAATGTGGGATTTTATCCCAACTTACTCCTCCCGGAACACCACAATGGAATGGTGTATCTGAGAGAAGAAATCGAACCTTGTTAGACATGGTCCGATCCATGACGAGTCACGCCGATCTTCCGAACTCCTTTTGGGGACATGCACTATTGACTGCAACTTACACACTTAACCGGGTTCCATCCAAAAAGGTTGAGAAGACACCATATGAGATATGGAGTGGTAAGAAACCACATATGTCTTACATGAAGATTTGGGGTTGCGAAGTTTATGTGAAACGACAAATTTCAACTAAGCTTGAGCCCAAATCTGACAAATGCTTATTTGTGGGGTATCCTAAAGAAACAAGAGGGTATTACTTCTACAATCCTTCTGAGGGCAAAGTGTTTGTCGCTCGAACTGGAGTTTTTCTGGAAAAGGATTTTATTTCCAAAAGAATCAGTGGGAGGAAAATAGAGCTTGAAGAAATTCAAGAACCACAAAGCATTGATACACCTATGGAGGAATTAGAGCAGGAAACACAAGTAGTTGTGGAAGAGCAACCTGCTCAAGTAGAACAAGACCAGCGTAGGTCAAGCAGGATACGTCAACAACCTGAGAGATATGGATATCTCATAAGTGATCAAGGTGATGTATTACTCATGGATCAAGATGAGCCTGTGACCTACCAAGAGGCCATAACTGCTCCTGAGTCCGAGAAGTGGCTAGAAGCCATGAAATATGAAATGGATTCCATGTACACAAACCAGGTTTGGACCTTGGTAGAGCCTCCTATAGGAGTTAACCCTATAGGATGCAAGTGGGTCTTCAAAAAGAAGACTGACATGGATGGTAAGGTACATACCTATAAGGCAAGACTGGTTGCAAAAGGCTATAAACAAATTCATGGGGTGGACTATGATGAAACCTTTTCACCAGTTGCAATGCTTAAATCTGTTCGGATTTTACTTGCTATCGCTGCATATCATGATTATGAAATATGGCAGATGGATGTCAAAACTGCTTTCCTTAATGGGAATCTTCTTGAGGATGTGTACATGACACAACCTGAAGGATTTGACATACCAGAGGAAGCCCAAAAGATATGTAAGTTACAACGATCAATTTATGGATTGAAGCAAGCTTCCAGAAGCTGGAATCTTCGTTTTGATGAAACAGTAAAACAATATGGATTCATCAAGAATGAAGATGAGCCTTGTGTCTACAAGAAGGTTAGTGGGAGCATGATCGTATTCCTGGTATTATAAGTAGATGACATATTACTCATTGGAAACAATGTCCCTACCTTGCAACAAGTGAAGACTTGGTTAGGGAAATGCTTTTCAATGAAGGACCTAGGTGAAGCAGCCTATATATTAGGAATCAGGATCTATAGAGATAGGTCACAAAAACTGCTTGGCCTAAGTCAGAGTACATACATAGAAAAAGTGTTGAGACGCTTTAATATGCATGATTCCAAGAAAGGATTCATACCTATGCAACATGGCATGTGTCTGTCAAAAACACAATCCCCTTCAAGTAAGGAAGAAAGGGATCGCATGGATAAGATTCCATATGCATCTGCAATAGGATCTATCATGTATGCCATGCTATGTACTCGACCAGATGTCTCGTATTCTTTAAGTGCAACGAGTAGGTACCAGTCTAATCCCGGTGATGCTCATTGGGTAGCTGTCAAGAATATCCTTAAGTACTTGAGAAGGACTAAGGATTCATTCTTGATATATGGAGGTCAGGAAGAGCTTGCTGTAATTGGATACACCGATGCTAGCTTCTACACAGATAAGGATGACTTTAGATCGCAATCTGGTTATGTGTTTTGTTTAAATGGTGGCGCTGTGAGCTGGAAAAGTTCAAAGCAAGATACAGTTGCTGATTCTACAACCGAGGCTGAGTATATTGCTGCCTCAACTGCAGCAAAGGAAGCTGTTTGGATCAAGAAGTTCATTAGTGAACTTGGCATAGTCCATAGCATTGTGGATCCCATTGATCTCTATTGTGATAACAATGGTGCTATCGCACAAGCTAAGGAGCCTAGATCTCACCAACGATCCAAACACATACTTAGGCGTTATCATCTCATTCGAGAGATAATCGATCGGGGAGATGTGAAAATATGCAGAGTACCTACACTTGACAATGTTGCTGACCCATTAACAAAGCCTCTTGCACAGCTGAAGCATGATGGACATACTAGATCTATGGGTATTAGGGGTATGCCTGATTGGCTCTAGTGCTAGTGGGAGATTGTTGGTGTAATCCCTAGAGGCCAATACTTTTGGTACTTGTATCGAATTATTTATTAATAATAAAAGGCATTTCTTTATTATGTTTGCTTTCTAAAATAATAAAGTCCCTAGAATGGTTTATTTGTTTAATGAAATGTTAAGTGTGACTTAATCATGAGATCCCATTAAACATAAGACACTATTCTTAAAGTATCCGTAGTCGAGCTTTAATGTGAAGTGGGATAACATTAAAGCATTAAGATTATTATGAAGATAGATTGATGATCACATCTCATGGATCATAGATAAGGAGTTATCAAGTCTTGACATAGGTATGAATATTAAGAGTAATATTTATAATGGATTGACCCGTCATGAGAATACTACATAGAATGTTATGCAAAGTGTCATAAGTTATTATCATGATGATAATGGTGTATACCACCCTTCGACCTGAAACCACTATGGACCCTAGATGTAGAGTCAAGTACTTTATTGCTGATCAAACGTCATCCGTAACTGGATGACTATAAAGACGGTTGATGGGTACTTCACAAAGCATGCTGAGGGACATGAGTGAACTAGATGGAATTTTCTCATCCTGCATAACAGGATAAATGTCTAAGGGCCCAATATTGAACTGGACAAGGGTGACACAGTGTATGCCTTGTGTTCAATATAGACATGAGGGCAAAAGGGTAATTGTACAACACAAATATTATCACGGAAAAGGTTTGGTCAGATCACATGACATTTTCGTGACTTGGGTAACAGTGATGTGTTGCTAGATACCGCTCACTGTTTATTATATTAAATGTGTGATTTAATATAATTGCCAACGTCGCGAAAACCTACAGGGTCACACACATAAGGACAGGTTGATGAGAGATAGAATAAATAAGGAACACCGTAAGTTACGGTGCACTTAAGTGTAATACGGAAAGTGGTAAGGTACCACGTGGATAAGTGATATATGGTACATCATAAGGTATGATATCCATAAGCTTAATTAGGCTTTTAGCTTATAGCCTTAATTGGGCTTTTAGCTTGTAGCCCACACGAGTGATTCTATAAATAGATCCCTTGTGATGAAGCAATTTCACTTGATGCATTTTCGTTTTTGACTCTCTCTCTCACTCAAGGTTTCCGTTCGTGATCAGCTAGCACTGTGACCGGAAGCGATCTGTTCGTGTGGACTGAGTAGAGGCGTTGTCCTTCATCAACGCTCGTGATCAAAACATCAAAGTTCCGAATCGCCACAAGAGGTAATATTTCTATCACTGACCATGCTCATTCGTAAGGATCGCTAAAGGAAAATTTTATATTCCGCTGCGCCATTGGTCGCGATTTTCCTTCACCAGACACGAAAGTCATTCTGTCACTTATTCAGATTCTAGTTCAGATACGCTCCAGACACGAATGCCATTCTGGCCCTTATTCAGTTTTCCGATTCAGATACAGTACAAATACACTCCAGACGCGGATGCTATTCTATTACTCATTCAGATTCAAACTTCAGATACAGTCCAGATACACTCCAGACATGGTTGTCATTATGTCACTCATTCTGATTTCCCCCAACTCAGAGACGCTCCAGACACGGATGCTATTCTATTGCTCATTCAGATTCCAACTACCAGATATAGCTCAGAGACGCTTCAGACACGGATGCTATTCTATTTCTCATACAGATTCCAACTACCAAATACAGTTTGAGATGCTCCAGACACAAATGCTATTCTTTTGCTCATTCAGATACAAAGTTCAGATTCAGTCCCCAGATACAGTACAAATACGTTCGAGATACGGAAACCATTCTGATGCTCATTCTTTGGAGTTACAACTTACAACTCAAACATTCTTGGATGGAATCTTTTAAGCCCATCTCCAACAAGATTCTATCTCCTCTCCAAATGGCATCTTTAAGCCTCCCTCAACTACACTTTGACGAGTGCAAATTTACGGGCACTCTTGTGTCCAATCATCTTTTACCTTCGAGTCACGAACGACAAACTCGCCAATCTAACTCTTCAGGTTCAAGAAGATTGAACAGGGGAAGCTGTTGCACCCCAAAATTTTCCCTCTCATTTATCAAGATTTTCCTCACAAGACTTCTTGGACTCAAGACAAGATTAGGGTTTGCTCAGCTCAAGACATCACCTTGCACTGATAACCTGAAATTAGGGTTTGAGTTTGCACAAGGATTTTTGGACCATCAATGCTTCATGTGACTTACATACACCATCTTGGACCCCTAAGGTTGCTCATGTTAAGTTTCAAGCCTTGGATCACATTTTTGACCAGTCAATTGAACAGTTGACCTAAAAATCAACTATATTGGGGAAAAAGTCAACCATGGCCAATTTACAGTCAAACTTTATAATTTTTGATCCAAACCAACATTTTAGACTCCTATGTATCATTTGATCAAGTTTGGATCACAACTCCTCAAGAAATTTGATCAAATCATCAAAAGGGCAAAATGGTCAAAATTAGGGTTTTGATTGAGAAAGGGCAATTTCTGATTTTTAACCTAGCCAATGGCCAATTGGGTTCAAGCATGATTTCAAGGACTCAATAGAATCATCTTGACCTAATCACATAGTTCAAAAGATATTAAATGCATAGGATTGACAGATGAATTTTGCAGTCAACTGATCAAAAATCAACTGTACACTGAAAAGTCAAACTTTGACTTTTTGGTCAAAATCAAGTGCCAAGGGTCATAATTCATCAAGAAATTTCAAAATGTGAAACTTGTTGACCAAGAAACCTAAAATTGCAAATTAGGGTTTTAATTTGAAAATTTTCATAACTTAGAATTTTTCTAAGTATGGAAAATTTCTTATTTTTTCCCAACTTTCCACAACTTTTTCACCATGATGCAATTGGATTCAAAGAAAACTTCCAACATGAAAGTTGTATTCCTCCATGAAATATACAACTTTGATTCACAAAGTTTTCCCAAAAGATGCTTGGATCTCAAGATATAAATTTGTGAATAGGGGTCCATGAACTAAAAGACTTAGTGAAAATTTGCCCTAATTTAGGTAGGTTTTGACCCAACTTCATGGGAATTTTTCATCTAGTTACAAGAGGTATCTCAAAATGCATTTCAAAGATTGATTGTAGAGAATATTGCAAGCTTTCCAAAATGTCCAAGAACTATCCAAGATCATTTGTGGTTAGTGAGAATCGAAGAAGAGAAAATGGCATTTTGTCACTTTTGTGCAAGCCATTTTCACAATGCTTCAAGTTGCAAATAAGATCCTAGCATGCTTGTACCTTGCATTACAGGTCCTAAATCCTTTCTACACTCCATAATTTAATGCTAACTCAGTGGTTAAAGCCTTTGTTTTCACCTTTGGAGCATTATACAAAAGATTAATCCATAAATGGCATAAAGGGCACATTGCCATTTTGATAAAGCAAGCTTTTGCAAACTTTATTAGTCTTGAGCCTTGGACTTGTTCCTTGGATGCAGGCATTTTCCACAGATAACAAGCAAAGTATACCAACCCCTGCATCTAGCAAGCAAACAAGGACAAACATGTTGGCATAAGTCTTATCACTTTTCTTCAAAAGCAAGAAAGGTTGCAAAAGTCAAGAGAACTTGGACATCTGATAAAGAGAGGTTTTGGCCTCATTCAGAAAAACTTCACAAACTTGTTGTAAGCTAGAACACGAGTACACAACATCTGAAACTCTCCCAAAACACAAAAACACATTTTTCTGTCCAAACAGGGCAACTTCTGCAAAACTCTTGCCATTTCAATATTGGCTCATGCGTTTCTCCATTTAACACTTGGAACACCTTCCATAAATCACATCCAAGCTATCCAAGCCCTTGTCCTATTGCTGTAACCTTTATTTCAGACATCACCATTTACAAACTTGAAGGTTGCAGGTTGACTTTTACAGGGAGTTTCAAGCATCCTCAGGGCCAGCTAAGCATTGGAATAGCTTGAGGGAACTTCAAGGAAGCTCACGCGATCCTCAGGCCTCACTCAAAGTCCCCATATTATCATATCCAAACTCAACTGAACAAGGTATTTTTCAAAACTCTATCTCTCTATTTAGGAATCCTCAAGCTTTGATTTGTGAAGCAAAAATGTAATCCTTAACTTGCTGAAGCTGTACATATGCATAGTTATCATTTATATTAACTGAGTAGTCAGAATTTGAAGCTTGAAGTTCATGAAAAAACTAGGTCAGAAATTAGGGTCATTAAAATTCTCCCTGATCTTTGAGAGTTAGGTCATGAATTTTATATCATTGGAATCGTGATCAAGAATGCTACATTTTTCATGTTGCAAGTTTTTGTTTTTGTGCAAAGAATAGAGAGTTGCAGGTTTGAACTCAGAACACGCGCGCAAGCTGAAGGACAGTGATGAAGATGATGGTTTGGGCCTGAGCGCGCATTGGGCTTCTGTTTTTGCTTCCCATACCCCCTGATCCACTATTTGCACCCCCTGCTTCATATTTTATTTTTTTTTCATATTTTCTCATATTTTTTATGTTTATTGACTTTATTATTTTTTTCTGAACATTAAAAAATCACAAAAAATATTTTCTTAATTTTTTGCATTTTATTTTATTTTTTATCTTATTTTTTGCATAAAATATTGATTATTTAGAATAAATAGAATCTATTTTCTTAAAATAAATAGTAAACACATTTAAAAATATCATACATTTTTATTTTTATTATTCATACACATAAAATATTATTTCCACATATATTTTAATTTTTAACATTTATTAACAATTATTTATTTTTTCTTGTATAAAAATAGACAAAATAAAATAAATATAGAATATATATTTCTTTTAATCAAAAACTAGGGTTTTACCCCTTTCAAAAATAATAATATTATTTTTCTTATTTTTAGGACTTAAATAATATTATTCTCTCACACATAAAACAAATACAAAACATTTTTGCATTAATTACATTTTATTTGCATATTTAAATATTTGTATATTTATTTATCTTGTACAATTATTCAATTGGGTTGTAATTGTGTTTTAGGGTTTTATTTTGTGCAAATATGCCCATTCAAAAACTTGTATCCCCCCTCCCATAATAATTGTTGTAATAGCTTAGATTTACTTCACGCAATTTATCGCATTATATATTTGTATAGTAAACTAGGGTTTTGCATGATAAGACAAAAAATCAAAAAAATAGCATGACCTAATACAAGACAAACAAAAGCATGTAAAATGACAACACATTGCACACAAACACCCTTAGGGTTTCACCCACTTGGTTTCCTAACAAAATGGCCATGGTATGCATGCAAAGTATCTTGGCAAAACAAAACAAAACAAAAGATCATAGTCCCTCGATGACGCTATCAAAAGGTTGCCTAAACAAATGATATTGGCCCCTCAAAACTTGCTAAGATACTTGGCACCATTGCTATCATGGTCATACGATGACCCACACCCGTCTCGTTTAACATCCAAAGATAGGGTTGTCTACCAAAACAATGGTAGGTCAACAATATCAAAGGAATAAAAATGTATAAAAAAGACTTTTGAGTAGGTAGAATGCTTCTAGTTACTTGATCAATTTGCAAACAATCCTTGCTATTTTCAAACACACACACACACACACACACATTTTCAAAACATTTCCAAACAACTTTCAAAACATTGAAACATTTTTCAAAAGACAAACATCTTTGTATACATTCTTACGAACGAGAATCATTACAAAGATTGCCTAAACAAAGGCCTCTTTTTCAAAATACTTTCAAAACCATACAAAGCACCATTTCAAATAATTGCAAAAGCAAAACAAGTGATCTAAACAAGTAACTATGAGCCCATGGAAAACCATGGATGAAAAGGGTGCTAGCACCTTCCCTTTTCATAATCTACCCCCCGAACTCAAGAAAACATCTCAAAGGTCTTTCACGTGCTTTTTTACCTTTCCTTTTGGATAAAATAAAAGTCGGTGGCGACTCTTGCTAAACCGCAACATTTGCGAACAAAAACGCAAAACCTCAAGTCAGTTCTCCCACCGCATCACAGTTTGCAACTCTTAACTTATTTCCACTTTCCAAAATTTATTTTATTCTTGATGATAAATTTTGAAACAAAATTTTAATGAAACATATCTTTAGAATATATATAGCAACAAAAATATTTTCCTATGATTTGTGAATACCAAAAGGGAATGTCAATGGTTACCCCTGAACATGGTTAGATTTCGAGATGCAAAAAATAATGAAACAACAGAGTACTTTTAAAGACTTTCGAATGACGGTTAATTCACCTGTAGATCTCTCAGGAAGAACGTCACCTCCCTTTTTGATTGTTGATGTCTGAAGAGTGAACTTTGGGTTTCTTCCTTAAGCAATATCTTCCATTCCCTATAGAGATTTGGAGCCTTGTAATAGGAATCTGCTCCATCATGGTGGCTTTTTATCTTACCTCCATTGATACTTCCATCTTGTTGAGATTGGAAGAGTGCTTGGTTGTACCATGGTGTTGTTCTATCATCCCACGGTGTTATCACTTGTTTAACTTTTGGTTTGTTTGTCAGCACATACATGACATACATTCATTCATTCATACTTACATCATTCATGCACACTCACATTTCTCGATGTTTTTGGGTCCACTTACTTTGGTTGTGCTTATCCCTAAGTAGTGTACTTCCCTTCCCCAATATTTACTCCCTCCAAATAGTGTCAGCTATAGACAGAAAAATGTATATCCCTTTTGATTCCCCATTGAGTTTTTTTCTCATGGGGAAGGTTTTGCTTTAGCTTTTCCGTCCATTTCGGACGGGAAAAATCCATAGATGAGTTTATTCCTCATTAATGAAAGAGTCTTGTTTGAATGTCTCTCTCCATCTTATTCCTGGATTGAAAGTTATCTTTGGAAAATATGTTTGTTTGGATCTCTCTAGGAATTAAACCCTAGATTGAGAGTGCATTTATTTTGCACATATGAAGACTTTATATCCTCAGTAGAAATATGTTACCAATGACGTCTCTTTGGAAGAATCCCGTCAGGGAAGAACCTTACAGGTGTTATTCTCTTTATTTGGGAAACCTGATTTGCAAGTTAACCTGCTCGCATTTCTTTTAAAGATCCCCAACGACTTTATTGATTTCAGCAAGTGATTTATTACCACTTTCAAGTAGAAGAGTTGATCAAAGAAGAAACTGAAACCCGTTTGTCGTGGGGAGGTTGTAAGAACAAGAAGTGTTTCTACATCTGGCCTTAATATTTTGATGATAACTTTACATGGTATCACAAAGAAAACTTTTATACTCTAATGGTTTCGTTCTAGTGTGTAGATCCTGCTGTAATGTTCTAACTCGGGTATCAAGGCGTGTGACATCATCAGGTTCTGAACATAAACTCTAATGGAAGAAAGCATTTTGGTTATGTGTTACAATTGAAGTCAAGATTATGGAATTCGTCTTATGCAACGGTTCTTAGGAACATTAGTACAAGAGGTTCTGATTGTGACTTTGTGGTTAAGCTTTGGAGTCCTTCAAAAGCTTTGCTTCTGTGTGTTCCAAGTTATGAAGATTATGAACACGAGGTTTTATCGAACAAATTCGGATGATCTGAAGTAAAACAAGTTCTTACAATCAAGTGTTGAAGAATTTGAAGACAATGTTCTGATGGAATAAGTTCTGAAGACTCCAAGACTTAGGTTCTAAGACTTTAGAGTGATTATTCTACTACAAGCTTCTAACATTGAAATTATATGAAGCCTCTGAATTTTAGAAGAATTTCAAAATGGTTAATGTGTGGTGGTGTACAAAAGGTACAAAAAGTGCTATGTGACCTCTACCCTTTAGGGTAGCGTAAGGACAAACCTTTAGTATTGTATTGTCAACAACTCTCATTATGACCGTTGGGAACCAACAACTTGATTTTCGATTACCTTTCTACCCCTTAAACAGATTTCTTTTACAAGCTATAAAATGAAGACTTGGAAACTGAAGAAAAGTAAGAATCAAAATTACAACGAAAAATCTATCAGATTAAATCAAGCTCAAACAAAACTACACCAAAGCGCTGTGCAACTCTTTAGAGAAATATTCTGTGTATTGTTTTGTAAATAAGCAAGGAACTGTTGCCCATATCTTACTGTAAAAAACTTAGGTGTTTTTATTTATACTGAAATGTTTATGTAATCTACTTAAAAGAAGAAAACTATAATACACTGAAAGTATTCAACTGTTGTTAATTAATACCTTGAGTGACTAAGTGAATGTCTAATCTCAAGAAGACTCTTGCTGCAGTTTGAGTGAATTTTCAATAAGGATCGACTGGCTTATTGGGGGTGCCAATAAGGTTGATCTGACTTATTTCGGGTTGTTTGTAATCAGTTTGGTTATAATAGATAAAGTCCTTATTGAAGGAAAATCACCTTGAGAGGTGGATTGAAGTAGCTTAGTTAACAATGAACCAGGATAAAAGTAATTTTGTTCATTTATTTTTATGTTCTAAGTTAACTTGGTCTTTCATAAACAAAAATATTTATAATTATTTTTGGTGAAGAAACACAATGGTTGGACTCACACTAACTAACACTGCTTCAGATTCAAACGATAAAAGCTACAATGTAAAACCTCCCATCTTTGATGGAGAAAAGTTTGAATACTGAAAAGATAGGCTAGAAAACTTCTTTCTAGGTCATGATGTTGATATTTAGGATATGGTAGTTGATGGTTAAGTACCTCCCACATATGCTATTGGAAAAGAGATAGCTAGGAGAGCTGTTACTAATCAACAAAATAAAGAATATAAGAATCATCATAAAGAAAGAATTATCTTGATGAATGCAATTTCTTATACTGAGTATGAGAAGGTAACAAATAAAGACTCTGCTAAGTCTATATTTGACTCTCTTAAAATGACTCATGAAGGAAATGATCAAGTCCAAGATTCAGAAGGGTTCAGAAGAAGATATTAATGATGAAGGAGATGCATTATCTTTGCTGTCTAAAAGGGTTAACTGTCTCTAGAAGAAAAATCAAGGCAACAAGTTCAGAAGTTCAAGGAGGACTGGAGGTCCTTCAAATCAACTTATGGTCAAAAGAAGTTTAGTGGCAACAGAGTCATTTGTTATGAGTGCAATGAGCTAGGACGCTACATGCATGAATGTCCTAGCTTCTAAAGGACACTCCAAAGAAGAAAGCTCTAAAAGGAAAAAATAAAGGGCTAATGGCAACATGGGATAATTCAGACTCTTCTGACCATGACTCTGAAGAAGAACATGCTAACGTGGCACTGATGGCTCATGTTGGAACATCAAGTGAAGTAATCCCTCTAGAAGATGAACTGATTCAAAAACTGAAGAAATATTCTGCAAAGAGGTATTCTCTGATCTTACTCATTATAATTCAACATATTCTTTAGTTGAAATTCTAGAAAAACATGAAATACTCAAGATTCAGTTCAAGGATCTCAAAAAGACCCATGAATTTGTATCTGTTGAAAACAGTAAGCTTAAGGAAGTAATTTTTGTTTTAAATGAAGGATTTTTTTAATTAAAAGATGAAAACTCTGTCCTTAAAGGCACAAGAACTCTCCTAGAAGCCTCTGAAAGTTCTGATGATGTCATTGAGAAATATGACAAAGCTTTCCAGAAATATTTAGCTAAGAGCATAGGGAGAAGCATGCTAGCTTCTATGATCTATGGTGTAAGCAGAAATGGAGTTAAGGGTATTGGTTATGATCCTCATGAAAATTCTAAATTTAATAAGGAAAACATACCAACCACCTTACACTCTAATTTTGTGTCTACTAGATTTTTTCCAAAAGAAGATGAAAAAGATGAAGAGAAATATGATTCTGAATCCAATAATAATCAATTGGCTAAACCAAATAGTTTTAAAACTTGTAAAAATGATTATTCTACTGCTGAAACCAAAGTTTTTCACAACTCTGGTAGAACTAACAAGAAAGGACTCAAGAAATTATGGGTACCAAAAGGTAAGATAATCTATGTTGCAAACATCATTAGTAGTGCAATTGAAACACTTGTATTGGTAACTGGTCTCTGGCTGCTTGCAACACATAATGGGAAAAAGGCATATGTTCCAAATCCTGGAACTTAAGCCTGGAAATGTCATGAGTTTCAGAGGTGATCAAAAGGGGAATATCATAGGCTCTGAAATAGTAGGTAATGGTTCTTGTCCTTCTCTAACTAATGTTTTGCTTGTTGAATGGTTAAAATATAACGTATTATCCATAAGTCAATCAAATGATAATGGTTATGATATAATCTTTAATCAAAACTCTTGCAAAGTTGTTAGTCAAAAGTGAAATTCTGGCAACAGATACTTAATGTCACAGTGAATGTTATGACACCGTATCTGACAAATTGTACACAAACCAAACAGTAATTTAAAAGACAATAAAGAACACAATCAATTGTTAACCCAATTCAGTGTATAACCACACCTACATCTGGGGGCTACCAAGCCAGGGAGGAAATTCACTATAAGAGGTATTAATTTAGGAATAAACCAACCAGTTTATCTCCTTCACTTAAGACCTACCCAATGCAACTTCAATTTAAGTCCTACTTAAACCTGAGTTCCTACTCACCCCCCTCAATCACAGCAGTGATACTAATCTACTGATTAATAAGATTATAAAGACATTCTTCAATACACACGCTTGATTTTGCTTCAAAGCTTTAATCAAGAGACATAACACTCGTGCTTCAAAGCTTTGAGTGATAAACAACCCTTACAACCAAATCCTACACCAAGTTACTTATCAAGTGATACTTGCTTGGATCACAGTAGTTACTAAAACTATCACAACTACAAAATGCCTTATTGATCTTCTCTTCAAAAGTACTTCTCACCATTAGGATTCGTGAGAAATATATAAGCTGACTATTCTTCATTTTGGGCTTCCATAAAAATAGCTAGGGTTAACCAAAGTTAACCTAAAGACTTGGTCTTGGGCTTTCATCATAACAGATTAGGGTTAAGCAAGGTTAACCTAATATCCACGTGAGCATCTGATCTAGTCAATATACTTCAACTCAGAATAGCACACCAGATTCCTGAAAATTCTCAGGAACAATAAATCTTCACAACAACTTGATCAGTACAGGATGTCTTAACATTGGTTATGACATCATGTATCCTGCTCACTGATTTTGGTAGAATTCAGTACATATGATCATAGCTTAATCATCATGATATTCACTCATACTGAGTTGTTCCTGTAGAACATTCCTTCTGCAGAATTTGTCTTTATCCCAGAATGTTATGACATCAGTCATGAAATTCGTAAATCTGGTTTTACCAAAAATTAATGCCAACAAGAAAACACTTACAAACTCCCCCTTTGGCAAATTTTTGGCTAAAACCCCTAAACAATCAGAGATTAGAATGCAGCAGAATTTTTAATAACAACTAATCTAACTACCAATATCCAATTCTACCAAAATTACCACAATTACTTCTCCCCCTTTTTAGCCATAAAGAGGCCAAAGGATCTAGTACTTCAAGTTATACAGTCATCAAAAGGAAATCCAAAATACACAGAAATAGAGAGAAGGTATGAAATAGCAGCAGCAAGTTCCAGCATCAATCTTTACAACTCAGCAAACAAAGACCTTCAGGTACTGTCATCCCCTGAGGAAGCACTATTTTCAGCAGCATCTTCTGGTGAGCTTCTTGCAGAACCATCATGCTGTTTTTCATCAGCATCCTCTTCCCTCATTTGTTCTTCATTCTCCTCCTGTTCCAGACTAGCAATCAACTCTTCAAGAGTCCTTTTTCTTGCATCAAGCTCTCTGTAGGTTTCTTTTAGAACATCTATAACATCAGCTTTCTTGGAATGAGCTTTGACATTTGATGTCTCAGCAGATGTCATAACAATGTCAGGGACATGTGTTCCCTGAAACAGCTTATAGTGAAAACCAAGTGCAGGGGCTCTTTTGCATACAAAGTCCTTTTCAACCAGAATATCAGGATACTGATCAATGATTATACCACACAGGAGAGAGGGAAAAGCAATAGGGCCTTTAATAGCACAGCTCTCAGCATGTTTCATTGTTTGATCAAAGATGTAGTTGCCATAATCAAAGTTTGTTCTGGTTCCAACAACATAGATAAATCTTCCCAAACCAGTGGAGATGGTGGATTTGTGGTTGGTGGGAACCCAATTAGCTGCACCAATTTTATGCAGTATGGAAAACTTCATACTCAGCTTGCTTGCAGTTAGCTTCCCTTTCAAGGGCCAATGCTTGACTTGCTTGGCAGTGATGGTTTGACAAACCTGGTTGTCAGTAACTTCAAGCTCAGGCTGAGCTTCATCAGGCCTCCCTAGGTATTTGTTTATCATAATAGGAGAGAAATTTACCTTCCTTCCTCTCACATAAACACTCTTAAAATCAGCTGACTTTCCATCAGAGCATCCACCAGACAAATTTACTATGAATTCTTTGACAAGAATCTCATAGCAGTTGGAAAACTTGATCACTGTTTTCATCAGGCCAGCAGCCTTGATGGGATCCATGACTTCCTTACACTTAATAGCACTTCTGTTCAGCTCCCTCTCTAAGGCAATCCTTTTCAGAAACACATACTTCCACCTGCTTGCATTTTCTGGATGGTGAAAGGAGATGTTGTCAATGGAAACCTCAGGAACCTTAGGCAGTTTGCTAGAAGAGGGTTTCTTCCTGAGAGGAATGTCTGGAACATTGCTCTCAACATCAAAATCAAAGTCTGATTCCTCATCAGATTCAGAGGGTTCAAGAGCCTTTCTTTTCTTGGCTATAGGTTGTCTCAAGGGTTTTGAGAGACTACCAACAGATACCCTAGCTTTTACCTTACCCTTCCCTTTGGAAGTTCCAGCCTTTTGATCCTTCTCAGCTTCTTCTCTAGCCTTGTTCTCAGGCCTAGCTTTCTCATGAATAACTTCAGTAGCCTTCTCTTTGGAGGGGCTTTGGGCAGCACTCCGCTTTTCTTTTCTACTCATCATCCTTCTTTCTATGCTAGGGTTGACATTAGCAATTAAATCATTGTCAGAAAATTCTTCATCAACATCAATGACAGGAGGTTCAACAACCTTGTCAGTAGGGGTCTGGTGATCATCAGGTTTCTCTGGAGATTTCTCAATGTTGTCATCAGGTGTCTCAACATTCTGAGTGACATTGGGATCACTTTCTAAATTAAGGCTATCAGTTTCTTGGTTCAATGGTACAGATATACTAGGAACATAGTGATTCTCATTAAGAATCCTAGTGACTAGTCTGGCAATAGCTTGATGCACATAAGCAGAACCTTCCCTATTAGCTATCTCTGGGGGAACAGAGGATGATGGTTGAGAAGATTTACCCGAGGGAGAAGCTTGTGATCTTCTTGCATGTCTGGTTCGCAGCTTCTTGACCTTAGTAGGATCAGTTGCCATTGCACGAAGTGGAGTTACCTCAAGAACATCAGCATCCATGGGGTTTACGTTTGCCCTAGGTTCGGTGTCAGTGGGTGAGGAAGATGCAGTTGCCTTTGATGAAGATGATGACACAGATTGTTGAGACATCTTGAGTGATTGAGAATACAAGTGACAACGAGTGTGAAATTTTCTTTTGAGGGAATGGAGAGTGATGCAGCAAACTGAGAAGAGAGAGATATAAATATGTTTATTCCTCTTCTTAAACTTTTGGAAAGAAAGAGGGAAACAAATAATTATCCCAATCAGAATAAACTTGATTAAAATATCTCTTTCAAACCTTGTATTAAGCAAAATTAATTGCTACATCTCTTCATATTGGCAAATACCCAGCTTGCCCCTTAAATTCTCAAACTGACTAGCATCAAGTGCCTTGGTAAAAATATCAGCCAGTTATAGTTCAGCGGAAACATGTTCCAGCTTAATCACCTTCTCCTCCACAAGATCTCTGATGAAGTGATGTCTAATGTCAATATGCTTCGTCCTGCTGTGCTGTATAGGATTCTTGGATATGTTAATAGTACTTAAATTGTCACAGTACAATGTCATGACATCTTGTGTGACATTATACTCAGCCAGCATCTGTTTCATCTAGATCATTTGAGAACAGCTGCTACCAGCTGCTATGTATTCAGCTTCAGCAGTAGATAGAGACACACAGTTTTGTTTCTTGCTGAACCAAGAAACAAGATTATTTCCCAAAAAGAAGCATCCTCCAGAGGTGCTCTTTCTATCATTAACACTACCAGCCCAATCAGCATCACAATAACCAGACAGAATTGGTTCACATCCATGAGAGTACAACATGCCATAATTGTAAGTTCCACTCACATACTTCAGAATTCTTTTCACCTGGTTGATGTGACTTTCTTTGGGTTCAGCCTGGTATCTTGCACATACTCCAACTGCAAAGGCAATGTCAGGTCTGCTGGCTGTTAAGTATAGCAGACTTCCTATCATGCTTCTGTACAAGCTTTGATCCACATTTTCCCCACTTGTGTCTTTGGACAACTTTAAATGAGTAGGTGCAGGAGTCCTTTTATGACCGACATTCTCCATCCCAAACTTCTTGACAATATTCTTTGCATACTTGCTTTGAGACAGAAAAATTGAGTCTTCCATCTGTGTGACTTGTAGTCCAAGAAAGTAGGTCAATTCTCCCATGAGGCTCATTTCAAATTCAGCTTGCATATGGTTAGCAAAATGTTTAACCATTTTATCTGACATTCCCCCAAACACTATGTCATCAACATAAATTTGAGCTACCATTATATTTCCTCCTTCATTCTTGACAAAAAGAGTTTTATCCAAACCTCCTTTCCTGTATCCTTTGTCAGTGAGGAACTTTGTCAACCTTTCATACCAAGCTCTAGGAGCTTGTTTCAGACCATATAATGCTTTCCTCAATTTGTAGACACGATCAGGACAGTTTGGATCCACAAATCCTTTAGGCTGTTCCACATACACTTCCTCATTTAAGTACCCATTTAGGAAGGCACTCTTCACATCCATCTGAAACCGCTTGAACTTAAGGAGACAAGCAACTCCCAAGAGAAGTATGATTGATTCCATTCTGGCTACAGGAGCAAAAGTCTCATCAAAATCAACCCCTTCAACTTGAGTGTATCCTTGAGCAACAAGTCTTGCCTTATTCCTGGTGACAACTCCTTCAGCATCTGACTTGTTCTTGTAGATCCACTTTGTGCCAATGATGTTTGTTCCTTCTGGTCTAGGAACTAACTCCCATACTTCATGTTGCTTGAACTGGTTCAATTCATCTTGCATTGCTCCAATCCAGTATTCATCAGTCAAAGCCTCTTTAACATTTTTTGGTTCAATCTTAGACACAAAACAAGAGTTTGTGATGATTTCGCTAGATCTTGTAGTGACTCCACTGTTAGGATCTCCTATGATGAGTTCCTTAGGACGATCTTTCTGAATTCTGATGGAAGGATCTTTGTTAGCTTCCTTTGATTCAGACTCTGATGGAGTAGGATTAGGCACATCATCCTTTTTAGACACTTGTGTTGAAGTCTCAAAGAATGTCTCAACATTATATGGGACATTTGTTTCCTCATGGTGATCATCAACTATGAAATTTATAGACTCCATCATAGCTTTGGTCCTGGAATTGAACACCCTATATGCTCTGTTGTTGGTAGAGTATCCTAGGAATATTCCTTCATCACTTTTAGGGTCCATCTTTCTCCTTTGTTCACGATCTGTCAGAATATAGCATTTGCTCCCAAAGACATGGAAGTACTTCAATGTAGGCTTTCTTCCTTTCCATAGTTCATAAAGGGTGGATGATGTTCCCTTTCTCAAGGTGACCCTGTTGTGGAGATAACAGGCTGTATTCATAGCTTCAGCCCAAAAATGAATAGGAAGCTTCTTGGCATGTATCATTGCTCTGGCAGATTCCTGTATAGTCCTGTTTTTCCTTTCCACAACTCCATTTTGTTGAGGAGTTATAGGTGAAGAGAACTCATGATTTATTCTTTCTGAGGAACAGAACTCATCAAACTTACTATTTTCAAATTCCTTACCATGATCACTTCTGATTCTGACAATGCATCCTTCTTTTTCTCTTTGAATTCTTTTGCACAATTCCTTAAATACATCAAATACATCAGACTTTTCCCTAATGAAATTTATCCAGGTGAATCTGGAAAAATCATCCACAACAACATAGGCATATGTCTTTCCACCAAGACTTTCCACTTGCATGGGACCCATCAGATCCATATGTAGAAGTTCTAGCACCTTAGAGGTGGTCAGATGTCTTGTCTTTGGATGTGACATTCTAGTTTGCTTTCCAACCTGACATTCACCAAAGACTCTCCCTTCATCAATCTGAAGCCTTGGAATCCCTTTGACATCCTCCATGGATATGATCTTTTTCATCTATCTAAGATGTAAATGACCAAGTTTTTGGTGCCACAGTTTCACTTCCTTTTCTTCTTTGGCTATAGAGCATACAGAAGAGTAGTTAGTGTTCTCAGACTCCCATAAGTAACAGTTGTTTTTTGATCTGACTCCTCTCATTACAACTTCTTGTTTTTCATTAGTTACAAGACATTCAGACTTGGTAAAGTTGACCTTGAATCCTAGATCACATAATTGACTGATACTTATGAGATTAGCAGTCAAACCATTTACCAGCAACACTTCATTTAGGTTTGGAACTCCAGGGCAGTCCAAGTTTCCAACTCCTTTGGTTTCTCCTCTAGCACCATCTCCAAAAGTGACATAACTAGTAGTATGATGTTTGACATCATTCAGCAGACTCTTGATTCCAGTAATGTGTTTAGAGCATCCACTGTCAAAGTACCAGTCTTCCTTGGCAGAAACTCTAATGGAGGTGTGAGCTATCAGGGCTGCAGTCTTTTTCTTCCACTGTTGAGTATATGGTGCCTTGTTAGTCTTAGGTTTGACATATGGGGTCTGATTAGGATATCCATATAATATGAAGCAGAATGGCTTTATGTTACCAAACCTCCCACAATAATGACATCTCCATCTTTGATACTTTCTCTGTTCTTGATGTTGAGTCCTATATTGTGACATCTGCTTTGACATTTGTTTATCAGGCCTGGTCTTCTTCTTGTTAACAACAGATTTCTTTGCAGCCACAAATCCTAGACCAGACATGTTTCCTGCATTTTGTCCAGCCTGAAGGATTTCTTCCAACTTGTCAGTTCCAGTTGTTAACATCTTGACAGACTTAGTCATCTGATCAAATTTGGAGTTCAACATTAGAACTTCACCTTTGAGATGGCTTATAGTAGCAGTGTCTGCCTTCTTCTCAGCCTCCAACTTCACTATGAGCTTTTTCTGTTTCTCATTTTGCTGACAAACTTCAGCACTTCTGATACATAGCTTCTTGTAGGAGTCAACAAGTTCTTCAAATGTCACTTCCTCATCACTAGAATCATTATCAGAGTTACAAACACCAGATAGTGCAGTAACTAGTTTAGCAGATTCTTTTTCAGAGTCACTTTCTGAGTCACCATCAGACCAAGTAACATACATTCCTTTCTTTTGTTTCTTTAGAAAGGTAGGAAAATCAACTCGGATGTGCCCATATCCTTCACATCCATGGCATTGGATTCCTCTGCTTTGATTTCCCTTTTCTTCAGACTTAGTTCTTCTGCTGGAGTCATAGGATCTGCTAATGTCAGAGGTAATGTTCTTGACATTTGACCTTGACTTTGGGTCCATTCTCTTGATGAGTTTGTTGAACTGCCTTCCAAGCATAGCTATAGCTTTTGATATATTCTCTTCATCACTCTCCTTGCTTTCATCTTCAGTATTGGATACAAGGGCTATGCTCTTGTTTTTCTTGTCAACATTGTCACTGATCCCCATATCAAATGTATGAAGTGACCCAATGAGTTCATCAACCTTCAAGTTGCAGATATCCTGAGCTTCCTCTATAGCAGTCACTTTCATTGCAAACCTTTTAGGTAAGGATCTGAGAATCTTTCTCACCAGCTTTTCTTCTGACATATTTTCTCCCAATGCTCCTGAGGTGTTGGCAATTTCCAAGATGTTCATGTGAAACTCATGAATGGTCTCATATTCCTTCATCCTTAGATTCTAAAATTTGGTAGTGAGCATCTGAAGTCTTGAAATTTTTACTTTGGATGTACCCTCACAGGTGAATTTGAGAGTGTCTCATACATCCTTGGCCAGTTCACATTGATGTACTAGTCTGAATATGTTTCTATCAATTCCATTGAACAAGGCATTCAATGCTTTAGAGTTACCCAGGGCTAACTCTTCTTCTTCTTTGCTCCATTCTTCCTCAGGTTTCAGATTAGTCGTCCCATCTTTCCCAGTTATGGTGGGATGGTTCCATCCTTTGTCAGCAGCTCTCCAAGATTTATTGTCCAGTGACTTCAAGAAGGCAATCATACGAGGTTTCCAGTAGTCATAGTTTGATCCATCCAGAATAGGTGGTCTGTTCCCAAATCCTCCTTCCTTGTCCATAGCGCCAGAAAATAATATCCCTAGATCTCACCCAGAAAGACAGGCAGGGTGCCTGCTCTGATGCCAATTGAAATTCTGGCAACAAATAATTAATGTCACAGTGAATGTTATGGCACCGTATCTGACAAATTGTACACAAACCAAACAGTAATTTAAAAGACCGTAAAGAACACAATCAATTGTTAACCCAGTTCAGTGTATAACCACACCTACATCTGGGGGCTACCAAGCCAGGGAGGAAATTCACTATAAGAGGTATTAATTTAGGAATAAACCAACCAGTTTATCTCCTTCACTTAAGACCTACCCAATGCAACTTCAATCTAAGTCCTACTTAAACCTGAGTTCCTACTCACCCCCCCTCAATCACAGCAGTGATACTAATCTACTGATTAATAAGATTATGAAGACATTCTTCAATACACACACTTGATTTTGCTTCAAAGCTTTAATCAAGAGACACAACACTCGTGCTTCAAAGCTTTGAGTGATAAACAACCCTTACAACCAAATCCTACACCAAGTTACTTATCAAGTGATAATTGCTTGGCTCACAGTAGTTACTAAAACTATCACAACTACAAAATGCCTTATTGATCTTCTCTTCAAAAGTACTTCTCACCATTAGGATTCGTGAGAAATATATAAGCAGACTATTCTTCATTTTGGGCTTCCATAAAAATAGCTAGGGTTAACCAAAGTTAACCTAAAGACTTGGTCTTGGGCTTTCATCATAACAAATTAGGGTTAAGCAAGGTTAACCTAATATCCACGTGAGCATCTGATCTAGTCAATATACTTCAACTCAGAATAGCACACTAGATTCCTGAAAATTCTCAGGAACAATAAATCTGCACAACAACTTGATTAGTACATGATGTCTTAACATTGGTTATGACATCATGTATCCTGCTCACTGATTTTGGTAGAATTCAGTACATATGATCATAGCTTAATCATCATGATATTCACTCATACTGAGTTGTTCCTGTAGAACATTCCTTCTGCAGAATTTGTCTTTATCCCAGAATGTTATGACATCAGTCATGACATTCGCAAATCTGGTTTTACCAAAAATTAATGCCAACAAGCAAACACTTACAAAAAGGATGAATCTATTCTTTTCAATGAAAGGAAAAGAAACAACACTTATAAGATCATACTTTCAGACCTTATAGAACAAAAGGAAAAATGTCTCATGTCTGTTAATAAGGAGCAGTGGACGTGGCACTGATGTTTAGGTTATGTTAGCTTGAGAAAAATTTCTCAGCATAACAAGCTTGAATTTGTCAGTGGCTTGCCTAAACTGAAGTTTACTTTAAATGATCTTTGTGTAGCATGTCAGAAGGGCAAGGTTTCAAAATCTTCTTTCAAAGAAAAGAATGTTGTTTCTTCTTCCAGGCCATTGGAACTTCTGCACATTAATTTGTTTGGACCAGAGAAAATTAAGTCAATAAATGGAAAAAAGTAGGATTATTTATGATAAGATGACTACATAAAGTGGGCATGCGCAACGTCTTTTTACCTTAGAATTTTTGTATTATTTTGCCCATGGGGCATTGATGTACTAACAATTCTATCTTATTAATATGACGTGTGTTTCTTTTTTGTTTAAAACAAATTTGAATTTCTGAATCCTTGAATGTGTTGCATGAATACATATCATTCATCATATGCATAAACAGGTCTTCACACCAGGTCTTCTTATCTTCCTACTGTTTATTTTAGTAGAAATGGCTCTAGAGCAGACTATCAAGGAAATCCAGGTTTAAAACGCTCAACTTCAAGATATGTTCTTGAACCTATCCAAGGGGCAGGAAGAAGTGAACTCCCTCCTCACTAGGGGAATGATCATGGGGAATCCTGAGGGAACCAAAGATGATCAGTTGGAGCTGTTACGAACTGAGATAGCCGTTATGAAGATCCAGATGATGGGACAACTGGTGGGCCAAATGGATCTCATCCAAAACTTGGCACGAGGACAAGAGGAGCTGGGGGTCCTCATCAACAAGCTTCATCAAGACTAATGTGACCAAATGGGGCAAACAACTAGGGTTGAGGATCAAGTCATCATTCAGCCTCCCTTGAGACAAGAAGCCGAGAGAAAACCTCCCCAGTTTGCTTCAGGGTCACAAGCCCAATAACAACCTCACCAACGTCAACAGGGTAACCGGCGTAGGCGGAATACATCTGAAAAACACTTCACTGGGATTAACATGTCATTATCTCAAGTGCTGCAACGCCTGTTGGAAGTCAAGCTGATTGTATTAAAGGAACCCCCTCAAAATCCCAACACAACCTTTCCAGGGTACAATCCAAATGCTAGATGTGCGTATCACTCCAACACTCCTGGACATGACACCGATAGATGTTGGGCATTGAGAAACAAAATTCAGTATCTGATTAAAGAAACCACTCTGGAGTTCACAAAAGATGGCCAGATGAAAATCTTCCGTTGAGGACTCTCCACCTAAAATGACAAGTTCGAAAAAAGAGGCTTCTGTTCATTTTGAATTTCCAATTGTAATTTCTTTTGTTATTCAAACAATTATCTATTAATGTCAAACTCTCTTTCATTAATGCATTGCATATGTTTGTCTTGAATTCATCTTTTCGTTTTCACTATTTTTAAAACTATGCTTTTATTCTTCTTATGACACAAGCCTTTAGAGGGAGGATGACGAAAACAATTCCATAATCTCATACAATATGCTTTTGGACAGACCTTGCTGACGATGTACAGGCGTTTCTTTCAAATCCTAAACACTGGAGTTATAAGGAAGATAATCCCTAGTTAACCCCTTCGAGTCAAAGAAGTAGAAGTTTTCTGTTTTAACACAAATTGAAACCTTTAATCAAAACCTGGGGCAGGGTAGTCTCTCAGTTAATTCAAATACGCATTTAGTCGCAAACTCTCATCTTGTAATACAATGAATGACATCAAAAACATTCCTTCAGAATCAAAAGACGGTGATGGTTCCCTATCGCATATGCAGTCATTATCTCTCAAAGAGAAAAGCCCACTAAGTCAAAACCTACAAAGGAGGGGCATCCCACTGACTGTAATCTCAAAAACATGAACAGTCAGGCAAAAATTAGGGGATAACAAATCAAAAGAAAGAGGTCACTACAAATCCTCAACAAAAAATAATGTTGCAAAAATGACTGCCTTCCAACAAACTTAACTTGTTTGAACCATCACCAAAATGTCATTCCAAACTCAATTGGAGTTCAAACGCACAATTAACTGAGTTTAGGACTGAAGAACATCACGAAGAGCGGGTGGGTACAAATATACTTTGAGCCTTTATCCTTTGTTTCTTAAACCTTGAACCAAGACACATTACAACCTTTCAAAATTCCTAATTGAAGTATGGGTTAGTTCGAAAGCATACTGTTACAAAAGGTATCCTGACTCCCGTAAGGCTTTGCTCTAAATCCTGAGTTTGAATTTTTCTTACAAAAAACTTTCTGCTAAAAAACGCATTTTCAAAAATTCAAGATAAGCATAAACTTTGCATTATTTGAATATCGTTGTTTGCATATGGCTATTTGTTTGGCAGCGGAGAAATTCACACAATGAATATCCAATGAACGAAAAGCTCTCTCAGTGAACAAAGTCACTTCAGGCGGGATGACACTTCCGTTGCAAAAAATATCTTATCAACAAGAGGACATGACATGTCATGGTCCAGCACACCTGGGGCAGCTCGGTCAAGATTTCAAGAAATCTCTCGAAGTGCAGAGTAACCAGGGGCAAGTCTCCGTCCCCGTCACTTGGGGCATTGAACGTCAATCCCAACAAAGGGTTACATACAGTCAAACATTTCCTGGCAAAGCCATAAACACTCGCTACTAGGGGCAGTGACAAATCTCCCCAAAATCCTTCTCATAAGAGGACTCCCAACCAGAGTTTCAATCTTTGATAACCTCTTCCCAGCTAAGTCGACCTCAAGAATCCCTGAGGATTTTTCCCATTAAAGTCGCCAGAATTTTCTCTATCAGAAACGAAGAATTCAACTCTTTTCTCCAGCACCAATCCAGGATTTATTTTCCCCAGCGAGAGATCATCTTGAAAACATTACATATCCGTACATCAGGACATCATGCAATGCAATCTCATTTATTTTGAGAACATCATTGTTTGATATATGTCATGCAACTAACTTTTACCTTTCAGGAAAGATGCAATCAAATTCTCACAAAATTCAAGCTATAAAGCCTGGACCACGACCAGATAGTAGTTCATCCAAATTTCCTCTTCAACAAAGAGGATTCCTCAATAGAATAACAGACGATCAGAGTTCCCAAAATTCAACAGAGATGATTCCTCAGTAGAATAACGGACGACCGAAGTTCCCAAAATTCAACAGAGATGATTCCTCAGTAGAATAACGGACGACTGAAGCTCCTAAAATTCTATTTCTCTCAAGACAAAGATCAACATTTCCCAATGGAGTTCTCCTCAAATAACAAAACAGGAATCCCCATTGGAAACATTCTAAGCAAAGTTTAAGGACACACATACTCTTCAACAGCAGTCCAGGATTTATTTTCCCCGGCATCTGTTGAAGATATTCCAAGACCTTCTCTGGTTCAGTCAGATCGACACTAAGATCTCCCTAATTCTTATTCCAGTTGAAGATATTCCAAGACTTTCGTCTGGTTCAGTTAAATCGATTCTAAGATTTTTCTGATTCTTGTCCAGTCAAAGTTAATTCAAGACCTTCTCTGGTTCAGTCAGATCGACACTAAGATCTCCCTGATTCTTATTTCAGTTGAAGATATTCCAGATTTTTACTGTTTCAGATAAATCTCTCAACGGTTTATTCTGATTCATTTCCATATTTTTTTACTGGTTCAGATAAATCTCTCAACAGTTTATTCTGATTCATTCTCTGTTCAGATCCAGTTCAAACTTTCTGTCAACAATCACCTTTGGATGGCATCTTTAAGCCCATCTCCATAAACAATCCAATCAGCATGTCATTAAGATCCCCAACGGAGCTGAAACTTTCAACCCACATCAGAAATCATCCAGTGTCTCCAGGTTTCCCCAGCAAGTTGTATTGAAGCCTGAAGATCAACCAGATAACGGTCAACTTCTGTTTCTCCCCAACCTAGGGTAACTCCCCAATAAAGTGGCAGATAACCCAAACTCCTGATATCCCCAACAGAATGAAGATTCTCATTCTTGACTCCCCAGTAGATTGGCATACAACCCAAACTCCTGATATCCCCAACAGAATGAAGATTCTCATTCTTGACTCCCCAGTAGATTGGCATACAACCCAAACTCCTGATATCCCCAACAGAATGCAGATTCTCATTCTTGACTCCCCAGTAGATTGGCATACAACCCAAACTCCTAATATCCCCAATAGAATGAAGATTCTCATTCTTGACTCCCTAGTAGATTGGCATACAACCCAAACTCCTGATATCCCCAACAGAATGAAGATTCTCATTCTTGACTCCCTAGTAGATTGGCATACAATCCAAACTCCTAATATCCCCAACAGAATGAAGATTCTCATTCTTGACTCCCCAGTAGATTAGCATACAATCCAAACTCCTGATATCCCCAACAGAATGAAGATTCTCATTCTTGACTTCCCAGTAGATTGGCATACAACCCAAACTCCTGATATCCCCAACAGAATGAAGATTCTCATTCTTGACTCCCCAGTAGATTGGCATACAACCCAAACTCCCGATATCCCCAACAGAATGAAGATTCTCATTCTTGACTCCCCAGTAGATTGGAATACAACCCAAACTCCTGATATCCCCAACAGAATAAAGATTGCCCATACCAAGTTTCAAGCTTTGAATCAAATTTTTGCCCAGTCAATTGGACAGTTGACCTAAAAATCAGCTGTATTGGGGAAAAAGTCAACCATGGTCAATTTACAGTCAAACTTCATAATTTTTGATCCACATCAACATTATAGGCTCATATGAACCATTTGATCAAGTTTGGACCACAACTCCTCAAGAAATTTGATCAGATCATCAAAAGGGCAAAATGGTCATTTTTAGAGTTTTGACTGTAGAAGGGCAATTTATGATTTTTCACCTAGCCAATAAAAAATTGGGTTCAAGCATGGTTTCAAGGACTCAATGGCATCATCTTGACCTAATCACAAGGTTCAAAAGATCTCAAATGCATTGGATTGACAGATGAATTTTCCAGTCAACTGATCAAAAATCAACTGTACACTGAAAAGTCAAACTTTGACTTTTTGGTCAAAATCAAGTGCCAAGGGTCATTTTTCATCAAGATGTGTCAAAACTTGAAACTTGTTCACCAAGAAACCTAATTTTGAAAATTAAGGTTTAAGTTTGAAATTTTTCATAACTTAGAAATTTTCTAAGTTATGAAAATTTCTTATTTTTCCCAACTTTTCCCAACTTTTTCACCATGATGAAATTAGATTCAAACAAAACTTCCAACATGAAAGTTGTATCCCACCACAAAATCTACAAATTTTATTCTCAAAGTTTTCCCAAAAGATGCTTGGATCTCAAGTTATGATTTTGTGAATAAGGGTCCATGAAACTTTTAACTTAGTGAAATTTTGCCCTAGTTTAGGCAGATTTTTGACCTAACTTCATGGAAACTTTTCACCTAGTTCCAAGTGGAATCTCAAAATGCATTTCAAAGATGGGTTGTATAGCATGTTGCAATATTTCCAAAATGTCCAAGAACTCTCCAAGATCATTTATGGTTAGGGAGAATCGAAGAAAAGAAAATGACCATTTCTCACTTTTGTCCATGGCATTTTTCACATTGGCACAAGTTGCAAATTAGTTTGAATCATGCTTGTACTTGCATTACAGGTTCTAATCCTTTTTACACTCCAAAATTGAATGCAAATACATTGGACAATGGCATTATTCTGAACTTTGGAGCATTATACATTGATTTATTCCAAAAATGGCATAAAGGTTACAATGCTACTTTGATAAAGCATACTTTTTGCAATTTTGTTTATATTGAGCATTGAACCTGATCTATGGGTGCAAACAAGATCCATGAACATCAGGAAAAGTGTACCAACTCTTCTCAGGCCTTGAGCTATCCTGTACAGGCTTTGGCTTTGTCAACTCACCTTTTGCTTCAAAAGCAAGTAAGCTTGCAAAAAGTCCATAACTTGTGCATATGATAAAACCAAGTCTTGGCATCATTCTACACGATCTCAGCATATTGTCTCAAGCCAGAAACACGAATTGCTATGCTCTAAAACACCCTAAAACACAAAATCACAAGTTCTTGCCCAAACAGGGCATCATCTGCAGAACCACTTCCAAAACAAAATTGGCTCGTGCGTTTTGCCTTGAACCACTGCAAACACACTCCCTACAACCCACCTGAACTATCCAAGCATCTGTCCAACAACTGTAACCTCATTTTCATACTTCACCATTTTCATTTTGAAGCTTTGCAGGTTGACTTCTACAGGGACATTCAGGCAAGTTCAAGGCAAGCTAAGCATCAGGAAAGGTTGAGGGAACTTCAAGCAAGCTCACACGACCTTCATGCCTCATCCAAAGTTGCTACATTGCCATATTCAACTTCAAATGAACAAGGTATTTGTCTACTTTCTATCTCCTTATTTAGACATCCTTAGGCTTAGGTTTGTGAAGCAAAAATGTAGTCTTTAATGTGCTTGAGTTGTACATATGCATAGTTCTTATTTATATTAACTGAGCTAGGAGAATTTGGATGATGAACATGCTGAAAATTTTAGGTTAAAATTTAGGGCCATTAAAATTCTCTCTGTCCTTTGAGAGTTAGGTCACAAAATGGATATGGTTGGAATCGTGATTGAAAATGCTATAACTTTCATGTTGTAAATTTTTGATTTCATGCAAGCAATAGAGAGAGCAGGTTTGAGCTGAACAGGGCGCGCGCGTGATGTCTCAAGGTCAGGGATGAAGTGTGTATGGGCGTGGCGCGCATGGGCCTGTTTCTTCCTGCACCCCCCTTTTTGCTTTTTGCACCCCCTTGGCCCATTTTCTTTATTTTGTATATTTTCTTATTTCTTTTATATTTTCTGACTTTATTTTTTTTCTAAATATCAAAAATCACCAAAAATATTTTCTTAATTTTTGCATTTTTATTTTATTATTTTAATTATTTTTTTGGCATAAAAATAGTTTATTAATAATAATATACTTTTATTTTCTTAAATAAAACTTGTAAATAATACAAAAAATTATATATTTTTATTTTTATTATTTATAGACTTAAATTAATATTTTCATACAATATTTAATTTTTTAACATTTGTATACATTATTATTCTTTTTCTTAAACAAAAATGAATAAATAAATAATATAAAGCATATTTTTTCTTTAAACAAAAATTAGGGTTTTTACCCCTTTCAAAAATAATCATTTTATTTTCCTTATTTTTTGGGACATTAAATAAGTTCATTTTTACATACATAAAAACAAATTCAAAAAAAAACATTTTGCATATTTATATTTAATCCCATATTTAAATACTTGTTTATTTATTTATTGTTGTATAAATTCAATATGGTTGTAATAGTAAATTAGGGTTTTATTTTGAGCAATATCCCCCAATTCAAACTTGTAGCCCCTTCCCATAATAATGTTGTAATAGTCTAGATTTACTTTACGCATTTTATTGTTTTCATATACCATGATAGTAAGAACTAGGGTTTGTATGCAAAAGACCAAAAATCAAAACAAATAGCATGACTTAATGCAAGACAAAAATGCATGAAAAATGACAACACAATGCACACAAGAACCCCTAGGGTTTCATCCACTTTGTTGCCTTAAAATGGCCATGATATGCATGCTAGGTATCTTGGCAAAATCAAACAAAACAAAAAGATCATAGTCCCTCGATGACGCTATCTTGGTTGCCTAAACAAAAATGATCTAGTCCCTCAAAAAAGATTGCTAAGATACTTGGCACCATTGCTATCATGGTCATACGATGACCCACACCCGTCCCGTTTAACATCCAAAGATAGGTGTTGTACCCCAAAATTTGCCCTCCCATATTCTTCAAAGTTTTGTCAAAAATCATCCTCAAATTGCTCAAGTCTACTCAAGGATTGCACAGTCCAAATGCCTCATAAGCCAGTCAAAATTAGGGTTTTGTTTCTTCCAAGTAATTTGAGGTTTTCAATGGCTCAATCAAGTCTCATAGGCCTATATACATTTTCAAGCACCTACATGTCAAGTCTCAAGACTCACAGTGCCAAATTCTACAGTCAAAAAGCTTTATTTGCTCTACAGTCAACTGCAGGGGCAAAATGGTCATTTTGTAGTCAAAAGTCAGAATTTTTGGTCAACATCTTATTTTGAGCTCACAATCATCATTTGATAAAGTCTTGATCATGATTCCACAAGCATGACTCAAAAATCATCAAAGATGCAAAAGTTACTATTTTTGGACAGCAGAAAAGTCAACTGTATCTTGACCAAGGTATAAATTTTTCATGGTTCATCAGAAAAATCCCATCCAATGCTCATTTTGAAGGGGATGACATTTCCTACAACTCATCTTCACACTCCAAGTCCAAGAAATGCACTCATAAAAAGTTATCAATTTCTACATTATAAGTCAATTTCAAAAGTCAACAAAAATGCACTTTAAGTCAAAGACCATAACTTGAGATTGGTAAATCCAAATGACATGGGACCAAAGGCGTTGGTTAGAGGACTTCAAGACCTTTCCAAAATGTCCAAGAACATGTCCATATGATCAAAATTGAGCAAGATATGCATTGGAGAAGTTGGGAAATTTTTGTGAATTTGCAAAAGTCAACTTTGCTCAAAACACTTTGTTTTTGCTAATGGGCCTCAAATTCCTTCTTGAAACTTTATTCAAGGCCTATGCACGACCCATCAAGCCTATTTTAATTTATTTTCTTATTTTTATTAATTAATTGGATTTTTAATCAATTTTAATTCATTTAATTAATTTAAATTGTAGGAAATATCAAGATATGGTTTTTCAATCTTTTCATGAAGCAAATATGACCTAGAAGAGCTGGCAAATTCGTGTGCACATCAAGGGGACAAAAATCTCCAAGTTTGGCAAGTTTTTCCAATAAAAAAGATTGAAAAATATTTGATTTTCAATCAAATATACAAACATCAATTCCATGGATTTCTTGGCCAAGATTTAACCTAATTCCATTCTACTATAAGTATAAAAGTCAACCCTAAGGCATTGGACGAGATTTTGCTGCAGAAGAGGCCATAACAACATTGAAAAAAATCAAAGAAACTTGAAAACTGTTTTCCAGGTTCCAGCATAATTCAAAGCATTATAGTGATTCAAACACATTGCTGGAGGTGTGAGATACGTTTTGCAATCAAAACCACACGCCAAAGCTCAAGAATTCATCATTAACAGTCACACGGTTTAACTTTATTTCTCATAATCGAAACTCATAATTCATGCATCATTAACGTGATTTTGTGTGTGTTTTGCATTGCTAGAACTCCTCTGGAGCTAATGGTACAGGTTAATTGGATTATAGAGCCCTAAATCAAAAGATACCATTGACAAATTCTAGGGTTTCCAAGCTTTGAATTTGGGGCTTTGCTGTACAGGAAAAATCAGACCTTAAGAGACCCATGGTTGAGTTCGTTGAGACAAGACGAATCTAAAACCACCCTCGCGAAATATTTATGTGCATCAGGGACCTATTCGCTATTTTTCCTCATCCTGTTTTGTGGGGGTTAAAAACCCCCGCTATCTAACATATATGTTACAGGTTTAGAGAAGACGATGATGTGCTGTTGATATACCACTGGTCCATTCAAATAAAAAGGCGCACGTGTTTTGTTACAGCATATGCGTTGATTGTTATATATTATGTTTATTTATCATTATACTAACAAATGCAAGCGAATGGTGTAGTGGCTAGTTAGGTGGCTGGTAATCATTGGGACTTGGGTTCGATTCCCAGGTCCACCCAAAAGCTTATAATATTTTTCATAACATAATTGCATGCAGACTTCCTAGTGTGATTCACCATGTGCCTCCAAACATCAGCATGCCATGTGTCCTGAAGCAGCAATCCAATGGCAGGGAGATGAAGAACACCATGCTCCCAATCAAAGCAACGTGCAGACAATTCCAGAAGTCAAACAAGGATCGAGCTTAATGGGTCAGCAGTTGCTTGCAAACCTCCTAATGGGTCCATCACCCCCCTGGTTCTATTATTCTTTTTTTTTCTTTTATATGACTATTATTATTATTATTTAATTTAACTCACAAATTATTATTTTCATGATAAATTCAGAAAACCAAAAAATGTAAATATTATTTATTTTATTATTTATTAATTTCACTATTAATTATTATTTTGTAAATAAATTCTAACATAGATTAATTTAGTTAATTAGGTTAACTTTGACTTTTTTATAATAAATAAAATTAACATAGAATTAGGTTTTTGACAACTTTTAATCCTTTTATTTTTATTTTCATTAAAACATAAAAAAACTAAAAAATACCTTTTTTTCTGGTAATTATTTAATTAATTAGTAAATTAGGTTTAATATTAATTAATTGCAAAAAGGACCAAAACTTCATTCTTTCTCAAAGGGTCAAACCCCTAAGGACTTTTCCAATTCAATTTTTCTCGCGCATGTTTATTCTTGATTCTTATTTTGATCATATTTATGTATCTACTCCGAGAATGTAATAGATAATTATGACTTTTATCGCTTTCTTTAATTTCTCGCATTTATTTTTCAAGGGTTATGTTTTTGGCGATGTAAATACCCGGCGCCTTGTAATAGCGTAGATTCACTTTCCGCAATTTACTTTCTGCAAATTATTAACTGTTAACTATGCATCCAAGACTTGTCTGAAAAATAAAATCAACTCGTAGCTCACAATGATACATGTGCAAAGATAATGTAAACTGAATTTGACACACGTGCACATGCCACTCCTAGGGTACGCCTCACTTGGTTGCCTCGACGTGGTCATTGAGTATAGGGTGTTTTAGAGGTCTCCCTCCTGTCTAAAGATCCAGTTGCCTCGGATAAAAAAGGATCTAGAACATTAGGGTTACCGCTAAGGCGTCCTACTATTGCTTTGGTGACCACATATGTCCCTATAATCGAATTGACCCGAATAACTCCAACGACGGTGCTACCTACTTCTCAATAGTGGGATAGTACTGTCTAAAGGAATTTTACACAGCTTAATTCCTCAGAGTAGGTAGATTTCTCCTGGGTACTTGCTCTTTCAAAAAACAAAAACAACTTTTCGCACTTACACTTTCAAAAGTTTTCAAACAAACACTTCATACACTCTTGAGGACTGATACAAGAGTTACCTAGAAGTTTTCAAAACGAAACTTTTTCAAAACCCACAAACACAAGAAAAGCAAACATTTTTGAAAACATAGTGAGCAAGTACCTAAGAGCCCATGGATAACCACGGATAGAAAGGGTGCTAACACCTTCCCTTTCTATAATCTACCTCCCGAACCGAGAAACATCTTGAAAAGGAATTTTGCTGTGCTTTTGTCCTTTCCTTGCTGGAGAACATAAAAGACGGTGGCGACTCTTGCTTACCGCGACATTTCGCGAACCAGCATTTCAAAAACAGTCAGTTATATTTCCACCGATCACAATAGGGTTGTTTACCAAATACAATGGTAAAACAACAATGTCAAAGGAATAAAAATGTGTAGGAAAGACTTTTGAGTAGGGTAGACAACTCCTAGTTACTTGATCTCTTGCAAACCATCCTTGCTATTTTAAAACTATCACACACATTTCAAAACAATTTCAAAAAAACATTTTCCAAACAACTTTCAAACATTGAAACATTTTTCAAAAAGACAAACACCTTTGTATACATTCAAACAAGAATCATTATAAAGGTTGCCTAAACAAAAGGTCTCTTTTCAAAATACTTTCAAAACCACACACAAAAGCACCATTTCAAACAATTGGAAAAGCAAAGCAAGTGATATAAAACAAGTAACTAAAAGCCCATGGAAAACCATGGATGAAAAGGGTGCTAGCACCTTCCCTTTTCCCCCGAACCCAAACACAATCTCAAAGGTCTTTCCTGTGCTTTTTTACCTTTCCTTTTAGATAAAATAAAAGTCGGTGGAGACTCTTGCTAAACCGAAACATTTGCAAACACAAACGCAAAACCTCAAGTCAGTTCTCCCACCGCATCACAACAAGGATGAGTCACATTCTGTATTCACTATCTTCTATATCCAAGTGAAAAATGAGATAAGTCTCAATATTGGCTAGGTTAGAAATGATCATGGTCGAGAATTTGAAAACATTTTTTTTAAAATCATCTAATGAGAATGAGATTTCCCATGATTTCTCCTGTCCAAGAACTCCACAACAAAATGGAGTTGTCGAGAGGAAGAATAAGACTTTGCAAGAAATGGCTAGGACCATGATCAATGAAACCAATATGGCAAAGAAATTTTAGGAAGAGGCTATAAATATAACATGTTATATCTATAATAGAGTCTCCATAAGACATATTCTTGGAAAGATTCCTTATGAACTGTGGAAGAACAAGAAACCCAACATTTAATATTTTCACCCGTTTAGATGCTCTTGTTTTATCATAAAACCTAAAGAAAATATGTACAAGTTTGATTCAAAAAGCTCAAAGTCGCATCATGTTAGGATGTTCTGAACACTTAAAAGGCTACTGAGTATGTAACACTGAAACACTCACTTGTGAGGAATCAATTCATGTTAGATTTGACGATAAGCTTGACTGTGAAAAGTCAAAGCTAGTTGATAAGCTTGCAGGTGTGGAGATTACCCTTTCATAATCTAAAGGTAATAGAGCTGCTGCTAAAGTACAAAAGGCAAAAAGATGTTCATTCAAAAGCTTCCTGTAACACCCCCTTTCTACCCTCGCACAACTATATAACATAACTAGAGTAAATTAGCATGCACATCACAAAAGAGCGTCACATTTACTTCACGACAACAAATCTAATATACTGGTCAAATTCATAACACGCATTTAGAATCATGTTCCATACCATAACACATAAGCATCTTGCAGCGGAATAATTCTTAACTCAAAATAATAATATTAATGATTGAAATCCCATACTGACAATCATATCATAAATACTAGGAACTAAAGGCCATCATCACATATGCCTTAATCAAACATAAATATCCAGAGAGTATAACAACACCTCTCAAATAAACATGAATATCATAAACATAACATGAATCCAAATCCCCATTTTACATAGACCAGAGCATGAATCACTACCTAGTAAACGGATAACAAGAATCTAATCTCCTCTGACTAATCCTTGCTATAAGCACTACCGCTATCCTCGGTACCTGAGCGATGTTATACAAAACATCATTCCAACAGAAGCGTGAGAATTCATATCATTATAAAAATATATAATAATAAGTAATGCATAATAAACATACATCAAATAAATTCATCACACTTCACATAATCATGTATTCAACATACTTCAAGTTGCTTTTTATTTTATAAATACTAATCCTGTGTAATTTTCAAAAGGGTCCATATCAAGCACAACGCGCCAAGTCCTTTTGATCTATTTACTAACGCGTTTTGACTATGATCAGACGGTCCACAATATTTTGATATTATTTTTATTTTCTAATTTTTTTGATTTAATTGTTTTTAACTTCAAAAATTCAATTAAAAAATTCATTTAAACTTCAAAAATTTTGAAAAAATTCCAAAAAATACTTTTGATTTTTCTCTTTCAGATTTTTATTTTTTCACAATTTTATTATATGATTTGATATTTTTTTATTATTTTCTCACTTTATTTGACTTCTTTTAATTGATTTAAGATACTTTTCTTGATTTGAAAATTCTGAAAAATTAGGGAAGAATCTAATGACTTCTTGATAAATATTGGTGACCTCATTTTATTTTCATTTCTAATTTTAATATTTGTTCACAATTATTTTGTTTTATTTTGCATATTTCTTTAAATTTTAAAAATAGTTTCTAACTTTAAAAAATACTGAAATTTTTTGTCAACACTTATTGACTCATGTTTGACTTATGACTATTTTTTTTGGGATTTTTATTTGGTGTTTTAATATACTTTGTGTATTTTACCAATTATTTTCCTTTTATTAACCATTTAAATATTGTTTTATTAAATATTATTTTATTATTTATTTGGTCCTGACTTGGATGTTATTTTGGGACAAATTCCTCAACCTCATTGGATCTTGGGTGTTGATAGGTTGAAAAACCAAATCCACCAAAATGGATGAATGATGTTGATGATATTTGAAACCCTAATTTAATCTAATACATCTCCTCCCTCTTCATCTTATCCCTTTCTTACTTGTGCTACATGTTATTGGAGAATGATTTACATATCATTTCTCTAAAAATATGGTACATAGATTGCTATTGACCGACCTTAAAATAGGTGTGACTTCTACATAAGTCCACTTACGATTTCTTAACATAGTGCTAAATTTGTCCCGATTCGAGAAATGATCATTCGTGGCCCAAACCTATGTTTGTAAGCCCAAGTATGTTTAATTTGAAACCTTTGATCCAATAACCTTAAGGTTCATTGTTAGGAGGCTTTGATCTTATCAATCCTTTGATTAAACTTCATAAACTTTGGTCTAAGTGAATCATTTAAACATTATTGATCATATGTTGTCACTTTGAGAACTTGAAATGAATGATATACTTAACAAAAAGCAAATGAGACTTGTTATTGAGAAGCTTTGATCTTATCAATCTTCTAATGAGTTTTCAAATGCAAGTTTCAAGATGGTCATCCAACTAACCTCTAAATTCTAATTCACTAGTAATTGACTTTTACTTGTGCTTTTACTTTATGCCTTTACTTTACGCCTTTACTTTTATGCACCATTTACTTTAGCATTTACATTTCATGCTATTTTTATCTTTTCTCACTTGAGCATTTATCTTTATGTCATTTTTATTTTGCTCACTTGAGTTTTCATTTTATTTTTGAAGACACTTAATAGCAAACTTGACACTAAAAAAAACTTTGATGTTACTTGGACAATTTGGTTACTATCCCTGGCATAATGGAGTTGTGGATCCCTCAGACTTAGGATTAGAAGCCTTGATACCTTGGGACCTTGTGACTCTGTTGTTATTTTGTCTGGATTTCTTGGGGTTTACCCTGAGACATTGGGTTGATTTTGTTTGTATGCAGGTTATTTTGATTATGCGCTTTGTCAGTGATTAGGAACTCCTCTGTATACAACTGTTACTCTGCCCAATTTTTGAGAAGACTTAATGCATCTGAAGCTTGATATTCTTAAGAGGTTTTGTATCTTTTCTTTCTTTGTTTCAATACAAAAGATAGGAATTCTACATTGACTCTTTATGTCAAATGTTGGCTTCTTATTAGTTAGACGGCTCTTTTCCCTAGCTTTTACCTTATGCTTTAGGATAGTCCATTCATCTCCTCCCATCTTCTTTAGTTTCAAAAATCTTCTCCCTCCCTTTCAAAACTCTTATTGTTTTCTAACTTGAACCACTTTCATAATAAACTTAGACTTAGGTCCATCCATTTTCAAAAATATTTTCTTAATTAAATTTTAACCAACTTACTCATACTTTGACATTTATTGTGAGAAAACTAAAAGTCAATCAACCTCATTTAGACCATTTTGCCACTTTGGCTTTTTACTTTAAAGTTTTCTCAAAAGATTAGACTCTTGTCAAATCCTTGTAGTGATGCAAGCTACTATACTTCTATGATATGTAGTGAAGTGATAAATTTTCCACTTGGGTGTTGAGTGAGGCTTTGTTGATTTTAAACTCCAAGCTATATCCTCCACTTTGAGATGATGCAAATTCTCCTTTATCATAATCGTGGGTAGTAAGTATGTCTTCCACTCAGATATGACGATGTTGTCTTATCTCTTAAAATTAATTAACACACTTGTTTTTTTGTTTAAGCTTTTAAAGGTGAACTACGAGTATCCTGATCCCCTATTGCACAGAAGGTGGTACGTAGGCACTAAAGGTTCACAACTGCGGCGGGTGGAAAAAATAGTAAAAAATACTTCTTTTCTCATCTTCACCATCTATTTTTGTATACAACATTTATGCCAAATTACACAAATTTTCAAAGAGGTTTATGTGGAGTACCGTAGATGTTTAGGGTGCTAATACCTTCCCTTTACATAACCAACCCCCGTACCTAGATTCTCTCCCTTGTTTTTTTTGGGTTATTCGCTCTTTTCAAATTCCTCTGGAAACTCTAAATTTCGATGTCGATTTTTATTTGATCTGTGCGAGTCTAGTCAATTTAATGGCTTAGTCTCAATATTTCTACCACTACAGAAAAATGGCAACTTCACTGGGGAAAGAACGACCAAATGTTGGTCTATATCTAAGTTGATTGAGCCTATCCTTGTTAATTTGTGTATATGTTATTATTTGTTGTATATTATGTGATGTATATATGTTTGTCTGGATTTTCCTGGTTTTTAGGGTGCTTGGTGATTTTTCATAAGTCCTCTACCCGAACTTGGACAAACTTAATATATGACGGGTGGTATAGACATGTTAACTTTGAGGGAGAAATCTCAGAAAAGGAGACATGAGATCCCCCACTCAGGGGAGGCCCCTTTGACTGTAGTATTCGTTTATCGAGTAATTGGGAAGACGTGATGCTTTCAACCTGGGAGCCTGCTGAAGTTGAGGATCGTAGAACCCTTAACCCATCTTGGACTTTTAGGTGTAGTGCGGAAACTATGATGGAGATATCCGGAAGTGGTTGTCACGCAATACTACAGTCATTCGAGTTTTTCTTAAGAATATTACTAATTACCGAGTTAAACGGGATGTTAGTAATATCTGAAGGAAGTATGTAGACTTTGGGAACCTTTTATAACCTTGTTCAGAAGGTGATAAACCATTAGTCCTTACCTTGTGCGTAGCACCTTTGACTTCATGCTCGTGACGTCGAACCTATGAACCCCCCATGTTTGTGATCTTGTGTGTTATTGTTGCATCATGCATTTATGCACTCATTTGAAGAAGTCCGAGATTGAGTCTAACATGATTACCAAAGGAAGAATCAGAGGTTTACCTACTCAGTTTTTATGGGAGAAAGCTCGTTAATTTGCTAAGATGAAGAGTACAATTGCTTTTGAGGATATCTTTGCTTTACTTGCCTATGGGTTATTCTTGTTTCCTAATATTGACAAATTTGTGTATGTCAATGCCATTAGGATCTTTTTGATTGGATATCTAGTCCCTACCTTGCTAGAGACACTTATTATTCCATTCACCTTCAGATTCATTATCAGGGAGGAATGATCATTTGTTGGACGACGTTGTTATATCAGTGGTTTATTTCTCACTTACATATGACTATTGCTTTTTGGGATCCCAAGAAGGAACCTCGTTGGGCCCCGGAGATTATGGATCTCACTCATTCTAACATTGATTGGTATCATCAAGCTTATTATGATGTGGAGATAATTGATAGTTGTGGTAGTTTCCCCAATGTGCCTCTTCTTGGTACAAAGGGAGGAATTAGCTACAATCTTGTTCTTACGTGTCGTCAACTTGGATATCCAATGAGAGATAAGCCAAATAGCATTCTTCTGAGTGGTTTCTTTCTTAAATAAGGAGAGGATCATAAGGAAGCAAAGGAAGAGATTTCAAAGGCTTTGCATCATATTCATATGAAGAGTAGAAAAGATTTGGGACCAAGAGGAGCTGTTTCTTTGGAGCCTCATCTTCATTGGATAAGAGCAAGGTAAATTAAGTTGAAGATGCCATATTCTCGTGAAGAACCTATACCTGATATGTTTGTGAGGAATACTCCTCCCCTTTTAGATGATGTGGAATAACTTCAACTTGCCCTAGTTAGGATGCAATAAGAGAAGGAAGCATGGGAGAACAAGTACCAAACTTTGGAGGTGTCATACCAAATAGAATTGAAAGAGAAGGATGACCTGATCGAGATTCTTGAGAGTCGTGCCATGGAGATGATGGAGAAGAAAGAGGATTTATTTTCCTCTAGATCTTAGCTAGGACCTAGTTTCCCACTTTTTGACTCTGGTATTTGGAAAGAAATCACCGACAGGTATCCAGAAGAGAACAAGCAGTTGAAGGCTCAGATTGCAAGACTCATGGGAAAGCGTCAGTGTATGGAGATATCTTCATCAACTTTGGCTCCTTAGGATTTTAGATACCATATTTACTCTCTTGTACCTAGGATCATTGAAACTTGTACTAAAAGTTGTAATCCATTCCGAAGTTATTATAACAAACATTTTCAGTATTTCAAAAATGTGTTAGTGCTTTAATATTTGCAATTTCCTATGACTCTCTAAGTTCCTTGAAACAAAAATAATAATAAACGAGTCATATGTATTTCATATCATGCATCATTTTGCATATATTCTTGCATTTCTGTTCATACCTAGGTGTCTTATTGTGTTTCTCTACTTTGTTCAGTTAGCAAGTTGTCTCATTCATACAATACTCGAGATAATTCTAGGAAGAAAATGGAGAATCTTGAACAAGAGAATCGCGAGCTGCGCGAAGAAGTTACTTCTTTAAGGGCCGGTATGGCCAATCTGACTGCTTTTGTGGAATTGTTGGTGGCTGCTCAGAATCAACCACCACCTGCTCCCCTGTCTCCTCGTACTACTCAGCCACAATAGACAACTGTTGCTTCTGAGGTTTTGTTGGTTCCCATTTCTGTTACTCCAGTTTCTGATGCTCAATACCGTATGCCTCAAGGTTACCTGTGGGGAATGCATGAGAATTTCATGCAAGAAGGTTACAACCATGATGCTCAAGTTGCTCCATTTTCTCAAGTTGCTATTGTTTCTGCACCTCCTATGGTGCATGCTACTCCTGCTGCTAATAATGAGATTCATCATGTTGTGCCTCCTACAGTGAATGCTATGCATATCACCAATGATGAAATTTATCATCATGCTCCTCCACAAGCAAAAGTTTGGGCTTCTATGACCGATTGGATGACTTTTAGGATCAGTTCAATGAAATGTAGAAAGAATTGAAGGCTCTTCGAGGAAAAGTATTCAGACAGAAAATCAGTGAACTCTACTTAGTTCCTAAGTAAAAGTGCCAACAAAGTTTAAGGTGCCAGAATTTGAGAGGTACAAGGGCAACTCTTGTCCCCGTGACCACCTGTTGATGTATATCAGAAAGATGTCCACCCATATTGATGACCAACACTTGCTTATTCATTTCTTCTAGGATTGTTTAACTGGCGCTACTTTGAAGTGGTATATGGGTTTTGGATAGTAGCAACATCCTCACTTTCAATGATTTAGGTGAAGCTTTTATTAAGCAGTATAAGTACAATATGTTTATGGAACCCGACCATGACCAATTGAGAGTGGTGGCTCATAAATATAAGGATTCGTTCAAAGAATATGTGCACTGTTGGTGCGAGATGGCAACCCAGATGGTACCCCTGATGGCAGAGCAAGAGATGACCAAAATCTTCCTGAAAACCCTTGGACCAGTTTAATATAAAAGGATGGTTGCCAGTGCGCCAAGGGATTTCAATGAGATGGTAAGTATGGGTGTTCGTCTAGAAGAAGCTGTTAGAGAAGGACGTTTGACAAAATACGAAGGAACAAAGAAATTCTCATATGGGTTTTCTAGAAAGAAAAAAAGCGAAACAAATGTTGTCATTGAAGAAAGAAAGTTTAATCCACCAAGAATACATCATCAGTACCAATAATAAGTTGCTTATGTGACTCCAGTCCTCAATGTAGCTCTAACTATTGTTGCCTATCAGAGACCACCTCCTCAAGGAAATCAAGGGAAAAGTCAGAGGAGATAAGCTTTTGACCCTATTCCAATGAGTTATACATAAGTTTTTCCGGCTTTACCATGGTATTATAAGCTTCCCCTGCTATACCTTCATCTTTACCATGGTATTATAAGTCGGGCCAAACTTGTGCTTTTCATCAAGGAGCCCTAAGGCATAACATAAAAAATTGTTATCCCTTGAAGTCCGAAGTGTAGAAGATGGTGAGATCTGGCCTTCTATCTTTTAAAGATGTTGGTCCTAATGGGAACGATAATCCACTACCCAAACATGGAGGTGAAAATGCTGTAAACATGGTTGCTGGATGTCCTGGAGACTTCCGGGTTTTTTATATTAACTTGGTTAGAAGTGATTTAGTGAAGATGCATGTTGATCTTTATGAATTCACTTATGATACACATGACCATGCTGGTTGTAGTATTTGCAGTACAGATATTCATGGATGTGATAAAGTGAGAGCTGATCTTCAAGAAATGATGGATGAAGGTATTTTCCGCATAATCAGACCAAGGGCTGAATATGAAGAAGACATAAATATGGTTTATGGATGTCCCAATGAATTCTGGAGTTTTTATGTGAATTATATGAATGATGATTCAGTACAGCTGCATGCTATGTTTTGTCACATGGATGGCCAAGAAGAACATCATTATGGGTTCTGTCATATCTGATGTAAAGATTCTCGTGGTTGTCCTATCGTTAGAAGTGGTGTTAAATTATTGTTATATAATGGTAATATCAAAGTCACATGAAATATAGATGATTATAATGAAGTTAATGTGATTGAATATTACTCAGTCGAGGTCATGTCTGATGATGAATATGTTTCTGCTGATGAGTTCTTTTCTTCTTATGAAGATATGTTCTCTGATAATGATTCTGCGATGCCTAAATATTATGAGGTGGGGGTGAATGTCATTGTTCCATGTTTTGGTGTTCCCGCTCCTATAGATATTGAGTACCATAGCAAGCCTGTTGTTACTCCCATGGTTATTTGCCTGCCTGGTCCTGTTCCATATGAATCAAACAAAGCTGCGCCTTATAAGTACAATGCAACTATCCTGGAAGATAGTGTGGAAATTCCTATCCAACCTTTGTCCCATGTCGAGAATATTGCTGAAGCTAGTCAGGTAACCCGTAGTGGTCTTGTCTTCACCCTTACCTTTCGAGGGGATGCTAATTATTATAAAAAGGTTGTTGAGAATACTGAACATAAGAAAATGATAGGAGGATCTAGTAGTGCTGCCTTAGAAAAGGATATGGATGACTTGTTGAAAATCATCAAGATGAGTGATTATAAGATTGTGGATCAGTTGTTGCAAACTCCATCTAATATTTCCATTCTATCCTTACTAATAAAATCTTATGCTCATCGAGAATCTCCGATGAGAGTGTTGGATCAGGCTTTTGTTGAAAGTGATATGTCTCTAAATCAGTTCAACATTGTTGTGGGGAATATTACATCTTATAATAATCTGAGCTTTTGTGATGACGAGTTGCCTGATGAAGGAAGAAACCATAACCTGGCTTTCCACATTTCCATGAATTGTAAGAATGACTCTTTGTCCAATGTGCTGATTTACAATGGGTCTTCTTTGAATGTCCCACCAAGAAGTACACTCATGAAGCTTAAGTACCAGGGAGCTCTTATGCACCAAAGTGTCATTATACTGAAAGCATTTGATGGTTCAAGGAAGTCTGTCATCAGAGAAGTAGATTTGTTTATTTACAAAGGTCCGCATTTGTTCCAGATTACCTTTCAAGTTATGAATATTGTTCACGCCTATAGTTATTGACTGGGACGACCATGGATCCATGAAGCAGAAGTTGTTACTTTAACCTTGCACCAGAAGCTGAAATTTGTTCGTGAATGAAAGGTAGTTATTGTGACTGGTGAGAAATCTATGTTGATATCTCATTTGTCTTCCTTTAGCATTGTAGAAGCTGACAAAGCCGCTGTTGGAACTCAATTTTAAGCATTTTCCAGTGATAATATAAGGAAGAATGAGGATTCTATCGCCTCGTTTAAGGATGCACAACAGGTAGTATAGAAAGGCCCTAGCAAGGTGTGGGGGCAGGTCATTAATCCTCTTGTGAACAAGAATGGTACTGGTTTGGGTTTCTCCATACAGAAGGAGGTCATGAAATAGAAGTCCACTTTGAGTAAATATCAAGATATCTTTCACAGTGCAGGCTATCTTCATCCAACTACTCCAAGGATTAAAGTTATTCTCGAAGATGAATCAAAGCAAGAGATGGAAAACTTCGTGACACATGGAGTCAGAGTCTAGAATTGGATCACTATTGGTGTTCCTTCTTGCATTCATATTTCAAAGTAATTTGTTTTTTGTTAGTCTTTTCAAAAATATTTCACTCTGCCCAAGATGAAAGTAATGATGTTGTATGGGCATATTTGTTGTTTTGATTTTTAAAATCATTAATAAAAGTTGTTTTTGATTCCAAAATTATGTCTTTATTTTCTGGTTTTTCTTGGAAAATGGTAATCAGAAAAAAGCCTTTCGAAATAAATAATAACTATAAATAAATCTGCATAATCACTTGTTACATGTGTCAGTTTCTAAAATCAATCATAAATCACATGTGTAGATTAATTAAAAAACCCATTGAGTACAATGACCCCGCACCCACTCCCAACTTTGAGCATCCTGTGTATGTGGCCGAAGAAGAAGAATATGATGAAATCCCAGAAGAGGTTTCACGGTTTCTTGAGCACGAGAAAAGTACCGTTCAGCCGTATAAAGAGCTGTTGGAGATGACTCGCTTGTGTTTAGAGGAAGATCCAATAGAAATCAAGATTTGGGAACTACTTCCTTTAGATGTGAAGAGCAGGTTGATTGAATTGTTAAAAGAGTATGTGGATATATTTGCTTGGTCTTATCAAGAAATTCCTAGTTTGGATATTGATATTAAGAAACATTATTTACCGCTAAAGCCATAATGTCCACCAATCAAGCAAAAGTTGTGAAGAACTCACCTCGACACGGCAATGAAAATTAAAGAAGAAGTTTTGAAGCAGATTGATGCCGGTTTTCTTGTGACATCAGTGTACCCTCAGTGGATTGCCAATATTGTTCCAGTATCAAAGAAATACGGAAAAGTCTGCATGTGCATCAATTATAGAGATTTAAATAGATCTAGTCCAAAAGCCGACTTTCCATTACCACATATTGATATGTTGGTTGACAGTACAACAAAATTCAAAGTGTTTTCATTCATGGACGGATTTTCCATATACAATCAAATCAAGATGGCTCCTAAGGACATGGAAAAAAACAATGTTTATCACACCCTAGGGAACATTCTGTTACAGAGTGATGCCCTTTGGGTTGAAGAAGGCTGGTGGAACGTACCAGAGGGCTATGACAACCTTATTCCATGATATGATGTATAAGGAAATTGAGGTATATATTAATGATATGATTGCCAAATCTCAGAATGAGGAAGGGCATATGGAAGATTTGTTGAAATTATTTCAGCGTTTAAGGAAGTATCGTCTCTGCTTGAATCCAAATAAGTGCACTTTTGGTGTTCGTTCAGGAAAATTTCTAGGTTTCATTGTTAGCCAAAAAGGAATTGAAGTTGATCCTGATAAAGTTAAAGCAATTCAAGAAATTCCTACACCAAGAACTGAAAAGCAAGTTAGAGGCTTCCTTGGACGTTTGAATTACATATCCAGATTTATTTCCCACGTGACTGCAACATGTGAATCAATCTTCAAGCTATTAAAAAAGGATCAAGGTTTTGTATGGACGGACGATTTCCAAAGAGCATTTGAAAGATTTAAAAAATATCTGCTTGAACCTCATATCTTGCTCCCTCCTATTGAAGGAAGACCATTGATTATGTATCTGACAGTGTTAGATAATTTTATGGGTTGTATTTTGGGACAACAAGATGAAACGGGAAGAAAAGAATATTCCATTTATCATCTCAACAAGAAGTTTACTGGTTGTGAGTCACGATATTCTATGCTGGAAAAACATGTTGTGCTTTGGTCGGGGCGGAAAAACGATTGCGGAAATATATGTTGAGTCATATCACTTGGTTGATTTCCAAAATGGATCCAATTAAGTATATTTTCGAAAAGCTTGCTCTTACTGGAAGAATTTCCTGTTGGCAGATGCTATTGTCTGAATATGATATTGAATACCGTACTCAGAAGGTTATAAAAAGCAGCGTGTTGGCAGATTATCTTGCTCACCAACAAGTTGATGATTATCAGTCTGTTAAATATGATTTCCCTGATGAGGATGTGATATATTTAAAAGTAAAAGATTGTGATGAACCTTTGCTTGAGGAAGGTCCTGATCCTGAATCCCGATGGGGTATGGTGTTTGATGGAGCTGGAAATGCTTATGGGAAAGGAATTGGTACCGTGATTATCACTCCCCATGGGTCACATGTCCCTTTTACTGCAAGGTTGGCATTTCATGTTACCAATAATATGGCAGAGTATGAAGCTTGTAGCATGGGTCTTGAAGATGCTATTGATCTCATAATCAAAATTCTAGATGTATATGGCGATTCACCTTTGGTAATAAATTAGATTAAATAAGAATGGGATACTCTTCACGTCGGCTTGATTCCCTACAAAGATTATGAAAGAAGATTATCACCTTTCTTTCATAAAGTTGAATTCCATCATATTCCCAAAGATGAGAATTAGATGGCAGATGCTTTAGCCACTTTGGCTTCTATGTACTAAGTAATTTCTTGGAACTATGTACCTCAGATAACAATTTGACGTCTGGATAGGCCAACTCATGTGTTTGCGACAGAGGGAACGTCAAACAAAAACCTTGGTATTATGATATCAAGCATTTTCTCTAGACTCGGGAATACCCGGTTGGTGCGTTGAACAAAGATAGAAAGACATTGAGAAGGTTGGCAGGTAGCTTTTTCCTCAATGAAGATGTGTTATACAAAAGAAATTATGACATGGTCTTACTCAGATGCATGGATAGACACGAAGCATACATTTTGATGCATGATATCCATGAAGGTTCCTTTGGTACCCATGCTAATGGACATTCAATGGTAGAGAAGATGCTTAGGGCAGGTTACTATCGGCTGACAATGGAATCTGACTGCTGCAAATTTGCGAAGAAGTCTCATAAGTGTCAGATTTTGAAGACAAGATTAATGTGCTTCCAATGCTTCTCATTATTCTTTCTTCCACGTGGACTTTTTCTATGTGGGGTATTGATATGATTGGAATAATTGAACCCAAAGCATCAAATGGACATCGTTTCATATTGGTGACAATTTACTATTTCACCAAGTGGGTGGAAGCAACTTCCTATGCTAATGGCACCTAACAGGTGTGTGATACAGTGGGAAGAACTGACTATTTTTGGAATGCTGGTTCGTATTTTGCATTTTGTATTCGCAAAATGTCGCGGTAGGCAAGAGTCACCACTGACTTTTATTTTATCCAACAAGGAAAGGAAAAAAGCACAGAAAAATTCCTTTTTTGAGATGTTTTTGAGTACGGGGGGTAGATTATAGAAAGGGAAGGTATTAGCACCCTTTCTATCCGTAGTTATCTACAGGCTCTTAGGTACTTGCTCATCATTTTCAAAATGTTTTCTTTGTGCTTGTGGGTTTTGAAAAGTTTTATTTTTAACTTCGATTTAACTCTTGTGTCTGTCTTCAAGAGTGTAATGAAGTTTTTTTGAAAACTTTGTTTGTAAAGGAGTGTAAGTGCAAAAAAATTGTTTTGGATGAGCAAGTATCTAAGAACTAATCTACCTACTCGAAAAAGGAATCGTTCTATGTTTGTTTCCTTTAGATAATGCTATCCCACTATTAGTGAATAGGTAGCACCGTCGTTGGAGTTTGAGGGTCAATTCAAAAGGGACATACAGTCACTAAAGCAATGTTAGGACGTCTTAGCGGCAACCCTAATGTCTTAGATCATTTGTTCGAGGCAACAATATCCGAGGCAACCATTTCGAGGCAACTATGATCTTTTAGACAAGAGGACGACCTCTAAAACGACCTATACTCAATGACCGTTTATGAAGGCAACCAAGTGGGAGTGTACCCGAAGAGTGTGCATGTGCGAGTGTGTTAATATCAGTTATTTATATCTTTGCACATGTTTAGGGTGATCTAACTGATTTTAGGTTAAACATTCATTCTTGTCATGCAAACCCTATTATCAAACATCTAGCAGTTAAATATTTGCGGAAATTAAAGGTGCAGAAATTAAACTAAATTATTACAAGGCGTCGGGTATTTACATCGCCAAAAGCAACCCTTTGAAATTTAAAAGCGGAAAAATAAATATCCTAATTAATTATTACAAACCGGGAGCAGATACATTAATTGAATAAAGAAAAATAAAGCGCGCGATGTGAAACTAAATCGAATGCGAAATTAGGGTTTTGACCCTTTTAAAAGAAAATGTTTTGTTGTTTTTATTTATTTTTAAGAAAAGAAATTAATCCTAAAATTAAATGCTAAATTAATTATTAAATAAATTAATTAATGAAAAATAATTAATGACGTATTTTTGGAGTTTTTGTTATTTTAGGAAAGAAAATAAAATAATTAAACTAGGGTTAAAACCTATTAATTCTAATTAATTTTAAATATTTACAAAATAAATTTAAGTTACCTAATTAATCTACCTAATTAAATTAATTAATATTTATTAATAAAAAATAAAGTTCTGAAATTTAATTGGACATAAAATATTTTTTGTGATTTTTTTGATAAAAAGAAATTATGTTATTGGTTAGTAAATAAATAAAAACAAATAAAATAATGAAATTAAATAAGCAAAATATAAGAAAAGTATAGAATGGGCCTGAGAAAGTGAGGTGTGAATAGCAAGGATGTTGGCCTATTTGTGAAGATCCAATTGACTTTTGTGATCCCCTGCATGTGCGTTTGACTGGGTCCATGGTACACCTTCAATGCTGGCCACCAGATCTGGCCATCTGGCCATCTGGCGTGCTGGATGATGAGTGTCCATGGTGGTTGCTTGGCTTGAGGGTGCACCTGATTACCTGAAATAATTTGGAAAAATAACAAATGCTGGAGGCAGGGATCGAACCCCTGACCTCCAGCCTCTAATGCCCTGAAATCATGCGTGGCAACCACTAGGCCATGTGGTTCTATTTGTTAATGAAATACAATGCAATAATAATATAAAAAAACAAAAGCTAATGGCCAAAAAAATAAAAAATGCGCGCGCTGTTTGAATGGACAAATGAGGGAGTGCCAACGCATCATCCCCTTCCTTGAACCGTGGCTAAAAGCAACAACACCTATACCTACAGACAAATGTCCGTCGCTACAAACAGGGGTTCCTCCAAAATCTCCTACAGGCCATGGAAATGCATTCTAAGACCATGGTTAGACTCGTCATCTTCTTCTGATCACAACCATAGCCATTACGAAAGCTAATTGTACCTGAAAACAAAAGCCCTAAAAAACTCCAAGAAAACCCTACAATGGTGATTCACGGCATAAGGCATATAAATGCAATCAAATAATACCAAAAGCTTGCAAATGCTCTGTAGATTAAGATTATGCCATTAATTCAGATCAACCATGCTTAAATTACAAGATGCGAATTCAAGAACAGAGCAAGGTTACGAACGACTTACAGTGCGTAGGAGCGTCTGAAAACGTGTGGTTTTGCTTGCTTTCGCTTGTGGAGATTGCCAGGAGAGGATTGGGACAATTGCCAAGCCTTAAGGATGTCTCTAAGTGGGACTTTGATCTCACACTTTTCTTTGATTTTTTCAGATTTTGTCTGCTCTCTATGCTTGATCTCCAACCTCCTTTTTGGTCTGCACGTAACCCTTATGTACCACACAATGCATTAGGGTTGATTGCCTTGCCCAAATCTTCCTCTTTCAATAAAATTGCTATTTGATTTGATCCTCCTTTAAAGCTATCCAAAATTGGCTTATTTTGAATCTTTTTGTACACAATTGCCTTGATACGAGTTTGGAAGGGTGCTAGCTATATAACAAGACCTGAAATGATCACAAGATCTTTAGTTTTCAATGTTTTTGATTTTATTTGATTTAAAATGAATTAATTTAAATAAAAACCAAATTAAATAATAAAAATGTGATATGGACACATGGCCAAGGCTAGAGAACGTGGGCTATAATGCAAACTCAAAACAAGTGAAAACGAATGGGCCCATTTGGCAAAATTTGAAGTTTTGAGCATAATTGACTTTGGGCAATTTTGCAAAAAAGGTCAACTTCAACCATGCATAACTTCCTCAATTTTGAACCTTTGGAGGTGTTCTTGGACTTTTTAGAAAGCTTGAGATGTCCTTTAATCAACCCTTTTGGTATCATCGCAATTTGATATTCCATGCTCATGTATGAAGCTTTGACAAAAAAGGTGTTTTTGTTGACTTTTCAAAATGACCTATAATGTCCAAATTCATAACTTCTTGTGAGTGCATATTTTGATCTTGGGAGATGAAGATGGATTGTAGGGAATTGAATCATATTCAAAATGAGCTTTGGATGGGTCATTTATCATAAAGTATGAGAACGTTATGCTTGGTCAAAGTTGAGTTGACTTTTCCTACAAAACCCTAATTTAGCAACTTTTGAGTCTTGATGAATTATGAGCAATCCTTTATGAATCATGATAAACCCTTGATAAAATGATGAAATATACTTCAAAATGAGAATGTTGACAAAAAATCTTGAAGTTTGACTGTATGTAGGTCACAGTTGACTTTTGCCCTAGCACAGTCGATTTTTGGACCTTTGAGCAATTGACTGAGCAAAATTCCCCTGCAAGGGTTGAAACTTGACATGGATGATTTTGAGAACATATTAGGACAATGGTGAGCACTTGGGGTCACTTGGACTCAAGGATCTTGATGTAATGTGAAACCCTAGTTTGGGGAAGACTGCCTTAGGAGAGAGCTTGTCTGTACAACTCTTAGGCTATCTTGAGCAACTTGGAGATTTTTCTTGAAATATTTTGAGAAATATGGGAGGGAAAATTTTGGGGTACAACAGCTTCCCCTGTTCAATCTTCTTAAACCTGAGGATGCAGATTGGCTTTCGGGCCTTTCGTAATCCGAAGGTGGAAGTGGATTGAACACTAGAGTGCCCAGAAATTTGCACTCGCATGAAGTGGTAATTGTCTTGTGATGTCGGGAATGGGCTTACAAATTACATTGGGAGGAGTGTCAATCGTATAAGAGATTCCTTAGCGAGAGCTTGTATACCTGTTGTCGAGGAAGATTCCGCTGGGGAAGTCTGATCCTTCGTGGAGAGAAATAGAAATTTAGGAGCTTCGTCGTCTGTTATTCTGTTGGTGAGTCGTCTTTGTTGATATTTAGGAACTTCAATCGTCCGTACTCAACTGAGGGAATCCACTTTGATGAGACTTAGGAGCTCTTCTGTAATTCAACTGGTTTTGTCGAGATTTAGGAGCTTGTCCGTAATTCAACTGATTTGTTGAGATTTAGGAGCTTGTCTGTAATTGAACTGATTTTGTCGAGATTTAGGAGCTTGTCCGTAATTCAACTAAGCAAACATCTGTTGAGATTTAGGAACTCATCCATAATTCAACTCAGGAAACATCTCTGCTGAGATTTAGGAACTCGTCCGTAATTCAATCGAGGAACATATCTGTCGAGATTTAGGAATTCGTCCGTAATTTAACAACTTTGCTGAGATTTAGGAACTAGTCCGTAGTTCAACTGAGAAAATAACTTCACTAAGATTTAGGAACTCGTCCGTAATTCAACTGAGGTAATATCTTCTGAGATTTAGGAACTCGTCTGTAATTCAACAACTTTGCTGAGATTTAGGAACTTGTCCATAATTCAACTGGGGGAAATAACTTCGCTGAGATTTAGGAGCTTGTCCGTAATTCAACTTGGAGAAACATCTATGCTAAGATTTAGGAATATCATCCATAATTCAACTGAGGTAATATCTGCCGAGATTTAGGAACTCGTCCGTAATTTGACTGCTGCAACTTTGTTAAGATTTAGGAGCCCGTCCGTAATTCAACTTGAGGAACAATTTTGTTGGGATTTAGGAACTTGTCCGTAATTCAATTACTATGCTGAGATTTAGGAGCCTGTCCGTAATTCAACAACTCTGCGGAGATTTAGGAACTTGTCCGTAATTCCACTGGGAAAATATCTGTCGAGATTTAGAAACTCATCCATAATTCGACCGTGGTAGAAGCTTCATAGCTTAAACTTTGTGAGAATTTAACCGTATCCTTCCTGAAAGATAAAGGTTAGTTGTATGTAATGTATGATATGTATCAAGCAATGATGTTCTCAAACTAAATGAGATTGTGTTGTATGATGCGTATGTATGTCATGATGTATGAAAATGTGATGTTTTGAGCTGGGGAAAATAAATCCCAGATTGCTGCTGGAGAAAAGAATTGAACTCTTCGTTTCCGCTGGAGATAGTGGATGATGATGATTGCAAGAATAAACCTACAGGAGAGGGTAACTCCGTTGGGGAATAAACTGATGAGAGAATGACTCTGTGGGGAAGAGATGTTCTGCTGAGGATTCTGTTGATAAATTCAGCTGGGGATGAATTACCGTTGCTGGTGATAATGAACCTTGTTGGGGATTGAATTCCTGTTTTGTGAAAGGAATGAACTCCGCTGGGGATGATTTTCCAATAGCGACTTTACTGGGGATAGCCTTTTAGACTCTACTGGGGATAATCTTCCAGAGTCTACTGGGGACAACTCTTCAAACTCCATTGGGGATATTTTTTTTTATACTCCGCTGGGGATGATAAGACCTTTCAGTGTTGATGGTAGATAAACTCTGCTTGGGGAGAATATTACCGAATCATTCACAGTTGAGAGTCTCAGCTGGGGAGAGTTAACTCCAGTAACTTTTCTCTTACTCTGTGGGGAATGAATATTCTTTCAATCATTTCCTCCAGCTAGGTCTATCCCTATACTTGGTGGACAGAGCAGCTGTACGGTTTGGACATTTCTCGTTTGCCCCGGTTTCTGATATCACAAGTAATCGTCTTTTGTTTCGCATGTAAATATTTATGAGCAGCAATCAATGTCAAATGCATATATCAAAAATGAACATTGGACGTTCTTTGCTAAACAAAACAGAAAAACGAAAAATTTATTTATGAAGATGAATTGTATTGATTTTGAAGTTTGGCCTGTAAATATGCATTTTTTGTATAAGAGGTTGACGTCCTAGTAGGAAAATGCCGCCTAACAATAGAGTTTATACAGTTTGTGAAAAACAAAGAAAAACATATATGTGAATAATCCCACTGGGTTCCCACTCTGCTATTGCCTTTATGTCCTCGAGCATCTCATCACTTTGCTACTTGGTTGAAGGTAGATCAGATTGATTAGTGTCGTCCGAGCTTGATAGTAGATACCGAAGTCTGGTCACAAGATGATCCAATGAGACATAGTGTTACGCTTTAATCCCCAACTTTTGCCTGGACTGCCCTTTCGGGTTTTCAGTCCACCGGGACACCCTTTTTTGCCCAAGCCGCCTTTTCAGGTTTTCGACTTGTCGGGTGTACAAATTTTTTCATTTTCATCCCTTACTTTTGCCCGAACCCTTTTGGTTCGCCGAGAAGCCCTTATTTTTGCCTAGGTCAGTCAACCTAGCGGGTCTTTGATTATGCGTAGTATTTTTTCACTATGTCTGCATTGACGGGGTGAGGAAGGTCGTCACCATCCATGGTGGTTAGAATCATAGCTCCTCCTGAGAAAATGTTCTTAACCACAAATGGCCCTTCGTACATAGGGGTCCATTTGCCCCTGGGATCACCTTGAGGTAGAATGATGCGCTTGATCACCAGATCCCCAACTTGATACTCTTGTCGTCTGACTTTCTTGTTAAATGCCTTGATCATCCGTTTTTGATATGTTTGACCATGGCAAATAGTAGTAAGTCTCTTTTTGTTGATTAAGTTCAACTGATTAAGCCGGGTCTGGATCCAGTCATCTTCGCTCAAACCTCCATCCTTTATAATCCAAAGAGAGAGTATTTGAACTTCAATGGGCAAGACGGCCTCTATACCATATACCAAGAAAAGTCGGTGGCAACTCTTGCTAAACCGCAACATTTGCGATAAAACGCAAAACCTCAAGTTAGTTCTCCCACCGTATCACAAATACATTGACATTTTTTGTGAGAAGACTAAAATTCAATCAATCTCATTTCAAACCATTTTGCCACTTTGGCTTTTTTACTTTAAAAACTTTTCTCAAAAGGTTGGACTCTTGTTAATCCGTGTAGTGATGCAAACAATTATACTTCTACAATATGTAGCGAAGTGAGATATTTTCCACTTGGGTGTTGAGTGAGGCATTTTTTATTTTAAAATCCAAGCCATATCCTCCACTTTGAGATGATGCAAATTCTCCTTTCTCATGATTGTGGGTAGTAAGTATGTTTTCCACATGGACAATGACGATGATTTCTTATCTCATAAAATTAACCAACACACTTGCGTTTTAAAATTTTTAAAAAGGTGAACTACGTGTAACCTGATCCCCTATTGCACAAAAGGTGGTACGTAGGCACTAAAGGTTCACAACCGCGGTGGGTGCAAAAATCATAAAAAAATTCTTCTTTTCTCACCTCCACCATCTATTTTTTATACAATATTTTATAGCCAAAAATATACAGATTTTACAAAGAGGTTCCTGCGGAGTACTGTAGATGTTTAGAGTTCTAATACCTTCCCTTTGCATAAACAACCACCTTGCCTAGAATCTTTCCCCCTCTTTTTGGGTTATTCGCTCTTTTCCCTTTCCTTTGGAAACAATAAAGCGCGGTGGCGATTTTTATTTTGATATGTATAAGTCTAGTCAATCCAATGGCTTAGTCTTAAACATTTCTACCGCTACAGAAAAATGGGGACTTCACTAGGGAAAGATTGACCTCTTTTTGGTCCATCCCTAAGTGGGTTAAACCTATCTTTGTTTATATCTGTATATGTGCTATTGTTTGTTATATATTATATGTTGTATATATGTTTGTCTGGATTTTCCTGGTTTTCAGGGGCTTGGTGATTACTTATAAGTCCTATACCCGGACTTGGGAAAACTTTAAGATAGGACGGGCGGTATAGTCATGTTAACTTTGAGGGAGTAATCCCAAAAAAGGAGGCATGAGATTCCCCACTCAGTGGAGGCCCCTTTGACTGTAGTGTCGTTTACCGAGTAATCGGGAAGACGTGCTGCTTTCGACCTGAAGCCTGTTGAAGCTGAGGACCGTAGAATACCTAACCCATCTTGGCATTTTAGGTGTAGTGCGGAAGCTATGACGGAGTAATATGGAAATAGTTGTCACGCGATACTTCACTCGGACGAGTTTTTCTTGAGAATATTACTAACTACCGAGTTAATCTTGGAAGTTGGTAATATTCGAAGGAAGGATGTGGACTTTGGGAACCTTTAGAACCTTGTTCGGCAGGTGATAACTTTTAGACCATTCCTTATGGGTAGTACCTTAAACCTCATGCTCGTGACGTTGAACCTATGAACCTTATGTTTGTGATTTTGTGTGTGTGTGTGTGTTGCATCATGCATCCATGCACTTATAACTATCTTTTGAAGAAATTATATTTCAATGGACTTGAAAGTTGACCATTTGTGAATATCTCAGGTACCTTTTGACCATGGATTCTGGAAAAAGAATGACCGAAAATACAGTTTCAAAGATCCCAAGATAGATGAGTTGATCAGTCTAATTCTCGAGATTGAGTGTTCTGCAGATTTTCGGAGGAAGTATGGATCCATCATTTCTCTCATGAAGCTTAGGATGAAGGAGGGTATTCTCTCGACCTTGGTCCAGTTCTATGATCCGATGTATCATTGCTTTAATTTCCCTGACTGTCAGTTGATTCCTACACTAGAGGAGTATTCTTATCTGTTGGATTTACCTATTATCGATCGTGTTCCTTTTACTGGTTTGGAGGTTGAGCCAAAACCACACGAGATTGCTGTTTTAATCCATCTGGGGAAGTCTGAGGTTGAAGCCCATATGACTACTAAAGGAGGGATTAGATGATTACCAGCTCAGTTCTTATTGGAGAAAGCTCGTTACTTTGCTAGGATGAAGTGTACAGTCGCTTTTGAGGCCATCTTTGCTCTACTTGCTTATGGGTTGTTTTTATTTCCTAATGTGGACAAGTTTGTTGACATTAATGCTATCAGGATCTTCATGATTGGAAATTGTTGGGTGATGCTTATTACTCTATTCATCTTCGGAATTCTTATCATGGGGGAGTGATTATCTGTTGCACGCCTTTGTTTTATTGGTGGTTTATTTCTCATATGCCTTTGTCTAATGCTTTCTGGGATGTCAGAAAGGAACCCCGTTGGGCTCCTAGGATCATGGCACTTACTCACTCAGATACTGATTAGTATCATCGAGCTTACCATGATGTAGAGATTGTCAACAGTTGTGGTAGTTTCCCCAATGTGCCTCTTCTTGATACAAAGGGAGAAATTAACTACAACCCTGTTCTTAAATGATGACAACTTGGTTATCCGATGAGGGATAAACCAAATAGTATTTGTTTGAGTAGTTTCTTCCTGAAGGAGGGAGAAGACCATAAGGAAGCTAGCGAGAAGATTGCGAAGGCTTGGCGTCACATTCATAGGAAAAGTAGGAAAGATTTGGGACCTAGGGGGGCTGTTTCTTTGGAGCCTTATCTTCAGTGGGTCCAAACGAGATCTATTCAGTTGAAGATGTCGTATTCCCGGGAAGCACCTATGCCTGATTTGTTTGTGAAGACCACTCCTCCCTTATTGGATGATGTGGAAGAGCTACAGTTTTCTTTAGTCAGGGTGCAACAAGAAAAGGAAGCTTGGAAGAATAAGTGCCAAACTTTTGAGATTTCCTATAGAGCATACTTGAAGGAGAAAGACGACTTGATTGAGATTCTTGAGAGTCGGACTGTAGAGACCATGGAGAGGCAAGGGGGTTTATTTTCTCCTAAGTCTCAATCAGATGCTAGTTGCTTACTTCCTGATTCAGGTGATTGGAAGGAGGTTGCCACCATATATGTGGAAGAAAACCAGAAGTTGAAGGCTCAGATTGCCAGACTTACATGGAAGCGCCATCGTATAGAGTGATCTCCATCAACTTTACTTCTTAGGGTTTTAGACTTTATTTTCATCTTGTAATTGGGATTATTGAAACTTGTAATCCATTTTGAAGTTATTATAATAAAAATTTTCAGTATTTCAAATGTGTTATTACTTTGATATTTGCAATGTGTCTATAAATCTTTAAGTCCCTTGAAATATTAATAATAAAATAAATCATGTGCATTGCATATCATGCATCATATTGTACATATTTCTTGCATTTGTTATGCATATCCAGGTGTCTTACCAAACTTCTTTACTTCGTTCAACAAGCTGTCTCACCACTATAATACACGAGCTAATTTCAGAAGGAAGATGGATAACTTAGAACAAGACAATCGCGAGCTGCGCGAGGAAGTTTCTGCTCTGAAGGTCGGCATGGATAATCTTACTGCTCTGATGGAATCTTTGGTGGCTACTCAAAATCAGCCACCGATTGCTCAACCTCAAAAAACAAAGGTAACTACTAAAGCTCTAATTATTCCTGTGTATGATACTTCATTTGTTGTTCAGAATCGCATGCCTCAAGGTTGTCCATGGGGAATGCCAGAGGAATTTGTGCTGAAAGTTTCAATCTTGGTGCTCAAGTTACTCCAGTTGTTCATACTACTGTTACTTTTGCACCTCTTATGGTGCATGCTATTCCTGTTGCACCTCCTTCGGTGAATATGGTCCCATTTGCTAATGATGATAGGTATCGTCCTTTTACTACACCAAGTGAAGGCTTGGGTCTCTATGATCGAATGATTTATTTTCAAGATCAGTTTGACAAGATGCAGAGGGAGATGAAGGCCCTCAGGGGAAAGGAATTGTTCGGGAATAATGTGAATGATTTATGCTTGGTCCCGAATGTCAAGATACCTGCGAAGTTTAAAGTCCCGGAATTCGAGAAGTACAAGGGCAACACTTGTCCTCGTGCTTATCTTGTGATGTATATAAGAAGAATGTCTACCTACTCTGATGATCAACGTCCGTTGATTCACTTTTTTCAAGATAGTTTGAGTGGTGCTGCGTTGAAGTGGTATATGAGTTTGGACAACGTCAATATCCATACTTTCAACGACTTGGGAGAAGCATTTATCAGACAATACAAATACAACATGGACATGGCACCTGATCATGATCAACTCAGGACCATGGTCTAGAAGGACAGGGAATCATTCAAAGAATATGCACAGAGATGGCATGAGGTAGTCGCCCAAGTGATTCCTCCCATGGAAGAAAAGGAGATGACTAAGATTTTCCAGAAGACTCTGGGTTCTTTCTACTATGAGAGGATGGTAGCGAGTGCGCCAAGTGACTTTACTGAAATGGTGGGCATGGGTATCCATTTAGAAGAGGCTGGAAGAGAGGGCCGTTTAACAAAAAGTGAAAGTTCCGGAAATACGAAGAAGCCATCCTATGGGTTTTCCAAAAAGAAGGAAGGAGATAGAAATGTTGTTATGCAAGAGAGGAGGGTTAATCCTCATAGAAGAAATTATCAGCATCATCAACAAGTCGCCTCAGTAACTCTAGTTGTTGGTGTAGATCCAACCATCGTTGCTTATCAGAGACCATCCTATCAGGGGAATCAATGGGTATAATCAGAGAAGGGAGAGTTATGACCATATCCCTATGAGCTATGCAAAATTACTCCCGGTATTAATTCAAAAGAAGTTGGTTCAGACCAGACCACCTCCCGCTATACCATCACCGTTGCCTTGGTATTACAAGGCAGACCAAACATGTGCTTTTCATCAGGGAGCACCAGGGCACAATGTTGAGAACTTCCATCCTTTGAAAACTGAAGTACAAAAATTGGTAAAGTCTGGTATCTTATCCTTCAAAGATGTCGGCCCTAATGTGAAAGATAATCCTTTGCCAAAGCATGGAGGAGAAAATGTTGTGACCATGGTGGCCGGTTGTCTAGGCCACTTTCAGATTTTCGATATTAATTTGGTTAGAGGAGGTTTGGTAAAAATGCATGCAAACCTCTATGAATTTAGCTACTATACGCATGACCATGCCGGTTGTGTTATTTGCAGTACGAATATACATGGTTGTGATGAGATAAAGGCTGATTTGCAGAAGATGATGGATGGGGGGCACATCCACATAATCAGGCCTAGGGCAGAGTATGAAAAGGAAGTAAACATAGTTTCTGGATGTCCTGGAGAGTTCGGAATCTTTTATGTGGAATATATGAATGAGGATCTTGTACAATTGCATGCTATTTTCTGCCACATGGCTGGTCAGGTGGAACATCAGTATGGATCTTGCGGAATTTGCTGTCTGGACTCCCGAGGATGTTCAATTGTAAGGAAAGGTATTAAGTTGTTATTGGATAATGGAATTTTCAAGCTTACAATCCAAAGGGATGATTTCCATGAGGTTAATGATATTAAGGTTTGTTTGGATGAAGAAGAGTCAGATGATGAGTATGCCTTTGCGGATGAGTTCTTCTCCTCAGATGAAGATATGTTTTCCAGAGATGATTCTATAATGACTGAATGTGTTGAAGAGGGGGTAAATGTTATTGTGCCTTGTTTTGGTGCACCCACCCCTTTTAAAGTTGAATATCATGGCAAGCCAACTATTTCTCCATTGGTGATTAGTTTGCCAGGTCCTATCCCCTACAAGTCAGACAGGGTTGTACCCTACAAATATAATGCTATAATTTTAGACGATGGTGTGGAAGTTTCCATCCAACCAATGCCTAATGTTGGAAATATTACTGAAACTAGCAGAGTGACCAGCAATGGTCGTGTATTTGCACCAATTGTTCATGGAAATGATAATGCTGGAAAGAAAATTGTTGAAGATGTTGAACCCAAGAAGGCAGTGGGGGAACCTAGTAGAGCTACGCTAGAAAAAGAGGTGGATGATATTTTGAAGATAATCAAGATGAGCGACTACAGAATTGTAGATCAGCTACTATAGACTCCTTCAAAAATATCTATCTTGGCTTTATTTATGAACTCCTCTGCTCACAGAGAATCTTTGATGAGGGTATTGGACCAAGCTTTCATGGAAAGTGATATGCCAGTAGACCAATTCAGCAGTGTGGTAGGGAACATCACATCATGTAATAACCTGAGTTTCTACAACGATGAACTACCCTATGAAGGAAGGAATCATAATATGGACCTCCACATCTCTATGAACTGCAAGAATGATTCATTATCCAATGTGTTGATTGATAATGGATCCGCATTGAACGTTATACCAAGGAGCACACTTATGAAGTTGAAATATCAAGGAACGCCCATGCGCCCAAGTGGCATTATTGTGAAAGAGTTTGATGGATCAAGGAAATCTGTTATTGGTGAAGTCGACTTGCCTATTCATGTAGGCCCACATTTGTTTCAGATTACTTTCCAGGTCATGGATATTATACCTGCTTATAGCTGTTTGTTGGCACGAACGTGGATATATGAGGCAGGGGCTGTCACTTCGACTTTATACCAGAGGTTAAAGTTTGTGTGTGAAGGAAAAGTGGTAATTATAAATGGAGAACATGCATTATTGATATCTCATTTTTCTTCTTTCAGCATTGTGGAGGCGGACGAAGCTGCTGTTGGAACCCAGTTCCAAGCTTTATCCATTGATAATGTAAGAGGAAATGAGAATTTTATGGCTTTGTTTAAGGATGCTCTGCAGGTTGTGCGTAATGGCCATAGTGAAGTATGGGGACAAATTGTTGATCCACCTGTAAACAAGAATAGAGCTGGCTTGGGTTTCTCTGTGAAGAATGATAAAGGTAAGAGCATGAATTCGAAGTCTGCTGCAGGCAAGTATCAAGACATCTTTCGTAGTGGGGGTTATCTTCATCCAACTATTTCTGGGATTAATTCCATTATGGAAGATGAAGCAGAGCCAGAAATGCCAAATTATGTGACGCACAGAGTTAGGGTTCAGAACTGGATCACCATTGATGTTCCCTCTTGCATACATGTTTCGAAGTAATTTGTTTTTGTTAATCTTTTTGAAAATATTTCACTCTCCTCAAGGTGAAAGTATTGATATTGTATGGGCTTATCTGTTTGCTTTGATTTTTTAAATCAATAATAAAAGTTGTCTTTGTTTCTGTAGGTGTTTAGTTATTGGCATGTATTTTTGGTAAAACCAGGTGTGTGAATGTCATGACTGATGTCATAACATTCTGGTTTATTAGGTACTGGTTTATTAGGTACCTTTGCAGAAAAATAATGGCATACAGGTGCTGCTGTTTATGAGTGTGTATCTGAGCATTTTGCAAAAAGATCACATTCATTGCCTTCTACCAAAATCAGTAAACAGGAATTCTGATGTCATAACAAATGTTAAGACATCCTGTTCTGATCTAACAGTTATGCAGTTTGGTTAATTCTGAGATTTTTCAGGAAGATGACTCATTCTTTCCAGAACAGAATCTCACGTGGACTTTGGGTTAACCTAGCTCAACCCTAACCTGGTTGATAAAGTCTTGTGACCAAGTCTTAAGGCCAAACGGAATTAACCCTAGCTTTTTATGGAAACCCTAACTGAAGAAACAACTGCTATATATTCAACAGGACTGCTGTTTGGAATTCATCCCTTTGACAGAAGATCAATTAGGAGCTGTATAGTTTTAACTGTTGTAATCCAAGCAATTATCATTGTGATAAGTGACTTGGAATAGGTTTTGTTTGTAAGGGTTTTGTACCACTCAAAGCTTTGAAGCAAGAGTGTTTTGTGTCCCTTGACTAAAGCTTTGAAGCAAAGTCAAGTTAGGTTTATGTATCACTCAAAGCTGTGAAGCAAGAGTGTTTGTGTTACTTGATTAAAAATTTGTGAAGCATAATCAAGTGTATGTTCTGAAGAGTGTCTTCATTAATTCATGAGTCAATTGTTTTAAGTATCACTGCTGTGATTGAGGGGGAGTGAGTAGGAACTCAGGTTTAAGTTGAACTTAGATTGAAGTTGCATTGGGTAGGTCTTAAGTGAAGGAGATAAACTGGTTGGTTTATTCCTGAATTAATATCTCTTATAGTGCATTTCCTCCCTGGCTTGGTAGCCCCCAGAGTAGGTGTTGTTTCACACTGAACTGGGTAAACAATTGTCTGTGTTCTTTATTGTTTTTGTATTTACTGTCTTATAGAAAGTCAGATACGGTGTCATAACATTGACTGTAACATTGAGTATCTGCAGCCAGAATTTCAATTGGCATCAGAGCAGGCACCCTGCCTGTATTACTGGGTGAGATCTAGGGATATCACTTTCTGGCACTATGGACAAAGAAGGAGTTTTTGGAAACAGACCACCCATTCTGGATGGATCAAATTATGACTACTGGAAACCTCGTATGATTGCCTTCTTAAAATCACTGGACAAAAAGGCCCGGAGAGCTGCTGACAAAGGATGGAACCATCCCACCATAACTGAGAAAGATGGGACAATCAGTCTGAAGCCTGAGGAAGAATAGAGTAAAGAAGAAGATGAGTTAGCCCTGGGTAATTCCAAAGCTTTAAATGCCTTGTTCAATGGAATTGATAGAAACATATTCAGACTAGTACATCAATATGAACTGGCCAAGGAAGTTTGGGACACTCTCAAAACTACCCATGAGGGCACTTCCAAAGTAAAAATGTCAAGGCTTCAGATGCTGACTACCAAGTTTGAGAATCTAAAAATGATGGAAGATGAAACCATTCATGAGTTTCACATGAATATCTTGGATATTGCCAACACCTCAGGAGCATTGGGAGAAAAGATGTCATAAGAAAAACTGGTGAGAAAGATTCTCAGATCCTTGCCTAAAAGATTTGCAATGAAGGTAACTGCTATAGAGGAAGCCCAGGATATCAACAAGTTGAAAGTGGATGAAATCATTGGGTCTCTTCAGACTTTTGAGATGGGGATCACTGAAAATGTTGACAAGAAGAACAAGAGCATAGCACTTGTATCCAACACTGAAGATGAAAACAAGGAGGATGAAGAAGAAAATATTTCAGAAGCTATAGCCATGCTTGGAAGACAATTCAACAAACTCATAAAAAGAATAGATCCAAAGTCAAGGTCTAATGTTCATAACATCCCCTCTGACATTGACAGTTCCAGCAGAAGACCAAGGTCAGAAGAGAAGGGAAATCAAGGCAGAGGAATTCAATGCCATGGTTGTGAAGGATATGGGCATATTCGAGCTGAATGTCCTACCTTTCTTAAGAAACAAAAGAAAGGAATGACTGTTACCTGGTCTGACTATGATTCAGAAAGTAATTCTGAAGAAGAATCTGCCAAACTAGTTACTGCACTAACTGGTGTTTGTACCTCTGAAAGTGACACTAGTGATGAGGAAGTGACATTTGAAGAACTGGCTGATACTTACAAGAAAGTGTGTATCAGAAGTGCTGAAGTCTGTGTGCAGAATGAGAAACAAACAAAACTCATCATAAAGTTGGAGGCTGAAAAAAGGGCAGACCTTGAAACTATAAGTCATCTAGAAGGGGAAGTTCAAATGCTGAACTCAAAACTGAACCAGATGACCAAATCTGTCAAGATGCTGACAAATGGAACTGACAAATTGGAAGAAATCCTTCAGGTTGGACAAAATGTGGGAAACAAGTCTGGTCTAGGATTTGTGGCAGCAAAGAAATCTGGTGCAGACAAGAAGATCAGGCCTGATAAACAAATGTCAAAGCAGATGTCTCAACGCAACTCTCAACATCAGGAACAGAGATATATGAAGAAAAGGTACCAAAGATGGAGATGTCATCATTGTGGGAGGTATGGTCACATTAAGCCTTTCTGCTTCAGTTTGTATGGATACCCTAATCAGAACCCAGGTGTTAAACCCAAGTCTAAAAGGGTACCACATACTCCTCAATGGAAGAAAAAGGCTACTGCCCTGATATCCCACACTTCCCTGAGAGTCTCTGCAAAGGAAGACTGGTACTTTGACAGTGGGTGTTCTAAGCACATGACTGGAATCAAGAACCTTCTCAATAATGTTAAACCTCACACCACTAGTTATGTGACCTTTGGAGATGGTGCTAGAGGTGAAATCAAAGGAGTTGGTAATTTGGACTGCCCTGGAGTTCCAAATCTGAATGAAGTACTATTGGTAAAAGGCCTGACTGCTAATCTCTTTAGTATCAGTCAATTGTGTGATCATGGATTCAAGGTCAATTTCTCAAAATCTGAATGTCTTGTAATTAATGAAAAACAAGAAGTTGTAATGAAAGGAGTCAGATCTAAAGACAACTGTTACTTGTGGGAGCCTGAGAACACTAATTTCTCCACTGTATGTTCTATTGCCAAAGAAGAAAAAGAGGTGAAACTGTGGCACCAAAAACTTGGCCACCTTCATCTAAGAGGAATGAAAAGGATTATCTCCATGGAGGCAGTCAGAGGGATTCCAAGACTGCAAATTGATGAAGGGAGAGTTTGTGGTGAATGTCAGGTTGGTAAGCAGACTAGGATGTCACATCCAAAGTCAAGACATCTGACCACCTCTAAAGTTCTAGAACTTCTTCATATGGATCTGATGGGACCAATGCAGGTGGAAAGTCTTGGTGGAAAAAGATATGCCTATGTTGTTGTGGATGATTTTTCCAGATTCACCTGGATTAACTTCATTAGGGAAAAATCTGATGTATTTGAAGTTTTTAAAGAACTGTGCAAAAGAATTCAAAGAGAAAAAGAAGAGTGTATTGTCAGAATCAGAAATGATCATGGCAAGGAATTTGAAAACAACAAGTTTGATGAGTTCTGTTCCTCAGAAGGAATTAGTCATGAATTTTCTTCTCCTATAACTCCTCAGCAAAATGGAGTCGTGGAAAGGAAAAACAGGACCATACAGGAATCTGCCAGAGCAATGATACATGCCAAAAGACTTCCTATGTATTTTTGGGCTGAAGCTATGAATACAGCCTGCTATGTCCATAACAGGGTCACCTTGAGAAAGGGAACCTCATCCACCATATATGAACTCTGGAAAGGAAGAAAACCAACTGTGAAGTACTTCCATGTATTTGGTAGCAAATGCTATATTCTGGCAGATCGTGAACAAAGGAGAAAACTGGACCCTAAAAGTGATGAAGGCATATTTCTAGGATACTCCTCAAACAGCAGAGCTTATAGGGTATTCAACTCCAGGACCAAAGCCATGATGGAATCAATAAATGTCATAATTGATGATTATCATGAGGAAACAGATGTCCCTTGTAATGTTGAGACATTCTTTGAGACTTCAACTCAACAGAATGATCTACCCAACACCACCACAGCAGAATCTGAATCAAAGGAAGCTAGCAAAATCCCTTCCATCAGAATTCAGAAGGATCATCCAAAAGAGCTCATCATAGGAGATCCCAACAGTGGAGTCATTACAAGATCTAGAGAAATCATCTCAAACTCTTGTTTTGTGTCTAAAATTGAACCAAGAAATGTCAAGGAAGCTTTAACTGATGAATACTGGATTGGAGCAATGCAAGATGAATTGAACCAATTCAAGCAACATGAATTTTAGGAGCTAGTTCCTAGACCTGAAGGAACAAACATCATTGGAACAAAATGGATTTTCAAGAACAAATCAGATGCTGAAGGAGTTGTCACCAGGAATAAGGCAAGAATTGTTGCTCAAGGATACACTCAAGTTGAAGGGGTTGATTTTGATGAAACCTTTGCTCCTGTAGCTAGGTTGGAATCAATCAGACTCCTATTGTCAATTGCTTGTCTCCTGAAGTTCAAGTTATTTCAGATGGATGTGAAAAGTGCCTTCCTAAATGGGTACTTGAATGAGGAAGCTTATGTGGAACAGCCTAAAGGCTTTGTGGATCCAAACCACCATGATCATGTCTACAAATTGAGGAAAGCTCTATATGGCCTGAAACAAGCTCCTAGAGCATGGTATGACATGTTAACAAAATTTCTCTCAGACAAAGGATACAGAAAAGGAGGCTTGGATAAAACCCTCTTTGTCAAAACTGAAGGAGGGAAGTTAACGGTAGCTCAAATATATGTTGATGACATAGTGTTTAGGGGAATGTCAGAACAAATGGTTAAACATTTTACTGACCAAATGCAGGATGAATTCGAAATGAGTCTCATGGGAGAACTGACTTATTTTCATGGACTGCAAGTCTCACAGATGGAGGACTCAATCTTTCTATCTCAAAGCAAGTATGCAAAGAACATTGTAAAGAATTTTGGTATGGAGAATTCCAGTCACAAAAGGACTCCTGCACCTACTCATTTAAAGCTATCCAAAGATTCAAGTGGGGTTAAGGTGGACCAAAGTCTGTACAGAAGCATGATAGGAAGTTTGATGTACTTAACTGCCAGCAGACCTGACATTGCTTTTGCAGTTGGAGTTTGTGCAAGATACCAAGCTGATCCTAAAGTCAGTCATATCAACCAAGTGAAGAGAATTTTGAAGTATGTGAGTGGAACTTACAACTATGGCTTGTTATATTCTCATGGCTGTGAACCAACTCTGACTGGTTATTGTGATGCTGATTGGGCTGGAAGTGCTGATGATAGAAAAAGCACCTCTGGTGGATGTTTCTTCTTAGGAAACAATCTGGTTTCCTGGTTCAGCAAGAAACAGAACTGTGTATCTCTCTCTACTGCTGAAGCTGAATACATTGCAGCTGGTAGTAGTTGTTCTCAAATGATCTGGATGAAACAGATGCTTACTGAGTATAATGTCACACAAGATGTTATGACATTGTACTGTGACAATCTGAGTACAATCAACATTTCCAAAAATCCTATTCAGCATAGTAGGACCAAACATATTGACATAATATATCACTTTATCAGAGACCTTGTAGAAGAGAAGACGATTAAACTGGAACATGTTGCCGCTGAGCTACAGCTGGCTGACATTTTTACAAAGGCACTTGATGCAAATCAATTTGAAAACTTGAGGGGAAAGTTGGGTATTTGCCAACATGAGGAATTGTAGCAATTAATTTTTCTTAAAACAAGGGTTGAAGGAGTTATTTTTACTAAGTCTATTTTGATTGGGTTAAACATATGCTTTCCCATTTCCTTCAAAATATTTAAGAATTTGAATAGACACTTATTTACCTCCTTCCCCTCTCGCCTCCGCATCAAAACCCAGTCTCTCAATCAGAATTTTCTCTCTAGTTGCTATTGGTCTTCTAAGACTATCAAAATGTCTCAAACATCATCATCATCCAATACAACTATTTCATCCTCTTCCTCTGATCAAGATTCTAGGGCAATCTCATCATGCCTGGATTCTGAAGTCCTGGAGATTGCTCCTCTTAGAGAAATGGAAACTAACCCCACCAAGGTCAAAGAGCTGAGAACAAGGCATGCAGGAAGGTCCCAAGCTACTGCTTCTAGTAATCCCTCTCATCCTTCTTCTTCTGTTCCCTCTGAAATTTCAAATAGGGAAGGGTCAGCCTATGTACGTCAAGCAATAGCTAAACTTGTTACAAGAATTCTGAATGAGAACCACTTAGTTCCTGGCATTTCTATTCCTTTAAATCAAGAAAGTTCAAATGCTGAAACAAATCCAGATGTCTCTAAGGATGTTGAGACACCAGACAAAGATAAGGATGCTGAAGCCCCAGTTGTTGACATGGACAAAGAGAAGAATGCTGATATTGCTCACAAGAAAAGGAAGAAGTCCGAACCTTCTGAGTCTGATGACAGTGCTTAAAGTTCAGTGGAGATGGAAAACTTGCTGCTAGTTCCAGTTGATGCAAGTTTTTTGTTTGTTTTTCTTTTGCTGTCTTTATTTGGGATGACTGTATCACATTTAAGTACATGTATCTTTGGCCCATTTGTGGCTAAAGAGGGGGAGATATTTTGTGTTAATTACTTGGTAGACATCATATTTTTTTGCAGTCATATTCTTTATGCTGCTATCTTTTCTCTGATTGCTTAGGGGCTTTAGCCAAAAATCTGCCAAAGGGGGAGTTTGTAGGTGTTTAGTTATTGGCATGTATTTTTGGTAAAACCAGGTGTGTGAATGTCATGACTGATGTCATAACATTCTGGTTTATTAGGTACCTTTGCAGAAAAATAATGGCATACATGTGCTGCTGTTTATGAGTGTGTATCTGAGCATTTTGCAAAAAGATCACATTTATTGCCTTCTACCAAAATCAGTAAACAGGAATTCTGATGTCATAACAAATGTTAAGACATCCTGTTCTGATCTAACAGTTATGCAGTTTGGTTAATTCTGAGATTTTTCAGGAAGATGACTCATTCTTTCCAGAACAGAATCTCACGTGGACTTTGGGTTAACCTAGCTCAACCCTAACCTGGTTGATAAAGTCTTGTGACCAAGTCTTAAGGCCAAACGGAATTAACCCTAGCTTTTTGTGGAAACCCTAACTGAAGAAACATCTGCTATATATTCAACAGGACTGCTGTTTGGAATTCATCCCTTTGACAGAAGATCAATTAGGAGCTGTATAGTTTTAACTGCTGTAATCCAAGCAATTATCATTGTGATAAGTGACTTGGAATAGGTTTTGTTTGTAAGGGTTTTTGTACCACTCAAAGCTTTGAAGCAAGAGTGTTTTGTGTCCCTTGACTAAAGCTTTGAAGCAAAGTCAAGTTAGGTTTATGTATCACTCAAAGCTGTGAAGCAAGAGTGTTTGTGTTACTTGATTAAAAAGCTGTGAATCATAATCAAGTGTATGTTCTGAAGAGTGTCTTCATTAATTCATGAGTCAATTGTTTTAAGTATCACTGCTGTGATTGAGGGGGAGTGAGTAGGAACTCAGGTTTAATTTGAACTTAGATTGAAGTTGCATTGGGTAGGTCTTAAGTGAAGGAGATAAATTGGTTGGTTTATTCCTGAATTAATATCTCTTATAGTGGATTTCCTCCCTGGCTTGGTAGCCCCCAGAGTAGGTGTTGTTTCACACTGAACTGGGTAAACAATTGATTGTGTTCTTTACTGTTTTTGTATTTACTGTCTTATAGAAAGTCAGATATGGTGTCATAACATTGACTGTGACATTGAGTATCTGCAGCCAGAATTTCAGTTTCCCAAAATGTGTTTTTGTTTTTTTCTTTTTTCTTGGAAAATGATAATCAGAAAAAAAAAACTTTCAAAATAAATAATAACTAAAGTCCAATCTGCATGATCACTTGTTAAATGTGTCAATTTCTAAAAGCAATCATAAATCATATGTGCAGATTAATTAAGAACCCGTTGAATAAAATGACCATGTACCCTCTCCCAACTTTGAATGTCCTGTGTATGGGGCCGAAGAAGAAGAATATGATGGAATTCCATAAGAGGTCTCACAGTTGCTTGAGCATGAGGAGAATGCCATTCAGCCATGTAAAGAGCCATTGGAAGTAATCAATTTGGATTCAGAAGAAGATCCAAAGGAAGTCAAGATTGGAGCATTACTGCATCCTGATGTGAAGAGCAGGTTGATTGAGATGTTGAAAGAGTATGTGGATATTTTTGCTTGTTCTTACCAAGATATGTTTGGTCTAGATACTGATATTGTAGAGCACCATTTACCGCTGAAGCCAGAGTGCCCGCCAATCAAACAGAAGTTGCGAAGAACTCACCCAGATATGGCAGTGAAGATCAAAGAAGAAGTTTTAAAGAAGATTAATGCCGGTTTTCTTGTGACATCAGTGTACCCTCAGTGGATTGCCAATATTGTCCCAGTACCGAAGAAAGACGGAAAAGTTTGCATGTGCGTAGATTACAGATATCTAAATAAAGCTAGTCCAAAAGATGATTTTCCATTGCCACACATTGATATATTAGTGGATAGCACAACAAAATTAAAATTTTTCTCGTTCATGGACGGATTTTCCAAGTATAATCAAATAAGGATGGCTCCTGAGGACATGGAAAAAACAACATTTATCACATCCTAGGGAATATTCTGTTACAGAGTGATGCCCTTCGGGTTGAAGAACGCTGGTGCAACATACCAGAGGGCTATGACAACCCTATTTCATGATCTTATGCACAAGGAAATTGAGGTATATGTTGATGATATGATTGCTAAATCCCAGACTGAAGAAGGGCATATAAAATATTTGTTGAAGTTGTTTCAGCGATTGAGGAAGAATCGTCTCCGCTTGAATCCAAATAAATGTACCTTTGGTGTTCGGTCAGGGAAATTGTTGGGTTTCATTGTTAGCCAGAGAGGGATTGAATTTGACCCTGCTAAAGTCAAAGCAATCCAAGAAATGCCAGTGCCAAGAACTGAAAAGCAAGTCAGAGGGTTCCTCGAACGTTTGAATTATATTTCCAGATTCATTTCCCACATGACTGCAATGTGTGAACCGATCTTTAAGTTTTTAAAGAAACATCAAGGTTGTGTGTGGACAGATGACTCCTGTCGTACCCCGAATTTGTCCTACCTCGACGATCGTATTTTCAAGATTAAAAAAAATAGAAGAAATGTTTAATTAAAGATGGTACAGCAATATCTGATGGCCCATCTTTATCCAAGACTAGGGGGTGTATTTTAATAAAGGTTTTTTTTATAAATCAGAAAGACTCACATGGTCGTAATCCCACTCGCGAAGCATGTTGGCCTACGGCCCATACAATTCGAAAATAGAAAAAATTATTCAAATAACTATTATGTCCTTAAGTCTTAAAATCAACTTAAGTTTAAGTTGTTAATTGGAATTAAATATCAGTACAATTCCGAATTACAGACCCATTAAGGTTTCTTCTTCAGCTGGCCCACGTTGGTTATTTTGTTAAGAAGTAAAGAGAGGGGGTGTACGTATCAGCCCATAGTAATTCATTTTTAAAAGGCCCCGACAATGGATGCAATCTGGGCCCATTTGGCATTTTTAAGAAAATCATTTTGTTTTTTGTTACTGTTATTATTGAATACTTTTTATTATAATTATTTTATTAAATATTTTTTTAAGTATTTATTAAAATATTTCTTTTAAGTATTATTATCAACAAAAAAAGGGAAATTGTTGTTGTTTTTGAAAAAAAAAACATAACATGTTATTGATGGATTTGTTTGGATTTGTTAAGAAATTGTTGTTGTTATATATATATAGAAAATAGAGTCATTGTTGTTATTTGTTTATTATATTTTTATTAGTAAAAAAATGTGTGTTGCTAATTATAAGTTATTAAACTTTGGCTTGGAAATTGTTTTTTGCTGTAAATAAATAAAAAAACATTGTTGAATAAGTAGGAAAAATTAACGCAGACCCATAGCAAGTGTCGGGCCCAAATTGCGTAACAAACAGGCATTGTTTCAATCGAAGTTGAATTCACGCATGGTTTTGTACCACAAACAAGCATTGTTGAAATAAAATCTAGTTGTTCTTACCATTTAAATCTTTATCCTAAAAAACCAATCACAGAAAATCCATATCAAATCTTGTAATCAAAATCAAATCCAGAAGACAAATCCCAGTTACAACTCTAGTCCAGAAATTACAATCAATTAACAGTAAAACAAAATCAAATATATTGAATCAATTACACACAATTACAGAAACCCTAAGATTGTTCTATAAACCCAATCCCTAGATCTAAGGCTAATGGGCTATAACAAATTTCTAACCCTAAAGCTATAAATACAAAAATTAAATACAGGAGAGACAAGCGGGGTTTTTTTTTATATAAGCAAAAAAGAAATAGAAGAAAATCAAGAACATGGACAAAGAGGCATTTACAGAGAGAATGAGAATTTAGCTCTGATTGGGGTTTTGATTTCTGAAACCCTAATCGGTCTCCCTTTCCTAACCGCGAGCCGCTACAACCACCATCACCGTCACCTTCTAAAACCACCATTACCTGCGAAATCCAAAGAAAAGGGGTCAATTTAACATCATCGATTATTCGCAATCAGAAACGCAAAAGGGGTAAAGATAAACTTAGCTTTTGTTCTCTCTAATTGTTGATTTATGGTTTTTGTTGGTTGGGTTTTGATTAAGGGTTACAGGATTGTGAAGCGCCACCGTGGGGAAGGTGGTAGGGTTAGGAAAGTGAAGAGAACGGTTGGTAAGAGAGAAGAGGAAGAGATACTGTAAAAATAAAAATGAAATGGTTTACTGAAATTAAAACAATATTTATTCGTATCAATCCCGTGCGACGCGCTCATCTGGTCTATTGTAGTCCCTCGTTTTACATCCCTTAGATCATGATCAGACGGCCACTAGGCCAAGTCAGTATTAGTTAGCATACACCCTCACCACACCTGAACACGAGGATACTCCATTCGAACTGTAAAGGGCCAAGCCCATTCTTATATACACCCCCCTTGATGCCTGATTACTAAGACACAAAGCACCCTGCACCCCCCTGTAATGAGTTATAAATGGGCCTAGCCCAGACCTCCTTTTAACACCCCTTGTTTTACTTGCCAGTTAGGAGTTGCACCCCCTGATTTAATTCATTTATTTATTTTTATAATTCAATTGTTTTATTATTTCTATCTTATAAATATATATATATATATATATATATATATATATATATATATATATATATATATATATATATATATATATATATATATATATATATATATATATATATATATATATATATATATATATATATATATATATATATATATATATATATATATATATATATATATATATATATATATATATATATATATATATATATATATATATATATATATATATATATATTATTTAGTTATAATAATTATTATTATTGTCAAATAGTGTTTTTATTATTATTATTATTATTATTATTATTATTGTCAAATAGTGTTTTTATTATTATTATTATTATTATTATTATTATTATTATTATTATTATTATTATTATTATATTTTTATATTATTATTATATATATTTCTATAATTACTTAACTTTTTACTATTATAATTATCATTATTATTATAATTCTTTTATATATATATAAGTATTATCATTCTTATCTTTTATTTGCTATTCAAATATTATTATATGATCAAATAAATTATTTTTATGCTAAAATTGCATATATTATTTTATATATATTATTTGCATTAAATCTTTTCCAATCATGCATTAATCAAGATCTTCGCAAATAACACGATTAAAAGACATCAACAAATCTTAAATCCATTTTTCGCAATAAACTAAGCTAATCAACTTTTTTTGCAAAAGGGTTTCAAACTAGGTTTGACTTACTAAACACTCAGTCAAAATCTCCGCAATCACTACTCCCGACCGAGTGCGAAGTGATTCAAAATATGTTTACAAACCCCTAAAAAACACCAACCCCATACGAAATACGAATTGGGACTCTGATTCCTCATAAGAGGATGTGTAGGCATACGATCAAAAATCGTAGCGAGTTCCCCTAAAAAAATTTAAACAATTTCCCCTAATAAAATTTAAATCCTGTTTCCCCAACTCAAACCAAAAACCTAGTATCCTTGTGAACAAGGTAGATGAAAGGTGCCTAACACCTTCCTTTCGTCTAAAGAAGTCTAAAACCTATAATCTCTGTCTGCGAATTAGGGTTTCCTATTAGATGCCCTTCCCTAGGATAAAAACTAATAGTGGCGGCTCTGATTTAAAAACCAGTTGCTACAGTTGGCGACACTACTGGGGACTCTCCTTAACCCTAGGTTTAGGTATTTTTGGGTTTCTATTTTTATTTGCTTTATTTATCTATTGCATTTATATACTTTATCGCATTTATTTATTTACTGTCAATTTCTGTTATTATCATATATTTACTGTGTGGTGGGATTTTTCTATCTCAAAGAATATTTTCGATAACCCTTAGAAAGAAGGTTCGTCTATTAGCTTAGGGGGTACATCATCCCTGCGAGTTTATGTGACGACTTTACCTAGAGTCGGTGGACTTCCGAAAAAGGAATAATTATCGAGAGATATCCTCTCGACGAGTAGGACTTTTGAAGGTCACCCATGACTCTTTGTCACAACCTTAACCCAAAAATCTCATGACGAGATCTTTCACGACTTTGAGACGAAAGTCTCAGTCCGTAAAGAGGCTCCACCTAAGGGAGGCCCTTGTGCCTTTCCCCTCTGGTATTATTCATGACACCCGTAAGGAAGCCACCTTTCGGGAGGGTAGATCAATTGTAGGTCAAGACTAAGGAACCTACCTTATATGGGTACTTATTACAAAAAGTCCCGTCACTCAACCTTACACCCACACATTCATATATTTCATGTATTCGTCATACATTAATCATATATTCGTCACCCGTTTCTTTTTCTTATTCATGGGGTACAAAAAAATAAAATCAAGATCTCGGTGAATGTCTTTAAAAATGGATACCGAAGGGAACAACTTGCCCGCGTCAACACGCCAAACATGTCTGAAATCAAGGCCGCAAAAGGGAAATAACATGCTGAAGACTTTCTCAAGTTTTGTCCAGCAACAGTGGACGGTTTCAAGAGAAGATATCTGCAGGCGCGCCTAGAATACTTATTTCCATTTTTCTTGATTTCACACAAATAAAGTTTTGGCTTGAGATTGTAATATTTTTCAACATCTGAATTACGTTACTTTCAATAAAGGTGTTTTGTTTCTACACACCGTTTGCGTATCTATTTTAAAGATAGTCGCCAAGTAAAATAATAAAGGACAAGCATGTACCCAGAGGTAGAAGAGGATCACCACCTCCTTGGCCTCCATACCCGCATATCATGTCAAAACTCATTTTTTTCACAAACATCTCTCCAGCTGAACCATTGGTAGAAGAGGATTGCCACCTCCTTGGCCTCCATACCAAACCAGGGATTATCAACAGAAAGCAATGGAGAAAATCGAGGAAACTCAGGCTGCATTCAGAGAGGATCTTGACCAAGTAAAGGGTGACGTGACTTTAATGAAAGGATATCTGAGTCAAGTTCTCCTAGCTTTGAAGAACATTATTGACAGACAAGACCAGATTCCCAGGGCAGCTTTCGAAGAAGTAGCCCAGACTATTGGTACATCAAGCGGTCACCAACTAAGGAAAGAGTCTGAGGCAGGACTCCAGAAGTCCGTCATGGTCCAACAAGAAGCTGATACTGAAGGGTTTGTCCCACCGCCGCTAAAAGTAGGGGCATCCCGTACCCTACAGATTCCGTCCAATGATGCAGACAATTACTTGGACCTGCAATACAGAGACCACGACCTAGAGGATGCCAACCAAGCACCCTCAAAGACAACTGGTACTCATGATGTTGATAATCCATTATTGATGAATCGATACAAATCCCTGTTGATAATCCATTATTGATGAATCGGTACAAATCCCTGGTATATGCAACTGGAGCAAACGCATATTCGAACCTGGGAAGATCTTTCTAATGCTTTCCTAAAGCATTACAAATATAACCTGGACATGGCGCCTACCCACGTGCAACTCCAAAATTTGTCCCAGAAGAAAGAAGATTCCTTCAAGGAGTACGCTCAGAGATGGAGGGAGTTGGCATCCCGTGTGCAACCACCACCGTTAGAGAAGGAGTTAGTAGACACGTTCATTGGAACTTTGCACGGGCTGTATTATGAGATGATGGTTTGAAGTATCTCTTCGGGGTTCTCGGACCTAGTAACCATCGGATAAAGAATCGAGGCTGGGATAAAAAGTGGAAAGATATCAGGGGGACCATCAAATGCTCCCTATAATTCAAAACGGCCTACTTCAAACTTCACCAAAGGAAAGGAGGGAGAGATTAATGTTGTAGCACCACAACCCTGGGTTCAACAACCATTAGTGACCCCCCTATGGCAGCAGCAAGGCAGAAGGCCACCCAGGAAATTTGATCCACTCCCTAAGGCACCTAGCCAGTTATTGTAATAGCTAGTTAAGGCATCCTTAGTGTAACTCAAGCCTCTAGCCCCTCCAGTCGTGCCACTCCAACGAAGATATGATGCTGACGCCAGATGAGAATATCATGCTAATTCTCCTGGACATACCATAGAACAATGTTGGCCTTTTAAACACAAGGTGCATGATTTATTGGATTCTCAAGACATCACTTTCAAGAATCCCGCCATCACATCAGACCCTACGCCTTCGGACGAGGGGCTAACAATAAATGCAATCCAAGTAGTCACTGACTTTGGGGAAAGCAGACAACCAAAGACCCTGATAAACTCGTTGAAAGAATATCGGTGGAATATGGACTCCCGCTAGAACATAATGAAGCTTTCGAAAGAGCTCTACAAAGGCTAAGGGACCAGGGGATAGTCCAGTTCGGACAAGACCCTGAAGAAAAACATAAAGCTACTATGAAGGGAAAATCACATTTTCCTCCAATCCAAGAGGCTTTTGTCAACAATGGAGTAGTGCATGGCAGACATGGGGCAAAAATATTCAACGAAGGCAACACAAAAGGGGCAACTGAATTCACCCAAGAATGCGCCCCAGGAGAAAAAACTCAAAAGATGGATGACCATGGAGATTCTTGAGATCTTTTTCTTTCCTAATTAATTTTTCTTGTTTTCGAAAGAACCTATGTCAAGCCCGAGACATAGGGGTTGCTTGTAAGGGTTCCCCCATTTTGTTTCAGAAAATATTTACGATTAATAAAATTTATATTTTGTTTTCAATTAAGACGCCTTTTCTTTCTCTTGCATTTATATCTTAAATTTAAAAAATGGAAATACTTTCTCTGCATATGAATCTTCTTCAAATTCGATATACTAAATCTGCACCAAAACAAGATAAGTGTGTAAATTCATGCCCAAAACTACCGATAATGCTACTTCTGCGATATGATATAATTTTGATGCTCCTATCAACCAAGCTAAAGAGGAAGATGGTAAAGATCTTGAACTCTCTGAGAAAATGGGGAGGGAAATAAAAAGAAAAGCTAACAATACGCAACCATATCAAGTGGCTATTAAGACCATTAATCTGAGCACAAGGGAAGACCCAAGAGGAAACCAAGCTAAGGGGAAATGTTAGAGCGGAGCCACAAAGAAGCTGATCAATTTATTGCACATGTCTATAGAAAGAGGCCAAGGCCAAATATAGACATTGCTGTAAAAATAAGCGACTATGAAATACCAAGATCTGACGAAGAACCCGAGTCAGGAGCATATTGGGTATCCACGTTTGACAAGGCTTCAAATGCACCAGGGCACAATATAGGGGCATTATTGACTTCTCCAAAGAATGCTCACAAGCCATATACCAAGACAATGGTGAATGGGATACTAAACATCCAAAACTAGTTCCATATCGGGATCATGTTTTGATAACTGAATGCGGAATTCGTAAAAATCATTTTCAGTCACTTCCCACGAAAAGGAAATAAAATGACAGACGCCCTGGAAACTATATTGTCTATATTCAAAGTAAATTGGTAGAACCACGAATCGCGCATCACAAATAGACACTATCAAGAGTCCGCACTTTGTATTGCTATCAAAAAATACCGGACGACAAGCCTTGGTTTTTGACATCAAGGAGTACCTGGAAAAACAGGGACATCCAGAAAATGCCTCTAGCATCGGCAGGAAAAGTCCATGAAAATTAGCCTATAAATTCTTTCTGAGTAACAATATACTGCACGAGATGGACCACGACATGGTCTAGTGCTCCAGAAGATTCTGCTACCTCGACTCACGTGGTAAACAGACCCCCAATTACGAAGGTTCGTACGTAGTCAAAACAACATCCTCTGATGGTAATCTTATCCTCACAACAATGGATAGGGAAGAACTACCACATCCGGCGAATTCAGACGCAGTAAAAAATACAATGTATAAGAGGCTTGCTAAGCTCGAACCCTAAACGGGCGACTTAGGCAAAAAAGAGCATCACGATGGATCGAAAACTCTAAAGGGAGATCCAGGAAAAAAATTAGGGGCATATAAACAAAAAAAAATTATCCCGGTGGATTGAAAACCCGAAAGGGCAATTCAGGCAAAAGTCAGGGATCTCATACAAAGAAATCAAGAATAAAAAGACCGCAATCTAAGAACTGCGGCTACGAACCACGAAGGGAGAGATAGATCTGAATCATTCAACTCATAAGCAAAGGAGATAAGATCATTAAAAGGATATTGGGGAACAGTAGTAGCAATTATCATTTTTCATTGCCATTTACAGTTTTAAAATTTCTGTAACTACCTCTTTCTAGGAATTGCACCGTGTACTCTCTCCCATTCAGAGGCATATCGATAAAACATTTGCTTTCTTTACATCTTTCAAATTGCGATTTTCTTTTTCTCAGACTTGTTTACAAAATACCGCGATCATTACTTGTGAATATTGTATTGAAACCATTTCGGGGGATTAACAAAATAAAAGCATTTGACAAAACATCGGAAAAACATTTTGGTTAGAAAAATATTGAAAGAAAATCCACGTCTACATCCACGCACATGGCTATGCCCACACTCACAATACGAGGGCTATACACACGTCCACGCACATGGCTACTCCTACGCCTTGCAACACAAAAATCTATACATATGTCTACGCCTATATCCACGCTCGCGACGCAAAAAGACTACGCCCACGCGTACATCTGCGCCTATGCTTGCACTCAACAATACAAAATCCATGCATATCTACTCCTACGTCTACTCGTCCATACACGAAGTCTACGTCCATATACATGTCAGCATCTATGCCTACACTTGCCACACAAAGTCTACTTCTACACATGCGTCCACGCACATGTGTACTCTTGCCTATTCTATACATACATCTACGCTTACGCCTGCGCCTACAATATATGAATCTATATACGTCTACGCTTATGCCTGCGCTTACAGAGACCACACATATGCCAATACATACATCTATGTCTGCGCTTACAACATAAAAATCTACGCCTAGGCCATTACCTATGTCTATGTCTATGTCTACACCCGCGCTCACAATACAAAATCAATGTTCAAATTTTACTAACATTGTCCACTGCGTTCAAGTTCAACAATGCTACGACGACACAACATACAACGCCATGAATTGGTAACTCTAAGCCAATGGTTTAAAGGAGAGAATGCCAGAAATGGTCTTCATAACATTTCAAGGCATATACGCATCTTACACACATTTCACATATACATTTTGCATATCTAAAGCGTACATACCCTATACATTTCAATATTCAATACACTTAGGGTTCCATATCAATGTCAAACATCATACATTTCGCATACATACGATATTTAATACGCCTGCATACATATTTATCACATAGCAAACATACCAAATAATCTCACCCTCGATTCAACTATTTAAGGGTTGACCAACGCAATACTCCTCCTACGATTCAACCCGTCACCTCAGTCTTCATGCCGTGACACGTCCAGCCCATCACCCAAGTCTTCTCGCAGTGACGAGTTCCTTACAAGCCCAGTACGTTGCCTCTAAGCCGCAATGTATTCTCAAAACCCATTACATTGCGTCTAAGCCACAATGTATTCTCAAAACCCATTACATTGCCTCTAAGCCGCAATGTATTCTCCGAACTCAACACATTGTCTCTAAGCCGCAATATATTCTCAAAATTCAACACATTGCCTCAAATCCGCAATGCATTCGCAAAACTCACTACGTTGCCTCTAAGCCGCAACGTATTCTCAAAACCCAGCTTATCGCATCAAACTTCACGTAGTGATTTGCAAACCTAACCCATTTCCTCAAGACTTCATGCAGCAATGTGTTCCAAACTCCAGACCATCGTCTCAGACTTCATGCAGCGATGTTCAAAAACAAAGTTTAGCTTATCAAATCAGACTTCATGCAGTGATTTGCAAACGTAACCCATTGTCTCAGACTTCATGCAACAATGTGTTTCTTATTCTGTGACACAGATCATTGCCTCAGACTTCATGCAGCGATGTTCGAAACCAAATTTAGCTTATCACCTCAGACTTCACGCAGTGATTTGTGAACCTAACCCATTGCCTCAGACTTCATGCAGCAATGCATTTCCTTATTCCACGACACAGACCATCTCCTAAGACTTCATGCAGCGATGCTCGAAAACAAAGATCTAGCCTATCGCCTCAGACTTCACGCAGCGATTTGCAAACCTAACCCATTGCCTAAGTCTTCATGTAGCAGTGCGTTCCATTATTCCATGACACTGATCACCGCCTCAGACTTCATGGTGCGACGCTCAAAAGAAAACAAAACTCTATCCCATTGCCTCAGACGTCACGCAGCGATTCATAAACATAATCCATGGCCTCAGTCTTCTAACAGTCATGCATCATTAATCATTGTTATATTCCTCCTCCAAATGGGTGAATGATCAAAACCAAACCAAGACTACAAGATTGTGCTTTTAAGATCAAATACTATTTGCCTCGTTATCAAACCCTGGTAAGCGATCAACTCTACCTACTTTCCCAAAGACTCGTAGCGGTATGCTATATCAGTGTAACCTTATGTGTGTCAGACAAATTTCGGGGATACTTCAAGTATTCAATAAACTTCCAATCAGAATGCGCAATACTCAAGTTTTCTCGCGCTATTCTACTGGAAGATAATTGAATAGGGTCCGTTGTCGTACCCCGAATTTTTCCTACCTCGACGATCGTATTTTCATGATTAAAAAAAATAGAAGAAATGTTTAATTAAAGATTGTACAGCAATATTTGACGGCCCATCTTTATCCAAGACTAGGGGGTGTATTTTAATAATGTTTTTTTTTTAAATCAGAAAGACTCACATGGTCGTAAACCCACTCACGAAGCATGCTGGCCTACGGCCCATGCAATTCGAAAATAGAAAAAGTTATTCAAATAACTATTATGTCCTTAAGTCTTAAAATAAACTTAAGTTTAAGTTGTTAGTTGGAATTAAATATCAGTACAATTCCGAATTACAGACCCATTAAGGTTTCTTCTTCAGCTGGACCATGTTGGTTCTTTTGTTAAGAAGTAAAGAGAGGCCCAAACAATGGATGCAATCTGGGCCCATTTGGCATTTTTGAGAAAATAATTTTGTTTTTTGTTACTGTTATTATTGAATACTTTTTATTATAATTATTTTATTAAATATTTTTTTAAGTATTTATTAAAATATTTTTTTAAGTATTATTATCAACAAAAAAAAAGGAAATTGTTGTTGTTTTTGAAAAAAAACGTAACCTTTTATTGATGGATTTGTTTGGATTTGTTAAGAAATTGTTGTTGTTATATGCATAGAAAATATAGTCATTGTTGTTATTTGTTTATTATATTTTTATTAGTAAAAAAATGTGTGTTGCTAATTATAATTTATTAAAATTGGGCTTGGAAATTGTTTTTTGCTGTAAATAAAAAAAAAACATTGCTGAATAAGTAGGCAAAATTAATGCATGCCCATAGCAAGTGTCGGGCCCAAATTGCTTAACAAACAGGCACTGTTTCAATCGAAGCTAAATTCACGCATGGTTTGGTATCACTAACAAGCATTGTTGAAATCAAATCCAGTTGTTCTTACCAATTAAATCTTTATCCTAAAAAACAAATCACAGAAAATCTATATCAAATCTTGTAATCGAAATCAAATCCAGAAGACAAATCTCAGTTACAACTCTAGTCCGGAAATTATAATCAATTAACAGTAAAACAAAATCAAATATATTGAATCAATTACACACAATTACAGAAACCCTAAGATTGTTCTATAAACCCAATCCGTAGATCTAAGGCTAATGGGATGTAACAAATTTCTAACCCTAAAGCTATAAATAAAAAAATTAAATACAGGAGATAGGCGGGGTTTTTTTACATAAGCAAAAAAGAAACGGAAGAATATCAAGAACAGCGACGGAGAGGCGTTTACAGAGAGAAGGAGAATTTAGTGCCGATTGGGGTTTCAATTTCCGAAACCCTAATCAGTCTCCCTTGCCTAACCGCGAGCCGCTACAACCACCATCGCCGTCACCTTCTAAGACCACCATTACCAGCGAAATCCAGAGAAAATGGGTCAATTTAACATCACTGATTATTCACAATCAGAAACGCAAAAGGGGTAAAGATAAACTTAGCTTTTGTTCTCTCTAATTGTTGATTTGGGGTTTTTTTGGTTGGGTTTTGATTAAGGGTTACCGGATTGTGAAGCGCCGCCGTGGGGGAAGGTGGTAGGGTTAGGAAAGTGAAGAGAAGGGTTGGTAAGAGAGAAGAAGAAGATTTACTGTAAAAATAAAAATGAAATGGTGAACTGAAATTAAAACAATATTGATTCGTATCGATCCCATGCGACGCGCTCATCTGGGCTATTGTACTCCCTCCTTTTACATCCCTTAGATCATGATCATATGGTCATTAGGCCAAGTCTGTGTTAGTTAGCATACACCCTCGCCACACCAGAACACGCGGATACTCCCTTCAAATTGTAATGGGCCAAGCCCATTCTTATATACACCCCTTCGCTGCCTGATTACTAAGACACAAAGCAACCTGCACCACCCTGATCTGAGTTATAAATGGGCCTAGCCCAGACCTCCTTTTAACACCTCTTGTTTTACTTGCCAGTTAGGAGTTGCACCCCCCTGATTTAATTCATTTATTTATTTCTATAATTCAATTGTTTTATTATTACTATCTTATAAATATATATATATATATATATATATATATATATATATATATATATATATATATATATATATATATATATATATATATATATATATATATATATATATTATTTAGTTATAATTATTATTATTATTATTGTCAAATAGTGTTTTATTATTATTATTATATTTTTATATTATTATTATATATATTGCTATAATTACTTGCCTTTTTACTATTATAATTATCATTATTATTATAATTCTTTTTTATATATAAATATTATCATTCTTATATTTTATTTGCTATTTAAATATTATTATATGATCAAATAAATTATTTTTATGCTAAAATTGCATATATTATTTTATATATATTATTTGCATTAAATCTTTTCCAATCATGCATTAGTCAAGATCTTCGCAAATAACACGGTTAAAAGACATCAACAAATCTTAAATCCATTTTTCGCAATAAACTAAGCTAATCAACTTTTTTTTGCAAAAGAGTTTAAACTAGTTTTGACTTACTACGCACTCAGTCAAAATCTCCGCAATCACTACTCCCGACCGAGTGCGAAGTGATTCAAAATATGTTTGCAAACCCCTAAAAAACACCAACCCCATACGAACTACGAATTGGGACTCTGATTCCTCATAAGAGGATACGTAGGCATACGATCAAAAATCGTAGCGGGTTCCCCTATAAAAAATTTAAACCCTTTCCCCTAATAAAATTTAAATCTTGTTTCCCCAACTCAAACCTAAAACCTAGTATCCTTGTGAACAAGGTAGATGAAAGGTGCCTAACACCTTCCTTTAGTCTAAAGAAGTCTGAAACCTAGAATCTCTGTCTGCGAATTAGGGTTTCCTATTAGATGCCCTTCCCTAGGATAAAAACTAATAGTGGTGTCTCTGATTTAAAAACCAGTTACTACAACTGCCAAAGGGAATTTGAAAGTATTAAATAATATATGCTTGAACCTCCTAACTTGCTTCCTCCTGTTGAAGGAAGACCATTGATTATGTATCTGACAGTGTTAGATAATTCCATGGGCTGTATTTTGGGATAACAAGATGAAACAGGGAAGAAAGAGTATGCAATTTATTATCTCAGTAAAAAGTTTACTGATTGTGAATCACAATATTCCATGTTGGAAAATACATGTTGTGCTCTGGCCTGGGCGGCAAAATGTTTGCGGTAGTATATGTTGAATCACACTACTTGGTTGATCTCCAAAATGGATCCAATCAAGTACATTTTTAAAAAGCCTGCTCTTACTGGGAGAATTTCCCACTGGAAAATGTTGTTATCTGAATATGACATCGAATACCGCACTCAAAAAGCTATTAAAAGCAGCGTGTTGGCAGATTATCTTGCTCATCAACCAGTTGATGATTATCAGTTTGGGATGTATGATTTCCCTGATGAGGATGTGATGTTTCTGAAAGTGAAAGATTGTGATGAACCATTGCCTGAGGAAGGTCCTGATCCTGAATCCCACTAGAGCATGATATTTAATAGAGTTGTGAATGCTTATGGTAAAGGAATTGGTGTTGTGATTGTCATTCCACATGGATCACGCATTCCTTTTATTGCAAGGTTGACATTTGATTGTACTAATAATATGGCAGAATATGAAGCTTGTATCATGGGTCTCGAGGAAGCTACTGATCTCAGAATTAAAATTATAGATGTGTATGGAGATTCAGCTTTGGTAATAAATCAGATTAAAGGAGAGTGGGATACTCGTCACCCCGGCTTGATCCCTTACAAAGATTATGCTAGAAGATTGTTACCCTTATTTAATAAAGTTGAATTCCATCACATCCCCAGAGACGAAAATCAAATGGAGGATGCTATGGTAACTTTGGCTTCTATGTATCAAGTGAATACTTGGAATGATATACCTCGAATTATAGTTCGGCCACTGGATAGGCCCGCTCATGTGTTTACAACAGAAGAGGTAGCAGACGAGAAACCTTGGTATTATGATATCAAGCATTTTCTCCAGACTCAGGAATACCCGATTGGTGCATCGAATAAAGATAGAAAGACATTGAGAAGATTGGCTGGAAGCTTCTTCCTCAGTGAAAATGTGTTGTACAAGAGAAATTATGAAATGGTCTTGCTCAGATGCGTGGATAGACACGAAGCAGACATGTTGATTCATGAGATTCATGAAGGTTCATTTGGCACTCATGCCAATGGACATTCGATGGCTAAAAAGGTGCTAAGGGAAGGTTATTATTGGATGACAATGGAATCTGACTGTTACTATTTGAAAAGAAGTTCCATAAATGCCAAATTTATGCAGACAAAATTCATGTGCCTCTGACACTTCTCAATGTTATTTCTTCCCTGTGCCCTTTCTCTATGTGGGATATTGACATGAATTGAATGATAGAACCCACAGCTTCGAATGGACACCGTTTTATCTTGGTAGAAATTGATCACTTCACCAAATGGGTGGAAGATGTTTCATATGCTAACGTTACTAAGAAGGTGCTAGTGTGTTTCATTAAGAATAATCTTATATGTCGGTATGGTGTGCCGAGCAGAATTATCACCGACAATGGGTCGAATCTTAACAACAAGATGATGACATAACTTTATGAAGAATTCAAGATTGTCCATCACAATTCATCTCCGTACAGGCCGAAGATGAATGGGGTTGTTGAAGCTGCTAATAATAATATCAAGAAGATCATCCATAAGTTGGTTGTTACTTATAAAGATTGGCATGAAATGCTCCCTTTTGCTTTACATGGATATCAGACATTTGTCCGCACTTCAGCAGGAGCAACCTCATTCTCCCTTGTGTATGGAATGGAAGCGTTGCTCCCAATCGAGGTTGAGATTCCCTCTTTGTGTGTGATAATGGAAACCAAGTTGTCAGAGGCTGAATGGGTCCAGAACATGTTTGACTAATTGAATTTGACCGAAGAGAAGAGAATGACGGCTTTGTGTCAGGCAATTATATCAGAAGAGAATGAAGAAATCTTTTGATAAGAAGGTCAAACCTCGTGAATTCAGAGAAGGCAACCTCGTGCTCAGGAAGATCATGTATTTTAACATTGATTCTAGGGGCAAGTGGACTCCCAATTTTGAAGGCCCATATCTTGTCAAGAAAGCCTTCTCTGGCGGTGCATTAATTCTTGAAACTATGGATGGAGAGGAGTTCCCACGTCCCATGAATGTTGATGCAGTCAAGAAATACTTCTCCTAAAGAGATAAAAGAACAAATCGCTAAGTTGAAAACCCGAAAGGGCGAATTAGGAAAAAAGGAGCGTCTCGGTAGACCGAAAACCCTAAAGGGCGATCTAGGAAAAAATTAGAGATATAAACAGAATAAAATTTTCCGCTAAGTTGAAAACCCGCAAGGCAGCTTAGGCAAAAGTTAGGGACTTTCTTGGAAAGTAACTACATTAGACAAGACTTGATCATTGAAGCAAAAATCTCCTAGGATCCTCACCATACTTCAATGGAAGTTGCTGCTCAGAATTTCAATATTGTTAGAGGGAATAGTGGTCATTGTATCTCAATGTATCTTTTCCATTATATATTACCATTTTCGGAACTTTGTAATCATCCGTGGATTCTCTCTATTCGCAGACTACCATTCTATCAATAAACTTTGAGCTTTTACCCAATTCTTTATAATTCTTATTTTATTCAGCTTACAAAGACTCCATTTATTATTGATAATAATTTTCAAAGCAAAAAGATTAAATAACAAAATTATTTTTCAAAAAGAATTTACAACTTATGTTTACTTTAGATTTTGTGATTCAAGAGGAAAACAAAAATGGTGATCCCAAGAATGGACGAACTCCAATAATTTTGGGAAGTTTTGTTTCCCCGGGGAAGGTTTTCTCAGGTCGTTTTCGCTGGTACGCACATGATTTTTGTATATTAAAGACGATACAAATTGGCGTAAGGTGCAGTATTGGGTTTGTGATCCCATTGTCCCGAGTCAAGTCTTGGTTCATTTTTATTTTGGGTTTGCATGGTCTGAGGCCTCTATCCCAGATTCCCCAGCAAAGTCTTCCCTCATATGACGAAAGGTCTTGTTCCCTTGGTGTGCTCAGATGGAACTATTTGCAAAATGATGCTCTTTCTGCAGTATGGGAATTATTGTTGGTATTTATTTCCCAAGTAACTAGACCAGGGAAATATCTTTTCTGAGAAGTGTTGAAATGATTATCAACTTTTGGGTTTTCACCTGCACAGTGTTGGGTTTGATTTAAAATCCCCATGAGTTTGACCCTTTTTCTATAATGTTGACTTCTTGATTCCCCATGAATGTTATCCCAGGGCATCTTTCATTGGAATAAGTTTGCATGATATGAAGACTCAATCCAATATTCCTCAGTGAAGGCTTCGCTTATTTGATAGAAGTCTTTTCTCCACGTGCATGCCGAGTTGGACTCATTTGCGAAGTATCTCCCTTTCAGCCGTACTTGCATTTTATTTGATTTGCTCGATAATCAGGCAATGGCAATGTTTTTATTTATGAAGTGTTGAGGCATTTGTCAGTTTTTTTGGTTTTCACCTGCCAAGTGTTGGGTTTGATTTAAAATCCCCATAAGATTGATTTCTTGCTGTAATGTTTGACTTCTTAAACTCCCCAAGTTGTTATCCACATGAGGTTTCATACTTTTTCCCCAGAGAAGTTGGTGCAATACTTACTCTCAATATTGAAGAACGTATCTCGGTTTACCTTCTTCAATGTGGTGTTGGCCTCCCCAATAAAGTCAGTACGAGGTCCCCAGTTGATATCTCGATGATGAGGCACTATCTCCCCTTGTGAAGTCTGTATGATATTTCCCAATAAAGTCAACTCGAAATCCTCAGTTGATGTTTTGCCGATATGGTTTCCATCTGCCTTATTTGAAATCAGTATTGCAATCCCCAGTAGAAGTGCGAACCATGAAAACATTTGTTTCCCCATTGAAGTCTGAATGCTATTTCCTGGTGAAGCCTGGAGAAGGATGTTATATCCCTATATCTGTACTATTTTGATGTTATGATTTGTTTACTTCCGGATTATGTTCCTTCCAAGTGAAGTTAAGCCGCAAAATAGGATTTTGTTTCCTCGTTTAGTGCTTATTTTCTTATGGAATGTTCATCTTGGATGTAATTTAGCCGAGTGTTGATTGTGCCAAATTTGGTTTTGCCTAGTTATTCCCAGTGTTATATGTATGTTTTGTCAGCATACACATAATAACACTCATACATTCATACATGCATCATGTGTAGTTAAATTTAGCAAATCATTGCTCATTCACATTCGTTAATATTTTGTTGACGCATTACCCTGTTTTGTAGAGTCGTGTTGTCCTCTCTCCAATAGAGTGTCAACCTTAAGCGTAAAGTGTATATTCTTTCAATTTCCCCACTGAGTTATCCCTCGTGGAAGATTTTTGCTTTAGCCTTCCTGTACAGCTCTTTGTCTGGATAGATTGGGTTTCCATCTTGATTTTATTTCTCAAAGGATGTATTTTGGTTGACTGTTTCATTCCAGTTTATTTTTGGTTTGAATCTTTGGTTCCTAACAATATTATTACTTATGATTTCTGCACGCTTCGAGCCTTGGTTTGAGAATGAGCATTTATTTTGCACGAGAATACTTTATCTCCTCCCCAAGAAGCTGTATTTCATTCCCCAGGAAGTCATGATTCTTTCCCTAGAAAGTCATTTTTACAATCCTTCATATAACAAAAAGTAGTAGGTCTCTTTATTTGAGCAACTTGTACTTCCCCGTAAAAGTCGGCGTTACTTTTTTGCTATCTTCTCTATGAGTGGATAGTTTGTAGTTTGTTGTCAAATTACTCCAGTGGATGGCAAGTATTTCAATATCGCAGAGACAATTCATTGTGAAATCTTTACAAGTGGTAGTCTCTTTATTTCAGACGGCTTATATATTACCCTTTCCATGCGGAATGCCTTGGTTAAAGAAGAAGTTGAGATCCGTTCTAGGTGAAACGCCAGAATTTTGGAGAAACTTATTATCTTTTTTCTACCTTTAGTGAACGTTGGTAGTTCACCGTCAGTGAACATTCGTGCTATGATATTTCTTTTCTCTCTACCTTCAATGAAAGTTCGTAGTTCACCATCAGTGAACGTTGGTGATTGTTATCTTTTTGCTACCTTCAGTGAAAGTTGGTAGTTCATCATCGGTGAACATCGATGTTTGTCTCTCTACCTTCAATGAACGTTGGTAGCTCACAATCAGTGAACGTCGATGTTGGTATTCTTTTCTCTTTCTACCTTCAGTGAACTTTGGTAGTTTTTCCTTCAGTAAAAGTTGATGTATCCTTTAATCTTTTACCATCCTATATGAGTAGGTATCCTTTTGATCTTCTATCTTCAATTATGAGTTGGTAGTTTACTGTCATCTATGAGTCATTATCTTTTTGATCTTTTGCCTCCGACTATTGAGCTTTGTAGTTCACAGTTGGTTGCCAATCACTTGTATCCTGTACTATCTCCTCTTTAGCTGAGTTGATGCTACCTTATATCTTCTTTGGGTGTTACACCAATAGAGTAGAGTCTTTTTGATTCACCAATGATTTATTTTCCTGGTCGGGTTTCTCTTTTGATCCTTATTTCCTTTGCTACATCCCATGTGGTGTTTTGCTTCCCTTTGAAGTTGTTCATATGCATTCAAAATCATAAGCATTGCATGGCATCTTATGGCCAAAAATAGGGTTTGTTTTATATTTAAGTATCTTCAATCACGTCGACATGAAGATTTTTAACCTTCGTATCTCCAGATAGAAGAAACTTAAATAAGGGCAGCTGTTGTACCCCAATTTTCCCCCCTAAGATCCCTTCATCATACCATATTGATTCAATCACAACAAGATCACATCAGGGCTTTTTGTTCTCCTCCCTATCTTTGGCTTTTCTCTTTGAGGAATCACCAAGCACCTTGACTTGTTTTTCTTTTGCGATCATGCATATTTTGTTTTTTACTTTCCTTTTAATTAATAAAATGCAATGTTGGTTTGTCTCACTTGTTAATAATGTAGGTAAAGGAAATGTGGCTTAGCAAGTTGATCCATGGGTTCATGAGTTTATTTCCATGCCCTAGTCAATAAAGCTTGAGAAATTCAAACCTCACCATTGAAGTTTTTTTGGAATAAATGGCATGGAAAGGTTTATTTTGGTTCACCACATTTCAAAGTTATCAAGATTGGTTCAAAAGTACAAGGGGTTGATTGAAGAAGTTGTCATGGTTGGACAAGGCATTATTTCCATTGGTCACAAGTGCATATTTCTATCAATTCTCAAGATATGTAAGTTTTTTTAGTTGCTATGAGTTCTCATTATCATCCTCAACAAATTATATCTACAAAGCAAAAGTGTTGGTACAAGAAGGTTGTTTAAAATTGTTAAAGTTCCCAAAGCATTTTCTTGATCTAGGAGCTAGGGTTTTGAACTTCAAAGAAGTATATCTTGATCATTTTTTGGTATTTTTTGGTGATTCCAAAAACATCCTTCTCTTTAAAAGGTTATTAACAAATCACTTCAAAAGTTTCAAGGAGTTTTCATGTGGAAGAAACTTGATGATGAAGAAAGATTACAAGTCCTCCAGATGAACCCCCAACTTCCCATGTGTGACTTCAAATGATCATAACTTGGTCATTTTTTATCAACTTGAGCCCACTCTTTTTCCAAAATGATCTTGAGGATGTAAAATTTATTCCTTATTTTATGTTCAAAGTGATAAAATGGATGGAGGATGCCTTAAGGATACAAAAGATTATAGGTCATTTCATGGTTTTTTGCCAACTTCAACAATTCATAACTCTCTCAATTTTTGGAAATTTTGAATGGTTCGAGTTTCAAAATGTCATTCAGGAGGTCTATTTCATTCCATCTTTTTTGGTCAAGAGTAAATTCCAAGAGGAAGGCCATGTTTGGATGCAAAATAGTATAGGTCACTTTTGAAGAAAAACTTGAAATATTTCTAAGTATGGAAAGTCAACCTCTTTTTCCCAACTTTGACTCATTGCAACTTTAAGCTCAAACATCCATTTTATTCCATTATTTTTCTATTGCAAAGCTTCTAATATCATCTTTCTAAAGCATCAAGAACCATGCCCTAAGACCTCTTGAGCTGAGAATTCCATTGTTTCAAAAGTGGTAACTTGGAGTTGAGATTTCTAAAAATATCAGAATTTGAAATCCTTAATTTGGCTTCTAAACACAAAATTGATGCGCGTTTTTGCCTCCAAACATGTTTAGTGAACTTCCAAAAGTGATTAGCATAGCAAAACGCAAGGTTTGGATGAGTTTTGATTAAAATGGAAGTCGCACTTTTCTTGTTTGCAACTTCACACGATTTCCATCCAAACTTCATCATTTCACACGCTTGGACGTTCCATCAGCGTCCCTATAAATAGAGGGTCATTCCCCATTCATTTCCTTAATCTTTGAGAGCCAAAAACACCCTGCCAAAACCTCACACGAACCCATCTTTTTTGAAATCTGTTTATGAGATTTAAGCTTCTTTCTCCAAAATTCTTTGCACATTCATCATCCTTAAGCATCATACAAACTCTCCAGCACTTAAACCAAGCAAAACGAGCCATAATTCAAGCTACAGAAGTTCAGTTTCAGAGGTTCTTTCTTGAACTTCGAAAAGGTACAATTCTCCGCCATTTGGATCCAAATAAAGCACCAACCTATTCTACTCCTTCTCCTTATTCTTGTACTTCTTACAATTTTTAAATCCATTGAGAATTAAGAGAGAAATCTCAAATTGAAGGTGCTCGCTATTTTATGGGTTTTTGATTCATATCTCTTTGCATACCTTATATAAATTTGGCGTGATGGTGATGTTAGGATCGTCTTGAAGAGACGAATCCAATGATACTAGTCTGACATCCTAATTTTTGCATTTGAAGGATCTCACAAAATCTCCATTGCAGGGCGTCTGGAGGTTGAAGACGATGACATGTCTCGTCTCAGCCAATGATAGTTGCCAAATGTTTTAATTTCATTGGTTGCCTTTTTTCTGATCCTATGGGTATCTCACTAAGGTCCATATCAAGCACAACGCGTCTGGTCCATTGGATCAGCTTACTAACGCGTTTTGACTATGATCTGATGGCCCACATCTTTTTGGTTTTATTTTATTTTCTGATTTTATATTTTAATTGATTTAATTTACAAAAAATTCATAACTCTTTTATTTTTTATCTAAAAATTATGAAAAAATTCACAAAAATACTTTGAATTAGTTCTGATCTCATGCCTATTTTTTCACATTTTTATTTTGACATTTGATATTTTTTATATTTTTTTGCATTATTTGCTTTCTTTGAATTACTTTAAAAATTCATAAATATCATTTTACATATTTCTGACTTTTTGAAAATTTTATGGAATTTTATATTGATGTTTACTATTTTTTGATCTATTTTCTATTTGTTTGAGAAATTTTAATTAGTTTAAAAATAGTTTCAACTTTAAAAAATTACCAAAAATTTTATAAAAATATTTGAGTCTATTTCTATTTTTTTTCTATGACCTTATTTCTTTTTTATGAATCAATTTGAATATAGTTGATATTTTTTCCTTGATTTTCATTTTTATTCATTTTTAAACCCTTTTCGACATCTATATTAAATGTAATATTATTTTGTGATTATTTTCTGGCTGATCTTGGGTTGAATTTTTTATCATGAACTTTGTTAACATCATTGGATCCATAGCATTGAGTCTAACTCCATAAAATTGGATGAATAATTTTAATAATAGTTTGATTAAATTTTAATTCAAATGTGGTTTATATATTCTTTCCCACCCTTCTTCATCTCATCCCTTTCTTATTGCACTAAGTGTTATTGGAGCATGATCTTTATATCATGTCTCAAAAAAAATTATGCATAGATTGCTATTGACTGTCCTCAAAATAGGTGCGACTTCTATATAAGTCCACTTACGATTTCTTAACATAGTGCTAAATTATGTCCCGATTAGAGAAAATGATTATTCGTGGCGCAAACTTATGATTGCAAGCCCAAGATGTTAATTTGAACCCTTTGATCCAATAACCTTGAGATCCATTATTTAGAGGCTTTGGTTCTACCAATCTTCTGATGGATCTTCATCAATTTTGGTCAACACGGATCACTTAAACATCATTCATCATTATATGTTACATTGGGGATTCTTAAATGGATGATATACTTGACATAAAGCAAATGCAATTCATTGTGTAGAGGCCTTGGTTCTACCAATCCTCTAATGAATTTCAAATGCAAGATTCAAGATGGTCATCCAACTAACCAATAATTATTGACAATTGATTTTATTTTATGCTTTTACTTTATGCTTTATTTTATGCTCTTTACTTTATGCACCATTTACTTTAGCATTTAAATTTCATGCTATTTTTCATCTTTGCTCACTTGATCCCCTTTATATTCTTGTCATTTTTATTTTTCTCACTTGAGCTTTTCTTTTCTTTTTTAAGATACTTAATAATCAACATAAACCATAAAAAAATGAAATGATACTTGGACTATTTGGTTACTATCCTTGGCATTATGGAGTATTGGACTTCTTGAACTTAGGATTAGAAACATTGGCCTATGTTTGAGACCTTGTGACCTTAATTGATATTTTGTTTGGAGTTTTTGAGGTTTACCTCAAGACATTGGATTGTTTGTTTGTTTGTTTTGTGTGCAGGTTATTGTGATTACATACTTTGTTTGTAATATGGAATTCATCCATATACAGCCGTTACTCTGCCCAATTTTTGCGAAGACTTAATACACTTGAAGTTTGGTTCCCTCAAGAGGTCTAGTATCTTTTCTTGCTTGGTTTCAATCCAAAGAATGAGAATTCTATCTTGACTCATAATGTCAAGTATTGGCTTCTTGTTGGTTAGTTGGTTCTTCTCCCTAGCTTTTACCTCATGCTTTAGGATAGTCTCTTCTTCTCCTCCCATCTTCTTTAATTTCAAAAATCTTCTCTCTCCTTTTGAAGACTCTTCTTGTTTTTAAACTTGAACTACTTTCATAATAAACTTGGGCCTAGGTCCATGCATTTTCAAAACCCTTTCATAAATAAACTTCAATCAACTTAAATAATACCTTGACATTTTTTGTGAGAAGACTAAAAGTCAATCAATCTCATTTTAAACCATTTTGCCACTTTTCCTTTTTTACTTTAAAAACTTTTCTCAAAAGATTGGACTCTTGTCAATCCGTGTAGTGATGCAAACAACTATACTTCTACAATATGTAGAGAAGTGAGGTATTTTCCACTTGGGGTTGAGTGAGGAATTGTTGACTTTAAAATTCAAGCCATATCCTCCACTTTGAGATGATGCAAATTCTCCTTTCTCATGATTGTGGGTAGTAAGTATGTTTTCCACACGGACAATGACAATGATGTCTTATCTCATAAGATTAACCAACACACTTGCGTTTTAAAATTTTTAAAAAGGTGAACTACGTGTACCATGATCCCATATTGCACGAAAGGTGGTACGTGGGCACTAAAGGTTCGCAATCGTGGAGGGTGAAAAAATCATAAAAAAATACTTCTTTTCTCACCTCCACCATCTATTTTTTATACAACATTTTATAGCCAAAATATACAGATTTTACAAAGAGGTTCCTGCGGAGTACCGTAGATGCTTAGGGTGCTAATACCTTCCCTTTGCATAACCAACCCCCTTACCTAGAATATTTCCCCCTCTTTTTGGGTCATTCGCTCTCTTCCCATTCCTTTGGAAACAATAAAGCACGATGGCGATTTTTATTTTGATCTGTATAAGTCTAGTCAATCCAATGGCTTAGTCTTAAACATTTCTACCGCTACAATAAGATATAGTTCGTTGTTGATGTTTGATTTACTCCGATGGATGGTAGTATCTTTGTTATGGGAGATAGTTCATTGGTGAGATTCATTTTACCCCAATAGAGTTTAGTTGTTCCCAGCCATAAGTGTTAATGTCAACTTTTGTTTCCATCCATAAATGTTGATGTCAACCCTTTCTCCCAGCCATAAGTGTTGTTGTCAACTCTTTGTTCCCATCCATAAGTTTTGATGTCAACCTTTGTTCCCGACCATAAGTGTTGATGTTAAACTTTTGTTCCCAGCCATAAGCACTGACGTCATTCATTTATTTCCAGTCATAAGTACTAATGTCAATCATTCATTACCTGTCTCGATATTGATGTTTACCGTCATCTCAGAGCCGATATTATCTTACTATTTATATCTGTAACCTATGGTTTAGTAGTTTACGACCTCTTGCAAGTCGATGTTACTCTCTTCTTGTATCTCCTCTATGAGTGGGTAGTTTACAGTTATCTGTCATTCATTTTTATCCATTGCTTTTTCCTCATTTATTGAGTTGGTGATACTTTGTCTCCTCTTCGGGTTTTACCCTAGTAAAGTTGAGTCCTCTACTCCTTAGCGGATTTGATTTTCCTCCAATGGATTTGAGTTTCTTATCCAGTCGACCCAGTAATCCTTTCTTAATAGTTACCTCCTTGATAATTTGTTGCTTGTGTTGTTAAGAGTTTTCGTTATTTAAAACTTAATATGCATTTGGTTTCTATAATCGTGATTTTTTTTGCTTTACCTGTTTTTAGCATCCCCAGAGTCGTGTTGTTCCCCAGAGATTTATTTTTCTAGTTAAACTCTCTTTTTGGCCTGTTTTTTTTAATTTTATGCTTCCCCAGGGGTGTTCTGTGTCACCTTTGGAGTTGGTCATTTGCATTCATAATCATAAGCATTGCATGTCATATTAGGGCCAAAAATAGGGTTTGTTTTATATTTAAGTATATTCAATTGCGTCGAGACGAAGATTTTCACCTTTGTATCTCCAGATAGAAGACACTTAAATATGGACAGCTGTTATACCCCAATATTCCCCTAAGATCTCTCATCATCTCATACATCAAGATCACACATTAGGGTTGGTTCTCCTTTTCTATTTCATCCTATATTTAAGTTTTCTCTTGAGGGATCACCAAGCACCTTGAATTGTGTATCTTGTACATATGTTCTTTTAACTAACATCAAGATATGTATATATATTTCTTTGAATATTCATATTGTAGTTGATCACAATTGCATCCATCTCACCATCTTGTTGGATTGAAATATCCAGCGTCAACCTTAGGGATTCGAAGGGCTTAACATCCCACCAATGGGCGCTTAGTAAACTAGGTGCAGCCCCTGAAAATGCTCGTACTATATGGAAATAAAGTTTCATTTTGGCTACAAGCAGTTTCTTTTAGCTCTGTGGTAAGCGCTTGATCCTACAAGTGGTATCAGAGCATAGTCATGAGTTCGAATCCCCCCGGCTGACACTGGGGGGAAATTGTTGGATTAAAATATCCAGCGTCAACTTTAGGTATTCGAAGGGCTTAATATCCCACCCATGGGCACTTAGTAAATAAGGTGCAGCCCCTGAAAATGCTGGTACTATATGTAAATAAAGTTGCACCTTGGCTACAAGCAATTGCTTTTAGCTCAGTGGTAAGCGCTTGATCCTACACATCTAAACTAGAGTTTAAGGGTTGGTTCTCAATCAAATGGTTTTCTAATGTATTGCTAGAGCTCAAGCTGCAAGGCTATGTCTATGATATCAAAGTTTTGTGGTTCAAAGAGTTCTCTCACTTTATTTAGGTCAAATATTCCTCAAAGTTGGTGGTGGCTCTCATCAAGAAGATTCATAGGTTCATGTGTTTATTTCCATGCCTTCTTCAACAAGTTTCATTGATATTTTAGCTCCATCTTTGGGTGTGCTTCAATAAAACATATTTTCAAGGCCTATTGTGATTCATCCTGCTTTATTTTTCCAATAAAGATAAAAAATATTCAAGGTTGGTTCAACAAGTTTGACCTAATTGAGCAAATGCTTGATTCAGTGATCACAAGTGCATAACTCTCTCACTTTTCAATATTTTGAATTGGTTATTTTTTCTGTGGATTCTTATCATCATCTATAACAAACTCTCTTCACATTAGAAGATGCAATTGTGCAAGAAGAATTATCAAAAGTTGAAAGGGGTTTTAAGTCATTTTGACACTCTCTGAGATAGGGTCTGTTGACTTCCAAGGACCACATCTTGCTCATTTTTTGAGATTTTTGATTAAATCCAAAGCCATGATTCTATTTAAAGGGTCCTTAAAAATATCTCTCCAGGGACCTAAGGCTAATTTTAAATGGAAGGTCACTAATGGTTGACAAAGATTACAAGTCTCTTTGAAAAGCCTTTGATATTTATGGTTTGACTTCAAATGATCGTTACTTGGTCAATTTTTTAACTCCTTGAGCCCATTATTTTTCCATAATAATCATTGGGATGTCTACTACAACTTTGTTTCAATGTGCAAGATTTGAAAATGCTTGGAAAGTTGTTTAAGAATTGAAAACAGGTCTTTTGTGAATTTTCCAAAATTTGTCCATCATCTTCCAAGGACCACTCTTACAATTTTTATGATTTTTGAGTGATCTCAATTCCATAATTCAATTCAAGAGGTCTATTTCATGTCATCTTCAGATGTCAAAACCAAATTTTGAGTGCAAGGTCATGTAATTTTGAAGAACATTATAGGTCATTTTTGAGTCTTATACTTAGAATTTTTTCTAAGTATAAAAATCCGTGTGTTTTTCACAAATTCAAATGAACATAACTTTCAGCTCAAGCATCCAAATTCTACCTTTCTTGACACATTATGAATTTTGTGTGAGATCTCTCCATTACAAAAAGAATGAGATCATAAATCCTCCTACATTGTATGCCCCATGCTCTTGAAGTTGCTTCCATGAAACTGAGTTTTTGCTTGAAGTCAGAATTTGATTTCCATAATATGCATTCTAATCACCAATTTTGTGCGTGTTTTTAACTTGAACATGTTTAACAAACTTACTCAGACTTGTTTAATAATCATAATGCAAGAGTTAAGTGAGTTTTGATAGATTATAAGTCACACTTTGCTCATGATACAGGTGCGCACGAATTCCACTTATACTTGATCATTTCTCTCACATTTTCTTTCCATCATGCTCAGTTATAAATAAGGATCATCCCACACTCATTTTCGCAAGCTTGGGTATCCAGAATCACCCTGCCAAACTCTCTCCATAACTCACAATTCTAAGTTTTCGAATTCACTCTTCCCTTATTTTTCAATTCAATTTCTTTGCTCATTCTTCATCCTTGAACTTCACGGAAGCTAACAGAAGAAGAACTAAGCCTTGAGGTGTCCTAAATCGTGCTAGCCAAGTCAAGTTTTAGAGCTCTGAAGTTGAGCTTCAACAATTGATTCCTCCATCAATTCTCTCCAAACGTGTTACTACAATGTAGCTCTCATCACTCTGATACTCATTTTTCTTCTGGTTTTTTGCAAATCGATTAAGTTGTGGTTAATATAAATTTTTCGCGAGGGTACCATTGGAATCGTCTTGAAGAGACAAAGTGAATGACACTGGTTTGAGCTTCTAATTTTACAAATTGAAGGACCTGCAATTCGCGTGTGGCTGGAGTTTGAAGACGATGACATGTCATCCCTCAACCAATGACATGATGCCATGCTATTTTTTCAAAATCTGTTTTAAATTAATGATCTGGTGGTTTATTCACTAATGTCTATATCATGCACAGGGCGCCAGATCCCCTAGATTTGATTACTAACGTGTTTTGACATTGATCCAATGGTCTACATCTTTTTGGCTTTATTTTTATTTTCTGATTTTATATTTTAATTGTTTTAAACTTCAAAATTTCATACAAAATTCATTTTAACTTCTAAAATTCTGAAAAAATTCTCAAAAATAATTTTTATTTTTATCTTTTTGATTTTTATTTTTCACAATTTTATTTTGTGATTTGATATTTTTTTAATAATTTTTCACTTTATTTGACTTGTTTTAATTGTTTAAAAATATTTTTCTTGATTTTTAAATTTTGAAAAAAAAAGGAAGGATCCAATGACCTCTTGACAAATATAGGTGACCTCATTTTATTTTTATTTTTGATTTTACTGTTTTTCACAAATTAGGGTTTATTTTTCTTATTTCTTTAAATTTTAAAAATAGTTTCTTTAAATTGGTGTTTAATACATTTTGTATATTTTACCAATTATTTCCCTAGTTTCACCAATTGTACATTTTGATGATATTTGAAACCCTAGTTTCATCCAATACACCTCATTCCCTCATCATCTTATCCTTTTTTTTTACTTGTGTGACATATTTTTGGAGAATGATCTACATATCTTTTATCTAACATGTTGATACAAAGATTGCTATTGACTGACCTTAAAATAGGTGTATCTTCTACATAAATCCACTTATGATTGCTTATCATAGCGCTAAATTTGTCTTGATCCAAAAAATGATCACTCGTGGCCCAAACCTATGTTTGCAAGCCCAAGTATGTTTAATTTGAACCCTTTAATCCAATAACTTTGAAGTTCATTGTTAGGAGGCTTTGATCTTATCAATCCTCTAATGAATTTCATGAATTTTGGTCTAAGTGAATCATTTGAACATCTTTGATTATATGTGGTTTGCTTGGAGTACTTGAAATGAATGATATACTTCATCAAAAGAAAATGAGACTTGTTGTTGAGAGGCTTTGATTTTATCAATCTTCTAATGAGTTCTCAAATGCAAGTTTCAAGATGGTCATTCAACTAACTTCTAACCTCTAATTCACTAACAATAAACTTTACTTTATGCCTTTAATTCATTCCTTTACTTTATGCCTTTATTTTAGTGCCTTTATTTTTTATGTATAACTTATTTTAGCATTTACATTCCATGCCATTTTTCTTTTTCTCATTTGAGCATTTATCTTTATGTCATTTTATCTTTGCTCATTTGATCTTTTATTTTCTTTTAAAGACACTTAATAATCAATTTGAACAATAAAAAACTTTAAGGTTACTTGGACTATTTGGTTACTATCCTTAGCATTTTGGAGTTGTGGACCTCTTGGACTTAGGATTAGAAGCCTTGATTATTTGGGATCTTGTGACTCTTGTTATTTCTTATAAAGTTCTTGGGGTTTACCCCAAGACATTGGGTTGATTTTCTTTGTGTGCAGATTATTCTGATTATGTGCTTTGTCTGTGATTGAGAATTCCTCTGTATACAGACTTTACTCTGCCCAATTTTTGTGAAGACTTAATTCATCTGAAGCTTGGTATTTCCCAGAGGTTTAGTATTTTTTCTTGCTTGGTTTCAATCCAAAGGATGGGAATTCTACATTGACCTATTATGTCAAGTGTTGGCTTCTTGTTGGATAGACCATTCTTTTCTTTAGCTTTTACCTTATATTTTAGGATAGTCCATTCATTTCCTCCTATCTTCTTTAATTTCAAAAATATTCTCCCTCCTTTTCAAAACTCTTCTTGTTTTCTAACTCAAACCACTTTCATAATAAACTTGGACTTAGGTCCATGCGGTTTCAAAATATTTTCTTAAATCAAACTTTAACCAACTTAACGATACTTTGACATTTTTTTAAAAAGACTAAAAGTCAATTAACCATATTCAAACCATTTTTCCACTTTGACTTTTTACTTTAAACTTTTCTCAAGAGATTAGACTCTTGTCGATTCATGTAGTGATGCGAGCTACTATACTTCTACGATATGTAGTAAAGTAAGATATTTTCAACTTGGATATTGAGGGAGGCTTTGTTGATTTTAAAATCCAAGCTATATCCTCCACTTTGAGATGATGCAAATTATTCTTTCTCATAATTATGGGTAGTAAGTATGTTTTCCACTCAGATACGACGATGATGTCTCTTCTCTTAAAATTAACCAACACACATGTGTTTTAAAATTTTTGAGGTGAAATACGAGTACCCTGATCCCCTATTGCATAGAAGTTTGTACATAGGCATTAAAGGTTCACAACCGTAGCAGGTGCAAAAATTAAAAAAAAATACTTCTTTTCCCATCTCCACCATCTATTTTTGTATACACCTTTTATAGCCAAAATACACAAATTTTCAAAGAGGTTTCTGTGGAGTACCGTAGATGTTTAGGGTGCTAATATCTTCCCTTTGCATAACCAACCTCCATACCTAGATTCTCTCCCCCTACAGGTATAGGTATATGTAGGGTTGTTCAAAAAATCCATAGAACTGAACTGAACCGCCGAACCGAAGCGAACTAGAGTTAAAATAACTGAATCGTTATTAATGGTTAGTGAACCAAACTTATAATTTAATAATGGTTAAAGAACTGAAACGTTAAACAATTAACCAATCTCAAATTAGTTCTGAACCAAACCGTTGTTACTTTAGTAAATTAAAAAAAAATCTGTTTTTTCCGAAAATTAAAAAATAAAGTCAGTTTTTTTCGAATATAAAAAAAATCATTTTTTTCGAAAATAAAAACGTCAACTTTTACGAAAATAAAAAAAAATCATTTTTATTCGAAAAAACAGTCAGTTTTTCCGAAGAAAAAAAATCAATTTTTTCCGAAAATAAAGAAAGTTATTTTTTTCTGAAAATAAAAAAGTTGATTTTTTTCAAAAACAAAAAAAGTCAGTTTTTTTCAAAAAAAAAAGTCAGTTTTTTCTTAAAAAAAAGTCGATTTTTCCGAAAATAAAAAAAGTCAATTTTTTTCAAAAAAATCAATTTTTCCCAAATTCGAAAATTTGATTTTTTTCAAAAATAAAAGTCAACTTTTTCCGAAAATAAAATATAACGATTTTTCCCAAAAATTAAAAAACTCAAATTTTTTTGAAAAAATATTGATTTTTCTGAAAATCAAACAAAATAAAATAATTTCAGAAATAAAAAATTTCGATTTTTGGTGAAAATAAAAAAAGGGTCAATTTTTCCCGAAAAATAAAAAAGTTTTTTTTTTGACGAAAATTAAAAAGTTGATTTTTTTTGAAAAAAATAAAATCAATTATTTTCAAAAAATAAAGATATCGGTTTTTGGCGGAGATAAAAAGAAGTCAATTTTTTTGAAAAAAAAATGGATTTAACAAAATCAAGTATAACCCTTCGGTTATTTAACAAATGGTTCGGTTTAGAAAAAAATTGTCTTATAATGGTTTGGTACAGTTCAAAATTCTGAACTTTTGTACCAAACCAAAACTTTTGGCTCAATTCAGTTCTAAAAAAATAAAATGGTTCGGTTCGGTTCGGATGACCTTATATAATGGTTGAGTTCAGTTCGATTCAGTTTTCTAAGAGAACTGTACCATGAACAACCCTAGGTATATGTGAGTGCACGTTCTTACTTTTTTTCAAAATGTCTGTGTGGTATATTAGTATTTGTGTGATATATGATACTTCTCATGGCTTGATTTGTCTTTTTGATGTTGTCAAAGTGGGAGAAGCACATGTGGAGATGAAGTTAGGATGCCCATATTCAGGGGGATCATTTCATGAAGACACAAAATTTCTTGAAGACACGAAATGCATCGTCGCATGTTTTGCTATCATCAAAAAGGGGGTGTATGTGAGTGCACTTTCCCATTAGATGTTTTGCATGATGTTAAAACTAGGATAAACTTAGAATTTATTTATATTGAACAATATCTCTATGTTTTTATGTGCACATTTGCATTAAATTCTTAGAATGCATTTAGAACATGTTTGGAAAATGGACAGTACATTACAAATGAGTTTTTACATGAAAAACATGTTTATGTGTCATCTCCAACTTGATGAAACTATAAACACATACAAAAATTATTCTTCATCTTCAACCTCTCATCTATGGATACGCACAAACAAAGTACACATAATCATTCAGTGTTTGGGTGACATCTAGACTTGTGTTGATAATGTTCAATTTAGGTTGGTGTAACCTAAGATTGGGTTAATAATTTTTCGGGATTTCTGCGGAGGTAAAAAATTCGAGAATAAGCTATTCATTAACTTATTTCAACAAATAAGTAAAAGTCGCCACCGAACTTTATTTTTTCCAAAGGAAATGGGAAAAGATCGAACAAAACCTAAAATACGGTAGAGATCAAGGTACGAGGGTTGGTTATGAAAATGGAAGGTATTAGCATCCTAAGCATCTACGTTACTCCACATGAACCTCTTTAGAAATCTATGTATTTGGCTAAAATGATTGTTTGCAAAATGACTAGAGAGATGAGAAAAGAAGTTGCTTTTTATTATTATTTTGATTCGGTAAGACTTCGAGAGCTCTGTGCCTACGTATCACCAATGTGCAATGATGAAATTAGAACCACGTAGTTCTTCTAAAAAAGAACAAGTGTTGGTTGATTTTGAATGAAAAGACATGTTGTCCTTTTTATGAGAAGACTCAACTAATCACCCACAAAGTACGAGAAAGATGGACAATGCATCAACATGAGGGAGGGTTTGGACACAACTCTAGTACTCAAGTGGAATAGTCGACATCTTTTTAATCACAACCATAAGGGATACGAGAATGAAATCTCGACTATAAATGACTCATGTCTAATCTTGAAAATGTTTTAAAGGGAAAAGGTGCACAAGAGCACAAAAGGTTTGAATGAGGTTGAATGTTTTTTAGTATTTTTGAAAGGGTTAAAATATGGTTAGATGATTTGACATTTTATTAAAGAAAAGAAGTTTGAAAAGTCACTTGACTAAGTCAAGGTTCATTATGAAAGTGGTCAAGTTTACTTAAAACAAGAAGGTTTTGAAAAAAGATGAGAATGTTTTAAAATTTGAAGAATGGGGGGAGATGAAGAGACTATCCTAAAGCGTAAAGTAAAATCTAAGGTAAGGAAGGTCTAACCAAACAAGAAGCCAACACTTAGCATAATGAAGTCAATATAGAATTCCCGTCCTTTGGACAAAAGCATAAGCAAAGAATAATCCAAGAATATACCAAGCATCAAGTGAAAATGAGTCACAAGCAGAAAGTGCATTAGATAAGCACAATGTATCAGATAAGAACTCCTGTATCAGATGAAAAGCCGCACATGCAAACAAAATGGGATAACAGAGAAGTAATCCAAAGGTCTCGTATGAAATAAGAACTCAAGTCCAAATGGGTTAGAACCATGTAAGAGCTAAATAAATAAATGAAATATGAAGTGAATGTTTAATCAATTAATCAAGAATTGATTAACTTAATAATTAGGTTAAGAAAAATTAATTAGCAAAACTAATTAATTTTTAATAACAAAATCAACTAACTAAATCAACATTTGATTAATTAATTAAAATCAACAAAGTGTGCAAAGAGGAAGTGAGCACTTGAGTCATCTTGAAAGCTTACATAAACCATAAACATGTTAGTAACACAAATAAAGTGTAATAACATAAAGGAAACTTTCTTCTAAATTACATGTAAGTAACTCAATTTCTCAATCAAAATCACCACACATGTTTGAATGAAATTACAAAGCAAGAATCATGGTTCAGATATGCAACACCATTCAATTGTGAATTAACAAAGTAAGTGGTAAATGACAAGTTGCAACCAAAAATATCATGGAAGATTTTAAATTCTCAAAACAACTTCAATCACATTATAATTTCAATGAATGAAAAACACCACATAAACCATGAAAACAACGAAAATCCAATCACTAAATCATCATCAATATCCAAAACAAAGTGATTCTCATGGATGTAAAAGATATTAAAGCTCATGAATCAAATATGGTAAACCTGTTTTCATAACTTTAAACACTCATCAAAACCAAAATCAATTAGCATCAAGCTTATGCACTACTTTAATAAAATTCAAAACATGCAAAACAACAACTCGAACAAGGATTTTATCATGTTTTGAGCAAACATCAAATGGAAGTGAATTCAATGTTGTGATACGGTGGAAGAACCGACTATTTTTACTGGTTTGTGTTTTGCGTTTTTTGTACACAAAATGTCGGGTAAGCAAGAGTCGCCACCGACTTTTATTTCATCCAACAAAGGAAAAGGAAAAAGAACAGAAAAAACCTTTTTTCGAGATATTATGAGTACGGGGGGTAGATTATAGAAAGGGAAGGTGTTAGCACCTTTCTATGCATGGTTTTCCATGGGCTCTTAGGTACTTTCTCATTTCTGAAATTACTGGTGTGTGTTTGTCTTGAAAATGTTTTACTTCGTGATAACCCTCGTATCAGTCCTTAAGGATGTGACAAAGTTTGTTTTGAAAATTTGTTTTGAAAGGTGTTTGTGTGAAAATGTTTTATTGAGCAAGTACTTAAGATTCTACCTACTCAAAAAAAGATTGTTTATTCTCGTTTCCTTTAAACAGCGCTATCCTACTATTAAGGAGTAGGTAGCACCGTCGTTGGAGTTGTAAGGGACATTCGAAAGGGACAACTACAGTCACCAAACAACAGTTAGAAAACTTTAGTAGTAACCCTAGAGTCTTAAGATCTTTCCGAGGCAACATTTCTGAGGCAACATTCGAATGAGGCATTTTGATCTCTTAGACAGGAGGGCAACCACTAAAATCTCCTATGCTTAATGATTGTTTACCGAAGGCAACCGAAGTGAGGTAAACCCTAGGAGTGAATATGTGCAGATGAATTGTTTCATTTATTTAATCTTTGCACATTAGGTGATCTACCGTTTTAATTTCAGATATTCTTGCCATACAATCCTATTAACATACATCTAGACAGTTAAATATTTGCAGGAATTAAAAATGCGAAAAATAAACCTAACTATTACAAGGTTTTGACAGTTACATAATTGTCTTGACGGGAAATAAAAGTGCGAAAGTTTAAAACCCTAATTAAAACTATTACAAACTCGAAACAGTTACAATAATAATAAAACAAATTAAAATGCGCGCGGAAAATTAAATGCGAGGAGAAATTGAAAAAATAACCTAAAGCCTAATTGAAAGAAAGAAAAGATTTTTGTACATTTTTCATTGGAGAAAACAATGAAATTGCAATTTAAGTAAACCCCTAATTTCTAATTTCTTTTTAATTATGAAAAAGTATTTAAGTTAACCTAGTTAATCTAAATTAGTTAAAATAAATATTTTAATGAAAAAAAAATGATTTTGGCCTATTTTTTAAAGAAAATTAATTAAATTATATACAATCCAAATCCTAAGTCTAATTATTTTTAATTATAAAAAGAGATTAAATTGCCTTAAATTAACTAAACTAAATTAATTAAAAAATAAAATATTTTTTATTAAAAAAAGATTTTTGTAGTTTGTTGTAATTTTTTTGATTAAAAATAAAATAAAATGATTTTTGGGTTAATTAATTTAAACAAATAAAAGAAAATAATTAAAGAAATTAAAAAAGAAGAAAAGTAAATGCAAACCGGGCCTGTATGCTAGCAAATGGGGGGTGCCAATCTGAATTCTTCAAGCCCAATAACCCTTAAAGCCCGATCAACCTTTGATTCCTTATAGCGTTGACTTGAGGGTGCATCATGGTCCCTCACTGCCTGTGCGTTGGATGGAATGGATGATGGATCCATTGGCTGGAGATTGGTGGAGTATGGTGGGTGTTCAGGATGACAATGCATTGGATCTGTTGAAAGAAAATGAAATAAAGAAAATTTGTTGGGACCTGGGATCGAACCCAGGTCCTTATACTCCCCACTAGCTTGCCTCACCATCTGAGCTATCTTGCTTGTTTATTATTACAACAAAAACAAATAATATTATATAAATCAAATGGATTAATGAATAAAAGAAAAAAATGTGCGCCCGTTTCAAATAGTCCAGTGATGACTGGACACGTTGTCTTCTTCTTCCTCATTCGTCATTTTAGGAACATAACTTTTACCTACAGTCACACGTTCGTAGCCATAGCCCCTGCAAATTTCCAAAATGCACAAGACACACGATAAATGATTTCTAACTATATAGATCCATTCATTTTGATCTCGTGAACATCATGGTGCCCTTCTTTTTGGCTAATTTCACATGTGGACAAAACCCCTAAACTGCACATACAAACCCTAACAATGGCAAAGGCACGTACAGGCTTCAAAAAAGCAATTAAATTATCCAGTTAGCTTGTAAACACGATGAGGATCACAAATATATAACTTAAACATGCTAATGATGCAAGAAATACAGTAATCAATTTTGAAAATATGGGCAAACCGTATGAATTCTAGGGGAAGATTCTGGGCATGAGAACGCGTGCCACTGATCGTATTAGCTTCTGGGAAGGTCCAAGAAACGATTGGAATCATTGGAATGGCTTGAATTGGCCTGTGGAGTGAAAACCGATTCACACTTTTCTTTGAACTTTTTGAATTTGCTCTGCCTCTTTCACGATTGCTAACCCTTATTTTTTGCTTTGTTCTTGTCCAATATATACCTAGGTATGAATTAGGGTTACAAACTTGGATTGAATCTTGAAGTTTGATGAGATTTGATTTGATTCTTTAGCCATATGCAAACTTGCTATTTTGAGCCAAATCTTCCCTTTCTTGTACCAGTTATGCTTGATTCGTTTTGGCCTTGATAATTCAGCATATTTTGATTGCCAACCTGTCCAAAAACCAAATCAACTCATATCTTTGCTATTATTCATCAATTATTTGATTTAATTTAATTTTTAATTAATAAAAAATCAAAATAAATTGAAAAATGAAGCAAATAATGTGTGGGTGAATATTTGAGTCATGGACCACATTATAAGTGAGGTGCAAGCATAAAAAGTTAGGCCCATTTAGCAAAAAATGCATTTTTGAGCACATTTGACTTTTGGCAATTTTGCAAAAAAGGTCAACTTTGACAAGGCATATCTCTTCCAATTTTAACCCTAGAGAGTTGTTCTTGGACTTTTTAGAAAGCATAGGATGTTCCCTAAGAAACCCGTTTTGTCTCATCTCTATTGAGTGTTCCATGTTCATGTAAGAAGCTTTGACTCAAAAGGTGTTTTTGTTGACTTTTCAAAAGGACCCATAATGTAGAAATTCATATCTTTTTATGAGTGCATATTTTGAACTTTTGAGATGAAGATGAATTGTAGGGAATTGCATCTTCTTAAAAATGAGCTTTGGATGGAAAATTTCAGATGAAACATGTGGAAGTTATGTTTGGTCAAAGTTTGGTTGACTTTTACTAAGAAACCCTAATTTAGCAACTTTTGGGTTTTAAAGAATTTGGAGCATTCCTTGGGGAATCATGATCAACCCTTTATAAAATGATGAAAGTCACTTCAAAATGTTAATGTTGACCAAAAATCTTGATATTTGACTGTATGTGGGTCACAGTTGACTTTTGACCTAATACAGTTGATTCTCAAGCATCTGAGCAGTTGACTGAGCAAACTTCTTGTGCAAGGCATGAAACTTGACATGTAGGGTCTTGAGAACATATTATGACCATAAATAGCATATGAGGCCTTTGTGGTTCACCCATCTTGATGAAAATGGAAACCCTAATTTAAGGTACACTGCCTTAGGAGAGACTTTGTCTGGTCCACTCTTGGGCAACCTTGAGCAAATTGAGGATCTCTAGAAGTATGTATTGAGTAAAATGAGAGAGAAAATTTTGGGGTACAACAGCTACCCCTGTTCAATCTTCTTAAACCTGAGGATGTAGATTGGCGGTCTGCCTTTCGTGATCTGAAGGTGGAAGATGATTGAACACTAGAGTGCCTAGAAATTTGCACTCGCATGAAGTGATACTTGATTTGTGATATCGGGAATGGGATTATAGATTCCATTTGGAAGTTTCTAGAGAATGGTCGGAGATGGGCTTAAAGATTCCATCCAAGATGTGACGGAGTACCGTCAGAGATGGGCTTAAAGATGCCATCTAGAGGATGTTGATTTCCTGAAATATTCCTTCGATGAGAGTCCCTGCTCCTGTCATTAAGGAATCTGCTGAGAAACATTGGTATCTGTCTTGGGAGAAATAGAATTTTAGGAGCTTCAATTGTTCGTTACTCTACTGGGCAAATAACTCCGACTCGAGGAAGCGAAAGTGAACTGCATATCTGGTCAGGGTTTATGTTGCGTCGCGACTTACTTGGGAGATGTGAAACCAATCGTGTTTGATCGGGTCCCGGTCTTATAATGTTGTGGTCAGTTGTCTGGAAACCTGGATGGTAAGGTTATGAGAAGGAACCTGGATAGTAGGGTTACTTCAAAATGAGAGCCTGGATAGTAGGGCTGTGAGAAGGAACCTGGGTCGTAGGGTTACTTTGATATGAAAGCCTGAATAGTAGGGCTGTGAGAAGGAACCTGGATAGTAGGGTTACTTCTATATGAAAGCCTGTATAGTAGGGCTGTGAGAAGGAACATGGATAGTAGGGTTACTTCGATATGAAATCTTGGATAGTTGGGTTGTGAGAAGGAACTTGGATAGTAGGGTTACTTTAATATGAAAGCCTGGATAGTAGGGCTGTGAGAAGGAACCTGGATAGTAGGGTTACTTCGATATGAAAGCCTGGATAGTAGGGCTGTGAGAAGGAACCTGGATAGTAGGGTTACTTTGATATGAAAGCCTGGATAGTAGGGTTGTGAGAAGGAACCTGGATAGTAGGGTTACTTTGATATGAAAGCCTTGATAGTAGGGTTGTGAGAAGGAACCTGGATAGTAGGGTTACTTCGATATGAAAGCCTGGATAGTAGGGCTGTGAGAAGGAACCTGGATAGTAGGGTTACTTCGATATGAAAGCCTGGATTGTAGGGTTGTGAGAAGGAACCTGGATAGTAGGGTTACTTCGATATGAAAGCCTGGATAGTAGGGTTGTGAGAAGGAACCTGGGTCGTAGGGTTACTTCGATATGAAAGCCTGGATAGTAGGGCTGTGAGAAGGAACCTGGATAGTAGGGTTACTTCGATATGAAAGCCTGGATAGTAGGGTTGTGAGAAGGAACCTGGATAGTAGGGTTACTTTGATATGAAAGCCTGGATAGTAGGGTTGTGAGAAGGAACCTGGATAGTAGGGTTACTTCGATATGAAAGCCTGGATAGTAGGGCTGTAAGAAGGAACCTGGATAGTAGGGTTACTTTGATATGAAAACCTGGATAGTATGGCGTTGAGAAGGAACGTATATCATAGGGTTACTTCGATATGAAAGCCTGGATAGTAGGTGTGATACGGTGGGAGAGAACTGACTGTTTTTTGGAATGCTGGTTCGCGTTTTGCGTTTGTTTTTGCAAAATGTCGCGGTAAGCAAGAGTCGCCACCGTCTTTTATTTTATCCAACAAGGAAAGGAAAAAAGCACAGAAAAATTCCTTTTTTGAGATGTTTCTCGGGTCCGGGGGGTAGATTATAAAAAGGGAAGGTGTTAGCACCCTTTCTATCCGTGGTTATCCACGGGCTCTTAGGTACTTTCTCAAAGTGTTTTCAAAATTTGCTTTTCTTTGTGTTTGTGGGTTTGAAAGGAGTTTTTTTGTTTGAAAGGTGTAAGTGCGAAAAGTTTTGTTTTGTTTTGATAGAGCAAGTACTTAAGAACCATCTACCTTCTCGAAAAAAGAATTAATCTGTACAAATGTACTTTAGACAACGCTATCCCACTATTGATGAGTAGGTAGCATCGTCGTTGGAGTTTTACGGGTTAATTCAATTAAGGGACGTGTGGTTACTAAAGCAATATTAGGACGCCTTAGCGGTAACCCTAATGTCTTAGATCATTTTTCTGAGGCAACCGTTTTGAGGTAACTATGATCTTTGGACAAGAGGGCGACCTCTAAAACTTCCTCTACTCAATGACCACGATTGAAGGCAACCAAGTGAGGTGTACCCTAAGAGTGCGCATGTGCGAGTGTGTTGTTTGGATTATATTATCTTTGTACATGTCATGGGTGAGCTATGTTGATTTTAAGTTCATACATTCGATCTTGTCATGCATTCCCTATTATCGAACATCTAACAGTTAATATTATGTGGAAGTTAAATTGCGGAAATTAAATCTAAACTATTACAAGGCGTCGGGCATTTACATCGCCAAAAACAAACCCTTGAAATAAAAGTGCAAAAAAAAAAAATAAAGCGATAAAATAAAGTCCTAATTAAAAGTTATTACATTCCGGGAAACAATTACATCAATATGGAAAAAATAGATCGCGTGCGAGAAAATTGAATCAGGCGCATTTTTTAGGGTTTTGACCCTTTTTTTTTTGAAAGAAAGCATTTTTGGTTATTTTTGAATTTTAAGGAATTAAATCTAAATTAACAATTAAACTAATTAATTAATTAAAAAAGATATTTTTTTGGATTTTTTGATATTTAAGAAAATAAAATAAATTGGATTAATGTTAATAAAACCTAATTATCTAAATTAATTTTAAATATTGCAAAAATATTAAAAGTTAAACCTAATTAAAGCTAAATTGATTAAATTAATGTATTTACAAAAATAAAATGATGAGTTTAATTTTAACAAATAAAATATATTTTTTGGTTTTTTGATTTTTATGAGGAAAAAATTTAATTGGATAGTGATAATAAAAATAATTAATTAAAACAATATAAATAAATGAAATAAAAAAGAATAGAAATAAACCAAAAAGGGGGGTGTTGGGCCTGGAAAGGGAGTGAGATTGGCATCTTTGAGGCCCATTCACGTTCAAGCCTGGTTGACTTTCCAGATTCTCCACACATGCGCTGACTTGAGTGTATGATGGATCTCCCCTCTAGACCATCAGATTTGGCCTGGAGGCCATCTAGCACGTTGAGATCTGAAGGCGTATGGTGGACCATAGTTCATGAGGCACGCTGGAGTACCTGGAGAAAAATATTACAAATGCATTGGGGGACCTGGGATTCGAACCCAGGTCCTGTTAGACTTTTAACATATGCCTTAGCCACTAAGGCAACGCGCTTATATTGTTAGTGGATTAGGTGATGATTATTATAAGGGAAAAACAAATAATACGCTGGAATTAAAATAAAAATGCGCGAGATTCAAAATCAGCCAATAAGGAAGAGACACGTCTTCATCTTCTCCAACGAAACCTGGTTCTTTTTCCTGCGGATTTGAATCCGCAACTAAATCCCTAGGTTGGTCCTAAAATCTTCTCTAGGCTATGGAAACGAATTCTGAGACCATCATCATGCTCGTCTCTTCCTTCTGAACACGCTCATGGCCATTGTTGGTCCTAATTTTTCCTGAAAAACAAACGCCCAAATACGAACCTCCAAAACCCTAGGTTCGGGTATAGCACTATAGGTCATATGAACACAATCAAATGATGCAGAAAGGTTCTACATGGACTGATAAACATGATTGTACAAAGATTTTGCCAAAAAAACGCATGAATATGAGAGTACAATTTCAAGTGCACGTCGGTTTTCAGGTATACTTACAACGTGATTGGGGATGTTTCAGAGCTTGATTTTGATTGCTTTAGACTCAATGGATGTCCAGCAAGAGGTCTACGTTGAGATTTGACCTTGAATCTGCCTCTAGAATGGATTTCAGTTTCAAGCTTTTTCATGTTTTTGCTTTTGTGATTTGGCAGCCTCTCGGTTCTAATTTTCGTGCCTTTGCCTTGTACAAGTAATATGGGATGAATTAGGTCAGGTTTTGGGCTTTGAATCCTTAAGCATTGATGATTGAAGATGTGATTTTATTCTCCATTGAAAAAGCTTCCAAATTTGTCAAAAACCAATATTTTGTGCATGACATGGATTGATACGAGTTTGATCCTGTCCATGATGATATTTAAGACCTATATCAATCAAAAAGATATCAAGTGATTAATTTTTAGATTTTATTTGGATTTAAATTGATTTAAAATGAATTAATTCAATAAAAATCAAATAAATTAGAAAAATTAATGAATGAACATAAAATTGAAGATAGGACACGTGTGTAGTGTGACAATATCAAATCAAGTGGAAAAAAGTGGGCCCATTTGACAAAATTTGAAGTTTTGGGGATAGTTGACTTTTGGCAATTTTGGAAAAATTCCCAACTTCAACAATGCATAACTTCTTCAATTTTGAACCTTTGGAGGTGTTCTTTGACTTTTTAGAAAGCTTTAGATGTCCTATAACCAACCCTTTTGGTATCATCTCGTTTCGATATTCCATTCTCAAGTTATAAGCTTTGGTAAAAAAGGTGTTTTTGTTGACTTTCAAAAATGACCTATAATGTCCAAATTTGTAACTTTTTGTGAGTGCATTTCTTGATCTTGGGGTGTGAGTATGGATTGTAGGAAATTGCACCCTATTCAAAATTAGCTTTGGATGGGTCATTTATCATAAAGTATGAGAAAGTTATGATTGTTCAAAGTTGAGTTGACTTTTCCTGTAAAACCCTAATTTAACAACTTTTGAATCTTGAGCAATCCTTAATGAATCTTGATCAACCCTTGATCAAATGATGAATTATCCTTCAAAATGAGAATTTTGACAAAAAATCTTGAAGTTTGACTATTTGTAGGTCACAATTGACTTTTGCCCTAGCACAGTCGATTTTTGGATCTCTTGAGCAATTGACTGACCAAACTTTCTCTCCAAGGCTTGAAATTTGACATGGATGAACTTGAGACCATATTAGGACATTGGGAAGAACTTGAGGTCATTTGGATGTAATGACCTTGATGCAACACAAAACCCTAATTTGAGGTTGACTGTCTTAGGAGATGATTTGACTGTCCAACTCTTGAGCAATCTTGAGCCACTTGGAGATTATTCTTGCAATGTCTTGAGAAATATGGGAGGGAAAATTTTGGGGTACAACAGTTTCCCCTGTTCAATTTTCTTGAACCTGAGGATATAGATTGGCTTTCGGGCCTTTCGTGATCCGAAGGTGGAAGATGATTGAACACTAGAGTGCCCAGAAATTTGCACTCGCATGAAGTGGTATCAACATCGTGATGTCGGGAATGGGCTTACAGATGCCATTTAGAGATTGTTGGTAGGTGGTCTGAACTTCAACTGGAATACGAATCAAGAATATCTTATCGGCGATCTAACTGAACCAGAGGAGGTCTTGTCTTCTTTGACTGGATTGGTATCAGAAAAATCTTTAGGAATCAATTTAACTAGACCAGAGGGGGTTTTGTCTCCTTTGACTAGATTGCCGTCAGAAAAATCTTTAGGAATTGATTTAACTGGACCAGAGGGGGTTTTGTCTCCTTTGACTGGATTGGCGTCAGAAAAATCTTTAGGAATCGATTTAACTGGTTTTGTCTCCTTTGACTGAATTGGCCTCAGAAAAATCTTTAGGAATCGATTTAACTGGTTTTGTCTCTTTTGACTGGATTGGCCTCAGAAAAATCTTTAGGAATCGATTTAACTGGTTTTGTCTCCTTTGACTGCGTTCGCGTCAGAAAAATCTTTAGGAATCGATTTAACTGGTTTTGTCTCCTTTGACTGCGTTCGCATCAGAAAAATCTTTAGGAATCAATTTAATTGGTTTTGTCTCCTTTGATTGCGTTCGCATCAGAAAAATCTTTAGGAATCGATTTAACTGATTTTGTCTCCTTTGACTGGGTTGGCCTTAGAAAAATCTTTAGGAATCGATTTAACTGGTTTTGTCTCCTTTGACTGAATTGGCCTCAGAAAAATCTTTAGGAATCGATTTAACTGGTTTTGTCTCCTTTGACTGGGTTGGCCTCCGAAAAATCTTTAGGAATCGATTTAACTGGTTTTATCTCCTTTGACTAGGTTGGCCTCAGAAAAATCTTTAGGAATCGATTTAACTTGTTTTGTCTCTTTTGACGGGTGAGAACCTTAACTGTATCTTTCCTGAAAGACAAAGGTCAGTCATATGCAATGCATGATATGGATCAAGCAATGATGTTCTAAATATAAATGAGATTGTATGGTATGATGTGTATATGCATGTATCAGGATGTATGGAAATGTGATGTTTTACCTGGGGAAAATAAATCTTGGATAGCTGCTGGAGAGTAGAGTTGGATTCTTTATTTCCGCTGGGGATGATGAACGAAGATGATAAACTTGCAGGAGAGGATAACTCCGTTGGGAAATAAACTGATGAGGAGATTACTCCAAGGGGAAATACTCTATGGGGAAGAGATGTTCTGCTGCAGATTCCACTGATAAACTCCGTTGGGGATGGATTACCGTTGCTGGTGATACTGAATCTGTTGAGGATTGAATTCCTGTTGGCGAAAGGAAATAACTTCGCTGGGGATGATCTTTCAGTTGTAACTTGCTGGGGATATCTCTGTTAGACTCTTATGGGGATAAACCTCTGAATTTGGCTGGGGAGATTTATTTTGTACTCCGTTGGGGATAAACTTCCAGAGTCTACTGGGGATGATGATTCAACTCCGTTGGGGAAGTTTTTTCAGACCGTGCTGGGAAAATATTGACTCCACTGGGGTATTTTGTGTTCTGTCGGGGAACATTCTTATACTCCGTTGAGGAATATTAAGACTGTCGGGGATACTCTTATACTTGCTGGGGAATATTCTTATACTCCGCTGGGGAATATTAAGACCCTTTTAGTGCTGATGGTAGACTAACTCTGCTTGGGGAGAGCATCGCTGATTCTGCGGGGAGTGAAGGTATCTTAGCCATATTCTTCAGCTGAATCTACCTTTGTCCCTGGTGGACAGAACAACTGTACAACTTGGACACTTCTTATTGCCCCTGTTTCTGATATTACCAGTAATTCATCTTTTGTATCGCATGTAAATATTTATGATCATCAATTAATGTCAAATGCATATATCAAGAACAAACATTTGACGTTTTTCGCAAAACAAAACAGATAAAGGAAAAACTGTTTGAAATTTGTCTGAAAATCAATTTGCATTGATTTTGAAGTTTGGCCTGTAAATAGGCGTTTTTGTACAAGAGGCTGATGTCCTAGTAAGAGAACGCCGCCGAATAATATAATTTACACAATTTGTGAAAAACTAAACAAAACAGCTATGTGAATGATCCCACTGGGTTCCAACTCTGCTATTGCCTTTATATCCTCGAGCATCTAATCACTTTGCTACTTGGTTGAAGGTAGATTAGATTGATTAGTGTCGTTCGAGCTTGATGGCTGATACTGAAGTCTGGATGCAAGGTAATCCAATGAGGCATAGTGTTACGCTTTGATCCCTAACTTTTTCCTGGACCTCCCTTTCAGGTTTTTAGTCCACCGGGATACCCATTTTTGCCCAAGCTGCCTTTTCAGGTTTTCGAATTGCCGGGTGTATAGCCTTTTTTTATTTTCATCCTTTATTTTTGCCCGAACCCTTTTGGTTCTCCAGGAAGCCCTTATTTTTCCTAGGCCAGTCAATCTAGCGGGTCTTTGATTATGCGTAGTATCTTTTCACTATGTCTGCATTGACGGGGCGAGGAAGGTCGTCACCATCCATGGTGGTTATAATCATAGCTCCTCCTGAGAAAATGTTCTTAACCACAAATGGCCCTTCATAAGTAGGGGTCTATTTGCCCCTGGGATCACCTTGAGGTAGAATAATGCGCTTGATTACCAGATCCCCAACTTGATACTCTTGTCGTCTGACTTTCTTGTTAAATGCCTTGATCATCCGCTTTTTGTACGTCTGACCATGACAAATAGCAGTAAGTCTCTTTTCGTCGATTAAGTTCAGCTGATCAAGTCGGGTCTGAATCCAGTCATCTTCGCTCAAACCTGCATCCTTCATGATTCGGAGAGAGGGTATCTGAACTTTAATGGGAAAGACTGCCTCCATGCCATATACCAAGGAATAGGGTGTTGCCCCTGTTGATGTCCGTGTTGAGGTACATTACCCATGAAGAGCAAATGGTAACATCTCGTGCCAGTCTTTGTATGTCACTGTCATCTTCTGCACGATCTTCTTAATGTTTTTATTAGCTGCTTCTACAGCCCCATTCATCTTCGGCCGATAGGGAGAAGAGTTATGATGTTGTATCTTGAATTGCTCGCAGAGCTCAGTGATCATCTTGTTGTTGAGATTGGTACCATTGTCCATAATGATCCTCTCTGGTACGCCATATCGACAGATCAGATTGTGCTGAATGAACCATGCCACGATGTTCTTGGTTACAGTAGCAAAGGAGGCTGCTTCAACCCACTTCGTAAAGTACTCAATTGCTCCCAGGATGAAACGATTCGCGTTGGATGCCGTAGGTCTGATCTCGCCGATCATATCAATGCCCCACATTGCAAAAGGCCAAGGTGTCGTCAAGACGTTTAGATATTTTGGTATCAGAAGAGTAGTATGAGTCAACATGTACTGTCTCAGCCGGCGGACAGCCCATGCCAAAGCGTAGCAAGTTCTCTCGAGCAGTGAGTATTGGGTCTCACAGTCAGTAAACTTTTTGCTAAAATAGTAAATAGCATGCTCTTTTCGGCCAGACTCGTCATGCTGCCCCAACACGTACCTCTTTGTATTATCCATCACTTATAAGATCAACGGTCTTCCTGTAATTAGAGGCATCATAATTGATGGCTTGGAGGTAGTATGGCCCTCTCTTCTTGAAGCAGTAGTCTAACAAACTCAACAGACACTTCGCAATCATCTTCACCTTCGTCTTCGACTAAGTTGATCGGGCTTTCGAAGTCATAAACGGCAGTAGCAGAGTCGTTATCAGTGGAATCTAGAGTGGATGTAGATCATGATATGTGAGTGTGTGAAAAATAGCTATCTTGCAATATATAATAAAGAAAAACAAGGAGCACAAAATTTGAAATGCAAGAACGTCCAATGCTTTTATTAATGATATATGAAAATGACACACATAAAGCCCTCACAAATGAAGCCACAGTGCCCCGGGTAAGACACCGGACCATAAAGTTTAAAACATTGTCTGTTACATAAACAAAAAGTTTCATTACTGGGTGATAACAGAAACGGGCATAGAATCCTTCGCTATCCAGTTGCTTAATCCACCATTGGCAGTCGGGTAGATCCAACTGTCGATATCAAACTCTTCATCATCGTCATCCCTGATAGAATTCACCCCTGCATCTTGTTTAGGCTTCTCTAGTGCTCCGAACTCAATCTCCTTCGCATCGATCAAGTCTTGTACCTTGTTCTTCAAAACCCAACAATCATCCGTATTATGCCCCGGAATATCAGAGTGAAAAGCACAACGGGCATTAGGGTTATACTTTAGTGATGTTATATTCGGATTCTTCGGGGCTTCCTTTAGAATCAACAGATTGGTTTTCAGCAATTGTGGCAGAATCTGAGATAAGGTCACGTTGAGACGGGTGAATTGCCTTCGAGGTCTCTCCTCCTTCTTTTGATTGTTGTCCTGAGGAGCACCATCAGGTTTTGAAATAACAACCGCATTAACAGCTTGGCGGTGTTCGGGTCTATTCTGTCTTCTCGCACTGTAGACAGCACTTGACTCTTTCTTAAAGGGTGTTGTATCCCAAAATTTGCCCTCCCATTTCCTCAACATTTTCTCATCACAAAATCCTTGAAGATCAAGATCCAGTTAGGGTTTCCTCTGCTCAAGACTTCTCCTTGCACTGTGGACCCAAATTAGGGCTTGTGTTTGCACAAAGATATTTTGACCTAAAATGCCTAGGATGACTTTCATGCTTCATGTTGGACTCCCAAGTTTATCCATACCAAGTTTCAAGTCTTGATTCCAAGTTTTGCCCAGTCAATTGGACAGATGACCTAGAAATCAGCTGTATTGGGGAAAAAGTCAACTGTGGCCAATTGACAGTCAAATATCATGAAAATTGACCCACATCAACATTATGAACTCACATGAACCATTTGATCAAGTTTGGATCACAATTCCACAAGAAATTTGATCAGATCACCAAAAGGGCAAAATGGTCATTTTTAGGGTTTTGACTGCACAAGGGTAATTTTTGACTGTTTGACCCAACCAATGGCAAACCAAGCTCACACATGGACTCAAGGACCCCATGGAATTATCTTGACATGCTCAACAAACTCAAAAGATCCCAAATACACAAGATTGATAGTTGAATTTCCCAGTCAATTGATCAATTTTGACTGTATACTGAAAAGTCAAACTTTGACTTTTTGGTCAAAATCAAGAGTCAAGATTCATTTTTCATCAAAACATGCCAAATCATGAAACTTGTTCATCAAGAAACCAAGAAATGCAAATTAGGGTTTGAAATGGGAATTTTTCATAACTTAGAATTTTTCTAAGTTATGGAAAACCCTAATTTTTTCCCAACTTTGCCCCACTTTCTCACCAAGATTCATTTGGATTCAAACAAAAGTCAAAACATGAAAGTTGTAGCTTGTTGCATAATCTACAACTTTGATTCACAAAGTTTTCCCAAATGAAGCTTGTATCTCAAGTTACAAATTTTTGAATAAGGGCACTAAACCATTCTTAACTTAGTGAAAATTTGACCCTTTTGACAAGGTTTTCTACCTAACTTCAAGACCATTTTCCATACACTTCCACTTGGAATTTCAACTTGCACTTCAAAGAAGGATTGTAGTACACATTCCAAGCTTTCCAAAATGTCCAAGAACTTCTCAAACAACCTCATGGTTAGGGAGAATCGAATTTTGCAAAATGGGAAAAAGTCACTTTTATTCTTGGTCATGAACATGTTCATAGCACTATGCATTTCAATCTCAGCATGCTTAAGCTACATTACAGGTCCTAAAACCCTTTGACACTCATAAATTTAATGCAAAACCATTGTGCCAAGTTGTTATTCTAAGCATTTGGACATTACGTGGAAAATTAACCCTTAACTAGAAAAAGCATTATTTCCATTTTGAAAAAGTAGAACTTTATGTCAAGTTTGCAATCTAAGTGGTACAGTCCAAATCTTCTTGGCACAAGTTTGTGAGCAAATTGCACTAATCAAGGCCAATGTATGCAGCATAGTGTGAGGGCCTGTACAGGCTAGAATCATCAAGTGGCCATTGCTTGCTTCAAGTTCAAGTAAGATAGCATAACTTGTACCAATTCTCATATCAGCTTACACACACTAAAACAAACTTATCAAACACATTCCAAACATTGATCCTAAGCAAAAGTACGAGCCTTTCACTTCCAATCCCTCCCAAAACTCAGAATCACCTTGAAACTGCTCAAATAGAGCAACCTCTGCAGATTGAGCTCCAACTCTCAATCCTTTCAAGCATTCTTGCCCAAACCAGTTCATACACCTTCCCTACCATCTATGCAAGCTAACCAAAAGCTAAAACACGACCTGTAATCCCTCTAACTGGTTCCACCATTTTCACTTTTCTGATTTGCAGGTGGAGTGCTATAGCTCGATTCAAAAGGTTTCAAAGCAAAGTAACACTTGGAATAGTATCCCTGGACCTCAAGGAAGCTATACCAATCATCACTTTGCACTGAGAGCTTCTACATTGCCAGATAGAACTTCAACTGAACAGGTAAGTTTTTGAATTCGTATCTCCCTTATTAGGCATCATTAGCTTTAAGTTTTTGAATAAACAATGTTCTACTCATGCCACTGAACATGTACATGTTTTTACTTTTCATTTCTTTTGCTTGAGCTGTGAGAATTTAAGGTTTAAAAATGGCAGAAAATCTAGGTTAGGATTTGGGGGAGAAGAAATTCTCCCTCATCTTAGAGAGTTAGATCAAGTTCTGCATATGGTTGGATTCGTCTCTTGATGCTGAACACTTTTTATGTTATGAGTTTTCATTGAAAAGCCAGGAATCAGGAGTTAGAAGTTTGAGAAGAAGGGCGCGCGTTTTTGAACTGGTTTTGTCTGAAGGTTGAAGACAATGTCTTCTTGGGCTGGGCCTGAGTTATTTTCTTATTCGCACCACCTTTTTGGTTTTACACCCCCTGAGCCCATTTCATTCATTTTTTAATGTTTTTGACTTTTTCTTTTTTTGATTGGTTCATTTATTTTTTCTCATAATATTAAAAATATAAAAATATTTTTTCTCACCATTTTTGAAATTATTAGGCATTTATTTGATTTTTCTTTTAGTTTGTACATAAATCAATAAATACATATACTTTTTTTTATTCTACTAAAATAGTGTAAATATATTTTTTATACATTTTATTTTTGTTTTACTTTCTGAAAATATTTTATAGAAAAATTACTTTTTTTATTTAATATTAAATATTACTAATTTGTCTATATAATACATATTTAATGAATAATACATATATATATATATATATATATATATATATATATATATATATATATATATATATATATATATATATATATATATATATATATATATATATATATATATATATATATATATATATATATATATATATATATATATATATATATATATATATATATATATATATATATATATATATATATATATATATATATATATATATATATATATATATATATATATATATATATATATATATATATATATATATATATATATATATATATATATATATATATATATATATATATATATATATATATATATATTAATACACTTAGGATAAAAATACTAAAAATACACATATTTTTATTTTTATTAATATTTAACACTAAAAAGACATTTTTATAAATATACTATATTTTATTTTATTTTTGTATGTAAATAGTAAATATATATGAATTAATTGATTAATATCCCTTTTTGATTAAAAATTAGGGTTTTGCCCTAAAATTGAAAATACTCCAAAAATAATACCTTTTTATTTCTCTTTTTTATTTCACATAAATAATATTCTTTTTTACACATAAAAATTCTTTTTTACATTTTTTGCATAATTATTTCAATTTCCATTTAATTACACAATTATTTGTCTTGTAAATATTTAAAGAAAATGATGTAATAGTTTTAGGTTTAAATTCCTTGTCAAAATCCCCATTCGAACATTTGTACCCCCCTTCCCATATATGGTTTTGTAATAGCTTAGTAAATTTATTTTCGCAATTTACCGCTTTCAATTATACCATGGTTAGACCTAGGGTTTGCATGTACATAAAATCAAACGCTAGATAACCTAATACAAGACAAATACATGAAATCAACACACAAATCACACTTGCACCCCCTAGGGTATTCCACTTGTTGCCTTTCAAAATTGGGCCATATTGCATGTTAGGTCTCTTTGGGCAAAACAAACAAATCAAATGATCATAGTCCCTCAATAACACTTTCAAAATGTTGCCTAAACAAATGATCAAGCCCCTTAAAGAAATTGCCCAAAGATACTTAGCACCATTGCAATTATGGTCTAAACGACGACCCATGCCCGTCCCTTTCACATCCTAACATGAGATTGTCCACCAAATGCAATGGTGGAACAAACTTATTAAAAGGGTTTAAAACATAGCAATAAAACTTTGAGAAATTTAGGAGTAGATAACCTCTTAGTTACTTGAATCAAAACTTGCAAAAACAAAACACTTGCCTATTTTCTAAACCACACATCACAACACCTTCAAAATAAATAAACTTTCAAAAACAAATGAAAACCTTTTCAAAAGACATACACCTTTGTATACATCCCCACATGGATCATTACAAAGGTTGCCACCACATTGGCTTCTTTTCAAAATATTTTCAAACCCACGCACACAAGCACCATTTCAAACAATTGGAAACAAAAGGCAAGTGATCTAAGCAAGTAACTAAGAGCCCATGGATAACCATGGATAGAAAGGGTGCTAATACCTTCCCTTTCTATAATCTACTCCCCGAACCCAAGAAAACATCTCAAAAGGTTTTTGCTGTGCTTTTTAAACCTTTCCTTAGGATAAAATAAAAAGTCGGTGGCGACTCTTGCTCAACCGAAACATTTGCAAATACAAACGCAAAATCTCAAGTCAGTTCTCCCACCGTATCACAGAACTGGCGACTCTGCTGGGGACAACTTATAAAGTGGAGTAACCTTAGGGCTTAGATCACCTTTGTTTTCAATTGTTTGCTTTGTTTGCTTTCATATTTGTGGGCTTTGCATCGGAGTTTCATAGATCCTAACCCGGATCTGGGAAATACCCTTTTTAGGTAGCATAATCTGTGAGGGACCTGTCCGGCGTAGACCGACATGGGTGAAGCAGTGGCTACGTTGGTGTGGCATCTTGGTCTATACCTATATCCCTTGTGTTGCAACAGGGAGAATATAGGTCTTCTAAGGAGTCATTAAACACAACCAACCTTAGAACCCTAAATTGACCAACTTGGCCATTAGAACAGTAGCAGTATGCTACACTCATTGAGGCTAAACTCTCGAGATGGTTCTGGCCGCGAGAAAAGATTGCGATGCTGGAGTTATGACCGATTGAGGGTAGCCAATGATTTGAGATCCTCTAGAACCCGGTTACTTTTGATAGGACAGGTTTTAACCAACAAAACCAAAAGAGGGTAATACCTGAAATTCATGCTGGCCTGAAACCTAAGGGTGTCTTGTGTGACTTGTGTGCCTTACCATGCTTGCCTATGTGAATACTTGTGGTGTGCTTCATCATAGCATCATGCCATCATGCCATTGCATGCATCCTGTATAAAGGACTAACCCATTTCAAAGACAAAAGAGTTTCATCTTTGCTCTGTTTTGTAGGACATCATGATGCCCGTGCGTAGGAATACTGTCCGGCTCAACTTTGTTCAACCACCAACTTTGCTCAAGGAATTGGTTGGTAGGATTCCAAACACTTCTTCCTTCATCAACAGGCATGGTTCTCTCCTTGGCTTGATCACTGCAAAATAGGACCAACAACTGATGAGTGTTCTGACCCAGTTTTATGACCCTCTGTATGATTGTTTCACCTTTCAAGACTTCCAGCTGGTTCCTACCCTGGAAGAGTTCTCTTATTTGCTTGGGATCCCTGTCTTGGAACAAACTCCATTCACTGGTTTGGAAAAGACTCCTAGGCCTGAAGAGATTGCTGCAATTCTCCCTTTGACCAAAGAAGAGGTATTGGCTAACTGGGAAACTAGAAATGGGGTCAAGGGCTTTTTGGTCAAATTTCTGGTTGGCAAGGCTAATGATTTCTGGAATGTCTTGGACTTCAAGGCGTATGAAGATATTCTGGCTCTTTTGATTTATGGTCTGGTACTGTTTCCCAATCCTGACACTTTTATCAGTATCCATACCATAAGGATCTTCATGTCTCGGAATCCTATACCCACTCTTTTGGGTGATATCCTGCAACAACTCTATGCTCGTACTGCTCGAAAACGGGGAACACCGTGGTGTTGTGCTCCTTTGCTAGTAAGGTGGTTTATTTCGCACCTTCCTAAGTTCGTTCTGAAGAATGAAGAAGGAAAAGGTTGGGCTCGGAGGCTAATGTCTCTCACTGATAATGACATCACCTGGACTCTCAGAGGTATGGACGAGGTAGCTGTTATTGACCGTTGCGGAGAATACCCTAATGTCCCTTTGATTGGCATCCAAGGAGGAATCTCTTACAATCCCTGCTTAGCTCTCCGTCAGTTTGGAAGAGCCAGAGGAGTTGGGCCTCATGAAATGCTGGTTCCTCACTTCCATTTTGAGTTTCAGGCAGACAGTGACAAGCTACGCCATGGATTCATTAGAGCTTGGGATAGAATTCACAAAGCTGACCCACATGAGTTGGGACCAAAGACTTCTCTACCATTGGGACCCTATTGCAAATGGGTCCGCATCCGTGCTCAGAGGTTAGGTATGCCGTACGAAGCTGTCAGACCTATCATTCTTGAATCTCCTGATGAAGATGGGGTTCCTCCAACTGTCCTCCCTCCTCAGATACCTACTGATTTTGACACAATGAAGAGATCTTGGGCGCAGCTAAAGGAAGAGCGGGATTTCTATCGGGAAAAGTTCAACGAGCAGGAACGAAAGATCCAGAGGCTGACTAAGCAATTGGAGGAAGAGCGGGTTCTGAATAACTACATCAGCACTGAGAAAAGGAGGCCATGGGAGCACTGATAGACTTTGGATGTTTCCTTTTATAGCTTTTATTTCCTTTCCAGTATTTTTCATTCCTGTAATGCCTAAGGGCAAATTGTTGAAAAATTGAAAATTTTAATCTAATGAAGTGTGTTTCCCTTTTTGTCTACAAAGTTGAATCTTGTTTGTCTTTGAAAACATAAAACATACACATTCCATTGCACCATATGCATAGCAGGTACCCTTTTTCACAGGTTGCTTAATCTTCTTTTGAACAGTCATCATGAATCCAGACTCATCCAGTGAGCAAGCAATCAAGGCCCTTCAGGCCCAAAGTGCCCAGTTTCAAGAAATGGTCCTAAGCCTGGCCCAAGGTCAGCAAGAGTTGAAGACTCTACTCCTGAAGAAGAAGAAGAAAAAGAGGACTGCATTGTTCAACACCGGACGCAGATTTGGGAACACACTCCATAATGAAGCTGATCCAACTACTTCTTCTGCTGAGAAAAACAGTCCCCAAGGGGGAGGAGCTCCTAGTCCCGCAGTCTGCGATAACGAGATGGCCTATAATGACGAACAATACCCACCTGCTGCTGACAGATACAAGCAATTGGAGGACCGCTTGAGCGCCATGGAAATTCAGAATGTGCCGGGGCTGGATTTCGGAGATTTGGGGTTATCTTCTGGGGTAGTAATTCCACACAAGTTTAAGGCGCCTGCCTTCGCCAAGTATGACGGGGTCTCCTGCCCAAAGCTGCATCTAAGGTCATACGTAAGGAAAATCCAACCTTATACGGCGGATAAAAACCTTTGGATTCACTTCTTCCAAGACAGCCTTTCGGGATCACAGCTTGAATGGTTCTACCAATTAGATGGAACTAGCATCCGACACTGGGAAGATTTGGCGACCGCATTCTACAGACAATATCAATACAATTCTGATCTCGCTCCAACACGTACCCAACTTCAGGGTATGTCTCTAGGAACGGGTGAAGGGTTCAAAGAATACGCACAAAAATGGAGAGATTTGGCTGGCAGGGTGCAGCCTCCATTCACTGATCGTGAGCTGGTTGATATGTTCCTAGGGACTTTGTCTGGTCCATTTTTCAATCATTTGGTTGGTAACTCCTCCGCTGGGTTTATGGATTTGATTCTGACGGGAGAAAGAATTGAAGCTGGCATCAGGTCAGGAAAGATACAAAAGGCTGCCTCCACAAGTACTGAGAAGAGGCCGTTTAAGAAAGAAGCAAGCGCCGTCTATGGTCCTAGACGACAAGTCAAGCCCGAAAGTCGCCAAGCCATCAATGCTTTGGTCATTTCAAAACCTGTTACTGCTCCTCAGCAGTACAATCAACAAAGAAGTGAAAGGCCCAAGAGGCAGTATACTCGGCTGAGTATGACCTTATCTCAAATTTTACCCCAACTGTTATCCACCAACTTGGTGACCATCAAAGAAGCTCCTAAGGTCGTCAACACTGCGTCTCCTAAGTATAACCCAAATGCCCGGTGTGCTTATCATTCTGATAGTCCCGGGCACACTACTGATGATTGCTGGGCCTTGAGAAACAAAGTGCAAGATCTTATCGACGCGAAGGAAATTCAGTTTGAAGCGCCTGAGAGACCAAATGTTGTAACTGCTCCTATGCCCCAGCATAGAGTAAATGCCATTGAGGAAGAGTTGTATGCTGTTTCGGTGAATGAAGTTGTTACCCCTCTTTTGACTGTTAAGAGGAACTTGCTACTAGCCGGTTTATTTCCGGGTTGTAGCAAGGGTTGCCTCCTGTGTGCTGTTATCCCTACCGGTTGTCCGCTGCTGAAATCAGGCATTCAAAGCCTGATGGATAGCAAGGAAATTTTGTTCAAGAAAACTGTTGTTCCATCTGTGTCCGTTGAAGAAATATCTGTTGTCACAATTTACAATCCTGCCAAAGCTCCCGTGAAGAAACCCGTCCGAATTATGTCTGTTGCACCCATTACTATTACTGTTCCGGGACCTCTCCCCTATGAGTCTGATAAAGCGGTCCCATGGAATTATGGAGCCGACGTGTATGTGCTTGGGGTGAAGCAGGAATTCAACACCACTACCAGTATCAGTAACATCACTGGTCCCGCCAAGATTACCCGCAGTGGCAGGCTCTTCTCGCCTGACATTGCACCGCCAGTTATCCGAAAACCTCTCACCATCACACCCGCAAGTGTGCATGTTCCAGTTCAAGTTCCTGTGTCTACTACTGCCGCTGAATCCTCTGATACTCGGGGCAAAGAAGTTGCTACCGATTTGCCTGCCGGGACGGAGGCACCAAAAAAGAAGACTGCTGTGGAAGCCTCCCAACAAGAAATGGAGGAAATCCTTAAAATTATCAAAAAGAGTGACTTTAATGTCGTTGAACAGTTGGGGCATACTCCCTCCAAAATCTCCATGTTATCATTGCTGCTATGCTCAGAGGCCCATGCAAAAGCCCTGATTTCATTTCTGAAAACGGCCCATGTGCCGCAAGAGACCTCCGCGGATTAATTCACCGACTGTGTGGCTAATCTGACAGCTGACAATGGCTTAGGGTTCTCAGATGCTGACCTTACCGCCAAAGGGAAAAATCACAATGATGCCCTGCACGTCTCCATAGAGTGCAGGGGCACTACTCTCGCACACGTGTTGGTGGATATCGGCTCTTCCCTGAATGTTTTGCCCGAGAAAGCATTGGACCGCTTGGATTGTGAGGGCCTGGAGTTGAAACCTAGTAACATCGTTGTTAGAGCCTTCGGCGGTTCTAAGAGGATGGTGCACGGTGAAGTAGACATCCCTATTCGTGTGGGTTCCCAAGTTTTCGACTCAACGTTCTACGTAATGGATATTTGTCCATCTTATTCCTGCTTGTTGGGTCGACCCTGGATTCACAAGGCTGGGGCAGTAACTTCCACTTTACACCAAAAGCTCAAATACCCTGTCAAAGGGACGATTGTTACTGTGCAGAGTGAGGAGGAATACATGGTTAGTCACTTGAATTCATTCCGGTATATCGAGATGGACAGGGAGTTTATTGAAACCCCCTTTCAGCATTTTGAGGAAGTACCTCCAGTGTTGGCATCAGCTGAGGCAGTAGTTGAAGAAGATTTTCCGTTGAAGATGGCGTCCTTGAAGGATGCCCGGGCTGTAATCGAGAAAGGCAATTGTGCAAACTGGGGTCAGCTTCCTGACTTCACTCAAAAGAACGACAAGTTTGGGCTGGGCTTTACTGCAGAGGCTCAGAGGGCTGTGTGCAAGGAAAAGATCAGAAAGGCTCCAGTGTTCATCTCCAACCCAAGGGTGAATGCTATTTAGGAGGATGTAGAGGAAGCAGAGTTTGACAGTTGGATCTACCCGACTACTAGCAACGGACCAAGCAACTGGACGGCAAAGGATTTTACACCTATCACATTTGTCTCGCAGTAATTATTTCTTTTGATTTTCAATTTGTAACAAACAATCTGTTAAAACTTTATTGGCTCGGTGTCCTACCCGGGGAATCGTAGCTCCATTTGTGAGGGCTTTTTGTATGACATTTCCATATATCATCAATCAAAACATTGGACGTTTGTTGCATTTCAAATCTTGTGCTCTTTTCTTTCTGTGTTATATATTGCAAAACAGCTATATTTACACACACCCACTTATACAGGTTTCAATCCACTCTGGATCTCACTGGTAACAGCTCTGCTACCGCCAGTTATGACTTCGAGAATCCGATCAACTTGGCCGAAGACGAAGGTGAAGATGATTGCGAAGTGCCTGGTGAACTCGCAAGACTGCTACTCCAGGAAGAGAGGGCTATTCAACCACATGAAGAGCCGATGGAAACAATTAACCTAGGTACTGAGACAGATAGGAAAGAGGTCAAGATCGGTGCCAATCTAGAGCTCGGCGTGAAGCAACGATTGATCCAGATGCTACATGATTACATGGAGATATTTGCTTGGTCCTATGAAGACATGCCTGGTTTGGATGCCGACATTGTAGTTCATCACCTGCCAACTAAGGAAGACTGCCCTCTGGTAAAGCAAAAGGTCCGCCGTATGCGCCCAGAGATGTCTGAAAAGACCAAGGCTGAAGTTATGAAGCAATTCGACGCCGGGTTTCTAGCAGTAACTTCTTACCCTCAGTGGGTTGCCAATGTGGTGCCAGTGCCGAAGAAGGACGGTAAAGTCAGAATGTGTGTCGACTACATGGACTTGAACAGGGCCAGCCCCAAGGATGATTTTCCTCTACCTCACATCGACGTTCTTGTCGACAATACTGCTCAACACAAGGTGTTCTCCTTCATGGATGGTTTTTCAGGGTATAATCAGATCAAGATGGCTCCGGAGGATATGGAAAAGACTACCTTTGTGACTCAGTGGGGCACCTTCTGCTACAAGGTCATGCCATTCGGGTTGAAAAATGTTGGGGCAACCTATCAACGTGCCATGGTTGCTTTATTTCATGATATGATCCATCATGAGATTGAGGTATACGTTGATGACATGATTGCAAGGTCTCAAACTGAGGAGGAGCACCTTGATCATCTGAGGAAGCTGTTTGACCGACTAAAGTTATACAAGCTGAGATTGAATCCCAACAAATGCACCTTTGGGGTGAGGTCCGGAAAATTGCTAGGTTTCATTGTAAGTGATAAAGGTATTCAGGTGGACCCTGCCAAGGTAAAAGCCATACAAGAGATGCCAACTCCAAAGACAGAGAAAGAAGTCAGAGGCTTCCTAGGACGACTGAATTACATTGCCCGATTCATCTCGCATCTGACTGCTACTTGTGAGCCAATCTTCAAATTACTGAAGAAAGATCAAGTAGTACGCTGGAACGATGAATGTCAGGCTGCCTTTGAAAAGATAAAGGAATATCTCCAAGAGCCACCCATTCTTATGCCACCAGTGGAAGGAAGACCTCTGATACTATACTTGACAATGCTTGATAATTCAATGGGGTGTGTGCTGGGGCAGCATGAAGAGTCTGGACGAAAAGAGCACACTATCTATTACTTGAGCAAAAAGTTTACCGACTGTGAGTCTCGTTACTCACTGCTTGAGAAAACTTGCTACGCTCTAGTATGGGCTGCTCGCCGGCTGAGACAGTATATGCTGACTCACACTACTTTATTGATTTCAAAGATGGATCCCATCAAGTACATATTTGAAAAGCCTGCTCTGTCTGGAAGAATAGCGAGATGGAAAATGATCTTAACAGAATATGACATCCAGTATACAACTCAGAAAGCAATTAAAGGAAGTGTACTGGCAGATCATTTGGCACACCAACCTGTGGACGATTACCAATCATTGAACTTTGATTTTCCAGACGAAGACATCATGGTGGTAACCGACTGTGAAGTACCTGGACCGGATGAAGGACCTGAGGAAGGATCCCGATGGTCTATGCATTTTGACGGAGCCTCCAATGCTTTGGGTAACGGTGTCGGCGCTGTAATCATATCTCCCAAAGGAACTCATACTCCACTCACCGTCCGATTGTGTTTCAACTGCACCAACAACATGGCAGAATATGAAGCATGTATCATGGGTTTACAAGCTGCAATCGACTTAAGGATCAAATTTCTGAGTGTCTTCGGAGATTCCGCTCTCATGATCAATCAGATCAAAGGCGAGTGGGATACAAAACACCCAAATCTTATTCCTTACAAGGAGTATGTGTTGACCTTGCTTCCCCACTTTGAAGAGATAACTTTTGAGCACTTCCTAAGAGAGGAGAATCAGCTGGCGGACGCACTAGCTACGATGTCTTCAATGTTCAAAGTTAAATGGGACAATGAGGCTCCCCGGATCATTATATGGAAGTTGGACGAACTGGCATACTGCTGCAATCTTCAGGCTGAAAAGGTGACTGAAAAACCCTGGTATCATGAGTTGAAGAGGTATTTGGAAGCTCAGGAATACCCTGAAGGTGCATCTGTCAATGACAAGAAGTTCATGAGAAGGTTTGCGGCGAAATTCTTTCTGAGCAACATCATTCTCTACAAACGGAATCATGATTCAACTCTACTACGTTGTGTGGATAAGGCTGAAGCAGAGAGGATCATGATAGAACTGCATGAAGGTACATTCGGAACACATTCCAGTGGACACACTATGGCTAAGAAAATCCTTCGGGCAGGATATTTCTGGTCCACAATGGAAGCCGATTGTTACCAACACTCTCGAACTTGTCACAAATGCCAGATCTATGCTGACAAGGTCCATATTCCTCCGGTTCCTCTGAACGTCCTGACGGCACCTTGGCCTTTTGCAATGTGGGGCATTGATATGATCGGTGAGATCCGATCGACGGCATCCAATGGGCATCACTTCATCTTAGTGGCGATCGATTACTTCACGAAGTGGGTTGAGGCAGCTTCCTACGCAACGGTAACCAAGAGCGTCGTGGCACGTTTCATCTGACATAATCTGATCTGTCGATACGGTGTTCCGGAAAGAATCATTACGGACAATGGTACAAATCTCAATAACAAAATGATCACTGAGCTTTGCGAACAATTCAAGATACAGCACCACAACTCTTCTCCCTACCGGCCGAAGATGAATGGGGCTGTAGAGGCAGCTAATAAAAATATCAAGAAAATTGTGCAGAAGATGACAGTGACCTATAAAGATTGGCACGAGATGTTACCGTTCGCTCTTCATGGGTACCGTACCTCAGCAAGGACGTCAACCGGGGCAACTCCTTTCTCCTTGGTCTATGGCATGGAGGCAGTCTTGCCAATTGAAGTCCAGATACCCTCTCTCCGAATAATGAAGGATGCAGATCTGAGTGAAGATGACTGGATCCAGACTCGACTTGATCAATTAAACCTGATTGACGAAAAGAGACTCGCCGCTATCTGTCATGGTCAGACGTATCAAAAACGCATGATCAGGGCATTTAACAAGAAAGTCAGACCACAAGAGTATCAAGTTGGGGACCTGGTAATCAAATGCATCATCCTTCCTCAAAGTGATCCCCGGGGAAAATGGACCCCTACATACGAAGGGCCATTTGTGGTTAAGCATGTGTTCTCATGAGGAGCCATGATCCTAACCACCATGGATGGTGACGACCTTCCTCACCCCGCCAATGCAGACATAGTGAAAAGATACTACGCATGAATAAAAGACCCGCTAGGTTGACATACCTAGGCAAAAATAAGGGCTTCCCGGCGAACCAAAAGGGTTCGGGCAAAAATAAGGGATGAAATGAAAAAAAATCTGTACACCCGGCAAGTCGAAAACCTGAAAAGGCGGCTTGGGCAAAAACGGGTATCCCGGTGGACTGAAAACCCGAAAGGGCGGTCCAGGCAAAAGTTAGGGATAAAGCGTAACACTATGTCTTATTGGATCACTTCACATCCGGAATTCGGTATCAACTATTTGGCTCAGATTTCGGCATCGACCAATCAGCTTCATCTTCGACCAAGCAGCAAAGCGATGAGACGCTTGGAGACATAAAGGCGATAGCAGAGTTGGAACCCAGTGGGATTGTTCACATAGCTGTTTTGTTTTCTTTTCAAAATTGTAAATTCTGTGATTAGTCGGCGGCGTCCTCTTACTAGGATGTCAGCCTCTTGTACAAAGACGCCTATTCACAAGCAAAATTCAAATCAATACAAATTCACTTGTCCATACAAATTGTCATTGTTTTTCCTTTTTCTGTTTTGTCTTGCAAAAAACGTCCAATGTTCATTTTTGATATATGCATTTGACATTAAATTGCTGATTCATAAATATTTGCATATGAAACGAAAGATTAATTACAGGTGACATCAGAAACAGGGGAAATGTGGAGTTGTCTAATGCAGTCTGGTTGCTTTGTCCGCCAAGGTACCAAGGTAGATTCTACTGAAGAATGTGACCAAACCATCTCAACACCCCGCAGAGTAAGACAAGATTCAGCAATACCTTCTCCAAGCGGAGTTGATTCCCCGTCAATCCTGAAAAAGCACAAAATTCCCCGGCGGGTCTTAAAGCTCATCCCCAGTAGGTTCTGGAAGCTTGTTCCCTGCAGGGTACGGACGTCTCTCCCGAGCTTTATTCAAAGTTATTCCTCACAAGGGCTTATAACTGGGTTATCCTCAGCTAATTGCCACGGAAGATCGCCTTCGGCAAGGTTCTTTCAATCCCCGGCGGGAGTCCACCTTTGGTATTCCCCAGCGGAGTTTATCATCATTATCCCCAGCGGAATCCATCATTGAAGTCCTCAGCGGGCCTCTCGTCCAAACTTCAGCAAAATATCTCTTCCACATAGCGACTTACCGGCCGGTCGTCAAGGATTTATTTTCCTAAGACGAAGTTACATTCATAAACATTTCACATTTTCATACATCTTGCTTACATACATGATAAAATGCATACAACACTATCTCATGTTGAACATCATGACATCATGCATGTCATACATCATGACATTGCGTACAACTTATGTTTTTGCCTTTTCAGGGAAAAAGACAATCCCAAAGACAACTACCTTCAACTGTCACAATTCCAGATTCGATACCTGTATCTAGCCAGGGCACATCTGAGAGTGATCAGTTTCCAGACTCGATTCCTGTATCTAGCCAGGGCACGTCTGAAGAGTTCGAAGATTCGATTGTTGTATCCAGCCAGGGCACATCTATCAACTACAACATTTCCAGATTCGATTCCTGTATCCAGCCAGGGAATATCTGTTGACCACATTTCCAGACTCGACTCCTGTATCTAGCCAGGGCACGTCTGAAGAGTTCGAAGATTCGATTCCTGTATCCAGCCAGGGCATATCTGTTGACCACATTTCCAGACTCGATTCCTGTATCTAGCCAGGGCACGTCTGAAGAGTTCGAAGATTCGACTCCTGTATCCAGCCAGGGCACATCTGTGAGCAACCGATTGTAGATTCGATACCTGTATCTAGCCAGGGCATATCTGCATGAGGAGATTGAAGATCAAACACCTATAAAAAGCCAGGAAAACATCTGTCTTTCTCAAATACATAAGTTTTCGCTAAGGAATCCCTTATGCGATCAACACTTCCAAATGGCATCTATAAGCCCATTCCCGACAAAGTTCCGTTACATTTTCAGATGGCATCTATAAGCCCATCTCCCTATCCACCACCTCTCTAAATGGCATCTATAAGCCCATTCCCGACATCACTTTGCTGATACTCCAACATGCGAGTGCAAATTTCCGGGCACTCTAGTGTCCAATCTCCTTTTACCCTCGAGTCACGAAAGGCAAACTTGCCAATCTAACTCTTCAGGTTCAAGAAGATTGAACAGGGGCAACTGTTGTATCCCAAAATTTGCCCTCCCATTTCCTCAAAATTTTCTCATCACAAAATCCTTGAAGATCAAGATCCAGTTAGGGTTTCCTCTGCTCAAGACTTCTCCTTGCACTGTGGACCCAAATTAGGGCTTGTGTTTGCACAAAGATATTTTGACCTAAAATGCCTAGGATGACTTTCATGCTTCATGTTGGACTCCCAAGTTTATCCATACCAAGTTTCAAGTCTTGATTCCAAGTTTTGCCCAGTCAATTGGACAGATGACCTAGAAATCAGCTGTATTGGGGAAAAAGTCAACTGTGGCCAATTGACAGTCAAATCTCATGAAAATTGACCCACATCAACATTATGAACTCACATGAACCATTTGATCAAGTTTGGATCACAATTCCACAAGAAATTTGATCAGATCACCAAAAGGGCAAAATGGTCATTTTTAGGATTTTGACTGCACAAGGGTAATTTTTGACTGTTTGACCCAACCAATGGCAAACCAAGCTCACATATGGACTCAAGGACCCCATGGAATTATCTTGACATGCTCAACAAACTCAAAAGATCCCAAATACACAAGATTGATAGTTGAATTTCCCAGTCAATTGATCAATTTTGACTGTATACTGAAAAGTCAAACTTTGACTTTTTTGTCAAAATCAAGAGTCAAGATTCATTTTTCATCAAAACATGCCAAATCATGAAACTTGTTCATCAAGAAACCAAGAAATGCAAATTAGGGTTTGAAATGGGAATTTTTCATAACTTAGAATTTTTCTAAGTTATGGAAAACCCTAATTTTTTCCCAACTTTGCCCCACTTTCTCATCAAGATTCATTTGGATTCAAACAAAAGTCAAAACATGAAAGTTGTAGCTTGTTGCATAATCTACAACTTTGATTCACAAAGTTTTCCCAAATGAAGCTTGTATCTCAAGTTACAAATTTTTGAATAAGGGCACTAAACCATTCTTAACTTAGTGAAAATTTGACCCTTTTGACAAGGTTTTCTACCTAACTTCAAGACCATTTTCCATACACTTCCACTTGGAATTTCAACTTGAACTTCAAAGATGGATTGTATTAAACATTCCAAGCTTTCCAAAATGTCCAAGAACTTCTCAAACAACCTCATGGTTAGGGAGAATCGAATTTTGCAAAATGGGAAAAAGTCACTTTTATTCTTGGTCATGAACATGTTCATAGCACTATGCATTTCAATCTCAGCATGCTTAAGCTACATTACAGGTCCTAAAACCCTTTGACACTCATAAATTTAATGCAAAACCATTGTGCCAAGTTGTTATTCTAAGCATTTGGACATTACATGGAGAATTAACCCTTAACTAGAAAAAGCATTATTTCCATTTTGAAAAAGTAGAACTTTATGTCAAGTTTGCAATCTAAGTGGTACAGTCCAAATCTTCTTGGCACAAGTTTGTGAGCAAATTGCACTAATCAAGGCCAATGTATGCAGCATAGTGTGAGGGTCTGTACAGGCTAGAATCATCAAGTGGCCATTGCTTGCTTCAAGTTCAAGTAAGATAGCATAACTTGTACCAATTCTCATATCAGCTTACACACACTAAAACAAACTTATCAAACACATTCCAAACATTGATCCTAAGCAAAAGCACGAGCCTTTCACTTCCAATCCCTCCCAAAACTCAGAATCACCTTGAAACTGCTCAAACAGAGCAACCTCTGCAGATTGAGCTCCAACTCTCAATCCTTTCAAGCATTCTTGCCCAAACCAGTTCATACACCTTCCCTACCATCTATGCAAGCTAACCAAAAGCTAAAACATGACCTGTAATCCCTCTAACTGGTTCCACCATTTTCACTTTTCTGATTTGCAGGTGGAGTGCTATAGCTCGATTCAAAAGGTTTCAAAGCAAAGTAACACTTGGAATAGTATCCTTGGACCTCAAGGAAGCTATACCAATCATCACTTTGCACTGAGAGCTTCTATATTGCCAGATAGAACTTCAACTGAACAGGTAAGTTTTTGAATTCGTATCTCCCTTATTAGGCATCATTAGCTTTAAGTTTGTGAATAAACAATGTTCTACTCATGCCACTGAACATGTACATGTTTTTACTTTTCATTTCTTTTGCTTGAGCTGTGAGAATTTAAGGTTTAAAAATGGCAGAAAATCTAGGTTAGGATTTGGGGGAGAAGAAATTCTCCCTCATCTTAGAGAGTTAGATCAAGTTCTGCATATGGTTGGATTCGTCTCTTGATGCTGAACACTTTTTATGTTATGAGTTTTCATTGAAAAGCCAGGAATCAGGAGTTAGAAGTTTGAGAAGAAGGGCGCGCGTTTTTGAACTGGTTTTGTCTGAAGGTTGAAGACAATGTCTTCTTGGGCTGGGCCTGAGTTATTTTCTTATTCGCACCACCTTTTTGGTTTTACACCCCCTGAGCCCATTTCATTCATTTTTTAATGTTTTTGACTTTTACTTTTTTTGATTGGTTCATTTATTTTTTCTCATAATATTAAAAATATAAAAATATTTTTTCTCACCATTTTTGAAATTATTAGGCATTTATTTGATTTTTCTTTTAGTTTGTACATAAATCAATAAATAAATATATATTTTTTTATTCTACTAAAATAGTGTAAATATATTTTTTATACATTTTATTTTTGTTTTACTTTCTGAAAATATTTTATAGAAAAATTACTTTTTTTATTTAATATTAAATATTACTAATTTGTCTATATAATACATATTTAATGAATAATACACATATATATATAAATATATATATATATATATATATATATATATATATATATATATATATATATATATATATATATATATATATATATATATATATATATATATATATATATATATATATATATATATATATATATATATATATATATATATTTATTAATACACTTAGGATAAAAATACTAAATATACACATATTTTTATTTTTATTAATATTTAACACTAAAAAGACATTTTTATAAATATACTATATTTTATTTTATTTTTGTATGTAAATAGTAAATATATATGAATTAATTGATTAATATCCCTTTTTGATTAAAAATTAGGGTTTTGCCCTAAAATTGAAAATACTCCAAAAATAATACCTTTTTATTTCTCTTTTTTATTTCACATAAATAATATTCTTTTTTACACATAAAAATTCTTTTTTACATTTTTTGCATATTTATTTCAATTTCCATTTAATTACACAATTATTTGTCTTGTAAATATTTAAAGAAAATGATGTAATAGTTTTAGGTTTAAATTCCTTGTCAAAATCCCCATTCGAACATTTGTACCCCCTTCCCATATATGGTTTTGTAATAGCTTAGTAAATTTATTTTCGCAATTTACCGCTTTCAATTATACCATGGTTAGACCTAGGGTTTGCATGTACATAAAATCAAACGCTAGATAACCTAATACAAGACAAATACATGAAATCAACACACAAATCACACTTGCACCCCCTAGGGTATTCCACTTGTTGCCTTTCAAAATTGGGCCATATTGCATGTTAGGTCTCTTTGGGCAAAACAAACAAATCAAATGATCATAGTCCCTCAATAACACTTTCAAAAATTTGCCTAAACAAATGATCAAGCCCCTTAAAGAAATTGCCCAAAGATACTTAGCACCATTGCAATTATGGTCTAAACGACGACCCATGCCCGTCCCTTTCACATCCTAACATGAGATTGTCCACCAAATGCAATGGTGGAACAAACTTATTAAAAGGGTTTAAAACATAGCAATAAAACTTTGAGAAATTTAGGAGTAGATAACCTCTTAGTTACTTGAATCAAAACTTGCAAAAACAAAACACTTGCCTATTTTCTAAACCACACATCACAACACCTTCAAAATAAATAAACTTTCAAAAACAAATGAAAACCTTTTCAAAAGACATACACCTTTGTATACATCCCCACATGGATCATTACAAAGGTTGCCACCACATTGGCTTCTTTTAAAAATATTTTCAAACCCACGCACACAAGCACCATTTCAAACAATTGGAAACAAAAGGCAAGTGATCCAAGCAAGTAACTAAGAGCCCATGGATAACCATGGATAGAAAGGGTGCTAATACCTTCCCTTTCTATAATCTACTCCCCGAACCCAAGAAAACATCTCAAAAGGTTTTTGCTGTGCTTTTTAAACCTTTCCTTAGGATAAAATAAAAAGTCGGTGGCGACTCTTGCTCAACCGAAACATTTGCAAATACAAACGTAAAATCTCAAGTCAGTTCTCCCACCGTATCACAAAGGGCTTCTTCTCGGTGCTTGATGAAGCACCCTTCTGTGTATTCTCAGCCTTAATACCAGCCTCAATCCTCTCACCGGTAAAAATAAACTCTGTAAATCCAGACGAAGAGCTTCCAATTAAGTGGTTGAAAAATGGACCAGACAGGGTCCCCAAAAACATATCAACTAGCTCTCGATCAGCCAAGGGTGGTTGTACTCTTCCGGCGAGGTCCCTCCACTTCTGAGCATAATATTTGAATCCTTCACCCGTTCCCATTAACATACCCTGGAGTTGGGTACGCGTGGGAGCGAGGTCGGAGTTGTACTGATACTGCCTATAGAATGCAGTAGCCAAATCTTCCCAACTGCGGATACTGGCTCCGTCTAACTGATAGAACCACTCAAGATGAGTCCCTGAGAGACTGTCTTGAAAGAAATGGATCCATAAGTTCTTATCAGCGGTGTACAGCTGAATCTTTCTTACATATGATCGGAGGTGCAGCTTCGGACAAGAAACCCCGTCATACTTAACAAAGGATGGTGCCTTGAATTTATGGGGAATCACTACCCCAGATGATAGACCCAGATCACCAAAGTTCAGACCAGGCACTTTCTGAACTTCCATTGCACTCAACCGGTCTTCTAGTTGCTTGTATCTATCCCGTTGTACCCCAAATTTTGACCTAAGATACCATCTCCCATCTGCATCATTCGCATTGCAAGGGTTTTGACCTATTTTTATCAAATTTTCAAAGCAGTGTAAAAATTCATAACTTTTTCGAGTCGGGAGCTGTTTATTCGTTGAACGCTAAATTTATTAACTGATCAAGACTTAAATGACGTTTATTAATTATTTATTATCTTAAATTTAAATAATTGAAATCTATTTTCAATTGTTATATAATTTAAAGACTTATGAATAATGAAATAAACATTTGAGGATGGGTTTATTAATTGGTCAACAATGATTATTTAATTCTTTATCATTCTAAGTTAAATAATTAAAATTATATTTTTAATTATTATAATTTAGAATATTATGAATAATGAATTAAATAATTGAAATTGTTAATTGGTCAATGATGTTTATTTATTTGTTTATCATTCTGAATTTTAATAATTGGATTTGATTTTCAGTTATTATATAATTTAAAGAATTATAAACAATAAATAAATAATTGGAAAGAAAAAGAATTAATTGGGAAATAATAGAATTTTATTCACTTTATTCTATTTATTACAATTGTCATTTAAATATTGTGTTATTACAAAATATTTATAATGGCAATTACATAAATGCTTAAGGTAAAATAAAAAGCTATTTTCCTAAATTCTAAATCTTCATCATCTCTCCAATTGCTCATTTGATTTCTTTTTTTACCTGCAAACAATTAAAAGAAAAGTCAGAATTGAATAAATAATTAAAAGCAAAAATAAATTTAATGTTCATCATTAAAAGCAAACGGCTGGAATCAGTTTACCTTTTTTGCAAATCACGGGATTTCTCCCGGTTCACAAAAAAGGAGGAGTTTTTATTTTTCATAAATGAATGCACAATTTTGAAACATGCACAAATTCATTTTATTTTCAAAACTGCATAATTAAAATTAATTGCATTTTTTAAAGTCCAATGCATATTTCAAAATATACACAGCATACAAAGTCCATGCATAATTTCAAAACAGCATATGCAAGGTACACAACAAAAGCCAACGTAACTATGCAGCCATATAGGAATAAGTAAAACATAGGCTCCCATGCAAGACAAAGAGAATTATGCAGTTTCAAAACAATTTTATGCAAGCAACATATATTTCGTTTTTCATCATGTTCCAGCCTATGCCTTTTCAGAACAGAAGTACAATACATCATTTCTATGTATCAAGTGTACCCATGAGAGGGAAGAGGGAAAGAAATATGGTTTTGCAGGTTTTGATTAGGCAGAAATGGATACAAAACAAAATGCAGCAGTAACACAGTAAGAGGAAAGAAGCACAAAAGGGAATACAACAAACTGTATGAAGCAACATTGTGCAGAAGACCTCCAGCTATAACGTAAACCTGAGCCATCAAACACAAAAAAATGCCAAGCAATTGATATAAGAAAACCAAAACCCCTTCAAGAAGCAGGGTTCACAACCTATACCAAAAACTACCAAAGCAAAAGCCATTTTCTCAAACATTGCCTAAACCACAAACTGCATAAACCATTTCAAAGCCTCAAGCTTTAAAACCTCAATCACCCAAACCTGCTACCTAAAAAAAAAGACATAACCATATCAAACCATCATGGTCTAAAACCAAAAGCCAGAAACCGTAGCCTGCTGTAAAACCTGCAAGCCATTTCAAAGCATTGCCTAAACCATAAACTTGTAACCATATCGAACCTCCATGGCCTAAAACCGAAATGCCAAAACCTGCATATTGCTAAACCACATATCCTGCCATAACCATATCAAACCTTATGGCCAAACACAAAAACCAGTAGGAGCCTACTGTCATAAACCAATCCTGCCTATACCAGTTACAACCATCAAACCTACTGTCCAAACCATTTCAAAAAAAAAACAGTAAAACCTGGTACTGCATTATCCAAACATAACCAAAACCATTTTCCAAACCCACAAAAGCCTCAGACTGGATCATCATAGGCAATCAACTGAAAGCAACAGTGGCAAGAGAAGAAGAGGAAAAAGCATGCAATCAAAGGTAACTTAATTCAAGGCAACAGCGAAGCAGACGAAAGATAGCAAGAGAAAGAAGGTTTTGTTTTCAGGGACTTTCATCATTAAACAAAGTAGATACAGAATACCAGTAATCTGAAGCCAGCCCGCAACGCCGTTTTCCTTGCCGCTCGAGCCTCCATAACATCTCTCTCTTCCTCCATTAAAGGTAGCTTTGTTCTTCCCTTTTCTTTTTACCAACTCAACAAATCATGTAAGAAAAAAACGAAGTCAGGATCAAATAACATCAAATCGTCACATGTAAAAATCATAACTTAATGTGAATCATCACCTCTTCACCGTTTCGTGGAGCGACGCATGGGGAAAGAGATGTTGGTAGCTCGGGCGAAAGCAAGTCAGAGGCGGACAAGGGAGAACTCAGGCGAGGACGATCGAAGAAGAACGCGAAAGCAAAGAAGACGAAGTGAGGATCCATGAGCGCCGCTCTGTAAATCAAATCCCTAATCCCATTCTCAGCCAACTAACAAACCAAGTTAACCCTAAAACAAATTGCAAAACGTGTGGGCCTCACCCCTCTTTCGCCTAAGCCCTTAAATTGCTTGTTTACCCCTTTTTTAATTCTGGATACCTTCTTTCTATCTTTGTTTCTTTAGCCCCTTTTTTAGAGTTCATTAGACTTAATTAATAAGAGGTGTTTTTTTAATTAAAACATTTTAAATAATTGAATCAATTTTCTTAGTTAAACTCTAGGATTAATTTAATAATTTTAAATATTCCATTTTAAATTAGAGTTAGGTTAATAACCTTTTAAGTTTTAATTAATTTAGTTATTTAATAATTCTAAAAAAATAATAACCTTTTATATTAATATCAAAACATAAAAAATAGAAACATAAAAACTTAAAAACATTTTATTCCCCTTAATTAATTCTCAATGCCTTCATCCATATGAAAAATACGTAAAAAATGAAGAAACAATTAAAACATTTTCTTTTCATATATTAAACAAAATCATATAAAAATGCATGTTCACATTTAATTGTTGTGTGTCATTATCCGTATAATTTTCTGTCAAATATTCCATCTTTTATTTGATTATTCTGTTTGCGCCAATCCAAGGGAATTGTCTAATTTTTTGTCGACTTCATGTCATCAAAGAACATCGTGCGAATACCCTCATTTCATTAAAACTTAGGATAATTTTCCTAAATATCCAATTTCTCCAAAACTCACACCTTTTAAGTCAAAACTTCGACATTGGATCGTCGCATCTTCAAAAACCCGTCCGTACCCTTTTTCGTCCAAAACGATTTATTTTTAATCAAGCAATCAATTTTTAGATAAACAGATATTTCAAAAGGTTCCTATAGAGTACTATAGATGCATTGGGTGCTAATACCTTCCCACTGTATAACCAACCCCCGAACCATAGATCTCTTTTCAAAAACGCCTTGTATTTTTTATTACTTTTAAAAGTATTATTTACATTGCATATTTAGGGTTTTATTTCGCTCTTTCCCCTTTTCCCTTGGAAACAATAAAGCGCGGTGGCGACTCTTGCTTTTGTGAGACGAATTAATCAATAATTCGATCTCCGATTTACCCCGCTACATTTTTTATCGCTACAGAATTGGCGACTCTGCTGGGGAAAGATTGACCTCTTGCTGGTCCATCCCTAAGTGGGTTAAGCCTAATTTGTCTTATCTGTTTATTATTATTTGTTTTGTTTGATTATGTGTTTAAATTGGGGTTGTTTGGGTTTTTTGCAAAGGACGAATCCTATACCCGGATTAAGTAACACTTAAGGAATAGGACGGGCGGTATAGTCATGTTAACTTTGAGGGAGTAATCCCGAAGAAGGAGGCATGAGATCCCCCACTCAATGGAAGGCCCTCTTGAACTTAATATTTGTTTACCGAGTAATCGGGAAGACGTTATTATTTTCGACCTAGGAGCCCAAGAAGTTGAGGATCGTAGAACCCTAACCCATCTTGGCCTTTTTAGGTGTAGCGCGGAGACTATAACGGAGTAATTCGGAAGTAGTTGTTACGCGATGCTACGCTCGGACGAGTTTCTCTTGAGAATATTGCTAATTATTGAGTAATCAAGACGTTGGTAATATCCGAAGGAGGAATGTAGACTCTGGGAACTCTTAGAACCATGTCTTACAGGTGTGATCGAACCGTTAGTACCTACCTTTGGGTGGGCTTTACCCTCGACTCCATGCTGAACGTTGAACCTTTGAACACCATGTTTGCAAGTTTGTGTGTGACTGTTGCATTATCATTCATTCATGCATTCATTAACATCTTTATAAAAAAAAAACTTGTTTTTCAAGGAACTTCGGAATGGTTTTTGCAGACATCTTAGGTTATTATGGAACTTGGAAGGAGAAATACTCGAAGCTTTAGTTTCAAGGAGCCTGAGATTGAAGAACTGAAGAGTTTGATTCCGAAGATCGAGAGTTCGACGGATTTTCAGAAGAAATATGGGTCCATCATACCGCTCATGAAGCGCAAGATGAAGAAAGGCATCCTCAACACGTTGGTTCAGTTCTATGATCCCTTGTACCGATGTTTCACCTTTCCGGATTACCAGTTGATGCCCACTTTAGAGGAGTACTCCTATATTCTTAGTTTGCCGATCGCCGACCGCGTTCCTTTCTCTGGATTAGAAGAGGAGCCCAAATCTCACGAGATAGCAGCTATCACCCACTTAAAAAAGTCAGAGGTAGAGGAGAACATGACTACGAAAGGAGGAATCCGAGGTTTGCCGGTGCAATTTTTGTTGAAGAAAGCTCGCCACTTTGTTGAGACAAAGGATACTGTTGCCTTCGAAGACGTGTTTGCTTTACTTGCATATGGTCTATTCTTATTCCCTAACGTTGATAGGTTTGTGGATATCAACGCCATCAGAATTTTCCTGATTGGAAATCCGGTCCCTACGCTGCTAGGGGATACATATTACTCCATCCACCTTCGAAACTCTTATCAAGGAGGGATGATTATTTGTTGTGTACCGTTGCTGTATCAGTGGTACGTCTCGCATCTACCTGGGTCTGATGCTTTCTGGGATCTCGAGAAGGAACCGCATTGGGCGCCAAAGATTATGGCTCTCACTCATTTCGACATTGACTGGTATAATCGAGTTTACCACGACGTGGAGATCATTGATAGCTATGGTGCTTTTCCTAACGCACCTCTTCTCGGTACGAGGGGTGGAATCAACTACAACCCTGTTCTAGCGCGCCGTCAGTTCGGGTACCCGATGAGAGATAAACCAAACAACATCCATGTGAGTGGTTTCTTTCTTCAGGAAGGACAAGATCATCAGGCTGCTAAGAGGGAGATCGAAGGAGCTTGGCGCCACATCCACAGGAAAGGGAGAGATATGCTGGGACATAGAGGTGCCGTTTCTTTGGAGCCTTACCTACAGTGGGTCCGTGCTAGGGCTTCTGCTCTCAAGATGCCCTATAAACTTGAGAAACCTTTATTCCCTGCCATTGCACCATCATCTGTTGTTATCCCTATCGCGGATGTAGGAGAATATCAAGGAAATCTGGCTAGGATGAAGTCCGAGAGGGATGCTTTGAAGGAAAAGTACCATATGTCTGAGTATGAGAATCGAGTCCTGACTCGACAGTTAAAAGAGAAGGAGGAGTTACTGCTTATTCAAGACGGCCGGTTTGTTGACCATGATGAGAAGCTTTGTCAGAAGGATGCCTTGCTGAAGAAGTATGCGAGTGAAAGGAAGAGAAAAAGGGAAGGTTCGGTAAGCGTGGCTCTCGTTCCTAATCCGCAGGAAGAAATCATCGATCGACTGATAGATGAGAAGAAAGTGATGGAAGACTTTTATGAAGAAAAGATCAAGAAGCTCCGGTTACAGCTGGTGTTTGGTCCTTCATCTGAGGATTCCGAGTGACCTTTAGCTTTTAGTTTGTTTTATTGATGTCATTTTGTAAAACTATGTAAAAGGGCTTCATGTTCCGAAGTTGTAATTTATTGTTTTATTATGGGCTTCATGCTCCGAAGTTGTAATTTATTGCTTTATTTTAGATTTCATATTGTAAAATTGTAACTTATCACTTCATTATGGATTCCACGTTTCGAAGTTGTAATTTATTTCTTTTATTATTGGATTTGTTATCCCAAAGTTGTAATTTACTATTTTTGATATTCCAAATTGTAAGTTGTAATTTATCGCTTTCGATTAATGGATTGAGTTTTTGTTGTTCCAAATTCCTTTACCATTGATGTATGCAAAATTATCAAAGTTCCTTGAAAAACTTTTAAAATGAGTCATCATTTGCATCGCCGTCATGCATCATTCCACATTCCACTTCACATGTTTTCCGGAGTCTTACCCTTGTTCTTTTTCCACTCCCAAAGGTTGTCAAGCTGTCTCACCGATACGACACTCGGGCCAATCGTCAAAAGAAAATGGAAGATTTGGAACAGGAAAATCATGAGCTTCGTGGGGAAGTCGCTACACTTCGTGTCGAGATGGAAAAGTTAACTGCGTTAGTAGAAAGTTTGGTGGCTGTTCAGAATCAGCCATCGACTACAGCTGCCGAGATTCAGACTTCAACTCCAGTGGTTTCTGAGATTGTCACAGTTCCTGCCTCCGTGACTCAAATCAACTCTCCGCTTCAACATCAGATGCCGAAAGGTTTTTCGTGGGGAATGCCTTACAACTTTGTGCCAGAGGGGTATCAGCCTGCCGTACAACCTTTATTTCAAACTGCTTTGTCTCTTCCTCAACCAGAGACAACTGCCATGCCGCCAGTAATTCCGTCTGTAACACCTTTTCCGCAACCGATTATGACGACCGTTGCTCCTGTGGTCCACTCCGTGCCTTACTTGAATAAACCTACTTATCCTGCCGAGCCTGCTGAAAGTTTGGGTCTCTTTGATAGAATGGAAGAATTTCAAGATCAATTCCAGGAAATGCAGAAGGAGCTTAGAGCATTAAAAGGGAAGGATTTGTTTGGGAAGAATACACATGACCTTTGTTTAGTTCCGAACGTCAAGATTCCAGCAAAATTCAAAGTGCCAGACTTTGAGAGATATAAAGGTGATTCGTGTCCTAGAAGTCATTTGACAATGTACGTAAGGAAGATGTCTACGTATTCCGATGATCATGACTTCTTGATTCATTACTTTCAAGATAGTTTGACGGGTGCTGCTCTAAAGTGGTATATGGGTTTAGACAGTATTCGGATCCGTAACTTTAACGATCTTAGTGAAGCCTTTGTCTATCAGTACAAGTACAACGTTGACATGGCGCCAGACTGGGATCAACTCCGGGCGATGTCACAGAGAGACCGAGAATCTTTTAAGGAGTACGCCCAGAGGTGGCGTGAAATCGCTGCTCAAATCTATCCACCTCTGGAGGAGAAGGAGATGACCAAGATATTTTTGAAGACTTTATGGTCTTTTTACTATGAAAGAATGATAGCCAGCGTGCCCAGTGACTTCACCGAAATGGTAAGCATGGGCATGCGGTTAGAGGAAGGGATTCGTGAAGGGAGTTTGGTTAAAGAAGGGAGTCCGTCTAGCAGTGTTAAGAAGTTTGGGAGTGTGTTCCCGAAAAGAAAAGAGTAGGATGTTAGCGCTTTGTTTCCAGGTAGGCCTAGGAGAGGTTACTCTCACGTTGCGGCAGTCACTCCGGCTGTCCGCCCAGCTTTGATGACCCCAGCTCATCAAACCCCACCACCTCAACAACGGCCTTTTCAGCAGCAGCCTCGACAACAGGTTTATCCATTCAACAATCAGAACCGTTCACCCAGAAAACCGCAGTTCGATGCCATTCCTATGACTTACACTGAATTGTTCCCTGCTCTTATCAGAAAGAATCTCATCACGACAAAGCCTCCTCCTGTCGCACCGAACAGTGCTTCTCCGTGGTACAAGGCGGATCAGTTTTGTGAATATCATCAAGGGTCGCCGGGGCACAACCTTGAGAATTGCTTTGCTCTGAAGGCGGACATACAGAGATTAATTAAGAATGGTATCTTGTCTTTCAAGGATGTTAATCCAAATGTTAGAGATAATCCTTTGCCTCGACATGGGGCAGCTTCAGTGAATATGGTGGAAGGTTGTCCGGGGAAGTTTCAAGTTTTTCAAGTTGAACACGTAAGAGAGTCGTTGGTCAGGTTACATCAGAGTTTGAGAAGACTTGCCTTTGTTAGGCACCAGCATGATTATGATGTTTGTGAGTTTTGTTCAAGAGAGGATGATTGTCCTATCGTGAAGGAGGATATTCAGAAGTTGCTAGATCAGAGAGTTATCACTATTACCTATGACCGAAATCCGGAGGATGAAGTGAATGTTATCATACCACAATTCAATTTGCCTGAATCAATAGAGATTGCTTACAATAGTCAGACTGCGCCTGTTGATCCTTTGATTATTTACCCACCTGGCCCTGTGCCTCACAGCTCAGACCAAGCTGTACCGTATAAGTATAATGACACAATGATTGAGAATAGGGTAGAAGTCCCTATACCAACGAGACCGTATTTTGTTAACATTGATGATGTAAGTAGGGTTACGAGAAGTGGACGTGTTTTTGCAGCAGTACCTTTGAAGAGACCAGAAGTTCAAGTTAGGAGGCCCATACCGGCGGAGATTCCAGTAATAAATGTTGAACCAAGGGTTGAGATAGGCTGATCCAGTGAACCTATCCCTCACCCTGAGGATGATGAGATCCTGAAGCTTATCAAGAGAAGTGAATATAAGATCGTGGACCAACTTTTGCAAACACCTTCCAAGATTTCCTTGCTTGCTTTACTGAGAGATTCTGGTGCGCATAGAGAAGCTTTGATGAAGGTCTTGGATCAGGCGTTCGTGGATCATGATGTGACAGTTGATCAGTTTGATGGGATTGTGGGAAATATAACTTCGTGTAACAATCTTGGTTTCAGTGATGAAGAGCTCCCGGAGGAGGGGAGAAATCATAATATGGCTTTGCACATCTCAGTAAGTTGTGGGAATGATACCTTATCAAGTGTGTTGGTGGATACAGGCTCGTCGTTGAATGTGATGCCCAAGACTATGTTATCTCGGCTTTCATATCCAGGTGCTCCTATGAGGCCTAGTGGAGTAATTGTTAAAGCATTTGATGGCTCCAGGAAGACAGTTATTGGTGAAGTGGATCTTCCTATAGTGATTGGTCCCCATACTTTTCAAATCACTTTCCAAGTGATGGATATCCGTGCTGCCTATAGCTGTTTATTGGGTCGTCCCTGGATCCATGATGCCGGGGCAGTCACCTCTACGCTTCATCAGAGACTAAAATTTGTAAGGCATGGGAAGTTAGTGATGATTGGGGGGGAGTAAGCTATGGTGGTAAGCCATTTATCATCATTTTCTTTTATTGATGCGGACGAGGATGTTGGAACCCAGTTCCAGGGCCTTTCTGTTGCTAAGAGTACAGTAAAGAAGCAAGGGGCATCCATCTCTTCTTTTGAGGATGCGCGGCGAGTGGTGGAAAGTGGTTCGGCCGAAGGATGGGGCCAGGTGTTGACGTTACCCGAGAACAAGTCTGGGGAAGGTCTGGGTTTTCACCCAGTATCTGCAAGGGTCAAGAGAGAGGTGGTTATTCGTCCGATTCAAGAGGTTTTCCGAAGTGCAGGGTTTGTACATCCTGAGGTTGATGCTATCATAGATGATGATTCCGAGGAAGATTTGCCCGATTTTGTGACGCATGGATTGGCTTGCCAAAACTGGATAGCTGTTGATGTTCCCGTTGTTATGCATATTTCCGAGTAATGTTTCGTTTTGTTTTTCTTTGAAAAATTCGCTCTGCCCAAGGCGAAACGTATTTTGTGTCGGGCTATGAAAAATAATTCCTTTTGCTCTGCCCAAGGCAAAAGAGAAATGTCTGGGCTATTTGTTTCAAGTATTTCCCTTCGATAAATAAAATGTTATTTTGTCCACTACTGTTTTATTTTTCACTTTTTCGGGGAAATAGTAATGAAAATTAATTAATAACCTTTTGTTTTATTTGCGCAAATCGATTTCTAAAATAAAGCATAATCATATGTGCAGATTAATCCATGACTTAACCATCGAAAACAATGATCCTATGCCCTCTCCCAACTTTGAATTCCCTGTGTTCAGAGCCGAAGAAGAGGATGATGAAGAGATTCCTGTTGAGATTTCCCGTTTGCTTGAGCATGATGAGAAGGTCATTCAACCATTTGAAGAACCTTTAGAGTTAGTCAACTTGGGTGATGAAGAAGATAGAAAGGAAGTCAAAGTCGGAGCATTGCTTATCCCGGAAGTTAAAGAGAAAATGTTGGAGCTTCTCAAAGAGTATGTTGACGTGTTTGCTTGGTCCTACCAAGATATGCCAGGTTTGGACAATGACATTGTGGAACATCGTTTACCGTTGAGACCTGAATGTCCGCCGATCAAGCAGAAGTTGAGAAGGACTCGTCCCGACATGGCTGACAAGATCAAAGAGGAGGTTCAGAAGCAGATCAATGCAGGTTTCCTTGTTACATCGGTCTATCCTCAATGGTTAGCCAATATAGTGCCTGTTGCAAAGAAAGATGGTAAAGTTCGGATGTGTGTAGACTACAGAGATCTGAATAGAGCTAGTCCGAAGGACGACTTCCCATTACCTCACATTGACGTATTGGTCGACAGTACCGCCAAGTTCAAAGTCTTTTCTTTCATGGATGGTTTTTCCAGTTACAATCAAATCAAGATGGCACTGGAAGATATGGAGAAGACCGCTTTCATTACACCTTGGGGAACTTTCTGTTATCGGGTTATGCCGTTTGGTTTGAGGAATGTTGGTGCAACATACCAAAGGGCCATGACTGCTTTGTTCCATGACATGATGCATAAGGAGATCGAAGTGTATGTGGACGACATGATTGCATAATCACAGACTGAGGAAGATCACTTGGAGCATTTGTTGAAGTTGTTCCAGTGTTTGAGGAAGTACAAACTCCGTCTGAATCCCAACAAGTGCACTTTTGGCGTTCGTTCTGGAAGACTTCTGGGTTTCATTGTCAGTCAGAAAGGTATTGAGGTAGATCCTGATAAAGTCAAAGCTATTCGAGAAATGCCCGCACCCAAGACAGAAAAGCAAGTAAGAGGATTCCTTGGGAGACTGAACTATATTTCTAGGTTTATATCCCATATGACTGCTACCTGTGGGCCGATTTTCAAGCTTCTCCGAAAGAACCAAGGATGTGTGTGGACATAAGATTGTCAGAGAGCTTTTGATAGTATCAAAGAATATTTGCTTGAACCTCCCATTTTGATTCCTCCGGTAGAAGGAAGACCTTTGATTATGTACCTGACTATATTGGAAGACTCCATGGGATGTGTGCTTGGTTAACAAGATGAGACTGGAAGAAAGGAACATGCTGTATATTATCTGAGTAAGAAATTCACAGACTGTGAGTCTCGATACTCATTGCTTGAGAAAACCTATTGTGCTTTAGCTTGGGCTGCTCGCCGTCTGCGCCAGTATATGATTAATCACACTACTTGGTTGATCTCCAAAATGGACCCAATCAAGTATATCTTTGAGAAGCCCGCCTTATCTGGAAGGATAGCCCGTTGGCAGATGTTGTTATCTGAATATGACATTGAGTACCACACTCAGAAAGCGATCAAAGGAAGTATTTTAGCCGATCATTTGGCTCACCAACCAATTGATGATTATCAATCCATCAAGTTTGATTTCCCAGATGAAGATGTTATGTACTTGAAAGCTAAAGACTGTGAAGAGCCGTTACCTGAAGAAGGACCTGATCCTGAATCCCGTTGGGGTTTGATATTTGACGGAGCTGTGAATTCCTATGGAAATGGAATTGGGGCAATCATCGTCACTCCCCGAGGTACTCATATCCCGTTCACGGCGAGATTGGAATTTGACTGCACAAACAACATGGCGGAGTATGAGGCATGTATTATGGGTCTCGAAGAAGCAGTGGACCTAAGGATCAAGATTCTTGATATTTACGGAGATTCGGCATTGGTAATTAATCAAATCAAAGGAGAATGGGAGACTCGTCATCCTGGTTTGATCCCTTACAGAGACTATGCTAGAAGGTTGTTAACTTTCTTCAACAAGGTGGAATTACATCACATCCCTAGAGATGAGAATCAAATGGCTGATGCTTTAGCTACTTTGTCTTCAATGTTTCAAGTGAATGATTGGAACGACGTGCCTACAATCCGAGTTATGCGCCTTGACAGACCTGCTCATGTGTTCTCAGTAGAAGAGGTTATCGACGACAAACCGTGGTTCTATGACATTAAACGTGTTCTTCAAACTCAAGAGTACCCGCCTGGGGCATCCGGTAAAGATAGGAAGACGTTGAGAAGATTAGCAAGCAGTTTCTTTCTCAACGAAGAAGTTTTGTATAAGAGGAATTATGACATGGTCTTGCTCAGATGTGTAAACAGACGTGAAGCAGACATGCTGATGCAAGAAGTACATGAAGGATCCTTTGGCACTCATGCCAACGGACATGCAATGGCTCGAAAGATGTTGAGAGCTGGTTACTATTGGATGACAATGGAATTCGATTGTTGCAGATATGTGAAGAAATGTCATAAATGCCAGATTTATGCGGACAAGATGCACGTGCCGCCGACCCTCCTCAATGTTATCTCTTCACCTTGGACTTTCTCTATGTGGGGAATTGATATGATTGGAATGATTGAACCCAAAGCTTCAAATGGTCATCGTTTCATCTTGGTAGCGATCGATTATTTTACTAAATGGGTGGAAGAAGCATCTTATGCTAATGTAACCAGACAGGTGGTAGTCAGATTTATCAAGAATTAGATCATTTGTCGATACGGTATCCCGAGCAAGATCATCACTGATAATGGTTCGAATTTGAATAACAAGATAATGAGAGAGCTTTGTGAAGAGTTCAAGATCGAACATCATAATTCTTCTCCTTACAGACCGAAGATGAATGGAGCTGTTGAAGCTGCTAACAAGAATATCAAGAAGATTGTCCAGAAGATGGTGGTAACTTACAAGGATTGGCATGAAATGCTTCCGTTTGCCCTGCACGGGTACCGTACTTCAGTTCGAACCTCAACAGGCGCGACCCCTTTTTCCCTAGTTTATGGTATGGAAGCTGTACTCCCCGTGGAGGTTGAGATTCCGTCTCTGAGAGTGTTGATGGAAGCCAAACTTTCTGAGGCTGAATGGTGTCAAAGTAGATATGATCAGTTGAATTTAATTGAAGAGAAGAGATTGACAGCGTTGTGTCACAGTCAATTGTATCAGCAGAGAATGAAGAAGGCTTTTGATAAGAAGGTTCGACCACGCGAGTTCAGAGAAGGTGACCTTGTGCTCAGGAAAATTTTATCTTTCCAACCTGATTCTAGGGGCAAGTGGGCTCCGAATTATGAAGGACCGTATGTTGTTAAGAAAGTTTTCTCTGGAGGTGCCTTGATTCTCACCAATATGGACGGTGAAGAACTCCCGCGTCCCATGAACGCCGATGCGGTCAAGAAGTATTTCGCCTAGGCAAGTTCTTGGTCATCCCGGCCGTGGCATCTGAGTACATTTTGGAATTCAAAGTTGCTAGGGAGAATAGTGATCATTGTTTTGTGTAACCTTTTATTTCATGTACTATTTCCCAAACTTTTGTAAACTGTTGGAGGCGCACTGTTAGCGAACCACCGGCTTATTAATGAAATTTGAGCATTACCTTTTGTGGGCAAAATTTTAATTTTTACGGCAATATTTGAAACAAAGTATTTAAAATATTATTATTTTCTAAAAAAGTGTCGTGAACAACGAAAGGAATATTAACAGTCGTTCCGAAGATGGTCAAGCCATGAAATGCAAAACAGTGCAGTAATTTATACTTGCGTGATGAACCTGTTTTCTTTCGAATCGTCATGAAGTGTTGGCTGTGTGCACGCTTGGTTATAGTGGTGCTAAGTTGGTGACTCCCCGGGTGTTCCAGTTAAGTGTTGTTTTGGCTACCTTTGTTTGGAGATTTTGAAGTGCGGCACACTTCGTCTCATGCCAGTGGTTTATTGGTATTGTAAGTTTGGATTTGAATACTTTTCTCCTCAAAAGACTCGAGCCTTGTAGCGTTACGCTCCGACATTGCTTTGTGTTTCCAGTTCCGGGTATATTCCGTCTTTTCAAGATTGGCCGAGTATCTATTTTGCTGTGACAACATATTATCTTCAAGATATTCCATCTGTCTGTTTTGTCAGTATAACATTCATTTACTCATTTACACTCATATCAGCATGCATACCACGTTTGCCGTTGATTTTGGGTCGTACTTCATTTATTCGAACAACGTACATTTTTGTCCTTCCAAGTAGAAGGTTAGCTTAGGCAGAAAATATGCTTCCTTTCTAAATTCCCCAACTGAGCTAATCCTCGTGGATGATTTTTGATTCAGCTTACCTTGTCCATTTCTGGATTGGATGAATCCCCAATCGAATCTCATTGAGTAGAGTCTCGTTTGACTGTTGTTCCCTCTGGTTATTGGAAAGTGGTCGCCTCTTGCATAGGCTATCTCATTGATTTTTCCCAGTGAAATTGCGACCTACACGGTTGGTGCATTTATTTTGCACATTTAAGTATATGATCTCCTCGGGAAGGATTGATTCAGGGTTCTCTTTGATGAAGATTTTATTCTCTGCCAATATCATCGCAATTTCCTTCTGAGTTATTCTTTGGAAAACGACAAGCGGCAGCTCTTCCTGAGCAACTTGTACGTTATAGACACCGTTGGAAAACGACAAGCGGCAGCTCTTCATGAGCAACTTGTACGTTACTTCTTGAAAGCGCCGAGCAGCAGCTCTTCACGAGCTACTAGTGCGTCATTACTTTTTTGAAAGCGCCGAGCAGCAGCTCTTCACGAGCTACTAGTGCGTCATTACTTTTTGAAAGCGCCGAGCAGCAGCTCTTCACGAGCTACTAGTGCGTCATTTACTTTTTTGAAAGCGACAAGCAGCAGCTCTTCACGAGCTACTAGTACGTTATTATTCTTCGGAAAACGGCAAGCGGCGGTCTCTTTATTTGAGCAACTTGTACGTTATTACTTTTCTGGAATACAGCAAGTGGTACCCTCTTTATTTGAGCAGCTTGTATGTTATCGGTTTTCTTTGGACGACAGCAAGTGGTAGCCTCTTTATTTGAGCAGCTTGTATGTTATCGGTATTTTCTTTGGACGACAGCAAGTGGCAGCCTCTTTATTTGAGCAACTTGTATGTTATTGGTATTTTCTTTGGACAACAGCAAGTGGCAGCTTCTTTATTTGAACAACCTGCGTATCTACAATCTTATTACTTCAGCATTAATTGGTATCTCTCCGGAAATCTCGCGGAGAAAGTTTGTTATGAATTTTTACCTTCAGAAGTTGGTAACCCGTCATCAGCAAATTTGATACTTTTTGTCTATCTTCGACCTTGGGTTGTAAACTCACTGTTTTGGGTCAATAATCTTTTTACGGCCTATGCAAGACGCCTTCTTTGTTAGGGTCAGAGGTCGTATCCCCTCAATTTTATTCGCTGTCAGGAGTCTGTCGTTTGAAGTCGATAGCTCGTTTCCCCAGTAGCGTATAATTCATGTCTCTGTGTTTTGTTGGTGTTCGATTCCTCCAGCATTGTCTTGTTTCATACAATATCTTTCTCTGTGAATTCAAGCACCACATTCATATCACTGCATGATGATGGCATCTTAGGACAAAATTTGCGTAATTATGTATTTAAGTACCTTCAATCTCGTCGAAACGAAGATTTTAATCTTCATATCTCCGGATAGAAGGAACTTAAATATGGGCAGCTGTTGTACCCCAAATTTTGACCTAAGATACCATCTCCCATCTCCATCATTCGCATTGCAAGGGTTTTGACCTATTTTTATCAAATTTTCAAAGCAGTGTAAAAATTCATAACTTTTTCGAGTCGGGAGCTGTTTATTCGTTGAACGCTAAATTTATTAACTGATCAAGACTTAAATGACGTTTATTAATTATTTATTATCTTAAATTTAAATAATTGAAATCTATTTTCAATTGTTATATAATTTAAAGACTTATGAATAATGAAATAAACATTTGAGGATGGGTTTATTAATTGGTCAACAATGATTATTTAATTCTTTATCATTCTAAGTTAAATAATTAAAATTATATTTTTAATTATTATAATTTAGAATATTATGAATAATGAATTAAATAATTGAAATTGTTAATTGGTCAATGATGTTTATTTATTTGTTTATCATTCTGAATTTTAATAATTGGATTTGATTTTCAGTTATTATATAATTTAAAGAATTATAAACAATAAATAAATAATTAGAAAGAAAAAGAATTAATTGGGAAATAATAGAATTTTATTCACTTTATTCTATTTATTACAATTGTCATTTAAATATTGTGTTATTACAAAATATTTATAATGGCAATTACATAAATGCTTAAGGTAAAATAAAAAGCTATTTTCCTAAATTCTAAATCTTCATCTTCTATCCAATTGCTCATTTGATTTCTTTTTTTACCTGCAAACAATTAAAAGAAAAGTCAGAATTGAATAAATAATTAAAAGCAAAAATAAATTTAATGTTCATCATTAAAAGCAAACGGCTGGAATCAGTTTACCTTTTTTGCAAATCACGGGATTTCTCCCGGTTCACAAAAAAGGAGGAATTTTTATTTTTCATAAATGAATGCACAATTTTGAAACATGCACAAATTCATTTTATTTTCAAAACTGCATAATTAAAATTAATTGCATTTTTTAAAGTCCAATGCATATTTCAAAATATACACAACATACAAAGTCCATGCATAATTTTAAAACAGCATATGCAAGGTACACAACAAAAGCCAACGTAACTATGCAGCCATATAGGAAGAAGTAAAACATAGGCTCCCATGCAAGACAAAAAGAATTATGCAGTTTCAAAACAATTTTATGCAAGTAACATATATTTCCTTTTTCATCATGTTCCAGCCTATGCCTTTTTAGAACAGCAGTACAATACATCATTTCTATGTATCAAGTGTACCCATGAGAGAGAAGAGGGAAAGAAATATGGTTTTGTAGGTTTTGATTAGGCAGAAATGGATACAAAACAAAATGCAGTAGTAACACAGTAAGAGGAAAGAAGCACAAAAGGGAATACAACAAACTGTATGAAGCAACATTGTGCAGAAGACCTCCAGCTATAACGTAAACCTGAGCCATCAAACACAAAAAAATGCCAAGCAATTGATATAAGAAAACCAAAACCCCTTCAAGAAGCAGGGTTCACAACCTATACCAAAAACTACCCAAGCAAAAGCCATTTTCTCAAACATTGCCTAAACCACAAACTGCATAAACCATTTCAAAGCCTCAAGCTTTAAAACCTCAATCACCCAAACCCGCTACCTAAAAAAAAAGACATAACCATATCAAACCATCATGGTCTAAAACCAAAAGCCAGAAACCGTAGCCTGCTGTAAAACCTGCAAGCCATTTCAAAGCATTGCCTAAACCATAAACTTGTAACCATATCGAACCTCCATGGCCTAAAACCGAAATGCCAAAACCTGCATATTGCTAAACCACATAACCTGCCATAACCATATCAAACCTTATGGCCAAACACAAAAACCAGTAGGAGCCTACTGTCATAAACCAATCCTGCCTATACCAGTTACAACCATCAAACCTACTGTCCAAACCATTTAAAAAAAAAACAGTAAAACCTGGTACTGCATTATCCAAACATAACCAAAACCATTTTCCAAACCCACAAAAGCCTCAGATTGGATCATCATAGGCAGTCAACTGAAAGCAACAGTGGCAAGAGAAGAAGAGGAAAAAGCATGCAATCAAAGGTAACTTAATTCAAGGCAACAGCGAAGCAGACGAAAGATAGCAAGAGAAAGAAGGTTTTGTTTTCAGGGACTTTCATCATTAAACAAAGTAGATACAGAATACCAGTAATCTGAAGCCAGCCCGCAACGCCGTTTTCCTTGCCGCTCGAGCCTCCATAACATCTCTCTCTTCCTCCAATAAAGGTAGCTTTGTTCTTCCCTTTTCTTTTTACCAACTCAACAAATCATGTAAGAAAAAACGAAGTCAGGATCAAATAACATCAAATCGTCACATGTAAAAATCATAACTTAATGCGAATCATCACCTCTTCACTGTTTCGTGGAGCGACGCATGGGGAAAGAGATGTTGGTAGCTCGGGCGAAAGCAAGTCAGAGGCGGACAAGGGAGAACTCAGGCGAGGACGATCGAAGAAGAACGCGAAAGCAAAGAAGACGAAGTGAGGATGCATGAGCGCCGCTCTGTAAATCAAATCCCTAATCCCATTCTCAGCCAACTAACAAACCAAGTTAACCCTAAAACAAATTGCAAAACGTGTGGGCCTCACCCCTCTTTCGCCTAAGCCCTTAAATTGCTTGTTTACCCCTTTTTTAATTCTGGATACCTTCTTTCTATCTTTGTTTCTTTAGCCCCTTTTTTAGAGTTCATTAGACTTAATTAATAAGAGGTGTTTTTTAAATTAAAACATTTTAAATAATTGAATCAATTTTCTTAGTTAAACTCTAGGATTAATTTAATAATTTTAAATATTCCCTTTTAAATTAGAGTTAGGTTAATAACCTTTTAAGTTTTAATTAATTTAGTTATTTAATAATTCTAAAAAAATAATAACCTTTTATATTAATATCAAAACATAAAAAATAGAAACATAAAAACTTAAAAACATTTTATTCCCCTTAATTAATTCTCAATGCCTTCATCCATATGAAAAATACGTAAAAAATGAAGAAACAATTAAAACATTTTCTTTTCATATATTAAACAAAATCATATAAAAATGCATGTTCACATTTAATTGTTGTGTGTCATTATCCGCATAATTTTCTGTCAAATATTCCATCTTTTATTTGATTATTCTGTTTGCGCCAATCCAAGGGAATTGTCTAATTTTTTGTCGACTTCATGTCATCAAAGAACATCGTGCGAATACCCTCATTTCATTAAAACTTAGGATAATTTTCCTAAATATCCAATTTCTCAAAAACTCACACCTTTTAAGTCAAAACTTCGACATTGGATCGTCGCATCTTCAAAAACCCGTCCGTACCCTTTTTCGTCCAAAACGATTTATTTTTAATCAAGCAATCAATTTTTAGATAAACAGATATTTCAAAAGGTTCCTATAGAGTACTATAGATGCATTGGGTGCTAATACCTTCCCACTGTATAACCAACCCCCGAACCATAGATCTCTTTTCAAAAACGCCTTGTATTTTTTATTACTTTTAAAAGTATTATTTACATTGCATATTTAGGGTTTTATTTCGCTCTTTCCCCTTTTCCCTTGGAAACAATAAAGCGCGGTGGCGACTCTTGCTTTTGTGAGACGAATTAATCAATAATTCGATCTCCGATTTACCCCGCTACATTTTTTATCGCTACATATCCTCAGCAGGAGGATATTGTTCTTCATCGAAGTCTGTCTCGTTGTAGGAGACCACAGGGCTAGGAGCCCTCCTTTCTTCTTGACTATCTTTCCCTCCAGATGAGGTAGTCAGATCAACTTCATTATGTAGCCTGTTCCCAAACCTGTGCCCTGTGTTAAACAGGATTGTCCTCTTCTTCTTCTTCTTATTCTTCTTCTTCTTCTTCTTCTTCTCTTTCAGAATCAAGGTCTTCAGGTCTTGCTGACCCTTAGCTAGATTCATGAACAGCTCTTGGAATTGGGCATTCTGGGCCTGGAGGGCCTTGATGGCTTGCTCAGTTGAAGGTTCAGCAGACATGACGAGTGCTGAAATAAACAACGAAGAAGATAAGAGACCTGTAATGGGTACCTGTTTATGAAGTGCATGGGATGAAATGCGTATGATTATGATTTCAAAGACAATCGGGAGATTCAAATTTGTAAACCAGAAAGGAAGCACACTTTATTAGATAAACTTTGTAATTCAAATTGTTCAACAAATTGCCCTTAAGGCGTTACAGGAAAGGAAATACTGAAAAGAAAATAAAAACTGGAAAGGAAATCATCAAAGGTCAATCAACGCTCCCATGGCCTCTTCTTATCAGTGCGGACATAGTCGTTGAGAATCCGCCCGTTCTCCAACTGCCTAGTCAACCTCTGGATCTTTTGCTCTTGCTCGTTGAACCTCTCTTGGTAAGAATCTCATTCTTCCCTCAGCTGCATCCAATACCTTTTTAGTGCCCCAATGTCAGTGGGCATATAAGGATGGAGGATGGTTGGAAGAACCCCTTCTTCATTAGCAACTTCAAGAGTGACAGGCCGGACGACTTCATATGGCATACCCAGCTTTTGGGCACGGATGCGGACCCATCTGAGATATGGCTCCATCGGGAGAGAAGTCTTTGGGCCCAGCTCATGTGGATCAGATTGGTGAACTCTATCCCAAGCCCTTATGAATCTGCGACGTTGCTCATCGCTATCCCCTTGAAAATCAAAGATGATACTAGGCATTATCATCTAATGAGGTCCTTCTCTTCTGGCTCTTCCAAACTGACATAGAGCTAAGCATGGGTTGTAAGAAATTCCTCCATGGGTTCCTAGTAGTGGAACATTGGGGTACTCCCCACATGGATCAATAATAGTCACCTCGTCCATACCCTTGAGAGTCCAGATGATGTCATTATGTGAGAGGGACATAACCATATAAGCCCATCCCGTGCCTTCTTTATTCTTCAGCACTGACTTGGGAAGGTGCGAAATAAACCACCTTGCCAATAACGGAGCACAGCACATCAAGGTTCCCCACTTTCGGGCCGTACGAGCATAAAGCTGATGAAGGATGTCACCCAAGAAAGTGGGTACAGGATTGTGAGAGATGAAGATCTTTACCGCATTAACATCAACAAAATAGTCAGAGTTCATAAACAATACCAAGCCATATATCAGAAGAGCCAGAATATCCTCGAATGCCTTGAAGTCTAGGCTATCCCAGAAATAGTTAGCCTTACCAACCAAAAACTTAGTTAGAAAGCCCTTTGCTCCACTTCTAGTCTCCCAATTAGCCATTACCTCTTCTTTGGTCAAATGAAGGGCTGCAGAAATTTCTTCGGGCCTAAGAACCTTCTCCTAACCAGTAAACGGGGTCTGCTCCAGAATAGAGATACCGAGCAGCTCAGAGAACTCTTCTAGGGTGGGAACCAGCTGGTAGTCCTAGAAAGTAAAACAATGGTATAGTGGATCATAGAACTGAACTAGGACACTCATCATCTGCTCGTCCAATTTGGAGGTGACCAAACTGAGAAGATAACCATGCCTCCTGATGAAGGAAGTAGTGTTAGGCATCTTTGCAATCAGATCTTTAAGCAAGGTGGGAACTTGGACAAAGTTGATCCGGATGGTATTCCTACGCATGGGCATTATGATGACCTACAAAACAGAACAAAGATGAATCCCTCCTGTCTTTGAAATAGGTTAGTCTTATGCAAGATGTATGCAATGTTATGGTGTCATGATGTCATAATAGTAAGCACACCACAAGTATCCATAAATAGCAAACATGGTAAAGGCACACAAGTCACACAGAGCCCTTAGATTTCAGGCTGGTAAGGAGCTTAGGTACTACCCTCTTTCAGTTCAGTTGGTTTTAACCTGTCCTAAAAATAGTAATCGGGTTCTAGAGGATCTCAATATCATTGACTACCCTCGATCGGTCATAATTCCAGTTTAGCAACCTTTTCTTGCGGCCGAAATCATCGCGAGAGTTTAGTCTCAATGAGTGTAGCATACTGCTACTGTTCTATGGCCAAGTTGGTCAATTTAAAGGTTCTAAGGTAAGTTGGTGCTTAATGACCCCTTAGATGACCCATATTCTCCTCGTTCCAACACAAGGGATATCGGTACAATCTAAAGTGTCACACCAACGTAGCTACTGCTTCAACCGTATCGGTCTTCGCCGTACAGTTCCCTCACAGTTTATTTCTACTTACCTAAAGGGTATCCCCCAGATCCGGGTTACGATCTATAGAAACTCCGATACAAGCCCACAATTATAAAGCATACAAAGCAAACAATTGAAAACACAATGATCTAATCCTAAGGTACACCTCACTTATATAAATGTCCCCAGCAGAGTCGCCAGTTCTGTGATACAGTGGGAGAGAACTAACTGTTTTTTGGAATGCTGGTTCGCGTTTTGCGTTTGTTTTCGCAAAATGTCGCGGTAAGTAAGAGTCGCCACCGTCTTTTATTTTATCCAACAAGGAAATGAAAAAAGCACAGAAAAATTCCTTTTTTGAGATGTTTCTCGGGTCCGGGGGGTAGATTATAGAAAGGGAAGGTGTTAGCACCCTTTCTATCCGTGGTTATCCACAGGCTCTTAGGTACTTGCTCAAAGTGTTTTCAAAATTTGCTTTTCTTTGTGTTTGTGGGTTTGAAAGGAGTTTTTTTGTTTGAAAGGTGTAAGTGCGAAAAGTTTTGTTTTGTTTTGATAGAGCAATTACTTAAGAACCATCTACCTACTCGAAAAAAGAATTAATCTATACAAATGTCCTTTAGACAATGCTATCCCACTATTGATGAGTAGGTAGCATCGTCGTTGGAGTTTTACGGGTTAATTCGATTAAGGGACGTGTGGTCACTAAAGCAATGTTAGGACGCCTTAGCAGTAACCCTAATGTCTTAGATCATTTTTCCGAGGCAACCGTTTCGAGGCAACTATGATCTTTGGACAAGAGGGCGACCTCTAAAACTTCCTATACTCAGTGACCACGTTCGAAGGCAACCAAGTGAGGTGTACCCTAAGAGTGCGCATGTGCGAGTGTGTTGTTTCGATTATATTATCTTTGTACATGTCATGGGTGAGCTATGTTGATTTTAAGTTCATACATTCGATCTTGTCATGCATTCCCTATTATCGAACATCTAACAGTTAATATTGTGCGGAAATTAAATTGTGAAAATTAAATCTAAACTATTACAAGGCGTCGGGTATTTACATCGCCAAAAACAAACCCTTGAAATAAAAGTGCGAAAAAAAAATAAATAAAGCGATAAAATAAAATCCTAATTAAAAGCTATTACATTCCGGGAAACAATTACATCCATATGGCAAAAATAGATCGCGTGCGAGAAAATTGAATCAGGCACATTTTTTAGGGTTTTGACCCTTTTTTTTTAAAGAAAGCATTTTTGGTTATTTTTGAATTTAAAGGAATTAAATCTAAATTAACAATTAAACTAATTAATTAATTAAAAAAGATATTTTTTTTTGGATTTTTTGATATTTAAGGAAATAAAATAAATTGGATTAATGTTAATAAAACCTAATTATCTAAATTAATTTTAAATATTGCAAAAATATTAAAAGTTAAACCTAATTAAAGCTAAATTGATTAAATTAATGTATTTACAAAAATAAAATGATGAGTTTAATTTTAACAAATAAAATATATTTTTTGGTTTTTTGATTTTTATGAGGAAAAAATTTAATTGGTTAGTGATAATAAAAATAATTAATTAAAACAATATAAATAAATGAAATAAAAAAGAATAGAAATAAACCAAAAAGGGGGGTGTTGGGCCTTGAAAGGGAGTGAGATTGGCATCTTTGAGGCCCATTCACGTTCAAGCCTGGTTGACTTTCCAGATTCTCCACACATGCGCTGCCTTGAGTGTATGATGGATCTCCCCTCTAGACCATCAGATTTGGCCTGGAGGCTATCTGGCACGTTGAGATCTGAAGCCGTATGGTGGACCACAGTTCATGAGGCACGCTGGAGTACCTGGAGAAAAATATTACAAATGCATTGGGGTACCTGGGATTCGAACCCAGGTCCTGTTAGACTTTTAACATATGCATTAGCCACTGAGTCAACGCGCTTATATTGTTAGTGGATTAGGTGATTATTATTATAAGGGAAAAACAAATAATACGCTAGAACTAAAATAAAAACGCGCGAGATTCAAAATCAACCAATAAGGAAGAGGCACGTCTTCATCTTCTCCAACGAAACCTGATTCTTTTTCCTGCGGATTTGAATCCACAACTAAATCCCTAGGTTGGTCCTAAAATCTTCTCTAGGCTATGGAAACGAATTCTGAGACCATCATCATGCTCGTCTCTTCCTTCTGAACACGCTCATGGCCATTATTGGTCCTAATTTTTCCTGAAAAACAAACGCCCAAATACAAACTTCCAAAACCCTAGGTTCGGGTATAGCGCTATAGGTCATATGAACACAATCAAATGATGCAGAAAGGTTCTACATGGACCGATAAACATGATTGTACAAAGATTTTGCCAAAAAAACGCATGAATATGAGAGTACAATTTCAAGTGCAGGTCGGTTTTCAGGGATACTTACAGCGTGATTGGGGATGTTGCAGAGCTTGATTTTGATTGCTTTAGACTCAATGGATGTCCAGCAAGAGGTCTACGTTGAGATTTGACCTTGAATCTGCCTCTAGAATGGATTTCAGTTTCAAGCTTTTTCAAGTTTTTGCTTTTGTGATTTGGCAGCCTCTCGGTTCTAATTTTCGTGCCTTTGCCTTGTACAAGTAATATAGGATGAATTAGGTCAGGTTTTGGGCTTTGAATCCTTAAGCATTGATGATTGAAGATGTGATTTTATTCTCCATTGAAAAAGCTTCCAAATTTGTCAAAAACCAATATTTTGTGCATGATATGGCTTGATACGAGTTTGATCCTGTCCATGATGATATTTAAGACCTATATCAATCAAAAATATAACAAGTGATTAATTTTTAGATTTTATTTGGATTTAAATTGATTTAAAATGAATTAATTCAATAAAAATCAAATAAAATAGAAAAATTAATGAATGGACATAAACCTGAAGATAGGACACGTGTGTAGTGTGAAAATATCAAATCAAGTGGAAAAAAGTGGGCCTATTTGACAAAATTTGAAGTTTTGGGGATAGTTGACTTTTGGCAATTTTGGAAAAATTCCCAACTTCAACAATGCATAACTTCTTCAATTTTGAACCTTTTGAGGTGTTCTTGTACTTTCTAGAAACATTGAGGTGTCCTCTAACCAACCCTTTTGGTCTCATATCATTTTGATATTCCATGTTCAAGTTATAAGCTTTGGCAAAAAAGGTGTTTTTGTTGACTTTCAAAAATGACCTATAATGTCCAAATTTGTAACTTTTTGTGAGTGCATTTCTTGATCTTGGGGTGTGAATATGGATTATAGTAAATTGCATCCTATTCAAAATGAGCTTTGAATGGGTCATTTCTCATAAAGTATGAGAAAGTTATGCTTGGTCAAATTTGAGTTGACTTTTCCTACAAAACCCTAATTTAGCAACTTTTGAATCTTGATGAATCTTGAGCAATCCCTGATGAATCATGATAAACCATTGATCAAATGATGAATTATCCTTCAAAATGAGAATTTTGACAAAAAATCTTGAAGTTTGACTATTTGTAGGTCACAGTTGACTTTTGCCCTAGCACAGTCGATTTTTGGATCTCTTGAGCAATTGACTGACCAAACTTTCTTTGCAAGGCTTGAAATTTGACATGGATGAACTTGAGACCATATTAGGACATTGGGAAGAACTTGAGGTCATTTGGATGTAAGGACCTTGATGCAACACAAAACCCTAATTTGAGGTTGACTGCCTTAGGAGATGATTTGACTGTCCAACTCTTGAGCAATCTTGAGCAACTTGGAGATTATTCTTGCAATGTATTGAGAAATATGGGAGAGAAATTTTTGGGGTACAACAGTTGCCCCTGTTCAATTTTCTTGAACCTGAGGATATAGATTGGCTTTCGGGCCTTTCGTGATCCGAAGGTGGAAGATGATTGAACACTAGAGTGCCCAGAAATTTGCACTCGCATGAAGTGGTATCAGCATCGTGATGTCGGGAATGGGCTTACAGATGCCATTTGGAGATTGTTTGTAGGTGGTCTGAACTTCAACTGGAATACGAATCAGGGAGATCTTATCGGCGATCTGACTGAACCAGAGGAGGTCTTGTCTTCTTTGAATGGATTGGTATCAGAAAAATCTTTAGGAATCGATTTAACTGGACCAGAGGGGGTTTTGTCTACTTTGACTAGATTGGCGTCAGAAAAATATTTAGGAATTGATTTAACTGGACCAGAGGGGGTTTTATCTCCTTTGACTGGATTGGCGTCAGAAAAATCTTTAGGAATCGATTTAACTGGTTTTGTCTCCTTTGACTGAATTGGCCTCAGAAAAATCTTTAGGAATCGATTTAACTGGTTTTGTCTCTTTTGACTGGATTGGCCTCAGAAAAATCTTTAGGAATCGATTTAACTGGTTTTATCTCCTTTGATTGCGTTCGCATCAGAAAAATCTTTAGGAATCGATTTAACTGGTTTTGTCTCCTTTGACCGCGTTCGCATTAGAAAAATATTTTGGAATCGATTTAACTGGTTTTGTCTCCTTTGACTGCGTTCGCATCAGAAAAATCTTTAGGAATCGATTTAACTGGTTTTGTCTCCTTTGACTGCGTTCGCATCAGAAAAATCTTTAGGAATTGATTTAACTGGTTTTGTCTCCTTTGACTGGGTTGGCCTCTGAAAAATCTTTAGGAATCGATTTAACTGGTTTTGTCTCCTTTGACTGAATTGGCCTCAGAAAAATCTTTAGGAATCGATTTAACTGGTTTTGTCTCCTTTGACTGGGTTGGCCTCGGAAAAAAATTTAGGAATCGATTTAACTGGTTTTATCTCCTTTGACTAGGTTGGCGTCAGAAAAATCTTTAGGAATCGATTTAACTGGTTTTGTCTCTTTTGACTGGTGAGAACCTTAACTGTATCTTTCCTGAAAGGGAAAGGTTAGTCATATGCAATGCATGATATGGATCAAGCAATGATGTTCTCAATATAAATGAGATTGTATGGTATGATGCGTATATGCATGTATCAGGATGTATGGGAATGTGATGTTTTAGCTGGGGAAAATAAATCCCGGATAGTTGCTGGAGAGTAGAGTTGGATTCTTCGTTTCCGCTGGGGATGATGAGCGAAGGTGATAAACTTGCAGGAGAGGATAACTCCGTTGGGGAATAAACTGATGAGGAGATTACTCCGAGGGGAAATACTCTGTGGGGAAGAGATGTTCTGCTGAAGATTCCACTGATAAACTCCACTGGGGATGGATTATCGTTGCTGGTGATACTGAATCTGTTGAGGATTGAATTCCTGTTGGCGAAAGGAAAGAACTTCGCTGGGTATGATCTTTCAGTTGTAACTTGCTGGGGATATCTCTGTTAGACTCTTGTGGGGATAAACTTCTTAATTTGGCTGGGGAGATTTATTCTGTACTCCACTAGGGATAAAATTCCAGAGTCTACTGGGGATGATGATTCAACTCTGTTGGGGTAGTTTTTTTAGACCGTGCTGGGAAAATATTGACTCCACTGGGGTATCTTGTGTTCTGCCGGGGAACATTCTTATACTCCGTTGAGGAATATTAAGACTGCCGGGGATACTCTTATACTTGCTGGGGAATATTCTTATACTCCGCTGGGGAATATTAAGACCCTTTTAGTGCTGATGGTAGACTAACTCTGCTTAGGGAGAGCGTCGCTGATTCTGCGGGGAGTGAAGGTATCTTAGCCATATTCTTCAGCTGAATCTACCTTTGTCCCTGGTGGACAGAATAACTGTACAACTTGGACACTTCTTATTGCCCTTGTTTCTGATATTACCAGTAATTCATCTTTTGTTTCGCATGTAAATATTTATGATCAGCCATTAATGTCAAATGCATATATCAAGAACAAACATTGGACGTTCTTCGCAAAACAAAACAGATAAAGGAAAAACAGTTTGAAATTTGTCTGAAAATGAATTTGCATTAATTTTGAAGTTTGGCATGTAAATAGGCGTTTTTATACAAGAGGCTGACGTCCTAGTAAGAGAACGCCGCCGAATAATATAATTTACACAATTTGCGAAAAAATAAACAAAATAGCTATGTGAATGATCCCATTGGGTTCCAACTCTTCTATTGCCTTTATATCCTCGAGCATCTCATCACTTTGCTGCTTGGTTGAAGGTAGATCAGATTGATTAGTGTCGTTCGAGCTTGTATGGCTGATACTGAAGTCTGGATGCAAGGTGATCCAATGAGGCATAGTGTTACACTTTGATCCCTAACTTTTTCCTGGACCGCCCTTTCGGGTTTTCAGTCCACCGGGATACCCATTTTTTCCCAAGCCGCCTTTTCAGGTTTTCGACTTGCCGGGTGTACAACCTTTTTTTTATTTTCATCCCTTATTTTTGCCCGAACCCTTTTGGTTCACTGGGAAGCCCTTATTTTTGCCTAGGCCAGTCAACCTAGCGGGTCTTTGATTATGCGTAGTATCTTTTAACTATGTCTGCATTGACGGGGTGAAGAAGGTCATCACCATCCATGGTTGTTAGAATCATAGCTCCCCCTGAGAAAATGTTCTTAACCACAAATGGCCCTTCATAAGTAGGGGTCCATTTTCCCATGGGATCACCTTGAGGTAGAATAATACGCTTGATTACCAGATCCCCAACTTGATACTCTTGTCATCTGACTTTCTTGTTAAATGCCTTGATCATCTGCTTTTGGTACGTCTGACCATGACAAATAGCAGTAAGTCTCTTTTCGTCGATTAAGTTCAGCTGATCAAGCCGGGTCTGAATCCAGTCATCTTCGCTCAAACTTGCATCCTTCATGATTCAGAGAGAGGGTATCTAAACTTCAATGGGCAAGACTGCCTCCATTCCATATACCAAGGAATAGGGTGTTGCCCCTCTTGATGTCCGTGTTGAGGTACAGTACCCATGAAGAGCAAATGGTAACATCTCGTGCCAGTCTTTGTATGTCACTGTCATCTTCTGCACAATCTTCTTAATGTTTTTATTAGCTGCTTCTACATCCCCGTTCATCTTCGGCCGGTAGGGAGAAGAGTTATGATGTTGTATCTTGAATTGCTCACAGAGCTCAGTGATCATCTTGTTGTTGAGATTGGTACCATTGTCCGTAATGATCCTCTCTGGTACGCCATATCGACAGATCAGATTGTGCCGAATGAACCATGCCACGACGTTCTTGGTTACAGTAGCAAAGGAGGCTGCTTCAACCCACTTCATAAAGTACTCAATTGCTACAAGGATGAAACGATGCCCGTTGGATGTCGTAGGTCTGATATCGCCGATCATATCAATGCCCCACATTGCAAAAGGCCAAGGTCCTGTCAAGACGTTTAGATCTTTTGGTATTAGAAGAGTAGTATGAGTCAACATGTATTGTCTCAACCGGCGAACAGCCCATGCCAAAGCGTAGCAAGTTCTCTCGAGCAGTGAGTATTGGGTCACACAGTCGGTAAACTTTTTTCTAAAGCAGTAAATAGCATGCTCTTTTCGGCTAGACTCGTCATGCTGCCCCAACACGTACCTCTTTGTATTATCCAACACTTATAAGATCAACGGTCTTCCTGTAATTGGAGGCATCAAAATTGATGGCGTGGAGGTAGTGTGGCCCTCTCTTCTTGAAGCAGTAGTCTAACAAACTCCACCGACACTTCGCAATCATCTTCACCTTCGTCTTCGGCTAAGTTGATCGGACTTTCGAAGTTATAAACGGCAGTAGCAGAGTCGTTATCAGTGGGATGCAGAGTGGATGTAGATCATGATACGTGAGTGTGTGAAAAATAACTATTTTACAATATATAATAAAGAAAAACAAGGAGCGCAAAATTTGAAATGCAAGAACGTCCAATGCTTTTATTAATGATATATGAAAATGACACACATAAAGCCCTCACAAATGAAGCCACAGTGCCCCGGGTAAGACACCGGGCCATAAAGTTTAAAACATTGTCCGTTACATAAACAAAAAGTTTCATTACTGGGTGATAACAGAAACGGGCATAGAATCCTTCGTTGTCCAGTTGCTTAATCCACCATTGGCAGTCGGGTAGATCCAACTGTCAATATCAAACTCTTCATCATCGTCATCCCTGATAGTATTCACCCCTGCATCTTGTTTAGGCTTCTCTGGTGTTCTGAACTCAATCTCCTTCGCATCGATCAAGTCTTGTACCATGTTCTTCAAAACCCAACAATCATCTGTATTATGCCCCGGGCTATCAGAGTGAAAAGCACAGTAGGCATTAGGGTTATACTTTAGTGATGTTATATTCGGATTCTTCTGGGCTTCCTTTGGAATCAACAGATTGGTTTTCAGCAATTGTGGCAGAATCTGAGATAAGGTCATGTTGAGACGGGTGAATTGCCTTCGAGGTCTCTCGTCCTTCTGTTGATTGTTTTGCTGAGGAGCACCATCAGGTTTTGAAATAACAACCGCATTAACAGCTTGGCGGTGTTCGGGTTTATTCTGTCTTCTCGCACTGTAGACAACACTTGACTCTTTCTTAAAGGGCTTCTTCTCGGTGCTTGAAGAAGCACCCTTCTGTATCTTCCCAGCCTTAATACCAGCCTCAATCCTCTCACCTATCAAAATAAACTCTGTAAACCCAGACGAAGAGCTTCTAATTAAGTGGTTGAAAAATGGACCAGACAGGGTCCCCAGAAACATATCAACTAGCTCCCGATTAGCCAAGGGTGGTTGTACTCTTCCGGCGAGGTCCCTCCACTTCTGAGCATAATCTTTGAATCCTTCACCCGTTCCCATTGACATACCCTGGAGTTGGGTACGCGTGGGAGCGAGGTCGGAGTTGTACTGATACTGCCTATAGAATGCAGTAGCCAAATCTTCCCAACTGCGGATACTGGCTCCGTCCAACTTATAGAACCACTCAAGCTGAGTCCCTGAGAGACTATCTTGAAAGAAATGGATCCATAAGTTCTTATCAGCGGTGAACGGATGAATCTTTCTTACATATGATCGGAGGTGCAGCTTCAGACAAGAAACCCTGTCATACTTAGCAAAGGCTGGTGCCTTGAATTTGTGGGGAATCACTACACCAGATGATAGACCCAGATCACCAAAGTCCAGACCAGGCACTTTCTGAACTTCCATAGCACTCAACCGGTCTTCCAGTTGCTTGTATCTATCCTCAGCAGGAGGATACTGTTCTTCATCAAAGTTCGTCTCGTTGTCGGAGACCACAGGGCTAAGAGCCCTCCTTTCTTCTTGACTATCTTTCCCTCCAGATGAGGTAGTCAGATCAACTTTATTCTGTAGCCTGTTCCCAAACCTGTGCCCTGTGTTAAACAGGATTGTCCTCTTCTTCTTCTTCTTCTCTTTCAGAATCAAGGTCTTCAGGTCTTGCTGACCCTTAGCTAGATTCATGAACAGATCTTGGAATTGGGCATTCTGGGCCTGGAGGGCCTTGATGGCTTGCTCAGTTGAAGGTTCAGCAGACATGATGAGTTCTGAAATAAACAGCGAAGAAGATAAGAGACCTGTAATGGGTACCTGTTTATGAAGTGCATGGGATGAAATGCGTATGATTATGATTTCAAAGACAATCGGGAGATTCAAATTTGTAAACCAGAAAGGAAGCACACTTTATTAGATAAACTTTGTAATTCAAATTGTTCAATAAATTGCCCTTAAGGCGTTACAGGAAAGGAAATACTGAAAAGAAAATAAAAACTGGAAAGGAAATCATCAAAGGTCAATCACTGCTCCCATGGCCTCTTCTTATCAGTGCGGACATAGTCGTTGAGAATTTGCTCGTTCTCCAACTGCCTAGTCAATCTCTGGATCTTCTGCTCTTGCTCATTGAACCTCTCTCGGTAAGAATCTCGTTCTTCCCTCAGCTGTATCCAAGACCTTTTCAGTGCCCCAATGTCAGTGGGCATATAAGGATGGAGGATGGTTGGAAGAACCCCTTCTTCATTAGCAACTTCAAGAGTGACAGGCCGGACGGCTTCATATGGCATACCCAGCTTTTGGGAACGGATGCGGACCCATCTGAGATATGGCTCCATCGGGAGAGAAGTCTTTGGGCCCAGCTCATGTGGATCAGATTGGTGAACTCTATCCCAAGCCCTTATGAATCTGCGACGTTGGTCATCGCTATCCCCTTGAAAATCAAAAATGATACTAGGCATTAGCATCTCATGAGGCCCTTCTCTTCTGGCTCTTCCAAACTGACGTAGAGCTAAGCATGGGTTGTAAGAAATTCCTCCATGGGTTCCTAGCAGTGGAACATTGGGGTACTCCCCACATCGATCAATAATAGTAACCTCGTCCATACCCTTGAGAGTCCAGATGATGTCATTATGCGAGAGGGACATAACCATATAAGCCCAGCCCGTGCCTTCTTTATTCTTCAACACTGACTTGGGAAGGTGTGAAATAAACCACCTTGCCAATAACGGAGCACAACACATCAAGGTTCCCCGCTTTCGGGCCATACGAGCATAAAGCTGATGAAGGATGTCACCCAAGAGAGTGGGTACAGGATTGCGAGAGATGAAGATCTTTACCGCATTAACATCAACAAAGGAGTCAGAGTTCAGAAACAATACCAAGCCATATATCAGAAGAGCCAGAATATCCTCGAATGCCTTGAAGTCTAGGCTATCCCAGAAATAGTTAGCCTTACCAACCAAAAACTTAGTTAGAAAGCACTTTGCTCCACTTCTAGTCTCCCAATTAGCCATTACCTCTTCTTTGGTCAAATGAAGGGCTGCAGAAATTTCTTCGGGCCTAAGAACCTTCTCCTAACCAGTAAACAGGGACTGCTCCAGAACAGAGATACCGAGCAGCTCAGAGAACTCTTCTAGGGTTGGAACCAGCTGGTAGTCCTGGAAAGTAAAACAATGGTACAGTGGATCATAGAATTGAACTAGGACACTCATCATCTGCTCGTCCAATTTGGGGGTGACCAAACTGAGAAGATAACCATGCCTCCTGATGAAGGAAGTAGTGTCAGGCATCTTTGCAATCAGATCTTTAAGCAAGGTGGGAACTTGGACAAAGTTGATCTGGATGGTATTCCTACGCATGGGCATCATGATGACCTACAAAGCAGAACAAAGATGAATCCCTCCTGTCTTTGAAATAGGTTAGTCTTATGCAAGATGTATGCAATGTTATGATGTCATGATGTCATGATAGTAAGCACACCACAAGTATCCACAAATAGAAAACATGGTAAAGGCACAAAATTCACACATAGCCCTTAGATTTCAGGCTGGCAAGGAGCTTAGGTACTACCCTTTTTCAGTTCAGTTGGTTTTAACCTGTCCTAAAAATAGTAATCGGGGTCTAGAGGATCTCAATATTACTGACTACCCTTAATCGGTCATAATTCCAGTTTAGCAACCTTTTCTTGCGGCCGGAATCATCGCGAGAGTTTAGTCTCAATGAGTGTAGCATACTGCTACTGTTCTATGGCCAAGTTGGTCAATTTAAAGGTTCTAAGGTCAGTTGGTGCTTAATGACCCCTTAGATGACTCATATTCTCCTTGTTCTAACACAAGGGATATCGGTACAATCTAAAGTGCCACACCAACGTAGCTACTGCTTCAACCGTATCGGTCTACGCCGTACAGTTCCCTCATAGTTTATTGCTACTTACCTAAAGGGTATCCCCCAGATTCGGGTTAGGATCTATAGAAACTCCGATACAAGCCCACAATTATAAAGCATACAAAGCAAACAATTGAAAACACAATGATCTAATCCTAAGGTACACCTCACTTATATAAATGTCCCCAGTAGAGTCACCAGTTCTGTGATACAGTGGGAGAGAACTAACTATTTTTTGGAATGCTGGTTCACGTTTTGCGTTTGTTTTTGCAAAATGTCGCGGTAAGCAAGAGTCGCCACTGTCTTTTATTTTATCCAACAAGGAAAGGAAAAAAGCACAGAAAAATTCCTTTTTTGAGATGTTTCTCGGGTCCGGGGGGTAGATTATAGAAAGGGAAGGTGTTAGCACCCTTTCTATTCGTGGTTATCCACGGGCTCTTAGGTGCTTGCTCAAAGTGTTTTCAAAATTTGCTTTTCTTTGTGTTTGTGGGTTTGAAAGGAGTTTTTTTTGTTTGAAAGGTGTAGGTGCGAAAAGTTTTGTTTTGTTTTGATAGAGCAAGTACTTAAGAACCATCTACCTACTCGAAAAAATAATTAATCTGTACAAATGTCCTTTAGATAATGCTATCCCACTATTGATGAGTAGGTAGCATCGTCGTTGGAGATTTACGGGTTAATTCGATTAAGGGATGTGTGGTCACTAAAGCAATGTTAGGACGCCTTAGCGGTAACCCTAATGTCTTAGATCATTTTTCCGAGGCAACCGTTTCGAGGCAACTATGATCTTTGGACAAGAGGGCGATCTCTAAAACTTCATATACTCAGTGACCACGTTCGAAGGCAACCAAGTGAGGTGTACCCTAAGAGTGCGTATGTGCGAGTGTGTTATTTCGATTATATTATCTTTGTACATGTCATGGGTGAGCTATGTTGATTTTAAGTTCATACATTCGATCTTGTCATGCATTCCCTATTATCGAACATCTAACAGTTAATATTATGTGGAAATTAAATTGCGGAAATTAAATCTAAACTATTACAAGGCGTCGGGTATTTACATCGCCAAAAACAAACCCTTGAAATAAAAGTGCGAAAATAAAAAAAAACGATAAAATAAAGTCCTAATTAAAAGTTATTACATTCCGGGAAACAATTACATAAATATGGCAAAAATAGATCGCGTGCGATAAAATTGAATCAGGCGCATTTTTTAGGGTTTTGACCCTTTTTTTTGAAAGAAAGCATTTTTGGTTATTTTTGAATTTAAAGGAATTAAATCTAAATTAATAATTAAACTAATTAACTAATTAAAAAAGATATTTTTTTGGACTTTTTGATATTTAAGGAAATAAAATAAATTGGATTAATGTTAATAAAACCTAATTATCTAAATTGATTTTAAATATTGCAAAAATATTAAAAGTTAAACCTAATTAAAGTTAAATTGATTAAATTAATGTATTTACAAAAATAAAATGATGAGTTTAATTTTAACAAATAAAATATATTTTTTGGTTTTTTGATTTTTATGAGGAAAAAATTTAATTGGTTAGTGATAATAAGAATAATTAATTAAAACAATATAAATAAATGAAATAAAAAAAGAATAGAAATAAACCAAAAAGGGGGGTGTTAGGCCTGGAAAGGGAGTGAGATTGGCATCTTTGAGGCCCATTCACGTTAAAGCCTGGTTGACTTTCCAGATTCTCCACACATGTGCTGACTTGAGTGTATGATGGATCTCCCCTCTAGACCATCAGATTTGGCCTGGAGGCCATCTGGCACGTTGAGATCTGAAGGCGTGTGGTGGACCACAGTTCATGAGGCACGCTGGAGTACATGGAGAAAAATATTACAAATGCATTGGGGGACCTGGGATTCGAACCCAGGTCCTGTTAGACTTTGAACATATGCCTTAGCCACTGAGACAACACACTTATATTGTTAGTGGATTAGGTGATGATTATTATAAGGGAAAAACAAATAATACGCTGGAATTAAAACAAAAACGCCCGTGATTCAAAATCAGCCAATAAGGAAGAGGCACGTCTTCATCTTCTCCAACGAAACCTGGTTCTTTTTACTGCGGATTTGAATCCGCAACTAAATCCCTAGGTTGGTCCTAAAATCTTCTCTAGGCTATGGAAACGAATTCTGAGACCATCATCATGCTCGTCTCTTCCTCCTGAACATGCTCATGGCCATTGTTGGTCCTAATTTTTCCTGAAAAACAAATGCCCAAATACAAACCTCCAAAACCCTAGGTTTAGGTATGGCGCTATAGGTCATATGAACACAATCAAATGATGTAGAAAGGTTCTAAATGGACCGATAAACATGATTGTACAAAGACTTTGCCAAAAAAACGCATGAATATGAGAGTATGATTTCAAGTGCAGGTCGGTTTTCAGGGATATTTACAGCGCGATTGGGGATGTTTCAGAGCTTGATTTTGATTGCTTTAGACTAATGGATGTCCAGCAAGAGGTCTACATTGAGATTTGACCTTGAATCTGCCTCTAGAATAGATTTCAGTTTCAAGCTTTTTCAAGTTTTTGCTTTTGTGATTTGGAAGCCTCTTGATTCTAATTTTAGTGCCTTTGCCTTGTACAAGTAATATGGGATGAATTAGGTCAGGTTTTGGGCTTTGAATCCTAAAACATTGATGATTGAAGATGTGATTTTATTCTCCATTGAAAAAGCTTCCAAATTTGTCAAAAACCAATATTTTGTGCATGATAAGGCTTGATACGAGTTTGATCATGTCCATGATGATATTTAAGACCTATATAAAACAAAAATATATCAAGTGATTAATTTTTAGATTTTATTTGGATTTAAATTGATTTAAAATGAATTAATTCAATAAAAATCAAATAAAATAGAAAAATAAATGAATGGACATAAAACTGAAGATAGGACACGTGTGTAGTGTGACAATATCAAATCAAGTGGAAAAAAGTGGGCCCATTTGACAAAATTTGAATTTTTGGGGATAGTTTACTTTTGGCAATTTTGGAAAAATTCCCAACTTCAGCAATGCATAACGTCTTCAATTTTGAACCTTTGGAGGTGGTCGTGGACTTTTTAGAAACCTTGAGATGTCCTCTAACCAACCCTTTTGGTCCCATATCATTTTGATATTCCATGCTCAAGTTATAAGCTTTGGAAAAAAAGGTGTTTTTGTTGACTTTCAAAAATGACCTATAATGTCCAAATTTGTAACTTTTTGTGAGTTCATTTCTTGATCTTGGGGTGTGAATATGGATTGTAGGAAATTGAACCCTCTTCAAAATGAGGTTTGTATGGGTCATTTATCATAAAGTATGAGAAAGTTATGCTTGGTCAAAGTTGAGTTGACTTTCCTACAAAACCCTAATTTAGCAACTTTTGAATCTTGAGGAATCTTGAGCAATCCTAGATGAATCATGACGAACCCTTTATAAAATTATGAATTATCCTTAAAAATGAGAATGTTGACAAAAAATCTTGAAGTTTGACTATTTGTAGGTCACAGTTGACTTTTGCCTTAGCACAGTCGATTTTTGGATCTCTTGAGCAATTGACTGACCAAACTTTCTCTGCAAGGCTTGAAATTTGACATGGATGAACTTGAGACCATATTAGGACATTGGGAAGAATTTGAGGTTATTTGGATGAAAGGACCTTGATGCAACACAAAACCCTAATTTGAGGTTGACTGCCTTAGGAGATGATTTGACTGTCCAACTCTTGAGCAATCTTGAGCCACTTGGAGATTATTCTTGCAATGTGTTGAGAAATATGGGAGAGAAATTTTTGGGGTAAAACAGTTGCCCCTGTTCAATTTTCTTGAACCTGAGGATATAGATTGGCTTTCGGGCCTTTCGTGATCTGAAGGTGGAAGATGATTGAACACTAGAGTGCCCGGAAATTTGCACTCGCATGAAGTGGTATCAGCATCGTGATGTCGAGAATGGGATTACAGATGCCATTTAGAGATTGTTGGTAGTTGGTCTGAACTTCAACTGGAATACGAATCAGGGAGATCTTATCGGCGATCTGACTGAACCAGATGAGGTCTTGTCTTCTTTGACTGGATTTGTATCAGAAAAATCTTTAGGAATCGATTTAACTGGACCAGAGGGGGTTTTGTCTCCTTTGACTAGATTGGCGTCAGAAAAATATTTAGGAATTGATTTAACTGGACCAGAGGGGGTTTTGTCTCCTTTGATTGGATTGGCGTCAGAAAAATCTTTAGGAATCGATTTAACTGGTTTTGTCTCCTTTGACTGAATTGGACTCAGAAAAATCTTTAGGAATCGATTTAACTAGTTTTGTCTCTTTTGACTGGATTGGCCTCAGAAAAATCTTTAGGAATCGATTTAACTGGTTTTTTCTCCTTTGACTGTGTTCACATTAGAAAAATCTTTAGGAATCGATTTAACTGGTTTTGTCTCCTTTGACCGCGTTCGCATCAGAAAAATCTTTAGGAATCGAGTTAACTGGTTTTGTCTCCTTTGACTGCATTCGCATCAGAAAAATCTTTAGGAATCCTTTTAGTTGGTTTTGTCTCCTTTGACTGTGTTCGCATCATAAAAATCTTTAGGAATCGATTTAATTGGTTTTGTCTCCTTTGACTGGGTTGGCCTCAGAAAAATATTTAGGAATCAATTTAACTGGTTTTGTCTCCTTTGACTGAATTGGCCTCAGAAAAATCTTTAGGAATCGATTTAACTGGTTTTGTCTCCTTTGACTGGGTTGGCCTCAGAAAAATCTTTAGGAATCGATTTAACTGGTTTTATCTCCTTTGACTAGGTTGGCCTCAGAAAAATCTTGAGGAATCGATTTAACTGGTTTTGTCTCTTTTGACTGGTGAGAACCTTAATTGTATCTTTCCTGAAAGGCAAAGGTCAGTCATATGCAATGCATGATATGGATCAATCAATGATGTTCTCAATATAAATGAGATTGTATGGTATGATGCATATATGCATGTATCAGGATGTATGGAAATGTGATGTTGTAGCTGGGAAAAATAAATCCCGGATAGCTGCTGGAGAGTAGAGTTGGATTCTTCGTTTCCACTGGGGATGATGAGCGAAGGTAATAAACTTGCAGGAGAGGATAACTCCGTTGGGGAATAAACTGATGAGGAGATTACTCCGAGGGGAAATACTCTGTGGGGAAGAGATGTTCTGCTGAAGATTCCACTGATAAACTCCGTTGGGGATGGATTACCGTTGCTGGTGATACTGAATCTGTTGAGGATTGAATTCCTGTTGGCGAAAGGAAAGAACTTCGTTGGGGATGATCTTTCAGTTGTAACTTGCTGGGGATATCTCTGTTAGACTCTTGTGGGGATAAACCTCTGAATTTGGCTGGGGAGATTTATTTTGTACTCCGTTGGGGATAAACTTCCAGAGTCTACTGGGGATGATGATTCAACTCCGTTGGGGAAGTTTTTTCAGACCGTGCTGGGAAAATATTGACTCCACTGGGGTATCTTGTGTTTTGCCGGGGAACATTCTTATACTCCGTCGAGGAATATTAAGACTGTCGGGGATACTCTTATAGTTGCTGGGGAATATTCTTATACTCCGCTGGGGAATATTAAGACCCGTTTAGTGCTGATGGTAGACTAACTCTGCTTGGGGAGCGCATCGCTGATTCTGCGGGGAGTGAAGGTATCTTAGCCATATTCTTCAGCTGAATCTACCTTTGTCCCTGGTGGACGGAATAACTGTACAACTTGGACACTTCTTATTGCCCTTGTTTCTGATATTACCAGTAATTCATCTTTTGTTTCGCATGTAAATATTTATGATCAGCAATTAATGTCAAATGCATATATCAAGAACAAACATTGGTCGTTCTTCGCAAAACAAAACAGATAAAGGAAAAACAGTTTGAAATTTGTCTAAAAATGAATTTGCATTGATTTTGAAGTATGGCCTGTAAATAGCCGTTTTTGTACAAGAGGCTGACGTCCTAGTAAGAGAACGCCGCCGAATAATATAATTTACACAATTTGTGAAAAACTAACAAAACAACTATGTGAATGATCCCACTGTATAACCAACCATTTTGGACTTTTGTAAGTGTTCTTTGACTTTTTAGAAAGCTTGATATGTCCTCTAACCAACCCTTTTGGTCTCATCTCATTTTGATATTCCATGCTCAAGTTATAATCTTTGGCAAAAAAGGTGTTTTTGTTGACTTTCAAAAATGACCTATAATGTCCAAATTTATAACTTCTTGTGAGTGCATTTCTTGATCTTGGGGTGTGAAGATGGATTGTAGGAAATTGCATCCTATTCAAAATTATCTTTGGATGGGTAATTTCTCATAAAGTATGAGAAAGTTATGCTTGGTCAAAGTTGAGTTGACTTTTCCTACAAAACCCTAATTTAGCAACTTTTGAATCTTGAGGAATCTTGAGCAATCCTTGATGGATCATGATCAACCCTTAATCAAATGATGAATTATCCTTCAAAATGAGAATTTTGACAAAAAATATTGAAGTTTGACTATTTTGTAGGTCACAGTTGACTTTTGCCCTATCATAGTCGATTTTTGGATCTCTTGAGCAATTGACTGACCAAACTTTCTCTGCAAGGCTTGAAATTTGACATGGATGAACTTGAGACCATATTAGGACATTGGGAAGAACTTGGGGTCATTTTTATGTAAGGACCTTGATGCAACACAAAACCCTAATTTGAGGTTGGCTGTCTTAGGAGATGATTTGACTGTCCAACTCTTGAGCAATCTTGAGCCACTTAGAGATTATTCTTGCAATGTCTTGAGAAATATGGGAGGGAAAATTTTGGGGTACAACAGTAGGGCTGTGAGAAGGAACCTGGATCGTAGGGTTACTTCAATATGAAATCCTGGATATTAGGGCTGTGAGAAGGAACCTGGATAGTATGGTTACTTCGATACGGAAGCCTGGATAGTAGGGCTGTGAGAAGGAACCTGGATAGTAGGGTTACTTTGATATGAAAGCCTGGATATTAGGGCTGTGAGAAGGAACCTGGATAGTATGGTTACTTCGATACGGAAGCCTGGATAGTAGGGATGTGAGAAGGAACCTGGATAGTAGGGTTACTTTGATATGAAAGCCTGGATAGTAGGAATGTGAGAAGGAACCTGGATAGTAGGAATGTGAGAAGGAACCTGGATAGTAGGGTTACTTCGATATGAAAGCCTGGATAGTAGGGTTGTGGGAAGGAACTTGGGTCGTAGGGTTACTTCGAAATAAAAGTGTACATTAGTGACCCGTTTGATTTCGAGAAATGAGTTTCCTTTAGTCATCTATAGATGTGATCTGTATAACTGCTAGATTTGTCAAAGCTAATCGTCTTTTCCTGAAAATATATCAGGGTTAGTTATATGCGATGTATGAAATGCAGGGTGAGATGATGTTCTCAAAATAAATGAGATTATGTTGTACATGACATGTATGCGTATGTCATGATGTATCTTTATGAAATGCTATCGGGGTATGTTCGCGTCTGGGAAAATAAATCCCTGACGGTTGCTGGAGATTTGTAAATATTCTTTCGGGACGAGATATTGGAGAATAACTCTGCGGGGACCAAACATAGGGGGAGGAGATACTCTGGTTGTAGACCCGCTGATCTGGAGGAATAAAATCAGCTGGGGATGAAATTTCATTGCTGGAGATGATGAGCTCTGTTGGAGATTAAGCTTATGTATCTGTAGAAATAAAATCTGCTTGGGGGATGAAATTTACTAACTCGCCCGCGATTATAAACCTCGGTTGGGGATAGTTATGTCCTGTTTCGGGGAAGCTGACATCAATGCCTTTGGATATTTTTACTGTGTGGGGGAGTGTATGTACCCGCGATTGTGTTCTAAAGCTGACTCTATCCTGATACCTGATGGGCAGAGTAATTGTAGGGTTTGGCACTTCTTGTTTTTCTCTGTTTCTGGAATTACGAGTAATTGTCTTTTGTTTTTTATGTAAGTATTTATGAGCAACAATTATTTTCAAATGCATATATAAAAAATAAGTCATTGGACGTTCTTGCAAAACAAAACAGAAAAAAGAAAAAATAGATTGAAGTTTTGTGAAAATGACTTGTATTGATTTTGAAGTGGGCCTGTAATAGGCGTTTTGTACAAAGAGGCTGACGTTCTAGTAAGAGAACGCCGCCGAAATATAGAAATTATACAATTTGTGTAAAAGAAAGAAAACAGCTATGTGAAACAACCCCATTGGGTTCCAACTCTGCTATTGCGATTATATCTTCAAGCGTCTCATCACTTTGCTACTTGGCCAAAGGTTGATCAGATTGGTTGGCGCCGTCTGAGCTTGATAGTCGATACCGAAGTCTAGTCGTAAGATGATCCAATGAGACATAGCGATACGCTTCAATCCCTAACTTTTGCCTGGACCTCCCTTTCGTGTTTTCAGTCCACCAGGATACCCTTTTTTTTCCAAGCCGCCCTTTCAGGTTTTCGACTTGCCGGGTGTACAATTTTTTTTTCATTTTCATCCCTTACTTTTGCCCGAACCCTTTTGGTTCGCCAGGAAGCCCTTATTTTTTCCTAGGCCAGTCAACCTAGCGGGTCTTTGATTATGCATAGTATCTTTTCACTATGTCTGCATTGACAGGGTGAGGAAGGTCGTCACCATCCATGGTGGTTAGAATTATAGCTCCTCCCGGAAAAATGTTCTTAACCATAAATGGTCCTTCGTACGTGGGGGTCCATTTGCCCCTGGGATCACCTTGCGGCAGTATGATGCGTTTGATCACTAGATCCCCGACTTGATATTCTTGATGCCTAACTTTCTTGTTAAAAGCCTTGATCATTCGCTTTTGATACATCTGACCATGGCAGATAGCAGTAAATATCTTTTCATCAATTAGATTCAACTGATCAAGTCGGGTTTGGATCCAGTCGTCTTCGTTCAAACCCGCATCCTTCATAATCCTGAGAGAGAGTATTTGGACTTTGATGGGTAAGACTACCTCCATGCCATATACCAGAGAGTAGGGTGTTTCCCCGATCAACGTCCGAGCTGAGGTACGGTACCCATGAAGAGAAAATGGTAACATCTCATGCCAGTCTTTATATGTCACCGTCATCTTCTGTACAATCTTCTTGATGTTCTTGTTAGCTGCTTCAACAACGCCATTCATCTTTGGCCGGTAGGGAGAAGAATTATGATGTTGTATCTTGAACTGTTTACAGAGCTCGGTGATCATTGTGTTGTTGAGATTCGTACTATTGTCAGTAATAATTCTCTCTAACACACCATATCGAAGATCAGATTATGTCGGATAAACCGCACCACGACGTTCTTGGTTTCTGTAGCAAAGGAAGTTGCCTCAACCCACTTCGTGAAGTAATCAATGGCTACTAAGATGAAGCGATGTCCATTGGAAGCGGTGGGTCTAATCTCAACGATCATGTCGATGCCCCACATTGCAAAGGGCCACGGAGCTATCAAGACGTTCAAGGGGACTGGAGGTACATGCACCTTATCAGCGTAGATTTAGCACTTATGACAGGTTCAAGAGTGCTGATAACAATCGGCTTCCATAGTGGACCAGTAATATCCTGCCCGTAGGATCTTCTTAGCCCTGGTGTGTCCACTAGAATGAGTTTCGAAGGTGCCTTCATGTAAATCTGTCATGATCGTCTCTGCCTCGCTCTTGTCTACACATCTTAGTAGTGTGGAGTCATGGTTGCGTTTATAGAGGATTCCATTACTGAGGAAGAACTTTGCAATGAACCTTCTCAGAAACTTCTTATCATTGACAGATGCCCCTTCGGGATACTCCTAAACTTCGAGATACCTTTTGACTTCGTGAAACCAGGGTTTGCCTGCCACTTCTTTGGTATCGATCTCACAGCAGTGTGCTGGTTCATCCAACCTCTCAATGGTAATTTGGGGAGCTTCATTGTCCCACCTAACCTTGAACATAGAAGACATGGTAGCTAGCGCGTTTGCTAACTGGTTTTCCTCTCGTGGGAGATGTTCAAAAGTTACCTCCTCAGAGTGTGGGAGCAGTGTCAGTACATACTCTTTGTAAGGAATGAGATTCAGGTGCTTCGTATCCCACTCGGTCAATAGCAGTCCTAAGACCCATGATGCATGCTTCATACTCCGCCATGTTGTTGGTGCAGTTGAAACATAATCGGGCGGTGAATGAAGTATGACAACCCTCGAGAGATATGATTACAGCGCCAATGCCGTTACCCAGTGCGTTTGAGGCTCCATCAAAATACATAGACCATCGGGATCCCTCCTCAGGTCCTTCATCCGGTCCAATTTCTTCATAGTCAGTTACCAACATAATATTCTCATTCGGGAACTCAAAATTCATGGACTGGTAATCATCCACGGCCTGATGAGCCAAATGATCAGCCAATACACTCCCCTTTATTTCTTTTTGGGTTGTATATTGTATGTCGTACTTAGTTAAGATCATTTTCCACCTTGCTATCCTTCCGGAGAGAGTGGGCTTTTCAAAATTGTACTTGATCGAATCCATCTTCGATATCAACAAGGTAGTGTGAGTCAGCATATACTGTCTCAGTCGGAGAGCAGCCCATGCCAAAGTGCAACAAGTTTTCTTGAGCAATGAGTATCATGTCTCACAGTCGGTAAACTTTTTGCTAAGGTAGTATATGGCGTGCTCTTTTCGACCAGACTCGTCATGCTGCCCCAACACCCACCCCATTGAATTGTCTAGGACTGTCAAGTATAATATCAAAGGTCTTCCTTCAACTGGAGGCATCAGAATTGGTGGTTCTTGAAGGTATTCTTTGATTCTTTCGAAAGCGGTCTGGCATTCATCATTCCACTTTACCACTTGATCTTTCTTCAGAAGCTTGAAGATTGGTTCACAAGTAGCAATCAAATGTGAAATGAACCTGGAGATGTAAGTCAGACGTCCCAAGCAACCCCTAACTTCCTTCTCTGTACGGGGAGCTGGCATTTCTTATATAGCTTTTACCTTCGCAGGATCTACCTGAATACCCTTGTCACTGACGACAAAACCCAGAAGCTTACCAGATCTTACCCCAAAGGTGTTGTTGTACCCCAAAATTTGCCCTCCCACATTCTTCAAGATTTGCCAAGATCAAGCTTCAAAATCTCTCAAGGGTTGCACAGTCCAATTGCCTCCTAACAGTCAAAAATTAGGGTTTTGGTTCTGGCAAAGAAATTGAAGTTTCCAAGGGTCCAAACAAGTCCCACATGCCTACATACATTGTCAAGCATCCATATGCCAAGTTTCAGGACTCACAGCACCGGATTGCACAGTCAAAAACCCTAATTACCCTACAGTCAACTGCAGGGGAAAAATGGTCATTTGACAGTCAAAAGTCAAAAAATTTGGTCAACATCTTATTTTGAAGCCACAAACATCATTTGATCAATTCTTGATCATGATTCTCAAAGCATGGCTCAAAAAGTCTCAAGATGCAAAAGTTTCTATTTTTGGACAGCTGAAAAAGTCAATTGCAAATTGACCAAGGCATAACTTCCACATGGTTTATCAGAAAAATTACATCCAAAGCTCATTTTTAAGAGAATGACATTTCCTACAACTCATATTCACACTTCAAGTCCAAGAAATGCTCTCACAAAAAGTTATCAATTTCAACATTATAGGTCATTTTCAAAAGTCAACAAAAAGGCACTTTAAGTCAAAGACCATAACTTGAGATTGGTAAATCAAAATGACATGGGACCAAAGACATTGGTTAGAGGACTTCAATACCTTTCCAAAATGTCCAAGAACATGATCAAAGCTTAAACATTGAGCAAGATATGCCTTGTGGAAGTTGGGAAATTTTTGGGAATTTTGAAAAGTCAACTTTGCTTCAAATGCCTCAAAATTGCTAATGGGCCTCAATTTCTTCCATGAATCATTACCCAAAGGCTATGCACGACCCATTGACATCCAAGGGAGTTATTTTCTCATTTTTGATTAATTATTTGAATTTTTATTATTATTAATTCACTTAATTAAGATTAAATATGAAAAAATATCAAATGACACCTTTCAAATCTTTTTATGCAGCATATTCACTCTTTATGTACTCAATATTTCGTGCATCATCCAAAAAGGAAAGAATCTCCCACGATTGGCAATGATTGGTATGGAAAAGTTTGAAGAAAAGATATGGAAAATCAAATATTCAAAATCATTAAACCAATGGATTTTGGGTTGACTTTTGACCTAGTTCTACTCACATACATATGCACATTGAAACCCTAATGCTCAAGGACACAGGCTGCGCAGAAACCAAAAGAACAAACTTGCATTTTTTTGACAAAAAGTGAGAAATTGTTTTCATACATAGAGCTGGTTTCAAGGCCTCAAAAGCATTCCACAACTTTGCCAAGACATCCAGGAAACTTTTACAATCAAAGCCAAGTCTCCATACATCCAGAAGTGGTAGAATGACATCGCCCTGTTCATAGAATTTTTCATATTCGTATTTCAATTTACATGCATTTTCCATCTGTTTTTAATGTTGATTTACACTAACATGAGCATTCTGAAGCTGTTGGTGTTCTCCAATTGAATTAATACTGCTTGTGTCAAAAGTTGCCATTGATGGTCACTAGGGTTTCAGAGCTACAAATTTAAGGCTTTACGCATCTGGAAAAATTGGACAATAAGACCAGTACTATTGAAATCAGGAGATCCAAACGAATTGATCTCACACCTCGCGCCCTTTTTCTTTTTGATTATATGCTAATCGTTATTATTGCAGGTTTGGGTTAGTGGGGGTTTAAAACCCCCGCTATTTGATGTTATTTGCAGAAAAAGAGATGAAGACGATGCTAGCGTGGCTTGGTACTACTGGACAGTTTAAACATTGGCGCGTCTTTTGTTTATTCCAGCATGATATTGATTTTTTCTATTATATTAATCATGTTCTATTAAACTAACAAAGAAACGCTTTGGTTGGATTGGTAGATGCGTTGTCATGCAGGTACTGGGACCTGGGTTCGATTCCCGGGTCCCCTTATATATTCCATAATTTTTTCTTTAATGCGCTTCTATGCAGCATGCCATCAAAAGGTCACCATGCAACCCCATCTGCTTGCCTGCCAAGTGTCCAGGAAGTCTCATCCAAAGGTTAGAACGTGGAGGTTCATCATGCATGCCAGTCAACCTTTCCACACGCAAACGCTGAAAGTCAAAACGGGCTTGGGATCAATGGGCCAAATTCCTTGCAATTAACCTCCAAAGGGGCCAGATACCCCCATGGTTTGTCCAATAGTCAATTTTATTTATTTTTCTTTCTATTCTCTTATTTATTTTTTTTAATTAATTGTTTTATTTAATTTACAAATTAATTTTCATAATACAAAAAAATCAGAAATCATAAAAATAAAAATATGTTTTATATTTAAATCATTAATATTTTTGTAAATAAATCTTTTAGTAATCAACTTAGTAAATTTAAGTTAAAATTTTAATGTTTTTCTTAAATAACTAAATATTTAGAAATTAGGTTTTTTAGCATTTTTTACATTTTTCTTAATAAAAAATTTTCTTCTTATTCTTATTATTATTAGTTATTAATTATTTTGTAAATAAACATGTAATTAAATAATTAGTGTAAATTAGGTCAAAACTTAAATATTTTTCTTTAACATTTAAAAATAATTTAGAACTAGGGTTTTATTTAATTTCTAATTTCAATTGATTTTCTTTATTTCCATTAAATACAAAAAAAAAACAAAAAAACAACTTCTTTTCTTTATTAAATAATTAATTAACTCTTAATTTCAATTTAATTTCTTTAAAGGGTCCAACGCCCTCGCATATTCGATTCTAATTTATTTCCGCGCGTTTGTCCTTTATTTCCGCATTTTATTCAAAAACGGGTCTTTGTTAATTTGGCGATGTATAGACCCGCGCCTTGTAATAGCGTAGGACCTTTATTTTCCGCATTTTAATTCCCGCACCTTTAAACTGCTAATCACATGAAAGAATGAATGGCCCAAATAAAATCAAAGCGTAGCTCACCAAATGCATGACAAGATAAAACATAATTGAAAATGACACACAATTCACACACCACTCTTAGGGTACGCCTCACTGTTGCCTTGCCCCTCGAAACGTGGTCGTCGAGTATGGGACGTTTTAGTAAGTCCTTATGTCCATGAACATGGCATAAGGGTAGCTTCTAAGGTGTCCTACTGTTGCTCTGGTGACCACCCTGTCCCTAACACTCGAATTGACCCGAACACCTCCAACGGTGGTGCTACCTACCTCTCAATGGTGGGATGGAACTACCTTAAGGACATTTACACAGCCTAATTCCTTAGGGTAGGTAGATGACTCGTAGATACTTGCTCTAATTCAAAACAAATCAAAACTTCTTTTCACACCGACACTTTTCAAAAAGCTTTCAAAAACAATTTTTCAAACACTCTTGAGGACTGATACGAGAGTCGATCTGAAACTTTCAACGAAACTTTTTTCAAACCCACTCACACTTCGAAAAGCAAACATTTTTGAAAACACAAATGAGCAAGTATCTAAGAGCCCATGGATAACCATGGATAGAAAGGGTGCTAACACCTTCCCTTTCTATAAATCTACCTCCCGAACCGAGAAACTATCTCATAAGGAATTTTTCTGTGCTTTTGTCCTTTCCATGTTGGAGAAAATAAAAGACGGTGGCGACTCTTGCTTTCGCGACATTTCGCGAAACCAGCGTTAAACAGTCAGTTCCAGATCCATCGATCACAGAACTGGCGACTCTGCTGGGGAATACTTTTAAAGTGAGGTGTACCTTAGGACTAGGGTCACTTGTGTTTTCAATTGCTTTGACTTGTTTGCTTTATTATTGTGGGACTGTCTTGGGAGTTCTATAGATCCTAACCCGGATCTGGGGATACCTTCTTAGAAAGTAGCAACAAGGCTGTGAGGGAACTGTGTGGGGTATACCGACATGGTTGAAATAGTCTGCTACGTTGATGTGACACTTTGGTGTGTACCGGTAACCCTTGAGTTCAGTCAAGGAGAGTACGGGGCCTCCGCGTGGTGTCGTGAAGCATCAACTGACCTTAGGAACCTTAATTGAACTATCTTGGCCTCTTTAGGGTAGTGAGATAACTGACTTTGGTACAGTCCGAGGTTGGTTGATACTCGATACTACACTCAATTGAGGGTTGTTTTCTTGGAATATTTCGGTCGCCAGTTCAGTGGCTAAATCGAAACGATGAACAATGAAAACAATATAATGATATTGGGACCCTTAGAACCCAGTTACTTCTGATAGGACAGGTTGAGACCACCAACTTCAAGAGGGTAATACCCAAACCCCATGCTGGCCTAAACTCTAAGGGCTTGTCTTGTGTGACTTGTGTGCCTTACCATGTTTGCTTCTTGTGAATATTTGTGGTGTTTAATCATAGCATCATAACATCATACAACATCATATGCATTGGCTAACCATTTCAGGGGTTCGAATCTTCATCTTTGTTCTTGTTTTGTAGGACATGGAAACTGTTCGCAGAAAGACAATTCAGATCAGCCTTGTAAGGATCCCTCCTCAGCTTAAGGAGCTTATATCCAGGATTCCTGAGAGCTCTTCATTCAGTGAAAGACATGGAAGACTCATCAGCTTGGTCAACACCAACATTGAGGAAGATATGATAAAGGTCATGTTCCAGTTCTTTGACCCTCTGCACCACTGTTTCACTTTCCTGGATTATCAACTGGTGCCTACATTAGAAGAGTTCTCCCGGCTTCTGAAGATCCCTATCCTTGATCAACTACCCTACAACGGTACGGAAAAGGAACCCAAGCTTGAAGAGATTGCTAAAGCCTTACACCTACAATCATCTGACCTCAAGGGACATTGGGAAGTTAGAAGTGGTATCAAAGGGTTCTTAGCCAGGTTTCTGTTTGAGAAGGCCCAAGAATGTTGGAACTCCCTTGACCTACAAGCTTTTGAAGAAGTTGTAGCCCTCCTTGTCTATGGTTTGGTGTTGTTCCCTAATCCAGATCAGCTTATAGATATCAGTGCTGTCCAGATCTTCATGTCCAGGAATCCTATACCTACGTTGCTTGGGGACATCCTTCACTCATGTTACACTCGAACCATGAGAAAAAGAGGTGTTCTTATGTGCTGCACTCCTCTCCTGGGAAGGTGGTTTATTTCGCACCTTCCATAATCAGTTTTGAAGAACGAGCGGGGTTTGAGATGGTCACAACGATTGATGACTCTTACACATGCAGATATACATTGGTGCTCTCGGTCCAGAGAGGATGTCACTATCATTGATCATTGCGGGGAGTACCCTAATGTTCCTTTACTTGGAATCAGAGGAGGTATTACTTACAACCTGTGTCTGGCTTGGAGACAGTTTGGTTATGCTCGGAGGGACGACCCTCATGACATGTTAATTCCTGACATAGTTTTTGACTTCGACAACGATGCACAAGGACTTCGCCAGAGATTTATCAGAGCTTGGAGGATGCCAAGTAGGATAGACAGCAAAACACTAGGGCACAAAAACTCCATCCCGTTAGAACCTTATCTCAAGTGGGTACGAGCCCGCTCCCAGAAGTTAGTAATGCCTTACCCTCATGTTCTCCCTGTGATCAAAGAGCCAGTATTGGAAGGAGAGGTGTCCTACACTATTCAACATCCTGACATGCCCACGTCCTGGGAAGAGATGCAGAAGAGCTGGATCCAGCTTAAGGAAGAGCGGAATTCTCTTGAGACCAGTCTACATGCTAGTGAAAAGAAGGTCTTGGAGCTCACCCGTCTGCTGCACGAGGAGAGGAATCTCAACACCTACATTGCTCCGAAGAGGATGCATAGTGTATTCTGGGATTGATTCACTTTTGTAATGTTTTGCCCATGAGGCCCTGATGTACTGAACAATTATTTCCTTAATGATAACGTGTGTTCCTTTTTGTCTACAACAAATTTGAACTTTCGAACCCTTGAATGCATTGCATAAACACATATCATTCATCATGTGCATAGAAGGTACTCTTCTTTTCAGGTTGCTTACTGTTCTTCGCTGTTTATTTCAGCATCATAAACCCTGAATCATCTACCGAGCTGTCTATCAAGGCCCTTCAGGCGCAGAACGCACAATTTCAGGAGTTGATCATGGGTTTGGCTCAAGGTCAAGAAGAGCTGAAGGCTTTGCTCCTGAAGAAGGAGAAGAAGAAGAAGAGAATTGTTCTATTCAACACGGGCCGGAGATTTGGTATCACTCTGCAGAATGAGGAAGCTGGTTCTTCTGTAGGCAAAGACAGTCCCCAGGGGGGAAGGGCTCCTAGTTCGGTGGTCTCTGACAATGAGACTGATTTTAATGAGGAACAGTATCCTCCAGCTGAAGACCGGTATAAGCAGTTGGAAGACCGTCTGAACGCCATGGAAATTCAACAAGTGCCTGGCTTGGATTTCGGAGACTTGGGTTTATCTTCTGGTGTGATCATCCTGCACAAGTTTAAAGCACCATCTTTCACCAAGTATGACGGGGCTTCTTGCCCTAAGCTACACCTCAGATCTTATGTGCGGAAGATTCAGCCGTATACAGTGGACAAGAACTTGTGGATCCACTTCTTCCAGGAGAGTCTTTCAGGGACTCATCTCGAATGGTTCTATCAGCTGGATGGAACCAAGGTTCGTAACTGGGAGGAGTTGGCTACTGCTTTTTACAAGCAGTATCAATATAATGCTGACCTTGCTCCTACACGTACCCAACTCCAGGGTATGTCGCTAGGATCAGGCGAAGGTTTTAAAGAGTATGCGCAGAAGTGGAGGGATCTGGCTGGCAGGGTGCAGCCACCATTAACTGACCGTGAGTTGGTAGATATGTTCTTGGGGACCCTCTCCGGGCCGTTCTTCAATCATCTTATTGGCAATTCATCTGCAGGGTTTACTGACCTTATTCTGACTGGGGAAAGGATAAAGGCTGGTATGAAATCGGGTAAAATTCAGAAGGGTGCATCTTCAAGTGCTGAGAAGAAACCTTTCAAGAAGGAGGCCAGTGTTGTGTATGGGCCTAGAAGGCAAGACAAACCAGAGCGCCGACAAGCTGTCAACGCGGTGGTGATTGCTAAACCTGCTGCCGCTCCTCGGCAACCCAACCAACTCAGGGCTGAGAGACCTAGAAGAGAATTCACTCGGCTGAGTATGACCTTGTCACAAATCTTGCCGCAACTGCTATCGACCAACTTGGTGACCGTCAGAGAGGCTCCAAAGGTTGTGAATACTGCCTCTCCTAAATATAATCCAAATGCCCGCTGTGCTTATCACTCCGATAGCCCGAGGCATTCTACTGACGACTGTTGGGCCCTGAGGAATAAGGTGCAGGACCTTATTGATGCGAAGGAGATACAATTTGAGGCGCTTGAAAGGCCAAATGTTGTGATTGCTCCTATGCCGCAGCATGGAGTGAATGTCGTTGATGAAGATTTGTATGTCGTTTCTGTGAATGATGTAGCTACTCCTCTGTTGACTGTTAAGAGGAACCTGTTGCTAGCCGGTTTATTTACGGGTTGTAGCGAGGGTTGCCTTTTGTGTGCTGTTTCCCTTACTGGTTGTCCGTTGCTGAAGTTAGGCATCCAAAGGCTGATGGACAGCAAAGAGATTATGTTCAAGAAGACCGCTGTTCCTTTTGTTCCTGTGGAAGAAGTATCTGTCGTTACAATTTTCAACAATCCAATCAAGGCTCCCCCGAGGAAGCCGGTTAAAATCATGTCTATCACACCCATTGTGATTACTGTTCCGGGGCCCCTCCCCTATGAATCTGATAAGGTTGTCCCATGGCACTATGGGGCAGATGTATATGTACTTGGAATAAAGCAAGAGTTCAACACCGGTACCAGCATCAGCAATATTACCGGTCCAGCTAAGGTAACCCGCAGTGGCAGGCTCTTCTCGCCTGACATTGCGCCACTAGTTATTCGAAGACCTCTCATAATAACGCCTGCAAGTGCGCCTGTTTCCACTTCTGATCAAGTTGTTTCCCCTGCTGCCGAGTCATCTAATGCTCGGGGCAAAGGGATTGATGATGAGCCTGCCCGGATGGAGGCACCAAAGTCTGTGAATGTTGAAGCCTCCCAGCAAGAGATGGAGGAAATTCTTAAGATAATCAAGAAGAGCGACTTCAATGTCGTTGAACAGCTGGGGCATACCCCCTCCAAGATCTCTATGCTCTCATTGCTGCTGTGCTCAGAGGCCCGTGCTAAGGCCCTGATTTCATTTCTGAAGACGGCCCATGTGCCACAAGATACCTCTGCAGATCAATTCACTGACTGTGTGGCCAATTTGATAGCTGACAATGGCTTGGGTTTCTCGGATGCTGACCTTACCGCCAAGGGAAAGAACCACAATGATGCCCTGCATATCTCCATCAAATGCAGGGGCACTACTCTTGCTCACGTGTTGGTGGACACCGGTTCTTCCCTGAATGTGTTGCCCAAGAAGGCCTTAGACCAGTTGGATTGTGAGGGCCTGGAGTTGAAACCTAGCAACATCATTGTCCGAGCCTTTGACGGATCGAAGAGGATGGTTCATGGAGAAGTAGACATTCCTATTCGTGTGGGTTCTCAAGTATTCGACTCAACTTTCTATGTGATGGATATTCGTCCATCTTATTCCTGTTTACTGTGTCGACCTTGGATTCACAAAGCTGGGGCAGTGACCTCTACCCTACACCAGAAGCTCAAGTACCCTGTCAGAGGGAAGATTGTCACTGTGCAGGGGGAGGAAGAATATATGGTGAGTCATCTGAATTCCTTCTGGTATATCGAGATGGACGAGGAATTTATTGAAACCCCTTTTCAGCATTTTGAAGAGGTACCTCCAACATTGGAAGCAGCGGAAACAGTGGTTGAAGAGGACTTTCCTTTGAAGATGGCTTCCTTGAAGGACGCCCGGGCTGTAATCGAGAAAGGTGAATGTGCTAATTGGGGCAGGCTCCCTGATTTCACTCCTAAAACTGACAAGTTTGGACTGGGTTTTACTGCAGAGGCTCAGAGGGCTGTGCGCAAAGCTAGGATCGGAAGACCTCCTGTGCTCATCACCAATCCAGGAGTGAATGCTATTGGGGATGAAGACGAAGTGGAAGAATCAGAGTTCGATAGCTGGATCTACCCGATGACTGATGGTGGATTGAACAATTGGACCGCAAAAGATCATACTCCTGTTACTTTTGTTACGCAGTAATGAATTCCTTTGTTTTTGTTATTTGTAATAAACAATGAATTGAAACTTTATGGCCCGGTGTCTTACCCGCGGCACCGTTGGCTTCATTTGTGAGGGCTTATAACTGTCATTTCCATATATCATGAATAAAGACCTTGGATGTTTTTTCGCATTTCAAATATTGTGCTCCCTTTCGTTCTTTCCTTCTTTATATATTGCAAAACAGCTGTATTTACACACACTCACCCATACAGGTTTCAATCCACTCTAGATCTCACTGGTAACGACTCTGCTACTGCCAGTTATGACTTCGAAAATCCGATCAACTTAGCCGAAGACGAAGGTGAAGATGATTGCGAAGTGCCTGGTGAGCTTGCAAGACTGTTACTCCAGGAAGAGAGGGAAATTCAACCACATGAAGAGCCGGTGGAAACGATAAATCTGGGTACTGAGGCAGACAGAAAGGAAGTCAAGATTTGTGCCAACCTGGAGCTCAGCGTAAAACAACGGTTGACTCAGATGTTACATGATTATGTGGAGATCTTTTCCTGGTCCTACAAAGACATGCCTGGGTTGGATACCGACATTGTGGTCCATCATTTGCCTACCAAGGCAGACTGCCCTCCGGTTAAGCAAAAGGTCCGCCGTATGTGTCCAAAGATGTCCGAGAAGATCAAAGCTGAAGTTATGAAACAGTTTGATGCCGGGTTTCTTGCAGTGACTTCTTACCCTCAGTGGGTTGCCAATGTGGTGCCGGTACCGAAGAAGGATGGTAAGGTCAGAATGTGTGTTGATTACAGGGATCTGAACAGGGCCAGCCCCAAGGATGACTTCCCCCTACCTCACATTGATGTTCTGGTTGACAATACTGCTCAGCACAAGGTGTTTTCTTTCATGGATGGTTTTTCAGGGTATAATCAGATTAAGATGGCTCCTGAAGACATGGAGAAGACTACCTTTGTCACTCAGTGGGGCACCTTCTGCTACAAGGTCATGCCTTTTGGATTGAAAAATGCTGGGGCAACCTACCAACGTGCCATGGTTGCTTTATTTCATGACATGATCCATCATGAGATTGAAGTGTATGTCCATGATATGATTGCAAGGTCCCAAACTGAGGAGGAACACCTTGACCATCTGCAGAAGCTGTTTGACCGTTTGAAACTGTACAAGCTGAGATTGAACCCGAACAAGTGCACCTTCGGGGTTAGATCTGGAAAGTTGCTAGGCTTCGTTGTAAGTGATAAAGGTATTCAAGTGGACCCTGCCAAGGTCAAGGCCATTCAAGAGATGCCAGTTCCTAAGACAGAGAAGGAGTTCAGAGGCTTTTTAGGACGTCTGAATTACATTGCTCGATTCATCTCGCACCTAACTGCTACTTGTGAACCAATCTTCAAGCTGCTGAAGAAAGATCAGGTAGTACGTTGGAACGATGAATGTCAGGCTGCTTTCGACAGAATCAAAGAGTATCTCCAAGAACCACCCATCCTTATGCCACCGGTTGAAGGGAGACCTCTGATACTATACCTGACAGTGCTTGACAACTCAATGGGGTGTGTGCTGGGGCAGCATGACGAGTCTGGCCGAAAAGAGCACGCCATTTATTACCTTAGCAAAAAGTTTACCGACTGTGAGACCCGATACTCACTGCTCGAGAAAACTTGTTGCGCTTTGGTATGGGCTGCTCGCCGGCTGAGATAGTATATGCTGACTCACACTACTCTGTTGATTTCAAAGATGGATCCAATAAAGTACATATTCGAAAAGCCTGCTCTGTCTGGAAGAATAGCGAGATGGCAGATGATCCTGACGGAATACGACATCCAGTACACGACTCAGAAAGCTATCAAAGGAAGTGTATTGGCAGACCACTTGGCATACCAGGTAGTGGACGACTATCAGTCAATGAACTTCGAGTTTTCGGACGAGAGCATCATAATAGTGACTGATTGTGAAGTACCTGGACCGGATGAAGGACCTGAGGAAGGATCCCGATGGTCTATGCACTTCGACGGAGCCTCCAATGCTTTGGGTAATGGTATCGGCGCTGTGATCATATCCCCTCAAGGAACTCATACTCCACTTACTGCCCGGCTATGTTTCAACTGCACCAACAACATGGCGGAGTATGAGGCATGCATCATGGGTCTTCAAGCTGCGATCGACTTAAGGATCAAGTTTCTAAGTGTCTTCGGAGATTCCGCTCTCGTGATCAATCAGATCAAAGGCGAGTGGGATACGAAACATCCGAACCTTATTCCTTACAAAGAATGTGTGTTGACGTTGATCCCCCATTTCACAGAGATAACTTTTGAACATTTCCCAAGAGAGGAGAACCAGCTGGCGGACGCGTTAGCTACGATGTCTTCCATGTTCAAAGTCAAATGGGACAATGAGGCTCCCCGGGTCATTATTTGGAAACTGGACGAACCGGCATACTGTTGTGATCTTGAGGCTGAGGTAGTGACTGAGAAACCTTGGTACCATGAGGTGAAGAGATACTTGGAAGCTCAGGAATACCCTGAAAGTGCGTCCGCCAACGATAAGAAATTTCTGAGAAGGTTCGCAGCGAAGTTCTTCCTCAGTAACGACATCCTGTACAAGCGAAACCATGATTCGACCTTACTGCGTTGTGTGGATAAGACTGAAGCAGAAAGGATCATGGCAGAGCTACATGAAGGTACCTTCAGAACACATTCCAGTGGACACACCATGGCAAAGAAGATCCTTCGGGTAGGATATTTCTGGTCCACAATGGAAGCTGATTGTTACCAACATTCTCGGACATGTCATAAATGCCAGATTTATGCAGATAAGGTGCATGTTCCTCCAGTCCCTCTGAATGTCCTGACCGCACCTTGGCCTTTTGCAATGTGGGGCATAGATATGATCGGCGAGATTAAACCTACGGCATCCAATGGGCATCGCTTCATCCTGGTAGCGATCGATTACTTTACGAAGTGGGTTGAAGCAGCTTCTTATGCTACAGTAAACAAGAATGTTGTGGCACGGTTCATTCGGCATAACGTGATCTGTCGATACGGCGTCCCAGAAAGGATCATTACGGACAACGGTACCAATCTCAATAACAAGATGATCACTGAGCTCTGCGAGCAGTTTAAAATACAGCACCACAACTCTTCTCCCTACCGGCCGAAGATGAATGGGACTGTAGAAGCAGCAAATAAGAATATCAAGAAGATTGTGCAGAAGATGACAGTGACCTATAAAGATTGGCACGAAATGTTACCGTTCGCTCTTCATGGGTACCATACCTCAGCAAGGACGTCAACCGGGGCAACTCCTTTTTCCTTGGTCTATGGCATGGAGGCAGTCTTGCCGATTGAAGTGCAGATACCCTCTCTTCGGATAATGAAGGATGCAGATCTGAGCGAAGATGATTGGATCCATACACGACTTGATCAATTAAATCTAATCGACGAAAAGAGACTCACTGCTATATGTCATGGTCAAACGTACCAAAAACGGATGATCAGGGCATTTAACAAGAAAGTCAGACCACAAGAGTGTCAAGTTGGGGATCTGGTAATCAAGCGCATCATTCTTCCTCAGAGTGATCCTAGGGGCAAATGGACCCCCACATACGAAGGGCCATTTGTGGTTAAACATGTGTTCTCAGGAGGAGCCATGATTCTGACCACCATGGATGGTGACGACCTTCCTCACCCCGCCAATGCAGACATAGTAAAAAGATACTACGCATAATAAGAGACCCGCTAGGTTGACATACCTAGGCAAAAATTAGGGCTTCCCGGCGAACCAAAAGGGTTCGGGCAAAATGAGGGATGAAATAAAAAAAAAATCTGTACACCCGGCAAGTCGAAAACCTGAAAAGGCGGCTTGGGCAAAAATGGGTATCCCGGTGGACTGAAAACCCGAAAGGGCGGTCCAGGCAAAAGTTAGGGATTGAAGAGTAATACTATGTCTCATTGGATCACCTTGCATCCAGAATCCGGTATCAACCATCAAGTTCAAACGACATCGATCAATCAGCTTCATCGTCAACTGAGCAGCAAAGTGATGAGACGCTCGAAGATATAAAGGCGATAGCAGAGTTGGAACCCAGTGGGATTATTCCTTTCACATAGCTGTTTTGTTTTTCCTTTTGTACAAATTTGTATAAACTCTTTTATTCGGCGGTGTTCTCCTACTAGGACGTCAGCCTCTTGTACATAAAACGCCTATTTACAGGCAAATTCAAAAATCAATATAAATTCACTTTTCAGATCAATTACCATTTGTTTTTCCATTTTCTGTTTTGTTTTGCGAAGAACGTCTGTGATCGGTGGATCTGGAACTGACTGTTTAACGCTGGTTCACGAAATGTCGCGGAAGCAAGAGTCGCCACCATCTTTTATTTTCTCCAATACGGAAAGGACAAAAGCACAGAAAAATTCCTTATTGAGATTAGTTCTCGGTTCGGGAGGTAGATTTATAGAAAGGGAAGGTGTTATCACCCTTTCTATCCATGGTTATCCATGGGCTCTTAGATACTTTCTCATTTGTGTTTTCAAAATGTTTGCTTTTTAATTGTGAGTGGGTTTGAAAAAGTTTCATTTAAAATTTCAGTTCGACTCTTGTATCAGTCCTCAAGAGTGTTTGAAAAGTTGTTTTTGAAAGCTTTTTGAAAAGTGTAGGTGTGAAAATAAGTTTTTGATTTGTTTTGAATTAGAGCAAGTATCTACGAGTCATCTACCTACCCTAAGGAATTAGTCTGTGTAAATGTCCCTGAGGTAGTGCCATCCCACCATTGAGAGGTAGGTAGCACCACCGTTGGAGGTGTTCGGGTCAATTCGAGGATTAGGGACAGTGTGGTCACCAGAGCAATAGTAGGACACCTTAGAAGCTACCCCCATGCCATGTTCATGGACATGAGGACTTACTAAAACGTCCTCTACTCGACGACCACGTTTCGAGGGGCAAGGCAACAGTGAGGCGTACCCTAAGAGTGGTGTGTGAATTGTGTGACTTTTTCAGTTATTATTTGTCTTGATCATGCATTGAGTGTTCTACGCTTTGATTTTATTTGAGCATACATTCTTTCATGTGATTAACAGTTTAAAGGTGCGGAATTTAAAGTGCGGAAAAATAAAGGTCCTACGCTATTACAAGGCGCGGGTCTACATCGCCAAATTAAACAAAGACCCGATTTGAATAAATAAAATGTGGAAAATAAATGTCCTAATTATCTATTACAAGGCTTTGGGGCAATTACATTATGTTCATAAAAGAAATAAAAAATAAATGCGCGAAAAGAATTAAGAATCGAGTGCGAGGGCGTTGGACCCTTTAAAGAAATTAAATTGGAATTGAAAATTGATTTAATTATTAAATGAGAAAAAGAACTTATTTTTTATGTTTTTGGATTTATGAAATTAAAGAGAATTAATTGGAATTAAAAGTTAAATAAAACCCTGGTTCTAAATTGTTTTTAATTTATTAAAGAAAATTGTTTAAGTTTAACCTAATTTAACCCTAATTAATTAATTACAAGTATTTACAAAAATAATTAATGGTCAATAATAATTATAATAAGAAAAGAATATTTATTAAAAAAAAGAGGATCAAAATGTACTAAAAACCTATTTTTATATTTAGAAAAAGAATTAAAGTTAAAACCCTAAATTAAAACTAAATTGGTTATTAAATTTATTTACAAAAAAACTATTGATGAATTAAAAATTAAAATAAAACATATTTTTATTTTTATGATTTTCTGATTTTTTGTGTCTTATGAAAATTATTTGAAATAAATTAAATAAAAGGTGATCAAAAGAATTAAAAAAATAGAAAAGAAAATAAGAGAAATTAAAAAGATGTACAAACATTGGGGGGTATCTGCCCCATTTGGAGGTATATTTGCAGCAATTAGGCCCATTGAATGAGGCCTTTTTTTGTCTTTTTCAGCCTTGTGTGAGGAATAGCTGACTAATGCATACGGTGGAATTCACGTGATAGCCTTTGGATTGACCCCTGGTGACATGTGGCGTGCCAAGATGTTAGGTGTATGATGGAACCTGGGAAGGGAATTGTACCTGAACGCCTTACAAACAAAATTATGAAGAATATGGGGGACCTGGGAATCGAACCCAGGTCCCATTGCCTGCGTGACAACACAACAACCACCAAGCCAAGCGCGTTTCTTTGATATATAATGGACAAAGAATAATAAGAGAGAGAAAGCGAGTATTAGTGGGACAATAAAAAAAAAGCGCCAATTATTCAAACTGGCCAGTCACCGTTCAACACCTCATCATCTCTTTCCTGGCTTCTTTGTTTTGCCTGAAATTACAGAGTAGATAGCGGGGGTTTTAAACCCCCACTAAATAGTACCTACAAAAATAGCAAATAGAGCACCGTTAATCATAAATTGAGCGCGAGGTGGTCAATCGTTTCATCCAGATGCCCTGGTTTTGATGGTACTAGTCTGGTTGTCCAATTTTTCCTCAAGCGTAAAACCCTAATTCAAGGTTCCTGAAACCCTAAAAAATGTCCATGGCAACTTTGGATACAGTCGATATAAATTCAATTCAATGGCACCATTAGCTTCAGTATGATCATATTAGTATAAAACAATAATGAAAATGCATGAACAAGGCCTGGAAATCAAAACACGATTATTCAATATTTCATGAAAAGTTTGATTTTGTTATACCGATTCTGGATGTATGGGGCTTGGAAAGGTGTTGAATCATATTCAGGAAAGTCCCAGCAATTGTTTGGAATCCTTTTTAGGCCTTGAAAGGAGCTCTATGTATGTTTTCAGTTTTGAGAATTTTATGAAAAAAATGCAAAGTGGTTTTGTGTTCTTGGGCGCAGCTTGCTTGTTCTTCTGATTAGGTTTAGGTTTGTACATATATGTGGAATGAATTAGGTTAGAAATCCAAGCCAAAAACCTTTGCATTGATGATTTGGATCTTTGATTTTCAATGAGATCAATTTCAATCTTTTTGTTATAAAACCATTGCCAATCATGAGAAATCTTGCCTTTTTGGATGTGCACGAAATCTTGAGTGAATAAAGAGGGCATATGCTGCATAAAAAGATTTGGCAAACATATTTTAGTATTTTTCTTATATTTAATTTTAATTAAATGAATTAATAGAATTAAAAACTCAATTAATTAATTAAAAATAAGAAAATAACTCCCCTTTGGGTCCATGGGTCGTGCATAGCTTTTGGGTGATGATTCTTGGAAGAAATTGAGGCCCATTAGCAATTTTGAGGCATTTGAAGCAAAGTTGACTTTTCAAAATTCCCAAACATTTCCCAACCTCCACAAGGAATATCTTGCTCAATTTTTAAGCTTTGATCATGTTCTTGGACATTTTGGAAAGGTCTGGAAGTCCTCTAACCAATTCCTTTAGTCCCATGTCAATTTGATTTACCAATCTCAAGTTATGGTCCTTGACTTAAAGTGCCTTTTTGTTGACTTTTGAAAATGACCTATAATGTTGAGATTGATAACTTTTTGTGAGAGCATTTCTTGGACTTTAAGTGTGAAGATGAGTTGTAGTAAATGTCATTCTCTTCAAAATGAGCTTTGGATGGAATTTTTCTGATAAACCATGTGGAAGTTATGCCCTGGTCAAGTTACAGTTGATTTTTTCAGCTGTCCAAAATAGAAACTTTTGCATCTTGAGACTTTTTGAGCCATGCCTTGAGAATCATGATCAAGAATTGATCAAATGATGTTTGTGGCTTCAAAATAAGATGTTGACCAAAAATTTTGACTTTTGACTGTCAAATGACCATTTTGCCCCTACAGTTGACTGTGATGCAATTAGGGTTTTTGACTGTGCAATTTTGTGCTGTAAGTCTTGAAACTTGACATAAGGATGCTTGAAAATGTTTATAGGCATGTGGGACTTGTTTGGACCCTTGAAAACTTCAATTTCTTTGCCATAACCAAAACCCTAGTTTTTGACTATTAGGAGACCATTGGACTGTGCAACCCTTGGGAGATTTAGAAGCATGCTCTTAGCAAATTTTGGAGAATATGGGAGGGAAAATTTTGGGGTACAACAGTTGCCCCTGTTCAATCTTCTTAAACCTGAGGAGGTAGATTGGCTGGCGTGCCTTTCGTAATCCGAAGGTGGAAGATGATTGAACACTAGAGTGCCCAGAAATTTGCGCTCACATGTTGGCAGTGTGATGGTGGGAATGGGCTTACAGATGCCATTTGGAGATTGATGGATAGGTGGATGGGCTTATAGATGCCATCTGGGTGTCAATCGCGTAAGAGTTTCCTTAGCGAGAACTTGCGTACCTGAAAAAGAAAATGATTACCTGGCCTATTACAGGAGCTGGTCTTCAGACTCTTTGTGTAGATGTGCCCTGACTGGTTATAGGAATTGAATCTTAAAACCTCTTCAGACGTGCCTTGGCGAGATACAGGAATCGAGTTTGGATCTTCAAAAGGTTATGAATGAAGCAGAGATGGTTACTACCTCAACGGGACGGTGAGAGAACCTCGGATGATTACTACCTCAACAGTAACGATGAGAGAACCTGGAGCGATTACTATCTCAACAGTAACAATGAGAGAATCTGGGGCGATTACTACCTCAACAGTAACGATGAGAGAATCTGGGGCGATTACTACCTCAACAGTAACAATGAGAGAATCTGGGGCGATTACTACCTCAACAGTAACGATGAGAGAATCTGGGGCGATTACTACCTCAACAGTAACGATGAGAGAATCTGGGGCGATTACTACCTCAACAGTAACGATGAGAGAATCTGGAGCGATTACTACCTCAACAGTAACGATGAGAGAATCTGGGGTGTCTTCTACTGAGTCTTCATCAGGAAAATCTTTAGGAATCGATTTAACTGGACCCGAGAAGGCCTTTGACTGGATCGGTATCAGAAAAATCTTTAGAAGTCGATTTAACTGAACCAGGCAAAGTCTTGGAATCTTCAACTGGAATAAGAATCAGGGAGATCTTAGGGTCGATCTGACTGAACCAGAGAAGGCCTTTGACTGGATAAGAATCAGAAAAATCTTTAGGAGTCGATTTAACTGAACCAGGCAAAGTCTTGAAATAACTTCAACTGGATAAGAATCAGGGAGATCTTAGGGTCGATCTGACTGAACCAGAGAAGGCCTTTGACTGGATCGGCATCAGAAAAATCTTTAGGAGTCGATTTAACTGAACCAGGCAAGGTCTTGGAATAACTTTGACGGGATAAGAATCAGGAAAATCTTAGTATCGATTTAACTGAACCAGACTAAAGTCTTGGAATAACTTCAACTGGATAAGAATCAGAAAAATCTTTAGGAATCGATTTAACTGAACCAGACTAAAGTCTTGGAATAACTTCAACTGGATAAGAATCAGAAAAATCTTTAGGAATCGATTTAACTGAACCAGAGGAGGTCTTGGATATAGTTGAGAACTTAACTGGGTCTTTCCTGAAAGGTAAAGGTCAGTCATATGCAATGCATGATATGGATCAAGCAATGATGTTCTCAACATAAATGAGATTGTATGTTCATGATGCGTATATGCATGTTATAATGTATGGAAATGCGATGTTTATGAATGTATGTTTTTGTCTAGGAAGGTATATCCTTGACGGGTGCCGGGAAGTCACATCCTGGGCTGATGTTGGAGAATAGTGCTTTGTTGTTTCCGCTGAGGATGATAGTTGCAAGAATACCGGTCGGAGAAGATAACTCCGTTGGGGGATAAACTTGACGGAGAGATTACTCTGCAGGGAGAAAATTACTCTGGCGATCTTGATGGGGAACAACACTCTGTGGGGAGAGAGGTACCTTGCTGGGATATTGATGGTAACTCCGCTGGGGATACCGTTGTTATGTTGGAAGTTTCAATAGACTCCGCTGGGGATAAGAAGACTTCGCCGAGGACGATTTTTCCGTGGCATTTGGCTGAGGATAACCCAGTTATATCCTGGTAGGGAAATAACCTTTGAAGAAAGTCGGGGGACGCGTTCGTGCTCTGTAGGGGATAAGCTTCCAGAATCTACTGGGGATGAGCTTACTGCTGGGGGAATGATTCAACCTTTCCTGGGGAAATCTTGATTGGATTCTCCTGGGGAAATTTTTGAGATACATTGGGGAAGTGGCTCTGCTGAATGTCTGGTATACCGCCGGGGAACAATCTTAGACCAAGACTGCCGGGGATGTTTGTTAAGAATATTCGTATATTGGTGCTGAGGAATGTTGAGATCTGCTGGAGGATACCCAACTTCCTTGAGGTTGATAGTGGACTAACACTGTTTGGGGAGAGTGTCGCTGACTTGCTGGCTCACTCTCTGGGGGATTAAGATATCTTGGTCATGTTTTTCAACCGAACCTACCTTTGTACCTTGGGGGACATAACAATTAGATCGTTTAGACCACTCATTATTGCCCCTGCTTCTAATGTTACTTGTAATTAATCCTTTGTTTCGTATGCAAATATTTATGAGTTAGCAATTATTGTCAAATGCATATATCACAAATTGAACCTTGGACGTTCTTCGCAAAACAAAACAGAAAAGGAAAAACAATTGGCAATTTTAACTGAAAAGTGAATTTGTATTGATTTTTTGAATTTTCCTGTAAATAGGCGTTTTATATACAAGAGGCTGACGTCCTAGTAAGAGAACGCCGCCGAATAAAAGAGTTTATACAATTTGTACAAAGGGAAAATAAAACAACTGTGTGAAAAGAATAATCCCACTGGGATCCAACTCTGCTATCGCCTTTATATCTTCGAGCGTCTCATCACTTGATGACCTAGTTGAAGATGAAGCTGATTGATCAATGTCGTCTGAACTTGATAGTGATACCGGATTCTGGATGCAAAGTGATCCAATGAATCATAGTATTACGCTTTATCCCTAACTTTTGCCTGGACCGCCCTTTCGGGTTTTCAGTCCACCGGGATACCCATTTTTGCCCAAGCCGCCTTTTCAGGTTTTCGACTTGCCGGGTGTACAGATTTTTTTTCATTTCATCCCTTCATTTTGCCCGAACCCTTTTGGTTCGCCGGGAAGCCCTAATTTTTGCCTAGGTATGTCAACCTAGCGGGTCTTTATTCATGCGTAGTATCTTTTTACTATGTCTGCATTGGCAGGGTGAGGAAGGTCGTCACCATCCATGTTGGTTAGAATCATGGCTCCTCCTGAGAACACATGTTTAACCACAAATGGACCTTCGTACGTAGGGGTCCATTTGCCCCTTGGATCACTCTGAGGAAGGATGATGCGCTTGATTACCAGATCCCCAACTTGATATTCTTGTGGTCTGACTTTTTTGTTAAATGCCCTGATCATCCGTTTTTGATACGTCTTACCATGACAAATAGCAGCAAGTCTCTTTTCGTCAATCAGGTTTAATTGATCAAGTCGTGTCTGGATCCAATCATCTTCGCTCAGATCTGCATCCTTCATTATCCGGAGAGAGGGTATCTGCACTTCGATCGGTAAGACTGCCTCCATACCGTAGACCAAGGAGAAAGGAGTTGCCCCGGTTGACGTCCTTGCTGAAGTACGGTATCCATGTAGGGCGAACAGTAACATCTCGTGCCAATATTTATAGGTCACTGTCATCTTCTGCACAATTTTCTTGATATTCTTATTCGCTGCTTCTACAACCCCATTCATCTTCGGCCGGTAAGGAGAAGAGTTGTGGTGCTGTATCTTAAATTGCTCGCAGAGCTCAGTGATCATCTTGTTATTGAGATTGGTACCGTTGTCTGTAATGATCCTTTCAGGGACGCCGTATCGACAGATCAAGTTATGCCGAATGAACCGTGCCACAACGTTCTTGGTTACAGTAGCGTAGGAAGCTGCTTCAACCCACTTCGTGAAGTAATCAATCGCTACCAGGATGAAGCGATGCCCGTTGGACGCTGTAGGTTTAATCTCGCCGATCATATCTATGCCCCACATTGCAAACGGCCAAGGTGTTGTCAAGACATTCAGGGGAACCAGAGGAACGTGCACCTTATCTGCATATATCTGGCATTTATGACATGTCCGAGAATGTTGGTAACAGTCGGCTTCCATTGTGGACCATAAATACCCTGCCCGAAGGATTTTCTTTGCCATAGTATGTCCACTGGAATGTGTCCCGAAGGTACCTTCATGTAGCTCTGCCATGATCCTTTCTGCTTCAGTCTTATCCACACAACGCAGTAAGGTCGAATCATGGTTTCGCTTGTACAGAATGCCGTTGCTAAGGAAGAACTTCGCTGCGAATCTTCTCAGAAACTTTTTATCGTTGACAGATGCACCTTTAGGGTATTCCTGAGCTTCCAAATATCTCTTCACCTCATGGTACCAGGGTTTCTCAGTCACTACCTCAGCCTCAAGATCACAACAGTATGTCGGTTCGTCCAGTTTCCAGATGATGACCCGGGGAGCCTCATTATCCCATTTGACTTTGAACATGGAAGACATCGTAGCTAACGTGTCCGCCAACTGATTCTCCTCTCTTGGGAAATGTTCAAAGGTTATCTCTGTGAAGTGGGGGATCAAGGTTAACACACATTCTTTGTAAGGAATAAGATTCGGATGTTTCGTATCCCACTCTCCTTTGATCTGATTGATCACGAGAGCGGAATCTCCGAAGACACTCAGAAACTTGATCCTTAAGTCAATCGCAGCTTGGAGACCCATGATGCATGCCTCATACTCCGCCATGTTGTCGGTGCAGTTGAAACATAGCCGGGCAGTGAGTGGAGTATGAGTGCCTTGAGGAGATATGATTACAGCGCCGATACCGTTGCCCAAAGCGTTGGAGGCTCCGTCAAAGTGCATAGACCATCGGGATCCTTCCTCAGGTCCTTTCATCCGGTCCAGGTACTTCACAATCAGTCATTATCATGATACTCTCGTCTGGAAACTCGAAGTTCATTGACTGATAGTCGTCTACTGCCTGATGTGCCAAGTGGTCTGCCAATACACTTCCTTTGATGGCTTTCTGGGTCGTGTGCTGGATGTCGTATTCTGTCAAGATCATTTGCCATCTTGCTATTCTCCCAGACAGAGCAGGCTTTTCAAATATGTACTTTATTGGATCCATTTTTGAAATTAACAAGGTAGTGTGAGTCAGCATATACTGTCTCAGCCAGCGAGCAGCCCATACCAAAGCGCAGCAAGTTTTCTCGAGCAGTGAGTATCGGGTCTCTTAGTCGGTAAACTTTTTGCTAAGGTAATAAATGGCGTGCTCTTTTCGGCCAGACTCGTCATGTTGCCCCAGCACACAGCCCATTGAGTTGTCAAGTACTGTCAGGTATAGTATCAGAGGTCTCCCTTCAACCGGTGGCATAAGAATGGGTGGTTCTTGGAGATACTCCTTGATTCTGTCAAAAGCGGCCTGACATTTATCGTTCCAACGTACTACCTGATCTTTCTTCAACAGCTTGAAGATTGGTTCACAGGTAGCAGTTAGGTGCGAGATGAATCGAGCAATGTAATTCAGGCGTCCTAAAAAGCCTCTGACCTCTTTCTCTGTCTTAGGAACTGGCATCTCTGAATGGCTTTAACCTTGGCAGGGTCCACTTGAATACCCTTATCACTTACAACGAAGCCTAGCAACTTTCCAGATCTAACCCCGAAGGTGCACTTCTTCGGGTTCAACCTCAGCTTGTACAACTTCAGACGGTCAAACAACTTCTGTAGATGGTCAAGGTGTTCCTCCTCAGTTTAGGACCTTGCAATCATGTCGTCGACATACACTTCTATCTCATGATGGATCATGTCTTGAAATAAAGCAACCATGGCACGTTGGTAGGTTGCCCCAACATTTTTCAACCCGAATGGCATGACCTTGTAACAAAAGGTGCCCCACTGAGTAACAAAGGTAGTCTTTTCCATGTCTTCAGGAGCCATCTTGATCTGATTATAACCTGAAAAACCATCCATGAAAGAGAATACCTTGTGCTGAGCAGTATTGTCAACCAAGACATCAATGTGAGGTAGGGGGAAGTCATCCTTGGGGCTGGCCCTGTTCAGATCCCTGTAGTCAACACACATTCTGACCTTACCATCTTTCTTTGGTACCGGCACCACATTAGCAACCCACTGAGGGTAAGAAGTTACTGCAAGAAACCCGGCATCAAACTGCTTCATAACCTCAGCTTTGATCTTCTCAGACATCTCTGGACGCATACGGCGGACCTTCTGCTTAACCGGAAGGCAGTCTTCCTTGGTAGGAAAATGGTGGACCACAATGTCGGTATCCAACCCGGGCATGTCTTTGTAGGACCAGGCAAAGATCTCCACATAATCATGTAACATCTGAGTCAACCGTTGCTTCACGCTGAGCTCTAGGTTGGCACCAATCTTGACTTCCTTCCTATCTGCCTCAGTACCCAGATTTATTGTTTGCACTGGCTCTTCATGTGGTTGAATTGCCCTCTCTTCCTGGAGTAACAGTCTTGCAAGCTCTCCAGGCACTTCGCAATCATCTTCACCTTCGTCTTCGGCTAAGTTGATCGGATTTTCGAAGTCATAACTGGCAGTAGCAGAGTCGTTACCAGTGAGATCCAGAGTGGATTGAAACCTGTATGAGTGAGTGTGTGTAAATACAGCTGCTTTGCAATATATAAAGAAAGAAAGAAAGAAAAGGAGCATAAGATTTGAAGTGCGAGAAAATGTCCAAGGTCTTTATTCATGATATATGAAATGACAATTAATATGCCCTCACAAATGAAGCCAACGGTGCCCCGGGTAAGACACCGGGCCATAAAGTTTCAATTCATTGTTTATTACAAGTAACAAAAAAAAACAAAGGAATCCATTACTGCGTAACAAAAGTAACAGGTGTATGATCCTTCGCGGTCCAATTGTTCAATCCACCGTCAACCGTCGGGTAGATCCAGCTATCGAACTCTGATTCTTCCACTTCGTCTTCATCCCCAATAGCATTCACTCCATGGGCAGGCAGGGGAGCTGTCACTACATTGGGCTTCTCAGGTGCCTCAAACTGTACCTCCTTTGCATCAATAAGTTCTCGTACCTTGTTCCTTAGGGCCCAGCAGTCATCAGTAGAATGCCCCGGGCTATCGGAGTGATAAGCACAGCGGGCATTTGGATTATACTTGGGAGAGGCAGTATTCACAACCTTTGGGGCCTCCCTGACAGTCACCAAGTTGGTGGATAGCAACTGCGGAAAGATTTGCGACAAGGTCATACTCAGCCGGGTAAACTCTCTTCTGGGTCTTTCAGCCCTTTGTTGATTATTTTGCCGAGGAGCGGCAGCAGGTTTAGCAATCACCACCGCGTTGACAGATTGGCGGCGCTCTGGTTTGTCTTGCCTCCTAGGCCCATATACAACACTGGCCTCCTTCTTAAGAGGTTTCTTCTCAGAACTTGAAGATGCACCTTTCTGAATTTTACCGGACTTCATGCCAGCCTCTATCCTTTCCCCAGTCAGAATGAGATCAGTAAACCCTGTAGACGAATTACTGATAAGATGATTGAAGAATGGCCCAGAGAGGGTCCCCAAGAACATATCTACCAGCTCGCGGTCAGTTAACGGAGGCTGCACCCTGCCAGCCAGATCCCTCCACTTCTGCACATACTCTTTAAAACCTTCGCCTGATCCTAGCGACATACCCTGGAGTTGGGTACGTGTAGGAGCAAGGTCGGCATTATATTGATACTTCTTGTAAAAAGCAGTAGCCAACTCCTCCCAATTACGAACTTTGGTCCCATCCAGCTGATAGAACCATTCGAGATGAGTCCCTGAAAGACTCTCCTGGAAGAAGTGGATCCACAAGTTCTTGTCCACTGTGTACGATTGAATCTTCCGCACATAAGATCTGAGGTGTAGCTTGGGGCAAGACGCCCCGTCATACTTGGTGAAAGATGGTGCCTTAAACTTGTGAGGAATGATCACACCAGTAGATAAGCCCAAGTCTCCGAAATCCAAACCAGGCACTTGTTGGATCTCCATGGCGTTCAGACGGTCTTCCAGCTGCTTGTACCGGTCTTCAGCAGGAGGATACTGTTCCTCATTAAAATCAGTCTCGTTGTCAGAGACTACTGGACTTGGAGCCTTTCCCCCCTGGGGACTGTCTTTGCCTACAGAAGAACCAGCTTCCTCATTCTGCAGAGTATTACCAAACCTCCGGCCCGAGTTGAAAAGAACAGTTCTCTTCTTCTTCTTATCCTTCTTCAGGAGCAAGGCCTTCAGCTCTTCTTGACCTTGAGCCAAACCCATGATCAGCTCCTGAAATTGTGCGTTCTGCGCCTGAAGAGCCTTGATAGACATCTCGGTAGACGATTCAGGGTTCATGATGCTGAAATAAACAGCGAAGAACAGTAAGCATCCAGAAAAGAAGAGTACCTGCTATGCATATGATGAATGATATGTGTTTATGCAATACATTCAAGGGTTCGAAAATTCAAATTCGTTATAGACAAAAAGGAACACACATTATCATTAAGGAAATAATTGTTCAGTACATCAAAGCCTCATGGGCACATATTACAAAGCAAATCAATCCCAAAAGACACTACGCATCCTCTTTGGACCCATGTAGGTGTTGAGATTCCTCTCCTCGTGCAATAGGCGGGTGAGCTCCAAGACCTTCTTTTCACTAGCATGTAGACTGGTCTCAAGAGAATTTCGTTCTTCCTTAAGCTGGATCCAGCTCTTCTGCATCTCTTCCCAGGACGTGGGCATGTCAGGATGTTGAATGGTGTAGGACACCTCTCCCTCCAAGACTGGCTCTTTGATCACAGGGAGCACATGAGGATATGGCATTACTAACTTCTAGGAGTGGGCTCGTAGCCACTTGAGATAAGGCTCCAACGAGATGGAATTCCTGTGCCCCAGGGTCTTGCTGTCTATCCTACTGGGCATCCTCCAAGCTCTGATAAATCTCTGGCGAAGTCCTTGTGCATCGTTGTCGAAATCAAAAACTATGTCAGGAATTAACATGTCATGAGGGCCATCCCTCCGAGCATAACCAAACTGTCTCCAAGCCAGGCACGGGTTGTAAGTAATACCTCCTCTGATTCCAAGTAAAGGAACATTAGGGTACTCCCCACAACGATCAATGATAGTGACATCCTCTCTGGACCGAGAACACCAATGTATGTCAGCATGTGTAAGAGTCATCAATCATTGTGACCATCTCAAACCCCGCTCATTCTTCAAAACTGATTGTGGAAGGTGCGAAATAAACCACCTTCCCAGGAGAGGAGTACATCACATAAGAACACCTTTTTTTCTCATGGTTCGAGTGTAACATGAGTGAAGGATGTCCCCCAGCAACGTAGGTATAGGATTCCTGGACATGAAGATCTGGACAGCACTGATATCTATAAGCTGATCTGGGTTAGGGAACAACACCAAACCATAGACAAGGAGGGCCACAACTTCTTCAAAAGCTTGTAAGTCAAGGGAGTTCCAACATTCCTGGGCCTTTTCAAACAGAAACCTGGCTAAGAACCCTTTGATGCCACTTCTAACTTCCCAATGTCCCTTGAGGTCAGATGATTGTAGGTGTAAGGCTTTAGCAATCTCTTCAAGCTTGGGTTCCTTTTCCGTACCGTTGTAGGGTAGTTGATCAAGGATAGGGATCTTCAGAAGCCGGGAGAACTCTTCCAATGTAGGTACCAGTTGATAATCCAGGAAAGTGAAACAGTGATGCAGATGGTCAAAGAACTGGAACAGGACCTTTATCATATCTTCCTCAATGTTGGTGTTGACCAAGCTGATGAGTCTTCCATGTCTCTCACTGAATGAAGAGCTCTCGGGAATCCTGGATATAAGCTCCTTAAGCTGAGGAGGGATCCTTACAAGGCTGATCTGAATTGTCTTTCTGTGAACAGTTTCCATGTCCTACAAAACAAGAACAAAGATGAAGATTCGAACCCCTGAAATGGTTAGTCAATGCATATGATGCTGGATGATGTCATGATGCTATGATTAAACACACCACAAATATTTACAAAGGCAAACATGATAAGGCACACAAGTCACACCACAACCCTTAGAGTTTAGGCCAGCATGGGGTCTGGGTATTACCCTCTTGAAGTTGGTGGGCTCAACCTGTCCTATTAGAAGTAACCGGGTTCTAAGGGTCCCAATATCACTGGATTGCTTTCATTGTTCATCGTTTCGATTTAGCCACTGAACTGGCGACCGAAATATCCCAGGAAAGCAACCCTCAATTGAGTGTAGTATCGAGTATCAACCAACCTCGGACTGCACCAAAGTCAGTTATCTCACTACCCTAAAGAGGCCAAGATAGTTCAATTAAGGTTCCTAAGGTCAGTTGATGCTTCACGACACCACGTGGAGGCCCCGTACTCTCCTTGACTGAACTCAAGGGTTACCGGTACACACCAAAGTGCCACATCAACGTAGCAGACTACTTCAACCATGTCGGTATACCCCGTACAGTTCCCTCATAGCCTTGTTGCTACTTTCTAAGAAGGTATCCCCAGATCCGGGTTAGGATCTATAGAACTCCCAAGACAATCCCACAATTTAAAGCAAACAAGTCAAAGCAATTGAAAACACAGTTTATGAACTATCCTAAGGTACACCTCACTTTATAAGTGTCCCCAGCAGAGTCGCCAGTTCTGTGATCGGTGGATCTGGAACTGACTCTTTAACGCTGGTTCGCGAAATGTCGCGGAAGCAAGAGTCGCCACCGTCTTTTATTTTCTCCAATACGGAAAGGACAAAAGCACAGAAAAATTCCTTATTGAGATTAGTTCTCGGTTCGGGAGGTAGATTTATAGAAAGGGAAGGTGTTAGCACCCTTTCTATCCATGGTTATCCATGGGCTCTTAGATACTTGCTCATTCGTGTTTTCAAAATGTTTGCTTTTTAATTGTGAGTGGGTTTGAAAAAGTTTCGTTTAAAATTTCAGTTCGACTCTTGTATCAGTCCTCAAGAGTGTTTGAAAAGTTGTTTTTGAAAGCTTTTTGAAAAGTGTAGGTGTGAAAAGAAGTTTTTGATTTGTTTTGAATTAGAGCAAGTATCTACGAGTCATCTACCTACCCTAAGGAATTAGTCTGTGTAAATGTCCTTGAGGTAGTGCCATCCCACCATTGAGAGGTAGGTAGCACCACCATTGGAGGTGTTCGGGTCAATTCAAGGATTAGGGACAATGTGGTCACCAGAGCAATAGTAGGACACCTTAGAAGCTACCCTCATGCCATGTTCATGGACATGAGGACTTACTAAAACGTCCTCTACTCGACGACCACGTTTCGAGGGGCAAGGCAACAGTGAGGCGTACCCTAAGTGTGGTGTGTGAATTGTGTGTCTTTTTCAGTTATTATTTGTCTTGATCATGCATTGAGTGTTCTACGCTTTGATTTTATTTGAGCATACATTCTTTCATGTGATTAACAGTTTAAAGGTGCGGAATTTAAAGTGCGGAAAAATAAAGGTCATACGCTATTACAAGGCGCGGGTCTACATTGCCAAATTAAACAAAGACCCGATTTGAATAAATAAAATGTGGAAAATAAATGTCCTAATTATCTATTACAAGGCTTTGGGGCAATTACATTATGTTCATAAAAGAAATAAAAAATAAATGCGCGAAAAGAATTAAGAATCGAGTGCGAGGGCGTTGGACCCTTTAAAGAAATTAAATTGGAATTGAAAATTGATTTAATTATTAAATGAGAAAAAGAACTTATTTTTTATGTTTTTGGATTTATGAAATTAAAGAGAATTAATTGGAATTAAAAGTTAAATAAAACCCTAGTTCTAAATTGTTTTTAATTTATTAAAGAAAATTGTTTAAGTTTAACCTAATTTAACCCTAATTAATTAATTACAAGTATTTACAAAAATAATTAATGGTTAATAATAATTATAATAAGAAAATAATATTTATTAAAAAAAAGAGGATCAAAATGTACTAAAAACCTATTTTTATATTTAGAAAAAGAATTAAAGTTAAAACCCTAAATTAAAACTAAATTGGTTATTAAATTTATTTACAAAAAAACTATTGATGAATTAAAAATTAAAATAAAACATATTTTTATTTTTATGATTTTCTGATTTTTTGTGTCTTATGAAAATTATTTGAAATAAATTAAATAAAAGGTGATCAAAAGAATTAAAAAAATAGAAAAGAAAATAAGAGAAATTAAAAAGATGTACAAACATTAGGGGGTATCTGCCCCATTTGGAGGTATATTTGCAGCAATTAGGCCCATTGAATGAGGCCTTTTTTTGACTTTTTCAGACTTGTGTGAGGAACAGCTGACTAATGCATACGGTGGAATTCACGTGATAGCCTTTGGATTGACCCCTGGTGACATGTGGCGTGCCAAGATGTTAGGTGTATGATGGAACCTGGGAAGGGAATTGTACCTGAACGCCTTACAAACAAAATTATGAAGAATATGGGGGACCTGGGAATTGAACCCAAGTCCCATTGCCCGCGTGACAACACAACAACCACCAAGCCAAGCGTGTTTCTTTGATATATAATGGACAAAGAATAATAAGAGAGAGAAAGCGAGTATTAGTGGGACAATAAAAAAAAGCGCCAATTATTCAAACTGGCCAGTCACCGTTCAACACCTCATCATCTCTTTCCTGGCTTCTTTGTTTTGCCTGAAATTACAGAGTAGATAGCGGGGGTTTTAAACCCCCACTAAATAGTACCTACAAAAATAGCGAATAGAGCACCGTTAATCATAAATTGAGCGCGAGGTGGTCAATCGTTTCGTCCAGATGCCCTGGTTTTGATGGTACTAGTCTGGTTGTCCAATTTTTCCTCAAGCGTAAAACCCTAATTCAAGGTTCCTGAAACCCTAAAAAATGTCCATGGCAACTTTGGATACAGGCGATATAAATTCAATTCAATGGCACCATTAGCTTCAGTGTGATCATATTAGTATAAAACAATAATGAAAATGCATGAACAAGGCCTGGAAATCAAAACACGATTATTCAATATTTCATGAAAAGTTTGATTTTGTTATACCGATTCTGGATGTATGGGGCTTGGAAAGGTGTTGAATCACGTTCAGGAAAGTCCCAGCAATTGTTTGGAATCCTTTTTAGGCCTTGAAAGGAGGTCTATGTATGTTTTCAGTTTTGTGAATTTTATGAAAAAAATGCAAAGTGGTTTTGTGTTCTTGGGCGCAGCTTGCTTGTTCTTCTGATTAGGTTTAGGTTTGTACATATATGTGGAATGAATTAGGTTAGAAATCCAAGCCAAAAACCTTTGCATTGATGATTTGGATCTTTGATTTTCAATGAGATCAATTTCAATCTTTTTGTTATAAAACCATTGCCAATCATGAGAAATCTTGCCTTTTTGGATGTGCACGAAATCTTGAGTGAATAAAGAGGGCATATGCTGCATAAAAAGATTTGGCAAACATATTTTAGTATTTTTCTTATATTTAATTTTAATTAAATGAATTAATAGAATTAAAAACTCAATTAATTAATTAAAAATAAGAAAATAACTCCCCTTTGGGTCCATGGGTCGTGCATAGCTTTTGGGTGATGATTCTTGGAAGAAATTGAGGCCCATTAGCAATTTTGAGGCATTTGAAGCAAAGTTGACTTTTCAAAATTCCCAAAAATTTCCCAACCTCCACAAGGCATATCTTGCTCAATTTTTAAGCTTTGATCATGTTCTTGGACATTTTGGAAAGGTCTGGAAGTCCTCTAACCAATTCCTTTAGTCCCATGTCATTTTGATTTTCCAATCTCAAGTTATGGTCCTTGACTTAAAGTGCCTTTTTGTTGACTTTTGAAAATGACCTATAATGTTGAGATTGATAACTTTTTGTGAGAGCATTTCTTGGACTTGAAGTGTGAAGAGGAGTTGTAGTAAATGTCATTCTCTTCAAAATGAGCTTTGGATGGAATTTTTCTGATAAACCATGTGGAAGTTATGCCCTGGTCAAGTTACAGTTGATTTTTTCAACTGTCCAAAATAGAAACTTTTGCATCTTTAGACTTTTTGAGCCATGCCTTGAGAATCATGATCAAGAATTGATCAAATGATGTTTGTGGCTTCAAAATAAGATGTTGACCAAAAATTTTGACTTTTGACTGTCAAATGACCATTTTGCCCCTACAGTTGACTGTGATGCAATTAGGGTTTTTGACTGTGCAATTTTGTGTTGTAAGTCTTGAAACTTGACATAAGGATGCTTGACAATGTTTATAGGCATGTGGGACTTGTTTGGACCCTTGAAAACTTCAATTTCTTTGCCAGAACCAAAACCCTAGTTTTTGACTGTTAGGAGACCATTGGACTGTGCAACCCTTGGGAGATTTAGAAGCATGCTCTTAGCAAATTTTGGAGAATATGGGAGGGCAAATTTTGGGGTACAACAACGTCCAAGGTTCAATTTGTGATATATGCATTTGACACTAATTGCTAACTCATAAATATTTGCATACGAAAAGAAGGATTAATTACAGGTAACATTAGAAACAGGGGCAATAAAGAGTTGTCTAAGCGATCTAATTGCTCTGTCCATCAAAGTACCAAGGTAGGTTTAGCTGAAGAACATAACCAAAATCTCTTAACTCCCCAGAGAGTGAGCCAGCAAGTCAATACACTCTCCCCAAGCAGAGTTATCATGTCAGCCTTAAGGAAGTTGGGTATCCTCCAGCAGATCTCAACATTCCTCATCAATATACAACATTCTTAAACAAGCATCCCCGACAGTCTTGATCTAAGATTGTTCCCCGACGGTATACCAGACATTCAGTGGAGTCACTTCTCCAATACATCTCAAAATTTCCCCAGGAGAGTCCAATCCATATTTCCCCAGGAAAGTTTGAATCAATCTCCCCAGCAGGAAGCTTATCCCCAGTAGATTCTGGAAGCTTGCCACCTGCAGAGCACAAACGCGTCCCCCGGCTTTATTCAAAGGTTATTTCCCTACCAGGATATAACTGGGTTATCCTCAGCCAATAACCATGGAAAGATCGTCCTCGGCGAAGTCTTCTCATCCCCATCGGAATCTATTAAAACTTCCAACATAACAACGGTATCCCCAGCAAAATTACCATCAACATCTCAACCGAGTACTTCTCTTCCCACAGAGTATTGTTCCCGAACAAGATCTCTAGAATAAGTTTCCCCCGCAGAGTATTCTATTCGCCAAGTTTATGCCCCAACGGAGTCATCTTCTCCTACCGGTATTCTTGCAACCATCACTCCCCAGTGGAAACAAAAGCTCTACTCTGCATCAACCCAGGATTTAACTTCCCGGCATCCGTCAAGGATTTATTTTCCTAAGACGAAAACATACATTCATAAACATCACATTTTCATACATTACAGCATGCATATACGCATCATGAACATACAATCTCATCTCGCATGTCATACATCATGACATTACGCACAACTAACGTTTTGTCTTTTCAGGACAAATGTTAATACAAAGATAATTACTATCAACGGTCACAACTAAAGATCTGATTCCTGTATCTCGCCAGGGTGTATCTGTTGACGATCGATTCCAGACCCGATTCCTGTATCTTGCCAGGGTGCGTCTGAAGAGTTCGAGGATCCGATTCCTGTATCTTGCCAGGGTGTATCTGTTGACGACTAACATTACCAGACTCGATTCCTGTATCTTGCCAGGGCACGTCTGAAGAGTTTGAGGATCCGATTCCTGTATCTTGCCAGGGTGTATCTGTTGACGACTAGCATTACCAGACCCGATTCCTGTATCCTGCCAGGGTGCGTCTGAAGAGTTTGAGGATTCGATTCCTGTATCTTGCCAGGGTGTAACTGTTGACGACTAGCATTACCAGACCCGATTCCTGTATCCTGCTAGGGTGCGTCTGAAGAGTTTGAGGATCTGATTCCTGTATCTTGCCAGGGTGTATCTGTTGACGACTAGCATTACCAGACCCGATTCCTGTATCCTGCCAGGGTGCGTCTGAAGAGTTTGAGGATCCAATTCCTGTATCTTGCCAGGGTGTATCTGTTGACGACTAGCATTACCAGACCCGATTCCTGTATCTTGCCAGGATGCGTCTGAAGAGTTTGAAGATCCAATTCTTGTATCTTTCCAGGGTGTATCTGTTGACGACTAGCATTACCAGACCCGATTCCTGTATCTTGCCAGGATGCGTCTGAAGAGTTCGAAGATCTGATTCCTGTATCTTTCCAGGGTGTATCTGTTGACGACTATATCCTCCGAACTCGATTCCTGTATCTTGCCAGGGCACGTCTGAAGAGTTTAAAGATTCGATTCCTGTATCCAGCCAGGGCACATCTACACAAAGAGTTTGAAGATCAACTCCTGTAACAGGCCAGGTAATTATTTTCTTTTCTCAGTTACGCAAGTTCTCGCTAAGGAATCTCTTACGCGATCAACACCTAGATGGCATCTATGAGCCCATCCACATACCAACAGTCTCCAAATGGAATCTATAATCCCATTCCCGACAAGGCTCTGTCACAACTCCAAATGGAATATATAAGCCCATCCTCCTATCCATCATCTCTCACAATGGCATCTGTAAGCCCATTCCCCGTATCACACTACTGATATACTCTATGTGAGCGCAAATTTTTGGGCACTCTAGTGTTCAATCATCTTCCACCTTCGGATTACGAAAGGCACGCCAGCCAATCTACATCCTCAGGTTTAAGAAGATTGAACAGGGGCAACTGTTGTACCCCAAAATTTGCCCTCCCATATTCTTCAAGATTTGCCAAGATCAAGCTTCAAAATCTCTCAAGGGTTGCACAGTCCAATTGCCTCCTAACAGTCAAAAATTAGGGTTTTGGTTCTGGCAAAGAAATTGAAGTTTCCAAGGGTCCAAACAAGTCCCACATGCCTACATACATTGTCAAGCATCCATATGCCAAGTTTCAGGACTCACAGCACCAGATTGCACAGTCAAAAACCCTAATTACCCTACAGTCAACTGCAGGGGCAAAATGGTCATTTGACAGTCAAAAGTCAAAATTTTTGGTCAACATCTTATTTTGAAGCCACAAACATCATTTGATCAATTCTTGATCATTTTTCTCAAAGCATGGCTCAAAAAGTCTCAAGATGCAAAAGTTTCTATTTTTGGACAGTTGAAAAAGTCAACTGCAAATTGACCAAGGCATAACTTCCACATGGTTTATCAGAAAAATTCCATCCAAAGCTCAGTTTGAAGAGAATGACATTTCCTACAACTCATCTTCACACTTCAAGTCCAAGAAATTCTCTCACAAAAATTTATCAATTTCAACATTATAGGTCATTTTCAAAAGTCAACAAAAAGGCACTTTAAGTCAAAGACCATAACTTGAGATTGGTAAATCAAAATGATATGGGACCAAAGACATTGGTTAGAGGACTTCAAGACCTTTCCAAAATGTCCAAGAACATGATCAAAGCTTAAAACTTGAGCAAGATATGCCTTGTGGAAGTTGGGAAATTTTTGGGAAATTTGAAAAGTCAACTTTGCTTCAAATGCCTCAAAATTGCTAATGGACCTCAATTTCTTCCATGAATCATTACTCAAAGGCTATGCACGACCCATTGACATCCAAGGGAGTTATTTTCTCATTTTTGATTAATTATTTGAATTTTTATTATTATTAATTCACTTAATTAAGATTAAATATGAAAAAATATCAAATGACACCTTTCAAATCTTTTTATGCAGCATATTCACTCTTTATGTACTCAATATTTCATGCATCATCCAAAAAGGAAAGAATCTCCCATGATTGGAAATGATTGGTATGGAAAAGTTTGAAGAAAAGATATGGAAAATCAAATATTCAAAATCATTAAACCAATGGGTTTTGGGCTGACTTTTGACCTAGTTCTACTCACATACATATGCACATTGAAACCCTAATGCTCAAGGACACAGGCTGCGCAGAAACCAAAAGAACAAACTTGCATTTTTTTGACAAAAAGTGAGAAACTATTTTCATACATAGAGCTGGTTTCAAGGCCTCAAAAGCATTCCACAACCTTGCCAAGACATCCAGGAAACTTTTACAATCAAAGCCAAGTCTCCATACATCCAGAAGTGGTAGAATGACATCGCCCTGTTCATAGAATTTTTCATATTCATATTTCAATTTACATGCATTTCCATCTGTTTTTAATGTTGATTTACACTAACATGAGCATTCTGAAGCTGTTGATGTTCTCCAATTGAATTAATACTGCCTGTGTCAAAAGTTGCCATTGATGGTCGCTAGGGTTTCAGAGCTACAAATTTAGGGCTTTACGCATCTGGAAAAATTGGACAATAAGACCAGTACTATTGAAATCAGGAGATCCAAACGAATTGATCTCACACCTCGCGCCCTTTTTCTTTTTGACTATATGCTAATCGTTATTATTGCAGGTTTGGGTTAGTGGGGGTTTAAAACCCCCGCTATTTGATGTTATTTGCAGAAAAAGAGATGAAGACGATGCTAGCGTGGCTTGGTACTACTGGACAGTTTAAACATTGGCACGTCTTTTGTTTATTCCAGCATGATATTGATTTTTTCTATTATATTAATCATGTTCTATTAAACTAACAAAGAAACGCTTTGGTTGGATTGGTAGATGCGCTGTCATGCAGGTACTGGGACCTGGGTTCGATTCCCAGGTCCCCTTATATATTCCATAATTTTTTCTTTAATGCGCTTCTATGCAGCATGCCATCAAAAGGTCACCATGCAACCCCATCTGCTTGCCTGCCAAGTGTCTAGGAAGTCTCATCCAAAGGTTAGAACGTGGAGGTTCATCATGCATGCCAGTCAACCTTTCCACACGCAAACGCTGAAAGTCAAAACGGGCTTGGGATCAATGGGCCAAATTCCTTGCAATTAACCTCCAAAGGGGCCAGATACCCCCATGGTTTGTCCAATAGTCAATTTTATTTATTTTTCTTTCTATTCTCTTATTTATTTTTTTTAATTAATTGTTTTATTTAATTCACAAATTAATTTTCATAATACAAAAAAATCAGAAATCATAAAAATAAAAATATGTTTTATATTTAAATCATTAATATTTTTGTAAATAAATATTTTAGTAATCAACTTAGTAAATTTAGGTTAAAATTTTAATGTTTTTCTTAAATAACTAAATATTTAGAAATTAGGTTTTTTAGCATTTTTTACATTTTTCTTAATAAATAATTTTCTTCTTATTCTTATTATTATTAGTTATTAATTATTTTGTAAATAAACATGTAATTAAATAATTAGTGTAAATTAGGTCAAAACTTAAATATTTTTCTTTAACATTTAAAAATAATTTAAAACTAGGGTTTTATTTAATTTCTAATTTCAATTGATTTTCTTTATTTCCATTAAATACAAAAAAAAACAAAAAAATAACTTCTTTTCTTTATTAAATAATTAATTAACTCTTAATTTCAATTTAATTTCTTTAAAGGGTCCAACGCCCTCGCATATTCGATTCTAATTTATTTCCGTGCGTTTGTCCTTTATTTTCATTTCAAATATTATGTAATTGCCAAATCCTTGTAATAGTAATTAGGACTTCATTTATTTTCCGCATTTTATTCAAAAACGGGTCTTTGTTAATTTGGCGATGTATAGACTCGCGCCTTGTAATAGCGTAGGACCTTTATTTTCCGCATTTTAATTCCCGCACCTTTAAACTGCTAATCACATGAAAGAATGAATGGCCCAAATAAAATCAAAGCGTAGCTCACCAAATGCATGACAAGATAAAACATAATTGAAAATGACACACAATTCACACACCACTCTTAGGGTACGCCTCACTGTTGCCTTGCCCCTCGAAACGTGGTCGTCGAGTATGGGACGTTTTAGTAAGTCCTTATGTCCATGAACATGGCATAAGGGTAGCTTCTAAGGTGTCCTACTGTTGCTCTGGTGACCACCCTGTCCCTAACACTCGAATTGACCCGAACACCTCCAACGGTGGTGCTACCTACCTCTCAATGGTGGGATGGCACTACCTTAAGGACATTTACACAGCCTAATTCCTTAGGGTAGGTAGATGACTCGTAGATACTTGCTCTAATTCAAAACAAATCAAAACTTCTTTTCACACCGACACTTTTCAAAAAGCTTTCAAAAACAATTTTTCAAACACTCTTGAGGACTGATACGAGAGTCGATCTGAAACTTTCAACGAAACTTTTTTCAAACCCACTCACACTTCGAAAAGCAAACATTTTTGAAAACACAAATGAGCAAGTATCTAAGAGCCCATGGATAACCATGGATAGAAAGGGTGCTAACACCTTCCCTTTCTATAAATCTACCTCCCGAACCGAGAAACTATCTCATAAGGAATTTTTCTGTGCTTTTGTCCTTTCCATGTTGGAGAAAATAAAAGACGGTGGCGACTCTTGCTTCCGCGACATTTCGTGAAACCAGCGTTAAACAGTCAGTTCCAGATCCATCGATCACAGGTGCACTTGTTCAGATTCAACCTCAACTTGTATGTCTTCAACCCGTCAAACAAGTTCTGGAGATGATCAAGGTGCTCTTCCTCAGTCTGAGACCTGGCTATCATGTCATCAACATAAACTTCGATCTTGTGGTGAATCATATTGTGGAACAAAGCGACCATGGCGCGTTGATAGGTTTCCCCAACGTTCTTCAACCCAAAAGGCATTACCTTGTAGCAGAAGATGCCCTACTGTGTAATGAAGGTTGTCTTCTCCATGTCTTCAGGAGCCATCTTGATCTGGTTGTAGCCAGAGAAACCATCCATGAAGGAGAAGATTTTGTGCTGCGCGGTGTTGTCGACTAGAGCATCAATGCGAGGAAGAGGGAAATCATCCTTGGGGCTTGCCCTGTTCAGATCTTTGTAATCAACACACATATGTACCATACCGTCCTTCTTAGGTACCGGAACGACATTGGCAACCCACTGTGGATAGGAAGTGACAGCTAAGAATCTTGCGTCGAACTGTTTCATGACTTCTGCCTTGATCTTCTATGACATTTCAGGGTGCATTTGGCGGACCTTCTGTTTAATCGGAGGACAATCTTCTTTAGTCGGCAGGCGATGTACCATAATATCAACGTCCAAACCAGGCATGTCTTTATAGGACCGGGCAAAGATCTCAACATAGTCGTGCAACATCTGTATCAACCTCTGTTTGGCGCTAATATCCAGATTTGCACCTATTTTAACCTCTTTTATGTCTTCCTCTGCACCCAAATTCACTGTCTCAATCGGCTCTTCATGAGGTTGTATAACCCTTTCTTCCTGCTGTAATAGTCTAGCAAGTTCTCCCGGCACCTCACAATCATCCTCACCTTCGTCCTCCGCTTGGTTGATCGGATTTTTGAAGTCATAACTGGAAATAGCAGAGCTGTTATCAATGGGATCCAGAGTGGATATGGATCTGCATTATGATACGTGAGTGTGTGTAAGAGAATAGCTGTTTTGATAAAATGAAAAATAGAAAAGAAAAATAGAGAGCGCAAAATTCGTATGCAAGAAACGTCCAATGCTTTATTAATGGTATATGAAATGAAAAATAATATCCCTCATAAGCAAAGCCAATGTGCCTCGGGCAAGGCACAGGGTCGTAAAGTTTTAGATTGTTTATTACAAATCTCAAAACAAGTAAGTCAATTATTGCGGAATAAAAGAAACAGGTATAAAGTCCCTAGCCGTCCAGTTACTCGGTCCACCATTGGCTGTTGGGTAGATCCAACTGTCGATGTCTGAGTCTTCCTCGCTGTCTTCGATGGTGTTAACCCCATGATTGCTGATGTGTAGGGGAGGTCTTCCATCCTGAGCGCGTCGAATGGCCCTTTGAGCCCCTGTAGTAAACCCAAACCAAATTTGTCAATTTTATGAGTGAAATCAGGGAGCTGACCCTAATTGGCACACCCACCTTCTTCAACCACAACCCTGGCGTCCTTGAGAGAAGCCATCTTCAAAGGAGGTTTGTTGCTAGTAGTTTCAGTTGATGCCAAGATCTGAGGGACCTCTTCAAAATTCTGACAAGGAGTTTCTATGAATTCCCCGTCCATCTCTACATACCGGAAGGAATTGAGGTGACTCACCATGTACTCCTCTTCACCCCGCACTGTGACAATCTTCCCTTTTACCGGATACTTCAGCATTTGGTGGAGTGTGGAAGTAACTGCCCCAGGTTCGTGGATCCAAGGACGACCCAGCAAACAAAAATACGACGGCCTGATATCCATCACATAGAAGGTGGACCCAAAGGTATGAGAACCCACTTTGAGAGGGATGTCTACCTCCCCGTGCACCATTCTCTTCGATCTGTCAAAAGCCCTTACCACAATGTTACTAGGCTTTAGAGTTAAACCCTCGCATAGAACATTCAGTGAAGGCCCAGTATCTACCAGCACATGATCCATAGTGGTGCCCCCTGCATTCAATCGAGATATGCAAAGCATCATTGTGCTTCCTTCCCTTTGGTGTCAAATCTGCATCTGAAAAACCCAGCCCATTATTAACAGTCAGGCTGGCCACACAATCTTTGAACTGATTGGCTGAAGTCTCTTGCGGCACATGCGCAGTTTTGAGGAATGCAATCAAAGCTTTCACATGGGCCTCGGAGCACATTAGCAGGGATAAAATGGATATATTTGATGGGGTCTTCCCCATCTGCTCGACCACATTATAGTCGCTATTCTTAATGATTTTCAGTATTTCCTCTATTTCTTGCTTAGAGGCTTCCACAACAATTTTCTTAAGCGCCTCCATCCAGGAAGGCTCACCTATAATTTCCTTGCCGCGGGTATCAGACGATTCATCGACAGGGGTAATAATTGGAGTAAGAACAAGAAATGTAGTGGATGTACTAGCAGGAAAAGCAGATGGAATGACAATAGGCTTGTTGACAGTCTTAGGGGAAATCTCGGGAGAGAAGACCCTTCCACTTCGGGTGATTTTGTTGGTTCCGACAATGTTACCAATATCAGGATCAGCTTCTTCATCTTTCAAATCTTGTTTGATGCCATGATAGTACACATCGGCACCATAATGCCATGGGACAGCTTTATCCGAGACATACGGGACAGGACCAGGAATAATGATTATCAGCGGAGCAAATCTTAGAGCAGATGTAATCCTAACAGGTCTTCTCGAGGAAACCTTGGAAGGATTGGCAGAAATGGTTATAATGGCAACATCTTCAATTGGAATAACAAGAATCATAGTTTTCTCGAACAAAATCTCTCTATTATCCATCAGGTGCTAAATACCTGACTTTAGCAAACGGAAACCAGAAGGTAGAAACGAACACATGTGGCAACCTTCACCACAACCCAGAAATAAACCGGCTAACAACAAATTCTTCTTAATAGTCATGAGAGGAGTAGAAAATTCATCAACATAGGTAACAAACAAATCAGTATCAACAACATTAACTCCACGACCGTGTTTAGGCATAGGAGCAGTTATGACATTGGGCTTCTCCAGAGCATCAAAATCTATTTCCTTGGCTTTAATCAAGTCTTGTATTTTGTTCCTCAGAGCCCAACAATAATTTGTATCGTGGCCAGGATTCTCAGAATGATAAGCACACAGGGCATTCGGATTATATCTGGGAGATGTGGTATTTGGATTCTTGGGAGCCTCTTTCAACGTTTCCAAGTTGGATCTCGGCAGGTGAGGTAGCACTTCAGCCAATGTCATGTTGATGCAAGTAAACTGCCGTTGTGGTCTTTCCAACCTTTGTTGATTGTTGCATTGTGGAGCAACTACAGGTCTCGGTATCTTTACGACACTTACTGTCTGACAAGGTTCAGCCCTGTTCTGGCCCCTCGGGCTATAGACGTCACTGGCTTCCTTCTTACCAGCAAAAGGCTTCTTTACTGAGCTCAAAGAGGAATCCTTTTGTATCTTACCACTTTGAATCCCATCTTCTAATCTTTCTCCAGTTAGAATCAGTTCAGTGAAACCAACTGACGAGCTGCCGATCAAATAATTGAAAATGGACCAGATAGCGTCCCCAGAAACATATCAACCAGGTCTCTATCAGACAATGGGGGTTGAACTCTCCCAGCCAAGTCTCTCCATTTATGTGCATAGTCCTTAAAGCCTTCACTTGCACCCACGGACATACTCTGAAGTTGAGTACGATTAGGAGCAAGGTCGGCGTTGTATTGATACTGCTTGAAAAAAGCAGCAGCCATATCTTCCCAATTTCGGATATTGGCTCCCTCCAGCTGGTACAACCATTCAAGCTGAGTCCCTTACGGACTATCTTGAAAGAAATGAACCCACATATTTCTATCAGTGGTGTGGGGCTGGATTTTCCTGACGTAGGAACGGAGATGGAGCTTTGGGCGGGAGTCCCCATCATACTTGGCAAAAAATGGAGTTTTGAACTTCTGCGGGATGACCACTCCCGACACCAAACCCAATTCTTTGAAATCCAGTCCAGGTATCCTCTGAACTTCCATGGCACTCTGTTGCACCCCAAAATTTTCCCTCTCATATTTCTCTAAACATTGCAATAAAAATCTCCAAGTTGCTCAAGATTGCTCAAGAGTTGGACAGTCAAGCTATCTCCTAAGGCAGTCAACCTCAAATTAGAGTTTTGTGTTGCATCAAGGTCCTTGCATCCAAATAACCTCAAGTTCTCCCCAATGTCCTAATATGTTCTCAAGTTCATCCATGTCAAATTTCAATCCTTGCAGAGGAAGTTTTCTCAATCAATTGCTCAAAGGGTCCAAAAATCGACTATGTTAGGGCAAAAGTCAACTGTGACCCAAATACAGTCAAACTTCAAGATTTTTTGTTAACAATCTCATTTTGAAGTATATTTAATCATTTGATCAAGGGTTGATCATGATTCATCAAGGATTGCTCAAAATTCATCAAGACTCAAATGTTGCTAAATTAGGGTTTTGTAGGAAAAGTCAACTCAACTTTGACCAAGTATAACTTTCTCATACTTTATGATATATGACCCATCCAAAGCTCATATTTAAAAGGATTAAATTTCCTACAATCCATCTTCACACCCGAAGATCACAAAATGCACTCACAAGAAGTTATAAATTTGGACATTATAGGTCATTTTTGAAAGTCAACAAAAACACCTTTTTTCCAAAGCTTATAACTTGAGCATGGAATATCAAAATGATATTAGACCAAACGGGTTGGTTAGAGGACATCTCAAGCTTTCTAAAAAGTCCAAGAACACTTCCAAAAGTTCAAAATTGAAGAAGTTATGCATTGTTGAAGTTGGGCATTTTTGCAAAATTGCCAAAAGTCAATTATCCCCAAAACTTCAAATTTTGTCAAATGGGCCCATTCTTTTCCACTTGATTTGATCTTGTCACACTACACACGTGTCCTAGCTTTAGCCTTGAGCTCATTTACCTATTTTATTATTTTATTTGATTTTTTAATGAATTATTTCATTTTTAATCAAATTAAATCCAATAAAATCACAAAAACTTGATTACATGGGATCTTTTTCTATTTTCAGGACCTAATCATCATCAATGTCATGATCAAATTCGTATCAATCATTCCATGTGCAAAAAGATTGGATTTTTGGCAAATTAAGCATGTTTTCAATGGAGGATCAAATCCAATCTCAAGGCATCAATGTGCAAGGATTCAGTCCATAAAAGTTGACCTAATACAATCCATATTACATATACAAGGCAAAGGCACGAATTTGAAACCTAGAGGCTGCAAGAACATCAAGAACCAAACTTGAAAAATTGCCAAAAAGTGTGAAACTGAAATCGTCCTTGGAGGCCAATTCAGAAGAAAAACTCCACACTAATCCATTGCTGGACAATCATTGAAGCAAAACCAACCCAAAGCCAATCTCCATACGCGCACAAAAGCTCTGTAAGTGTCTCAAAAAATGCTTTTCGTTTGAATTCGTAGATCCTTATTCTTGCACTTTTCTTACAAAATCTTTGCATATTCATGATTGTCGTCCAATTTAAAAGCATTATGCATTAGCCAATTGCATTTATCTGGCCTCTAGCCCCATAGACGAACCTAGGGTTCATGGTTTGTTTTCATTGGGCCTTTCTTTTACAGGAGAAATCAAGGTTCAAGAAGGGTATAGGTTTACTCAGGATACCCAGACGAACACAACCATGGTCTTGGGGTTCGTTTTCATGGCCTAGATTTAATTTTTGGAATGTCCCGCGAATTTAGCTGCGGATATAAATCCGCAGGTAAATATACAGGGTTGAAGGAAGAAGACGAAGACGTGTCTCCCCCTGGTTGGATGGTTCAAATATGGCGCGCTTTATTTTTTTCTGATCCATTAATTTGTTTTTTCTATATTATTGTTTTTGATTAATATGATAACAGATGAAGCGCATTGGTTGAGTGGTAGAGGCGTTGTCCAATGACTTACAGGACCTGGGTTTGAATCCCAGGTCCCCCATGCATTTGTTATTATTTTTCAACAGGTCATCCAGTGTGAACTCAAGCGCGTAGCCTACCATGCTCCCTCATTCAATCACCTGCCAGATGGCCCCAGGCCAGATCTGGTGGTCCAGATGTGATGTCCACCATATGCCCTAGTCAAAGTGCCACGCTGGATTCCAAAAGTCAGCCAGGCATGCATGTTAATGGGCCACAAAATTGCCATTCTCACCTCCTTTCAGGCCCATATACTCCTAACTCTTTCTAATTTCATTTTTTATTTTATTCAATTGTTTATTAATATTATTTTTAATGATTAACTAACCAATCAAAACCTTTTTCCTCATAAAATTAAAAACCAAAAATATTTTCTTTATTAAAATTAAATTTCAGTATTTTTGTTTTTGCTAATAAATATTAATTTAATTGATTTAGTTTTAATTAGGAATAACTTTTAATATATTTTGCAATAATTAAAATTAATTTAGACAATTAGGTTTTTTAAGATTGATCAAATTTATTTTTATTTCTTTAAATATCTAAAATCCAAAAAAAAAATTATTTTCATTAATTAATTTATTTATTTATTAATTTAATAATTAACTTAGATCTAATTTCTTTTTAATTCAAAATAACCAAAAAAACCTTTCTTTAATAATCAAAGGGTCAAAACCCTAGAACTCGCCCGATTTAATTTCCCACAGGCGTTCCATTTTATTTCAATATTGTATATGTTTCCTGGAATGTAATAGATAATTAGGACTTAAATATTTTTATCGCTTTATTTATTTTCCGCATTTAATTTTCAAGGGTTGCTTTTGGCGATGTAAATACCCGACGCCTTGTAATAGTTAGTTTAATTTCCGCAACTTATAAACTGTTAGATGTTTGATAATAGAAAATGCATGACAAGATCGAATGTTTTAACTTAAAATCAATATAGATAACCATTGACATGTACAAAGATTAAAATAAACTGAAAACAACACACTCGCACATGCGCACTCTTAGGGTATACCTCACTTGGTTGCCTTCGAACGTGGTCATTGAGTATAGGAAGTTTTAGAGGTCGCCCTCTTGTCCAAAGATCATAGTTGCCTCGAAACGGTTGCCTTGGAAAAATGATCTAAGACATTAGGGTTACCGCTAAGGCGTCCTAACATTTCTTTAGTGACCGCACATCCCTTAATCGAATTGACCCTTAAAACTCCAACGACGGTGCTACCTACTTATTCATAGTGGGATAGCATTGTCTAAAGGACATTAGCACAGATTGATTCCCTTTTCGAGTAGGTAGATGGTTCTTAAGTACTTGCTCTTTCCAAAACAAAAAACAAAACTTTTCACACTTACACTCTTTTCCAAACAAAAACTTCTTCAAACCCACAATCACAAAGAAAGCAAAATTTTGAAAACAATTGAGCAAGTACCTAAGAGCCCGTGGATAACCACAGATAGAAAGGGTGCTAACACCTTCCCTTTCTATAATCTACCCCCCGGACCCGAGAAACATCTCGAAAAGGGAATTTTTCTATGCTTTTTTTCCTTTCCTTGTTGGATAAAATAAAAGACGGTAGCGACTCTTGCTTACCATGACATTTTGCGAAAACAAACGCAAAACGCAAACCAGCATTCCAAAAACAGTCAGTTCTCTCCCACCGTATCACAAAACTGGCGACTCTGTTGGGGACTGTTATAAGTGGGGTGTACCTTAGGATTAGATCATTGTGTTTTCAATTGTTTACTTTATATGCTTTATATTTGTGGGCTTGAATCGGAGTTACTATAGATCCTAACCCGGATCTGGGGGATACCCTTTAGGTAAGTAGCAATAAACTGTGAGGGAACTGTACGGTGTAGACTGATACAGTTGAAGCAGTAGCTACATTGGTGTGGCACTTTAGATTGTACCGATATCCCTTGTGTTAGAACGAGGAGAATATGGGTCATCTAAGGGGTCATTAAGAACCAACTGACCTTAGAACCTTTAAATTGACCAACTTGGCCATAGAACAGTAGCAGTATGCTACACTCATTGAGACTAAACTCTCGTGATGATTCTGGCCGCAAGAAAAGGTTGCTAAACTGGAATTATGACCGATCGAGGGTAGTCAGTGATATTGAGATCCTCAAGAATCCGGTTACTATTTTTAGGACAAGTTTAAACCAACTGAACTGAAAGAGGGTAGTACCTAAGCTCCTTGCCAGCCTGAAATCTAAGGGCTCTCTGTGTGACTTGTGTGCCTTTACCATGTTTGCTATTTGTGGATACTTGTGATGTGTTTTCTATCATGACATCATGACATCATAACATCGCATACATATTGCATTGGACTAACCTATTTCAAAGACAAGAGGGATTCATCTTTGTTCTGTTTTGTAGGTCATGATGCCCATGCGTAGGAATACCATCTGGATCAACTTTGTCCAGGTTCCCACCATGCTTAAAGAAATGATTGCAAAGATGCCTGATACTACCTCCTTCATCGGAAGACATGGGTATCTTCTCTGTTTGGTTACCTCCAAATTGGACGAGCAGATGATGAGTGTCCTGGTCCAGTTCTATGATCCGTTGTACCATTTCTTTACTTTCCAGGACTACCAGTTGGTTCCCACCTTAGAAGAGTTCTCTGATCTGCTCGGTATCTCTATTCTGGAGCAGACCCCGTTTACTGGTTGGGAGAAGATCCTTAGGCCAGAAGAGATCGCTTCAGCCCTTCATTTGACAAAGGATGAGGTAGTGGCTAATTGGGAGACTAGAAGTGGAGCAAAGGGCTTTCTGACTAAGTTCTTGGTTGGTAAGGCTAATTATTTCTGGGATAGTCTAGACTTCAAGGCATTCGAAGATATTCTGGTTCTTCTGATATACGGCTTGGTATTGTTTCTGAATCCTGACTCTTTTGTTGATGTGAATGCGGTAAAAATCTTCATCTCTCATAATCCTGTACCCACTCTCTTGGGTGACATTCTTCATCAGCTTTATGCTCGTACTTCCCGAAAGCGGGGAACCCTGATGTGTTGTGCTCCATTATTGGCAAGGTGGTTTATTTCGCACCTCCCCAAATCAGTGCTGAAGAACAAAGAAGGCATGGGCTGGGCTTATAGGGTTATGTCTCTCTCTCATAATGACATCATTTGGACTATCAAGGGTATGGACGAGGTGGCTGTCATTGATCACTGTGGGGAATAATTCGTGCTTGGCCTTACGTCAGTTTGGGAGAGCCAGAAGGGAAGGTCCTCATGAATTGCTAATGCCTAGTATCATCTTTGATTTTCAAGGGGATAGCAACGAGAAACGCCGCAGATTCAGAAGGGCTTGGGATAGAGTTCGTGGATCTGATCCACACGAGCTGGGCCCAAAGACTTCTCTCCCAATGGAGCCATACCTTAGATGGGTTCGTATCCGTGCCCAAAAGCTGGGTATGCCGTATGAAGTTGTCCTGCCTATCATTGTTGAAGTTGCTAATGAAGAGGGGGTTCTTCCTACCATCCTCGATCCTTACATGCCCACAGACATTGGGGCACTAAAAAGGTCTTGGATGCAGCTGAGAGAAGAGCGGGATGCTTACCGAGAAAAGTTTAACGAGCAAGAGCAGAAGATCCAGAAGTTGGCTAGGCAGCTGGAGAACGAGCGGATTCTCAATGACTATGTCCGCATTGACAAGAAGCGACCATGGGAGCACTGATTGTCCTTTGATTATTTCCTTTCCAGTTTTTATTTACTTTTCAGTATTTCCATTCTTGTAACGCCTTAAGGGCAATTTGTTGAACAATTTGAATTTCAAGTTTACCTAATAAAAGTGTGTTTCCTTTTTAGTTTACGAATTTAAATCCCTCGATGTCTTTGAAATCATGTCATACGCATTTCATCCCATGCACTTCATAACAGGTACCCATTACAGGTCTCTTATCTTCTTCGCGGTTTATTTCAGCACTCATCATGTCTGCTGAACCATCAACTGAGCAAGAAATCAAGGCCCTACAGGCCCAGAATGCCCAATTCCAAGAGCTGTTCATGAATCTAGCTAAGGGTCAGCAAGATCTGAAGACCCTGATTCTGAAAGAGAAGAAGAAGAAGAAGAAGAAGAAGAAGAGGACAGTCCTGTTTAACACAGGTCACAAGTTTGGAAACAGGCTACGGGATGAAGTTGATTTGACCACCTCATCTGGAGGGAAAGATAGTCAAGAGGAAAGAAGGGCTCCAAGCCCTGTGGTCTCAGACAACGAGACGGACTTCGAAAAAGACCAGTATCCTCCGGCTGAGGATATATACAAGCAACTGGAAGACCTGTTGAGTGCGATGGAGATACAAAAGGTGCTTGGTCTGGACTTTGGTGATCTAGGTCTATCATTTGGGGTGGTGATTCCCCACAAATTCAAAGCACCATCCTTTGCTAAGTATGACGGAGTTTCTTGTCCAAAGTTGCACCTCTGGTCATATGTAAGGAAGATTCAGTCGTACACCGCTGATAAGAACCTACGGATCCACTTCTTTCAAGACAGTCTCTCAGGGACTCAGCTTGAATGGTTTTACTAGTTGGACGGAGCCAGTATCCGCAGTTGGGAAGATTTGGCTACTGCTTTCTACAGGCAGTACCAATACAATTCCTACTTCGCTCCCACGCGTACCCAACTTCAGGGTATGTCAATAGGAACGGGTTAAGGTTTCAAAGATTATGCTCAGAAGTGGAGGGACCTCGCCGGAAGAGTGAAAACACCCTTGGCTAATCGGGAGCTTGTGGATATGTTTCTGGGGACCTTGTTTGGTCCATTTTTCAACCATCTGATTGGAAGCTCTTCGTCTGGGTTTATAGAGCTGATTATGACCGGTGAGAGGATTGAGGATGGTATTAAGGCTGGTAAGATAAAAAGGGTGCTTCATCGAGCACCGAGAAAAAGCCTTTTAAGAAAGAGTCCAGTGCTGTCTACGGTTCGAAAAGCCAGAATAGACTTGAATGCCGCCAAGCTGTTAATGCAGTTGTTATTTCAAGACCTGCTGGTGCTCCTCAGCACAATAATCAACAAAAGGTCGAGAGACCTCGAAGGAAATTCACCCATCTCAACATGACTTTATCTCAAATTCTGCCACAGTTATTGAAAACCAATCTAGTGATTCCAAGGGAAGCCCCAAAGAATCCAAATACAACATCACCGAAGTACAACCCTAATGCCCGCTGTGCTTTTCACTCTGATAGCCCAAGGCATAATATAGATGATTGTTGGTCTTTGAAGAACAAAATACAGGACTTAATTGATGCTAAAGAGATCCAGTTCGAGGCGCCCGAAAGACCTAATGTTGTGACTGCTTCTATGCCCAAGCATGGAGTGAATGCTATAGATGAAGACTTGTTTGTGGTTTCTGTGAACGACATTGTTACCCCTTTGATGACTGTGAAGAAGAACCTTTTTCTAGCCAGTTTATTTCCGGGTTGTGACGAAGGTTGCCGTATGTGTTCTGCCCTACCAACTGGTTGCCCACTTTTGAAATCAGGTGTCCAACGCCTGATGGATAGTAAAGAAATTCTGTTTGAGAAGACTGTTGTTCCCTTAGTTCATACTAAAGAAGTTTCTATTATCACCATTCTCGACAATTCTTCCAAGGCTTCCTCGAGAAAGCCTGTTAGAATTACATCTGTTCCAAGAATTGCACTGTTGATCATCACTGTTCCTGGGCCTATCCCCTATACCTCGGATAAAGCTGTCCCTTGGCATTACGGGGCGATGTTTATTTCCATGGAGTTAAACAAGAGTTAGATGATGATACTGACGTCAGCAATATTGTTGGACCTGCTAAAGTCACCCACAGCGGAAGACTTTTCTCACCTGATATCTCTCCACCAACTGCCCGGAAACCTGTTGTTATTACACCTACCAGTGTACCTGCTACTATTCCTGTCCAAGTTCCTATTCTTACCCCTGTCGCCGAGTCATCTGACACTCGGGGCAAAGGGATCACCAGTGAGCCTTCCCAGACGGAGGCACCAAAGACAATTACTGTTGAAGCTTCTAGACAAGAAATGGAAGAGATTTTAAAGATCATCAAAAAGAGCGACTACAATGTAGTTGAACAGCTGGGGCAGACCCCGTCCAAAATGATGTTGTCACTGTTGCTGTGCTCAGAGGCCCATGCCAAGGCTCTGATTGCATTTCTGAAGACTGCACACGTACCACAAGAAACATCGGCTGATCAGTTTAAATATTGCGTGGCTAGTCTGACTGCTGATAATGGGTTGGGTTACTCTGACGCCGACTTGACTGCTAAGGGGAAGAATCACAACGATGCCCTGCATGTCTCCATTGAATGCAGGGGCACTACTCTTGCACATGTATTGGTGGATACTGGTTCCTCATTGAACGTTTTTCCTAAGAAAGCTCTAGACCGGTTGGACTGTGAAGGATTAGAGTTGAAACCAACCAACATTGTCATCAGGGCCTTTGATGGGTCTAAGAGGATGGTGCACGGTGAAGTGGATATTCCGATTAAGGTTGGTTCTCAGGTTTTTGCATCTACATTCTATGTGATGGACATTCGGCCATCTTATTCTTGTTTGCTGGGTCGCCCATGGATCCACAAAGTTGGGGCCGTAACCTCAACGCTCCACCAGAAGCTGAAATACCCAGTGAAGGGGAAGATTGTGACAATACAAGGAGAGGAGGAGTACATGGTGAGCCACCTTAACTCTTTCCGATATGTAGAGATGGATGGGGAGTTCATTGAGACCCCATTTCAACATTTTGAAGAGGTTCCCCAGACGCTGGCATCAACTGAGACTGTTGTTGAAGATTCTCCTATGAAGATGGCTTCCTTTAAGGATGTCCGGGCTGTTGTCGAGAAAGGTGGGTGTTCAAATTGGGGACAACTCCCTGATTTTACACAGAAGACTAACAAGTTTGGTTTGGGTTTCACTGCAGAAGCTCAAAGGGCTGTTCGGAATGCACGGACCGGAAGACCTCCCGTGTTCATCAGCAATTCAGGAGTGAATGCCATTGAAGACGATGTTGAAGAGTCTGAGTTTGACAGTTGGATCTATCCTACGACCGACGGTGGACCAAGCAATTGGACAGTAAAGGACTTCATCCCTATTTCTTTTGTTACCCAGTAATGAAACTTTTTGTTTTGAATATGTAACAGACAATGTTTTAAACTTTACGGCCCAGTGTCTTACCCGGGGCACCGTGGCTTCATTTGTGAGGGCTTTATGTGTGTCATTTTCATATATCATTAATAAAAGCATTGGACGTTTCTTGCATTTCAAATCTTGCGCTCCTTGTTTTTCTTTTATTTATTTCAAAACAACTATTTTACACACACTCACATATACAGGTCTACATCCACTCTGGATCTTACTGGTAACGACTCTGCTACTGCCAGTTATAACTTCAAAAGTCCGATCAATTTAGCCGAAGACGAAGGTGAAGATGATTGCGAAGTGCCTGTTGAACTTGCAAGACTGTTAGTTCAGGAAGAGAAGGTTATTCAGCCGCACGAAGAGCCGGTGGAATCAGTAAATCTGGGTACAGAGACAGACAAGAAAGAAGTTAAGATCGGTGCAAACCTAGAAGCTAGTGTTAAGCAACGGTTGATTCAGATGCTGCGTGACTATGTTGAGATCTTTGCCTGGTCTTATGAAGATATGCCTGGGTTGGATACCGATATTGTGGTTCATCGCCTACCTACCAAGGAAGATTGTCCTCCAATGAAACAGAAGGTCCGCCGAATACGCCCAGAGATGTCTAGGAAAATCAAGGCTGAAGTTATGAAACAGTTTGATGCCGGATATCTAGCAGTTACTTCTTACCCTCAGTGGGTTGCCTACGTGGTTCCAGTGCCGAAGAAGGATGGTAAGGTTCGAATGTGTGTTGACTATAGGGATTTGAACAGGGCGAGCCCCAAGGATGATTTCCCTCTGCCTCATATCGATGTTCTGGTTGACAACACCGCTCAGCACAAGGTATTCTCCTTTATGGATGGTTTCTCCGGTTATAATCAGATTAAGATGGCTCCCGAAGACATGGAGAAGACAACTTTTGTTACTCAATGGGGCACCTTTTGCTACAAGGTCATGCCTTTTGGACTGAAGAATGTTAGGGCAACATATTAGCATGCCATGGTTGCTTTGTTTCATGACATGATCCATCATGAGATTGAGGTATATGCCGATGACATGATTGCGAGATCCCATACTGAAGAAGAACACCTTGACCATCTGCAGAAGCTGATTGACAGGATGAAGTTTTACAAGCTGAGGTTAAACCCGAACAAGTGCACCTTCGGGGTGAGATCTGGTAAGCTGCTGGGTTTCATTGTAAGCGATAAAGTTATTCAAGTGGATCCTGCAAAGGTGAAGGATATACAGGAAATTCCAGCTCCCAGAACTGAGAAAGAAGTCAGAGGCTTCCTGGGACGACTGAACTACATTGCCCGATTCATCTCGCACCTGACTACTACTTATGAGCCAATCTTCAAGCTGCTGAAGAAAGATAAAGTAGTACGTTGGAACAATGAATGCCAGGCCTCTTTCGAAAGGATCAAATAGTATCTCTAAGAGCCACCTATTCTGATGCCTCCAGTTGAGGGGAGACCTTTGATCTTATACTTAATAATGCTCGACAACTCAATGGGGTGTGTGCTGGGGCAGCATGACGAGTCTGGCCGAAAAGAGCATGCTATTTATTACCTTAGCAAAAAGTTTACCGACTGTGAGACCCGATACTCACTGCTCGAGAAAACTTGTTGCGCTTTGGCATGGGCTGCTCGCCGGCTGAGACAGTATATGCTGACTCACACTACTTTATTGATATCGAAGATGGATCCAATCAGGTATATCTTCGAAAAGCCTGACTTGTCCAGAAGAATAGCAAGATGGCAGATGATCTTGACTGAGTATGACATCCAGCATACGACCCGAAAGGCAATCAAGGGAAGTGTGTTGGCAGACCATTTGGCACATCAAGCAGTGGATGATTACCAGTCTATGAACTTTTAATTCCCAGACGAGAACATCATGTTGGTAACTGATTGTGAGACACCTGGACCAGATGAAGGACCTGAGGAAGGATCCCGATGGTCTATGTACTTTGATGGAGCTTCAAACACTTTGGGTAATGGCATTGGCACCATGATCATATCTCCTAAAGTCTCTCATACTCCATTTACCGCCCGACTATGTTTCAACTGCACCAACAATATGGCGGAGTATGAAGCGTGTATCATGGGTCTTCGAGCAGCAATTGACCTAAGGATTAAGTTTCTAAGTGTCTTCGGAGATTCTGCTCTCGTGATCAGTCAGATCAAAGGCGAGTGGGATATGAAACACCCAAATCTTATTCCTTACAAGGAGTATGTGTTGACTTTGCTTCCCCACTTCGAAGAGATAACCTTTGAACACTTCCCTAGAGAGGAGAACCAGTTGGCGGACGCGCTGGCTATGATGTCTTCTATGTTCAAAGTCAATTGGGACAACGAGGCTCCCCGGATTATCATTGAAATATTGGACGAACCTGCACATTATTGTGACATTGAGACTGAAGAGGTAGAAGATAAACCCTGGTTTCATGAGGTGAAGAGATACCTTGAGGCTCAGGAATACCCCGAGGGTGCATCTGTTAATGATAAGAAGCTTATGAGGAGGTTTGCAGCAAAGTTCTTCATCAGCAATGGCATTCGTTACAAGCGCAACCATGATTCGACCTTACTGCGATGTGTGGATAAGAATGAAGCAGAAAAGATCATGGCGGAGTTACATGAAGGTACTTTCGGAACTCATTCCAGTGGACACACCATGGCAAAGAAAATCCTACGGGCAGGATATTATTGGTCCACAATGGAAGCCGACTGTTATCAGAATTCTCGGACATGTCACAAGTGCCAAGTCTATGCTGATAAGGTGCACATACCTCCAGTTCCTCTGAACATCTTGACGAAACCTTGGCCTTTTGCAATGTGGGGCATTGATATGATCGGCGAGATCAGACCTACGGCATCTAACGGGCATCGCTTCATCCTGGTGCCTATTGATTACTTTACGAAGTGGGTTGAAGCATCTTCCTTTGCTACTGTGACCAAGAATGTCGTGGCATGGTTCATTCGGCACAATCTGATTTGTCAATATGGTGTACCAGAGAGGATCATTACGAACAATGGTACCAATCTCAACAACAAGATGATCACTGAGCTCTGCAAGTAGTTCAAGATACAACATCACAACTCTTCTCCTTACCGGCCAAAGATGAATGGGGCTGTTGAAGCGGCTAATATGAATATTAAGAAGATTGTGCAGAAGATAACAGTGACATACAAAGACTGGCACGAGATGTTACCATTTGCTCTTCATGGGTACCGTACCTCAGCGCGGACGTCAACAGGGGCAACACCCTATTCTTTGGTATATGGCATGGAGGCAGTCTTGCCTATTGAAGTTCAGATACCCTCTCTTCGGATCATGAAGGATGCATGTTTGAGTGAAGATGACTGGATTCAGACCCGGCTTGATCAGCTGAACCTAATCGACGAAAAGAGACTTACTGCTATTTGTCATGGTCAGACGTACCAAAAACGGATGATCAAGGCATTTAACAAGAAAGTTAGACGACAAGAGTATCAAATTGGGGACCTGGTAATCAAGCGCATTATCTTACCTCAAGGTGATCCCAGGGGAGAATGGACCCCTACCTACGAAGGGCCATTTGTGGTTAAGAACATTTTCTCAGGAGGAGCTATGATTCTAACCACCATGGATGGTGACGACCTTCCTCACCCCGTCAATGCAGACATAGTGAAAAGATACTACGTATAACCAAAGACCCGCTAGGTTGACTGGTCTAGGCAAAAATAAGGGCTTCCCGACGAACCAAAAGGGTTCGAGCAAAAATAAGGGATGAAAATGAAAAAATCTGTACACCCGACAAGTCGAAAACCTGAAAAGGCGGCTTGGGCAAAAAAGGGTATCCCGGTGGACTGAAAACCTGAAAGGGCGGTCCAGGCAAAAATTAGGGATCAAAGCGTAACACTATGTCTCATTGGATCACCTTGCATCTAGACTTCATTATCAACTATTAAGCTCGGACGACACTAATCAATCTGATCTACCTTCAATCAATAGCAAAGTGATGATATGCTTGAGGATATAAAGGCAATAGCAGAGTTGGAACCCAGTGGGATTATTCACATAGCTGTTTTGTTTTGTTTTCACAAATTGTATAAATTCTATTTGTTCGGTGGCGTTCTCTTACTAGGACGTCAGCCTCTTGTACAAAAACGCCTATTTACAGGCCAAACTTCAAAATCAATACAAATTCATTTTCAGAAAAATTTCAAACTGTTTTTCCTTTATCTGTTTTATTTTGCAAAGAACGTCCAATGTTAATTTTTGATATATGCATTTGACATTAATTGTTGCTCATAAATATTTACATGCGAAACAAAAGACGAATTACTGGTAATATCAGAAACAGGGGCAATAGAATTGTCCAAGCTGTATAATTGCTTTGTCCACCAAGTACGACGGTCAATTCAATTGAAGAATATGGCTAAGGTACTTTCACTCCCCGCAGAGTAAGACAGTAATGGTAGCTCTCCCCCCCAGCTGGGACTTGCAACTATGAACGAATCAACAATACTCTCCCCAAGCAGAGTTGATCTACCATCAGCACTAGAAAGGCTTGATACCCCCGGCAGTCTTAATGTTCCCTAGCGGAGTATAAGAATGTTCCCCGTCCGAATACAAGATACTCCCAACGGAGTTAAAATTTTCCTAGTGCAGTCTGAAAAAGCTTCCCCAACGGAGTTGGGAGAATCATCCCCAGTAGACTCTAGAAGTTTATCCCCAGCGGAGTACAAAAATAAATCTCCCCAGCCGAGTTCAAAGGATCATTCCCAGCAAAGCTCAAAGGATTATCCCACCAAAATTCTAACAGGTTATCCCCAGTGAAGTCGCCACTGAGAGATCGTCCCCGGCGGAGTTTTTCCTTTCACAAACAGGAATTCAATCCTCAACAGATTCAATATCACCGACAATGGTAATTCGTCCCCAACAGAATTTATCAGTGGAATCCTCAGCATAGCATCTCTTCCCCACAGAGTAATCTCCTCATCAGTTTATTCCCCAACAGAGTTATCCTCTCCGGCAGGTCTATTCTCACAATCATCTTCATTCGTCATCCCCAGCGGAAACGAAGAATTCAACTCTATTCTCCAGCAGCTGTCCGGGATTTATTTTCCCCAGCTAAAACATTACATTCTCATACATCATGATACATGCATATACACATCATACCACACAATCTCATTTATTTTGAGAGCATTATTGCTTGATATATATCATGCATTTCATACATAATGACATAGCATATGACTGACTCTTTACCATTTCAGGGAAAGACGAATCAGTAAACACCGTTGACTACTCATATGACCTGGTAGTCCCCTCAAAAGAAAAACTGCATCTATGGAGGACCTTCTCTGGTTCAGTCAGATCGACACGAAGATCTCCCTGATTCGTATTCCAGTTGAAGTTATTCCAAGACTTTCGTCTGGTTCAGTTAAATCGATTCGAAGATTTTTCTGATTCTTATCCAGCCAAAGTTAATCCAAGATCTCCTCTGGTTCAGTCAGATCGACGCGAAGATCTCCCTGATTCGTATTCTAGTTGAAGTTATTCCAAGACTTTCTTCTGGTTCAGTTAAATCGATTCAAAGATTTTTCTGATTCTTATCCAGCCAAAGTTAATCCAAGACCTCCTCTGGTTCAGTCAGATCGATGCGAAAATCTCCCTGATTCGTATTCCAGTTGAAGTTATTCCAAGACTTTCGTCTGGTTCAGTTAAATCGATTCGAATATTTTTCTGATTCTTATCCAGCCCAAGTTAATCCAAGACCTCCTCTAGTTTAGTCAGATCGACGCGAAGATCTCCCTGATTCGTATTCCAGTTGAAGTTATTCCAAGACTTTTGTCTGGTTCAGTTAAATCGATTGGAAGATTTTTCTGATTCTTATCCAGCCAAAGTTAATCCAAGACCTCCTCTGGTTCAGTCAGATCGACGCGAAGATCTCCCTAATTCATATACCAGTTGAAGTTATTCCAAGACTTTCGACTGGTTCAGTTAAATCGATTTGAATATTTTTCTGATTCTTATCCATCCAAAGTTAATCCAAGACCTCCTCTGGTTCAGTCAGATCGACGCGAAGATCTCCCTGATTCGTATTCCAGTTGAAGTTATTCCAAGACTTTCGTCTGGTTCAGTTAAATCGATTCGAAGATTTTTCTGATTCTTATCTAGCCAAAGTTAATCCAAGACCTCCTCTGGTTCAGTCAGATCGACGCGAAGATCTCCCTGATTCGTATTCCAGTTGAAGTTATTCCAAGACTTTCGTCTGGTTCAGTTAAATCGATTCGAAGATTTTTCTGATTCTTATCCAGCCAAAGTTAATCCAAGACCTCCTCTGGTTCAGTCAGATCGATGCGAAGATCTCCCTGATTCGTATTCCAGTTGAAGTTATTCCAAGACTTTCGTCTGGTTCAGTTAAATCTATTCGAATATTTTTTTGATTCTTATCCAGCCCAAGTTAATCCAAGACCTCCTCTAGTTTAGTCAGATCGACGCGAAGATCTCCCTGATTCGTATTCCAGTTGAAGTTATTCCAAGACTTTTGTCTGGTTCAGTTAAATCGATTGGAAGATTTTTCTGATTCTTATCCAGCCAAAGTTAATCCAAGACCTCCTCTGGTTCAGTCAGATCGACGCGAAGATCTCCCTAATTCATATACCAGTTGAAGTTATTCCAAGACTTTCGTCTGGTTCAGTTAAATCGATTCGAAGATTTTTCTGATTTTTATCCAGCCAAAGTTAATCCAAGACCTCCTCTGGTTCAGTCAGATCGACGCGAAGATCTCCCTGATTCGTATTCCAGTTGAAGTTATTCCAAGACTTTCGTCTGGTTCAGTTAAATCGATTCGAAGATTTTTATGATTCTTATCTAGCCAAAGTTAATCCAAGACCTCCTCTGGTTCAGTCAGATCGACGCGAAGATCTCCCTGATTCGTATTCCAGTTGAAGTTATTCCAAGACTTTCGTCTGGTTCAGTTAAATCGATTCGAAGATTTTTCTGATTCTTATCCAGCCAAAGTTAATCCAAGACCTCCTCTGGTTCAGTCAGATCGATGCGAAGATCTCCCTGATTCGTATTCCAGTTGAAGTTATTCCAAGACTTTCGTCTGGTTCAGTTAAATCGATTCAAATATTTTTCTGATTCTTATCCAGCCCAAGTTAATCCAAGACCTCCTCTAGTTTAGTCAGATAGACACGAAGATCTCCCTGATTCGTATTCCAGTTGAAGTTATTCCAAGACTTTTGTCTGATTCAGTTAAATCGATTGGAAGATTTTTCTGATTCTTATCTAGCCAAAGTTAATCCAAGACCTCCTCTGGTTCAGTCAGATCGACGCGAAGATCTCCCTGATTCGTATTCCAGTTGAAGTTATTCCAAGACTTTCGTCTGGTTCAGTTAAATCTATTCGAAGATTTTTCTGATTCTTATCCAGCCAAAGTTAATCCAAGACCTCCTCTGGTTCAGTCAGATCGACGCGAAGATCTCCCTGATTCGTATTCCAGTTGAAGTTATTCCAAGACTTTCGTCTGGTTCAGTTAAATCGATTCGAAGATTTTTCTGATTCTTATCCAGCCAAAGTTAATCCAAGACCTCCTCTGGTTCAGTCAGATCGACGCGAAGATCTCCCTGATTCATATTCCAGTCGAAGTTATTCCAATACTTTCGTCTGGTTCAGTTAAATCGACCCGAATATTTTTCTGATTCATTATCCAGTCAAAGTTAATCCAAGACCTTCTCTGGTTCAGTCAGATCGACTATATGATATCTCTGATTCATTTTCTAGTCGAAGTTCAGACCACCTATCAACAGTCTCCAAATGGCATCTGTAAGCCCATTCCCGACATCACCAGGCTGATACTACTTCATGCGAGTGCAAATTTCTGGGCACTCTAGTGTTCAATCATCTTCCACCTTCAGATCACGAAAGGCCTGAAAGCCAATCTATATCCTCAGGTTTAAGAAGATTGAACAGGGGCAGCTGTTGCACCCCAAAATTTTCCCTCTCATATTTCTCAAAACATTGCAAGAAAAATCTCCAAGTTGCTTAAGATTGCTCAAGAGTTGGACAGTCAAGCTATCTCCTAAGGCAGTCAACCTCAAATTAGGGTTTTGTGTTGCATCAAGGTCCTTGCATCCAAATGACCTCAAGTGCTCCCCAATGTACTAATATGTTCTCAAGTTCATACATGTCAAATTTCAAGCCTTGCAGAGGAAGTTTGCTCAGTCAATTGCTCAAAGGATCCAAAAATTGATTGTGCTAGGGCAAAAGTCAACTGTGACCCAAATACACTCAAACTTCAAGATTTTTTGTCTACAATCTCATTTTGAAGGATATTTCATCATTTGATCAAGGGTTGATCATGATTCATCAAGGATTGCTCAAAATTCATCAAGACTCAAAAGTTGCTAAATTAGGGTTTTATAGGAAAAGTCAACTCAACTTTGACCAAGCATAACTTTCTCATAATTTATGAGAAATGACCCATTCAAAGCTCATTTTGAGGAGGACGCAATTTCCTACAATCCATCTTCACACCCCAAGATTAAAAAACTCACTCACAAGAATTTATAAATTTGGACATTATAGGTCATTTTTGAAAGTCAACAAAAACACATTTTTTGCCAAAGCTTATAACTTGAGCATGGAATATCAAAATACGATTAGACCAAAAGGGTTGGTTAGACGACATCTCAAGATTTCTAAAAAGTCCAATAAAACTTCTAAAAGTTCAAAATTAAAGAAGTTATGCATTGTTGAAGTTGGGCATTTTTGCAAAATTGCCAAAAGTCAATTATCCCCAAAACTTCAAATTTCGTCAAATGGGCCCATTCTTTTCCACTTTATTTGATCTTGTCACCATACACACGTGTCCTAGCTTCAGCCTTGAGCCCATTTACCTATTTTATTATTTTATTTGATTTTTTAATGAATTATTTCATTTTTTAATCAAATTAAATCCAATAAAATCACAAAACTTGATTACATGAGATCTTTTTCTATTTTCAGGACCTAATCATCATCAATGTCATGATCAAATTCATATCAATCATTCCATGTGCAAAAAGTTTGGATTTTTGGCAAATTAAGCAAGTTTTCAATGGAGGATCAAATCTAATCTCAAGGCATCAATGTGCAAGGATTCAGTCCATAAAAGTTGACCTAATACAATCCATATTACATATACAAGGCAAAGGCACGAATTTGAAACCTAGAGGCTGCAAGAACACCAAGAACCAAACTTGAAAAATTGCCAAAAAGTGTGAAACTGAAATCGTCCTTGGAGGCCAATTCAGAAGCAAAACTCCACACTAATCCATTGCTGGACAATCATTGAAGCAAAACCAACCCAAAGCCAATCTCCATACGCGCACAAAAGCTCTGTAAGTGTCTCAAAAAAATGCATTTCGTTTGAATTCGTAGATCCTTATTCTTGCACTTTTCTTACAAAATCTTTGCATATTCATGATTGTCGTCCAATTTAAAAGCATTCAGCATTAGCCAATTGCATTTATCTGGCCTCTAGCCCCATAGCCGAACCTAGGGTTCGTGGTTTGTTTTTTTGGGCCTTTCTTTTACAAGCGAAATCAAGGTTCAAGAAGGGTATAGGTTTACTCAGGATACCCAGACGAACACAACCATGGTCTTGGGGTTCGTTTTCATGGCCTAGATTTAATTTTTGGAATGTCCCGCGAATTTTGCTACGGATATAAATCTGCAGGTAAATATACAGGGTTGAAGGAAGAAGACGAAGACGTGTCTCCCCCTGGTTGGATGGTTCAAATATGGTGCGCTTTATTTTTTTCTGATCCATTAATTTTTTTTTCTATATTATTGTTTTTGATTAATATGATAACAGATGAAGCGCATTGGTTGAGTGGTAGAGGCGTTGTCCAATGACTTACAGGACTTGGGTTTGAATTCCAGGTCCCCTATGCATCTGTTATTATTTTTCAACAGGTCATCCAGTGTGAACTCAAGCGTGTAGCCTACCATGCTCCCTCATTCAATCACCGGCCAGATGGCCCCAGGCCAGATCTGGTGGTCCAGATGTGATGTCCACCATACACCCTAGTCAAAGTGCCATGCTGGATTCCAAAAGTCAGCCAGGCCTGCATGTTAATGGGCCACAAAATTGCCATTCTCACCTCCTTTCAGGCCCATATACTCCTAACTCTTTCTAATTTCATTTTTTATTTTATTCAGTTGTTTATTATTATTATTTTTAATAATTAACTAACCAATCAAAACCTTTTTTCCTCATAAAATTAAAAACCAAAAATATTTTCTTTATTAAAATTAAATTTCAGTATTTTTGTTTTTGCTAATAAATATTAATTTAATTGATTTAGTTTTAATTAGGAATAACTTTTAATATATTTTGCAATAATTAAAATTAATTTAGACAATTACGTTTTATTAACATTGATCAAATTTATTTTTATTTCTTTAAATATCTAAAATCCAAAAAAATATTTATTTTCATTAATTAATTAATTTATTTATTATTTTAATAATTAACTTAGATCTAATTTCTTTTTAATTCAAAATAACCAAAAAAAACCTTTCTTTAATAATCAAAGGGTCAAAACCCTAGAACTCGCCCGATTTAATTTCCCGCACGCATTCCATTTTATTTCAATATTGTATCTATTTCCAAGAATGTAATAGATAATTAGGACTTAAATATTTTTATCGCTTTATTTATTTTCCGCATTTAATTTTCAAGGGTTGCTTTTGGCGATGTAAATACCCGACGCCTTGTAATAGTTAGTTTAATTTCCGCAATTTAATTTCCGCAACTTATAAACTGTTAGATGTTTGATAATAGGAAATGCATGACAAGATCGAATGTTTTAACTTAAAATCAATATAGATAACCATTGACATGTACAAAGATTAAAATAAACTGAAAACAACACACTCGCACATGCGCACTCTTAGGGTACACCTCACTTGGTTGCCTTCGAACGTGGTCATTGAGTATAAGAAGTTTTAGAGGTCGCCCTCTTGTCCAAAGATCATAGTTGCCTCGAAACGGTTGCCTCGGAAAAATGATCTAAGACATTAGGGTTACCGCTAAGGCGTCCTAACATTGCTTTAGTGACCGCACGTCCCTTAATCGAATTGACCCTTAAAAATCCAACGACGGTGCTACCTACTCATTCATAGTGGGATAGCATTGTCTAAAGGACATTAGCACAAATTGATTCCCTTTTCGAGTTGGTAGATGGTTCTTAAGTACTTGCTCTTTCCAAAACAAAAAACAAAACTTTTCACACTTACACTCTTTTCCAAACAAAAACTTCTTCAAACCCACAATCACAAAGAAAGCAAAATTTTGAAAACAATTGAGCAAGTACCTAAGAGCCAGTGGATAACCACGGATAGAAAGGGTGCTAACACCTTCCCTTTCTATAATCTACCCTCCGGACCCGAGAAACATCTCGAAAAGGGAATTTTTCTGTGCTTTTTTCCTTTCCTTGTTGGATAAAATAAAAGACGGTGACGACTCTTGCTTACCGCGACATTTTGCAAAAACAAACGCAAAACGCAAACCAGCATTCCAAAAACAGTCAGTTCTCTCCCACTGTATCACACACTCAAACGGTCTTCCAATTGTTTGTCTCTATCCTCAGCAGGAGGATATTGCTCATCATTGTAATCGGTATCATTTTCAGAAACTGCAGGACTGGGGTCCTTCTCTTCTTCCTGATTCTCCCCTTCCATAGATGAAGAGGTCAGATCAACTTATTGCTTCAACCGCTCTCCAAACCTTCTGCCCATATTCAAAATACCAACAACCTTCTTCTTTTTCTTCTTTTCTTTCAGGATGTGGGCTTTCAGATCCTCCTGTCCTTTTGCCAGACTTATGAACATTTGTTGGAACTGGGCTTTCTGTGCCTGAAGGTCCTTGATGCTTTGCTCGGAATACATTTCGTGTGTATGAAATAAACAGCGAAGAAGATGAGAAACATGTAATGGTACCTGTAATGATGTGTATGATATGCATGCAATGTTTTCAAGGATCTCGCAAGGTAAACAAGAAACTGTTAGAATTTGATTGCAGCTTGATTAAAGAAACTTCGTGTCGTTAAGAGTCCTTCTTCAAGAGTCAAGCTCACCATATCGATGGGTCATAGCCCCTGAGTCAAGATCCTTTGACAATATTGGCTAGAGGAAAATAAATCCCCTTGCCCCTTGCTAGATGTCTGGTTTGCCATGACCTACATCACAGACCCTTGAGATCCTTGAAATGGTTAGTATGATATGCCATGTTTATGATGTCATGATGTCATGATTATGTTGAGAAATCACAGGTATAACAAGCACAAACAATACACACCAAGTCCTTAGGTTTAAGGCTTGCTTGAGTTTAAGGTAGTACCCTCTTGAAGTTTAGTTGGTTTCAAACCTGTCTTAAAAGTAACCGGGTTCTAGAGGATCTCAATATCACTGACCATCCTTTATCTGGCATTGTCTCAGCTCAAGCAATCTTTTCTTGTGACCGAAATATCCCAAAAATATGATCTCAATAAGTGTAGTATCGAGTATCAACCAATCCTTAGCTCTACACCAAGGCCGACTATCTCACTACTTTCTAATGGCCAAGTTTGTTCAAATAAGGTTCTAAGGTCCATTAGTGCTTCACGGCACCATGCGGCGGCCCCGTATTCTCCTCGTTTCCCCATGAAGGATACCGCTACTGACCAAAGTGCCACACCAACACAACCATCACTTAAACCATATCGGTCTACGCCGTACAGTCTCCACAATCTATTACTGTTTACCTAATGAGTTCCCCCAGAGCTGGGTGTAGGATCTATAGTGTGATACGGTGGGAGAACTGACTTGGGATTTTGCATTTGTGTTCGCACTTGTTCGGTTTAGCAAGAGTCGCCACCGACTTTTTATTTTATCCAAAGGAATGGTCAAAAAGCACAGGAAATACCTTTGAGATGTTTTCTTGGGTTCGAGGGGTAGATTATGAAAACGGAAGTTGCTAGCACCCTTTTCATCCCTGGTTATCCATGGGCTCTTAATTACTTGTTTTAGATCACTTGCCTTTGCTTTTCAATTGTTTGGAAATGATGCTTTGTGTGTGTGGTTTTGAAAATGTTTTGAAAAAGATGCCTTGTCTAGGCAACCTTTGTAATGATTCTTGTTTGAATATATACAAAGGTGTGTGTCTTTTTGAAAGGATGATTCAATGTTTTGAAAGTTGTTTTGAAATTGTTTTGAAGTTGTGTTTGAAAATGGCAAGGATGTTTTGCAAGATTTTTGATCAAGTAACTAAGAGTTGTCTACCCTATTTTACTCAAGATCTTTCTTATGTTTTTAACCCTTTTTAACAGTGTTGTTTCACCATTGTATTTAGTGAACAACCTTGCGTTAGGATGTTAAACGGGACAGGCGCGGGTCATCGTATACAACCATTGAAAGCAACTTGTGAGACTCTCTAGCAATTTTGTAAGGGACGAGATCGATTTATCGAAGGCAACATCGAGGGTCATCGAGGGACTACAATCTTTGTTTATCGAAGGGGCATTTTCTAGAGTGTCTCATACTCGAGGGACATGATTGTATTTTCCGAGGCAACAAGCGAGGTTACCCTAGAGGTGCAAGTGTGAATGGTGTTTGTCATATTCATGCATTTGTCTTTGTATTAGGTCATCTAGCGGTCGATTTTAGACTTTCACATACAAACCCTAATCTCTAATCATGGCATATTTAAAAAGCATAAAGTGCGAGAATTAAATTCTAAGCTATTACAAGAGAGTATCCAGGGATGGGGGTACAAAAAATTTACAAATGGGGATGAGTCTTATCAGAATAAAGTCCCAAATATTATGGGTTACAACCAAATCGAATCGACGCAATTCAATGTAAAATTATAACAAAGTATAAGATAATGAAAATCAAAGAAATATGAGATGCGTGTATTTATTTACAAATGATCAAATAAAAATTTTAACCTAAGAAAGATTAAGTATTTATTATTATTTTTGTATTTTTGTTAATTATATAAACAAAGAGTTTTAAAGAAAAGAAAAATTATTTAAGTTAAAATTATATTATTTACATACCTTTTTTAAAGAAAACTTTTATATATAAAAAAAAACTCTATTATTATTGTATGACAAATATCAATTAGTAAAGAAAATTAAAATTATGTTAAAAAAATTATTTATCAAAATAAAAAGATTAAAAAGAAGAGCAATAGTTTCTAAAAAATTTAAGGAGAGATGAAAGTAATGGGCCTAGGATTTGTGGCCCAAACAAGAAAAAAAATAGCAGGTCAGAACAAGCAAAGGGGGGGTGTATTAGTGGGAATGAAGTGGGCTTAGCATAGTTGTTTGGGGCGAAGGCCCATCTGATGTTGAACAAATTTTATTAGGGTTCATGTTTCACGTATTCAGAACTTAGGGTTTTCAGTTTTGGTTACAGCGGCGCCTCCTCTCATCTTCTTCGTTCTCTTTGTCTTTCTCAAACAAAGCTTTGATTCTTCCTCTTTCCTCCAAGATGCCAGAGCGTTGCCTTCATCCTCTCCTCTCCACGACGGTACAAGGCGACAGTTTAAAAGGTGTAGTTTTTATCTTGTTCTGATTCTTTAGGGTTTTTACAGTTTTGCCTATTTAAATCTCTTGAACGTTTATGTTATTGTTTTATCTCCTAATCCATGGTGATTGCGTCTAAGATGCAGTAATGTTTTGGAAGAAAGATCATACCTTGGCGATGGGCTTTCTGGAAAATGGATGGAGGGAGAGGGCTTGGAACGACGACGCTCTTGGTGGCCAGAGGTGGAGAAGATGATGACAACAGTCGCTAGCTCGCCTTTCCGATATCTCTGTACTTCCTTTTGAATGTTTGATGATGAGTTTGCTCTGAAAACCTCTTTGTTGTTTGCTTTTTGTTGATTCTCTTCCTCTGAGTGCTTGAATATTGATTGTTTGATAATGATGAGCTTGCTTCTGAATCTTTGTTTTGGTTGATGATGATGAAACTCTGAAACTTGTTTGCCTATGATTTCCTCTTCCTCTTCTCTTTTATTGACCCTGACTATTTGATGATGAATATATTCTGATGATTATGTTGATGATGAACGTACTCTGAAACTTGTCTCTTTTATTTCTAAAACTCTTCCTTTCTTTTGGCCATTGATGTGATGATGATGATGTTGTTCTGAGAACTTCTTTGGTTGTTGTTTTGATTTGAGGTGATGATAGTTTTGGCTTGGACTGTATGTTTGGAAATGTTGGAATGGCTTGATTTGTTTGAGTTGCAGGCTGTAAGTTTGTGAGTTTGCAGGCTTACAGGCTTAGGCAGTTTGGACAGGTTTGAATGGTTTGATTTGTTTGAGTTGCAGGCTGTATGTTTGTGAGTTTGCAGGCTTACAGGCTAGGCAGTTTGGACAGGTTTGAATGGTTTTGAGTTTTGCAGGTTTGAGTTTTGGCCTGTGTGTTTTTAGTTTTGACAGGTTTGTTGTTGCTTTTGGACAAGCAGGCTTGTAAGTCTTTGGTGAACAGGTTTGCTTTGGATTATGTAGGTTTGCAATTTGTTAACAAGGCTTGTGGTGAGTTGTGTTTGTAAGGCAGGTTGTATGTTTGTTGGTGGTTTTTAGGACAGGCAGGTTTGCTTTGGGTTATGCAGGGTTAATGCAGGATTATGATTTTTAGAGGCAGGCTTTGCAGTTTAAATAGGTTTGCTTGTTATTGTCACAATTGGGAAGTTTTCGGTAAGCAGGTTGTTGTTTAAACAGGTTTAGCAGTTTGTTTAGTTTAAGCAGGTTGGTTGTGTTGAGAAGGCAGGCTTGCTGTTTTGTGAGGCAGGCATGAAGGTTATGCAGGTTCAGCTGGTTTGCTTGAGTTATGCAGGGTATTTGTTTTAGTTATGCAGAGTGTTTTTGCAGATTTGTGGGCTCTCTCTCTTCTTTTTTATTGCTATGCAGTCTTGCTCTTTTATATCTTTTGTATTCTCTTACTGTCTTGAACAATATCCTGCTTTTGCCAAAACTGCAAACCTTTTCTGGTTCTCTCTTTCTCTCTCTCCATAAGCATTTTTAATTGCTTATTATATTTTTATTCTGAAAAATTGGGCTGTCTAGAAAATGATGAAAGCATCTTTGACAAGTTTTGACTTGTCAAGCAAATTACTTCCTATTGTCTTGCTTTTTGTCTGCTGTATTGCTGTTTTCATGCTGCATTACCATATTTATCCAATTTGTCTTGTAACTTGGTTTTGGGCAATTTTGTACTGTAGCTGAATGTGGGACTTTACTTGCTGCTGAGTTTATTCCTTTGCTTGACTTACCCTGGCAGTTTTGGCGCCCGTTTGTCTCTATGAATTTGCAGTACAGTTTGCTTGGTTAATGCAGCTTGGCACTTAGTTTGTAATTCAGTTTGCTTGGTTAATGCAACTTGGAACTTTTTGTACTTGACCCATGTTTTTGCATCTAGTTTGCCATGCTTGCATTTTATATATTTTTATCTTTCTCTCTGTGAACCGAGAAGAGTGATCTTCTTGTGATTTGCAGAGAGAAAAATAAAGCGTGACGAAAATAGGCAATCTGATTCTAGACGGCCAATTTTAATGATGATTTTTTTTCTTCTTTTCATTTAAAAATTCTTGTGCTGATTTTCTTTTCTTTCTTCTCTTTTCAGGTGGATGCATCTTGGATAATAGCAGAAGCAGTAGAAGCCAAAGATTTTTAGGAGATTAGGCTTAGTTTTATTATTTTTTTCATTTATTGTAAACAAATATTATTGTAAATACCGTAAGTTGTAAATTTACAATATTCTGATAAATTTTGTAACAATATCTGAAAATAATAATAATAAAAAAAGTCTTTATCCAAATATCTTCCAATCTTTTCTTGCATTGTTTATTTAATTATTTAAGACTCTTAAATCAAAATAATTGGAACTGTATCCCAATAATTTTAATTCAGATAAAATAAATAATCAACCAACTTTTGCAGTCTCGTAACCTTGCATTACTCACAATACGCATGATATTCCAATTAACATACGCATTGTACAGTTAAACAAACAAAGCATTCCAATAATTGATAAACCTTTCACTCCACTTAACCAAGCAACAAAGCATTCCAATAAATGATAAACCTTTTACTCAAAATAATCAAGCAGCTGCCTTAATGTTCCAAACAAAAGTCTCAGCCCTTATCCCAGATAATTGGGTTTTGAGAAACAACCAGTAATCTTGAACAAACGTGAAAATAGTGTAACAGTTAACTGAATTTCTGAGGATTCAGTTCCTTCTGAGAAATGCGAGCGAAAACCCTAATTCTGGATTAACTGATAAAGAAAAGTCTGTTTGACCGATGCTTGAGCCAATCTCAAAAATCAGAGAAAACCCTGGGGTTGTGATTTCTTGTGAAAAAGGGAGGGCAAATTTTGGGGTATAACATATAGTAACCCCAAACAAACCCTTAAAGGTAAAGCAATCAAGACAATATGGAGAAGCAATTTTAATGGCCTAGATCCTAAGGTATACCCCAATTATTAATCCCCAACAGAGTCGCCAGTTCTGTGATACGGTGGCAGAACCGACTGTTTTTACTGGTTTGCGTTTTTCATTTTTTATTTGCAAAATGTCGCGGTAAGCAAGAGTCGCCACCGACTTTTATTTCATCCATCAAAGGAAAAGGAAAAAGAAAAGAAAAAACCTTTTTTCGAGATATTCTGAGTACGGGGGTAGATTATAGAAAGGGAAGGTGTTAGCACCCTTTCTATCCATGGTTTTCCATGGGCTCTTAGGTACTTGCTCATTTTTCAAATTGCTGGTGTGTGTTTGTCTTGAAAATGTTTTACTTCGTGATAACCCTTCTATCAGTCCTCAAGGATGTGACGAAGTTTGTTTTGAAAATTTGTTTTGAAAGGTGTTTGTGTGAAAATGTTTTATTGAGCAAGTACTTAAGATTCTACCTACTCGAAAAAAGATTGTTTATTCTCGTTTCCTTTAGACAGCGCTATCCTACTATTGAGGAGTAGGTAGCACCGTTGTTGGAGTTGTAAGGGACATTCGAAAGGGACAAGTACAGTCACCAAAGCAACAGTTAGAAAACTTTAGTAGTAACCCTAGAGTCTTACGATCTTTTCGAGGCAACATTTCCGAGGCAACATTCGAATGGGGCATTTTGATCTCTTAGACAGGAGGGCAACCACTAAAATCTCCTATGCTTAATGATTGTTTACCGAAGGCAACCGAAGTGAGGTAAACCCTAGTAGTGAATATGTGCAGATGAATTGTTTCATTTATTTAATCTTTGCACATTAGGTGATCTACCATTTTAATTTCATATATTTTTGCCATACAATCCTATTAACATACATCTAGACAGTTAAATATTTGCAGGAATTAAAAATGCAAAAAATAAACCTAACTATTACAAGGCTTTGACAGTTACATAATTGTCTTGGCGGAAAATAAAAGTGCGGAAGTTTAAAACCCTAATTAAAACTATTACAAACTCGAAACAGTTACAATAATAATAAAACAAATTAAAATGCGCGCGGCAAATTAAATGCGAGGAGAAATTGAAAAAATAACCTAAACCCTAATTGAAAGAAAGAAAAGATTTTTGTACATTTTTCATTGGAGAAAACAATGAAATTGCAATTTAAGTAAAACCCTAATTTCTAATTACTTTTTAATTATGAAAAAGTATTTAAGTTAACCTAATTAATCTAAATTAATTAAAATAAATATTTTAATGAAAAAAAAAAGATTTTGGCGTATTTTTTAAAGAAAATTAATTAAATTATATACAATCCAAATCCTAAGTCTAATTATTTTTAATTATAAAAAGAGATTAAATTGCCTTAAATTAATTAAGAAATAAAGTATTTTTTATTAAAAAAAGATTTTTGTAGTTTGTTGTGATTTTTTGATTAAAACAAAGAAAATTATTTTTGTGTTAATTAATTTAAACAAATAAAAGAAAATAAAATAAAGAAATTAAAAAAGAAGAATAGAAAATGCAAATTGGGCCTGTATGCTAGCAAATGGGGGGTGCCAATCTGAATTCTTCAAGCCCAATAACCCTTCAATCCCGGTCAACCTTTGATTCCTTGTAGCGTTGACTTGAGGGTGCATCATGGTCCCTCACTGCCTGTGCGTTGGATGGAATGGATCCATTGGCTGGAGATTGGTGGAGTATGGTGGGCGTCCAGGATGACAATGCATTGGATCTGTTGAAAAAAAATGAAATAAAGAAAATTTGTTGGGACCTGGGATTGAACCCAGGTCCTTATACTCCCCACTAGCGTGCCTCACCATCTGAGTTATCTTGCTTGTTTGTTAGTATAACAAAAACAAATAATATTATATAAAATCAAATGGATTAATGAATAAAAGAAAAAAATGCACGCCAGTTTCAAATAGTCCAGTGATGACTGGACACGTTGTCTTCTTCTTCCTCATCCGTCGTTTTAGGCACATAACTTTTACCTACAGTCACACGTTCGTAGCCATAGCCCCTGCAAATTTCCAAAATGCACAAGACACACGATAAATGATTTCTAACTATATAGATCCATTCGTTTTGATCTCGTGAACATCATGGTACCCTTCTTTTTGGCTAATTTCACATGTGGACAAAACCCCTAAACTGCACATACAAACCCTAACAATGGCAAAGGCACGTACAAGCTTCAAAAATGCAATTAAATTATCCAGTTAGCTTGCAAACACGATAAGGATCACAAATATATAACTTAAACATGCTAATGATGCAAGAAATACAGTAATCGATTTTGAAAATATGGGCAAACCGTATGAAGGCTAGGGGAAGATTTTGGGCGTGAAAACGCGTGCCACTGATTGTATTAGCTTCTGGGAAGGTCCAAGAAAAGATTGGAATCATTGGAATGGCTTGAATTGGCCTGTGGAGTGAAAACCGGTTCACACTTTTCTTTGAATTTTCTCTGCCTCTTTCACGATTGCTAACCCTTATTTTTTTCTTTGTTCTTGTCCAATATATACCTAGGGATAAATTAGGGTTACAAACTTGGATTGAATCTTGAAGTTTGATGAGATTTGATTTGATTCTTTAGCCATATGCAAACTTGCTATTTTGAGCCAAATCTTCCCTTTCTTGTACCAATTATGCTTGATTCGTTTTGGCCTTGATAATTCAGCATATTTTGATTGTCAACCTGTTCAAAAACCAAATCAAATCATATCTTTGTTATTATTCATCGATTATTTGATTTAATTCAATTTTTAATTAATAAAAAATCAAAATAAATTTAAAAATGAAGCAAATAATGTGTGGGTGAATATCTGAGTCGTGGACCACATTATAAGTGATGTGTAAGCATAAAACATTAGGCCCATTTAGCAAAAAAAATGGATTTTTGAGCACATTTGACTTTTGGCAATTTTGCAAAAAAAGGTCAACTTTGACAAGGCATATCTCTTCCAATTTTAACCCTAGAGAGGTGTTCTTTGACTTTTTAGAAATCTTAGGATTTCTCCTAAGCAATCCTTTTGGTCTCATCTCAATTGAGTCTTCCATGTTCATGTAAGAAGCTTTGACCCAAAAGGTGTTTTTGTTGACTTTTCAAAAGGACCCATAATGTAGAAATTCATATCTTTTTATGAGGGCATATTTTGAACTAGTGAGCTGAAGATGAATTGTAGGGAATTGCATCCTATTCAAAATGAGCTTTGGATGGAAAATTTATGATGAAGCATGTGGAAGTTATGCTTGGTCAAAGTTTGGTTGACTTTTACTAAGAAACCCTAATTTATCAACTTTTGGGTTTTGATGAATTTGGAGTATTCCTTGGGGAATCATGATCAACCCTTTATCAAATGATGAAAGTAACTTCAACATGTTAATGTTGACCAAAAATCTTGAAGTTTGACTGTATGTGGGTCACAGTTGACTTTTGACCTAATACAATCGATTCCGAAGCATCTGAGTAGTTAACTGAGCAAACTTCTTGTGCAAGGCATGAGACTTGACATGTAGGGTATTGATAACATATTATGACCATGGAGAGCATATGAGGCCTTTGTGGTTCACCCATCGTGATGAAAATGGAAACCCTAATTTAAGGTACACTGCCTTAGGAGAGAGTTTGTCTGGTCCACTCTTGGGCAACCTTGAGCAAATTGAGGATCTATAGGAGTATGTATTGACTAAAATGAGAGGGCAAATTTTGGGGTACAACAAATGTCACAACTGAAGGTGTGAAAAACACAAGAAATGAGGGGTTTGAATTGGATTTTTAAAACAAAACTATTCTTTTAAAAATATTCCCCTTTTAAGTTAAAATGATTTTTTCTTCACTCTTGATAATAACAATAAGCAAGAACAGGAAGTAAAGAACAATGTATGTTTATACTAGTTCACTTGAAAATTATCAAGCTAGTCTAGTCCACCCGCCAAGGTGAATTCACTTCAATCAATAGAGGATTTAATTCACTATAACCAAACTTATTACAATTTGCATAAGCTACCCGCAAGTGACTAAAAACCTCTAAGACTCGCAAGCCCTAGACTTCTCAAGGATTCAGACCTACCCAGTCCCTTAAGGAATATCAAACAATAACCAACCTGATTATTACAATGCACAAGCTACCTGCAAGTGACTAACAACTTCTAAAACTCGCAAGCTCTAGACTTCTTAAGAATAAAGACCTAGGTCCCTTAAGGAATATCAAACAATTTTTTTGAATACAAGTTTTGTTTACAAGAGTATTGCTTCTAAAAAGCCGAATATGTAAACTATTTTATGAACAGTGACTTAAGAGTGTGAAAGCTATGAACAACATTTGCGTGTGATTATTCAGTAAATTAGCCGCTTTCTCTCTTAGTCTTCAATCCTTTATATAGGAATTAAAATAATATATCCATTGAGGTATACTCTTGGGATTTTCAGAAACATTGGCAGCTTGAACAGTAATGTGGGAGACAATATCGTGCAACGTGTTCGTCCTTTCATGGTAGTGGAATGAAACTTTGATTGTACCATGTACTATTTGTACCACGTTAACATTATCTTCTTTCCTTCTATACTTCAGAGGCTTCTGCAAGCATGAGTTTAGAAGCGAGAACATAACATTAGGTCATCAGAACTTCAAGTCTTCAGAGTCTTTAGAACTGCGTCTTTAGAGTCTTAAGCACTTGGTTGTGAGAACCTTTTCTTGAAACCTTGGTTCTTTAGAACTTCAAGTCGTTGGAATCTTCATACCTTTTGTCTTTTAGAGTCTTCAACACTTGGTCTTCAAAACCCTTATCTTGAGAACCTTGTTATTAGAAACACAAGTCTTCAGCATTTGGACTTCAGTAGAAACTTTGTCATCAGGTCTTCTAACTTTGTTTCTTTGGAACATATTGTCTGTAGAAGCTTGAGTCTTTAGCATCTGTACGTAAGTAGAAACCCTGGTCTTCAAATCTTCTGACTAGTTTCTTTAGAAAAAACATCAGAGCTTACACTTCAGAGCCTTCTAGAGTCTATTTCTACTGTTTAACAGAACTTGTGTAGCATAGAAGCCGAATTAATTCTCTTCTAATGTCTTGGCCTCGCCATCCATCAGAAGCAGAACCTGTTTGTTAAGTACTCAACAATAACAAACATTAGAGTATCAAAATTGTTCATACAAACATACTCAGTTGTTATCATCAAAACTCAGAGATGATATTGCATAACCAAATCTTGTTCTTACAATCTCCCCCTTTTCGATGATGACAAAACTATGTATTTTGATGACACAATTTTGTCCTTATAATTAGAAGAAGTGAAAATAGAAAGGTAAGGAATACTTATCCTTTTTATGTTGCTCCCCCTGAGTCAATAATTTGATGAAGATCTAATATCCTGACTCTGAACCATTTGAGTAAAACCCCCCCTGGTTCCAATAGATCAGATATCGAGATCTTGAGATTCTTGACTCTGGATGCCAATAGACAAATTAAGATCTTGATGTCAATCAACTAGTTGAGATCTTGATTTTACACAACTTCTTCTTATTAAATCAAGGACTTTAGAGTCTGAAGCTAATAGTCATTTGAAGCCAACAGGTTAGACATAAGCCTTGAATAATACTTTCAGATCTTTGTCTTTAACCAGAGTTCTAATTTCTTGAAAAAGAAAAACAATTCTAACAGAAACAGAAGTTTAACTGGGTTAGAATTTAAGCAGCTCTTTTCAAATAACATTTTCCAGAACTTAATTATTCAATTCAAAATTACGTTCATTTAATTACTCCCCCTTTTTGTCATAATCAAAAAGGTTATTATGTGTGAAAAACATAATAACCAGAAGAAACAATCAGGAAAAGACAAGAAATTTCATTGATATTTGAATGAGATAACAACAGAGTGAACATGGATAGGTAAAGATATCTAAACTTCAAACAAATCACAACTCTCATTAAATAGAGCATTGCCTCTGATGAACAAATGTCTTTGAACATTTTTAATTATACCTGTTAACTCAAATAGTTTAGACAATACACGTCCATACGGAATGAATGATTTTTTAGAGTTCCTGGATGCTTGGATTTATAGCTTCAGATGAATAAATATTGTTGCCTAAAAATGAATTGGAATAATCTTGATAAGGAAATAAAGAAGACACATATACCTAGGAAAAACTTTATCAAGATCTTCTCCTCTGGGATGAAGATTTTTCAACAGGAACTGAAACCAGATTTTTGTAAGTGGTTTCAAGTGATCTGAACTAAGGGGATCATATCTAAATGAAGAGTTAGGAAAATTTTGAAATATGTCAACATTCATGCAAGAGTTTGGTAAAGGTGGACTCTGGATGGCTTCATTAATAGAGGAGCGAGTGATGGTAAACCGAACACCAAAGATGTGAGAATGAATGGTGTTTCCATCAGGACTAACAAAAACATGAAGCCATAAATTCTTTAAGAGGTTAGGATAAACAGGACCTCTTAGCATTGTTGCATACCCAAACCATCCTTGATTTTCAATAACCCCGTAGGTGAAACCATCATCCGACACATAATTGGGTCTTTTCTCTTTGATTACCTCGAGAAGGTTTTCATCTCCTTGAAAAGTTCTAATAGCCATGGTATGTAGACAAGATAGAGGAGAAGAGATGATTGAAGTTGACACGAGGATAATGACTTGATGAATGACTCTAGATGAGAAGAGATATAGTCAGTCAAGAAGTTCACGAAGTAAGACAATTGAAACACTCAAGTAACGTCTCAGACTACTAAAAGAAGGATATGAAGAGAGAAGTAGATCAAACATTATGATGACATAGCACAAAAACATTTGATAATGACAGGGAATGTCAGGCATACGCATAGGGGTATGACATGAAATGAATGTTCCCAAGGAGTAGTTAAATGAATGTAATCATGATTAATCAATTTCAAGAAAAATAACTGCTCGTGCATGACCTAGGTAGAGTGTCACAGACACCAAGTCTATTTAAGTAATGTGTTTGATATTCTCAGCATCTGGAAGATCACGAGGATTTCCATCTGATTAGGTACATTTTTTACTGAAACATCTTCTGATGACTGAGATAAAACAAATTAGAAGTCTTTTGATAGTCAGAATCTTATTCCTTCATACTACGACTAAAACACCGTTGATTATAATGAAATCTTACTTTGACAGAGATCCATTTTTCAGATTCTTTAGAATAAACAGAAATCTATCTTCAGCCAAGGGTTTTGTAAAAATATCAGCTCATTGACGGTCTGTATCTATAAAATTTAAAGATAGAATCCCTTTCTGAATATAATCGCTAATAAAATGATATTTGATTTCTATGTGTTTAGCCCTAGAGTGTAAGATAGGATTATTACTTAAGCAAATAACGACAATATTATCACAGAAGATAGGGATGTTACTCTCATATATCTGGTAATCTTCCAGCTGATTCTTCATTTATAGCATCTGAGTGTTGCACAGTGTTGTTGATATGTACTCTGCTTCTGTTGTTGAATGAGCAATTGTTGATTCCCTCTTGCTTGACCATGAGATCAGATTCTTGCCTAGAAACAAACAGTTTCCAGAAGTACTTTTCCTTTCTAGTCGATCTCCAGCATAGTCTGCATCACAGAAACCAGAAAGAGAATACTCTGATGTTTTCTTATACATCAAGCCAAGGTTAGGGGTTTCTTTTGGATACCTTAGAATTCTCTTAACAGAAGTTAAGTGAGATTCCCTAGGATCAGATTAGAATCTAGCGCAAAGATGAACACTGAATAAAATATCAGGTCTAGATGTGGTCAGATACAGAAGAGAGTTTATCATACTGTTGTAACCGGTTTGAAATTGAGAGTCACCACCCTTAATTTTTATCCTAAGGAAGGGAATATAAAGGATAACCCTAATTTTTATCCCTTATTAATTTCCATAGTTATTGTTTGCTTTATAAATTGTCATCAAATTCATATGTATATGAGGTTTAGAGTTATAAAGGAGGCGTCTCACGTTATTAAGAACTATTGGGCCTTTCTAAATCAGAAAAGGAAAGTGTATCCCCTATTAGGGTTATCATTTATATTCCCTTGCTTAGGATAAAAATTAAGGGTGGCGACTCTCAATTTCAAACCAGTTACAACATCTGGCGACTCTGTTGGGGACTAAACCCCAAGGTTTTAGAAGCCTCTCCTTTAGATTTAAGGTTCTGATAAGGTTTTATATTTTTGTTTTCTATATTTGCTTATTGTATTTATTTGGTTTATTTATTTATTATTATTTTTTCATTATCATATTGTAGCAGGATTTTAATTTTATTTCAAAAAAAAATTCAAAAGCCCTTAGAAATAAGGTTCATCTATTAGCCAAGGGCATACATCAGCCCTATGAGTTTATGCGACGACTTCTCCTAGAGCCGGTGGAATTCCACAAAAGGAATATGTATCAAGAGATATCCTCTTTTGGGGGTAGGACTTTGGAATGAAACATATGACTCTTTGTACAACCCTTAAACCAAAATCTCATGATGAGACCTTTCATGACCTAGAGACGAAAGTTTCGGTCTGCAAAGAGGCTCCACTTAAGGGAGGCCCTTGTTCCTTTCCCTCTAGTGTTATTCATGATACCCTTAAGGAAAACACCTTATGGGGAGGGTAGAAAATCCATAGGCCAAAACTAAGAACCTACCTTCTAAGGGTACCATTCATAAAATCCCGTCATTTAACCCTACATTCATGCATTCATGTATTTTTGCATTTCACATATTCATTACCCTCTATTTATTTTTCTTTGTATTATTCACATGGTAAAAAAAATAATAACTAAAGGTTTTTTGGTGAAAGTGTATTAAAAATGAATACCAAAGGGAAACAACATGTCCGTATCAATGCCATCAAGCCAGATATGTCAAGAATCAAGGCTATAAAAGGGAAATTTTCTGAAAGAGCTCTGAAGATGTTCACTCGTCCCTATGGGGATACCCTTTACTTAACAAAAGTAGAGGTACAATTGGATGTTGTTTCTGCCCTAATTCAGTTCTACGACCCTCCGTTGGGGTGCTTCACTTTTCAAGACTTTCAGCTAGCACCGACTATGGAAGAATTTGATAGACTTTTGAACTTTTCTAAAGAAAAAGCTTTTGGGGGTATCGGACATACTATTTACGTCAAAATATTGGTAGAAGGTTTAGGGGTCCCTTATCCTGAATTATCACTTAATTACAAGAAAGAAGGTGACATGCGACGGATTAAGAGATGCTACTTGGAGACTAAGGCTTTTGATTTTGCCAATAAAAAAGAATGGGAGTCTTGTATTGATTGTTTAGGACTGCGTGTGTTTGGTGTAATCTTATTTCCATGGACTTTGGACTATATTGAGCCTATGGCCATTAGCGTATTTTGGGGCGCAAAAGTTTTCAATACGGATCCAACTCTCGCTTTACTTGCCGACATTTATTATATACTTGATACACGGTACAAAAAGGGAAGGGGTACTCTAAACTATTGTGTTCCATTATTATATTCTTGGTTTATGACTCACCTTTACAAGGAAGACTATATGATTCCAACTCTGACAAGATACGAGTGGCCTCAAAAATTAAGGTCCCTTACTGCTAATTCTGTATTATGGCATGGAAGGAAGCTGGACATTAGAGATATCATCTATAGCTGTGGGGACTTTCCTAATGTTCCATTGATCGAATCACATGGTTGCATTAATTACAACCTTACCTTGGCCCTACGACAACTAGGGTATCCTTTGGAGGATAAACCCTCAGATGAACAACTCCAATAATTGATCATTCATGACATGGGTAAAAACGACCAAGAGTTGCTCAATAAGGTCATCCGGGCTTGGAATAGGGTTAACAAAAGAAAGGCTGGAAGGAAGAATGCAGTGGCAAAAGAACCTTACACTCGATGGGTTTTGGATAGGGTATGAGATATTAAGTTACCGTTTGACGTAGATCCTGAGTACACGCCAGAGGTCCCAGATTCTCCTCCTATATCCTTCAAAGAAATAGACGATTTGAAGAATTCCTTGAAACAAGCTCAGAGGGAGAAAGAAGAATTGGAGCTTAACCTCCATAACTTAACTAAAGAGAAAATACAAATGCAACACATACTTGAATCAAAAGACCAACATATTCATAGATATCGTGAGGCATTTGAGAAGAGAGTCTTAAGCGGAAGCGTTCAACTGAAGGGTTATTAAGTTCTACTTTCAACTTGGATTCTCACAACAAAGGTTGGAGGATGCTGCTAGTGAAATTGGGAGATTAAATAGGTGGTATGAAAAGGCAATGCAAGACAAGAAGGTGATGGAAGAAGATCTAAAGGTTCAAATCTAAAGTTTGGTGAAAGCATCTTTAGAACAAGAAGAACAAATGAAGTATCTCACCACTAGACTCCATGATAGCCAAGAATCAGAGGTAGGGGAACATCTTAAAAGGATGATGACAAAAATGCTTCTCACCCAAAAGACTGAAGAATACGAGCAAGTATGCCTTAAATTAGGAGGCCTCCGAAAAGATTTCCTAATACAACAGAAAATATATACGGTAATGAGGGCTGAAAAGTTGTACTAGAAAGAGAAGCATGTAAAGATCACTAAAGCAGGGAAAGATAATCACAAGATAATTCCTAATCTCTATCGAGAATACCAATTCTACAAAGATAAGCATGCAAGACTCGCCTTCTCGGCCAACAATCTCATCGAAGACATCCCTAGGAGTTTAAGAGATGCAAAAAATGTGATGGTTCCTCTCCCAAAAGACATTGAAGACTTCCTTAAGCTTTACAGGACAATGGTCGGTGGTTTCAGAGTAGACATCCGCATATGCACTTAGAAGACTTTTTCCCTTTGCTTATGGCTTTCAGTAAGTTTAATGTTTTAAAGTTTGAATATTATTCAATATCTGAATTGTATTATTTTTCAAGACAATTACTATTTTTAATAAAGGAATTTTGTTTCCATGTCTCGTTTGTGTATTTATTTTTTAAGATAATCATCAATAAAAAAACAAAACCTGAAAAATAAAAATAAAATGTCAAAAATGTATATCCAAGTGAATAAGACATTCAAAAATGAAACTCTTAGCATATTCATACGCATTCATGCATTCACGAACATTTTCATTTCCTAAAATTGCATACCAAAAACTCATTACATTCCAAAACCTTCTCCAATTAAATATTGGTAGGAGAAAAGCACCGCCTCTCTGACCATCGTACCAAACAAGAGCCCATCAAATAAAAGTGATGGAACAAATTGAAGAGAACCAAGCAACGTTCAAAGAGGATTTGGAGCAAGTCAAGGGAAACATTGACTCGATGAAAGGAGACATGAGTCAAGTATTTCTAGCCTTAAAGAACATCATATAAAGGCAAAAACAAATCCCTATGGTAGCCTTTGAAGAAGTAGCCCAGACCATTAGTGTATCGAGCGATCACTAACCAAGGAGAGAAACAGAATCAGGACCCCAAAAGTCAACTATGGCTCAACAAGAAACAAGACAAGTTGATATTGAAGGGTTTGTCCCACCTCTACCAAAGGTAAGGGCATCCCATACCTTGCAGATTCCCAAAAACACAAACAACTACTTAGACTTGTAGTATGGTGACCACAACTTGGAAGACGTCAATCAAGCACCTCAAAGAGCAACCCATACTCATGCTACTGAAAATCCCTTGGAATTCAACCAGTACAAAGCTCTTGAGGAAAGGCTAAAAGTTATGGAGGATTACAATGTTTTTGATGTAGATGCTCTCGAAATGGATCTAGTTCCTAATGTGGTGATCCCGCTGAAATTCAAAGTACCTGACTTTGGAAAATACAAGGGGCTCACATGTCCAAGGAACCATCTACGCATGTATTTCAGGAAGATGCATACCTATGCTCAAGATTAGAAGTTGATGATCCATTGTTTCCAAGACAGTTTGAGTGAGGCATCCCTGGATTGGTACATGCAGTTGGAACGGATTCATATCTAGACGTGGGTAGATCTTGCTAACGCTTTCCTGAAATAGTACAAATATAACTTAGACATGGCACCTACCCCCATGCAACTCCAGAACTTGTCTAAAAAAAGAGGAGTCTTTCAAGGAATATGCCCAAAGGTGGAGAGAAATGGCAGCCCGTGTACAACCACCACTTATGGAGAAAGAACTAATCGATATGTTCATGGGAACTTTGGAAGGATTATATTATGAAAAAATGGTAGGAAGCTTCTCTTCCGGATTTTCAGATTTGGTAACTATTGGAGAAAGGATTGAAGCTGGAATAAAAAGTGAAAATATACAAGAAGCATCATCTAGTACCCCTTATAATTCCAAAAGAAACGCTCCTAACTTCTCGAAAAAGAAGGAAGGAGAAATTAATTTTGTAGCCTCGCATTCAAGGGTACAATAACCATTAATAATTCCACGAGAGCAGCAACATAACAGGTTTAAAAGGCCGCTGAGAAAATTTGATCCACTCCCTATGTCACCCATTAAATTATTAAAACACTTAGTCAAGGCATTGTTGGTAAAGTTAAAACCTCTAGCTCCTCCGATCGGGGAACCCCCACCAAGATATGATGCCAATGCTAGATACGAGTATCATGCCAATTCTCCCGGGCATACTATAGAAAAATGTTGGGCCTTCAAACATAAAGTTCAAGATCTGTTGGATTCTCAAGATATCACTTTTGATAAGCCAAATATAAAATCAAACCCCATGCCTCTGTATGGTGGACCAGCAACAAATGCAATTGAAGTAGTCACTGACTCTGGGGCATCCAAGCGAGTAAAGGCTCCAATAAATTTATTTAAGGAATATTTGTTGGAGTGTGGGTTCCTTTTGGAACATAATGAATATTTTGAAAAGACATTACAAAAATTGGTGGACCAGGGGATAGTCCAATTCAGATCATACCCTAAAGAAGAATATGTAGCTGCAATTGAAAGAGGTACAAAGAAGCCATTGGTAATTCCTTTCCAATTGTCGAACCTTAATAAGAAGACTCTTGTGATTCCATGGGGAGAATTAACAGAAACACCCGTGATAACACCAAGCCAAACTCTGAGGATACCAGTAGTTCTAAAGACTACGATGGTGATTAGGGGGCCATATCCTACCCCTTATGAAAGTGACAAAGTAGTACCATGGAGTTATGTTTCGTCTGTATACGTAAATGGATTAAAACAAGAATGTGAGCCATCATCAAGTCAAGGACCTACAATCTCAAGTTTAGTAGGAAAAGGGGCATGACCCATAGTGGTCAAATCTTTGGCCCCAAACCGCAAAAGAAGAACGATACTATGGTAAAAAATAAGGATGACACGTTGGTGAAAGATAAAGGAAAAGCAGTGGTGGAGGCAAATCAAGAACAAGAGCCTCCGGGAAAGAACTTTACTGATCAAGAGGCAGAAGAATTTCTGGAGATAATCAAAAGGAGTGACTATAGGGTGGTGGATCAACTTCACCAAACCCCAGCCAAAATTTCCATACTCTCGTTGCTCATTAATTCAGAAGCACATCGAGACTAGTTAATGAAGGTTCCGAGTTCTGCACATGTCGCATAGGAAATTACTGAAACTAATTTGATAATGTGGTATCAAATCTGACGTCTGGATCATATATGGGTTTTAATGACAGTGAATTACTTCCACAAGGCCGAGCTTACAATAAAGCATTGCACATCTCTATTCAGATAGGAACTACAAGCATGTCTAGAGTACTCACTGATACTGGTTCAACCCTTAATGTACTACCAAAATCCAGCTTGATGAAATTAACACTAGATGGTGTTGTGATAAAACCAAGTTCTACGATAGTTAAAGCTTTTGACGGTTCTCAAAGTTCGGTATTTGGAGAAGTGGACATTCCTGTCAAGATCGGCCTACATATGTTCTATATCACTTTTCAAGTCATGGATATAGAACCATCATATACATGTTTACTCGGGCGATCTTGGATTCATGCAGCAGGGGCAGTCACTTCAACTTTACATCAGAAATTGAAGTTCTTCGTTGAAGGAAGATTGGTCATAATTGATGGCGAAGAGAAAATTTTTCTAAGTCACATAGAATCCTACAGGAAGGTCATCTAACAAGAACAACATCAAAAGGGCATATGATTTCATCCATGAATGTGTCCTAGGCGAAGAACTCAAGAATTGGAAAGCTGTGGAGATTCCAGAGATCCTTTTATTTCCAAAGTAATTTTTATTGTTTTGAAAGAACCTATGTCAAGTCCGAGGCATAGGGGTTGCTTGTAAGGGTCCCCCAATTTATTTCAGACAGTATTTATGATTAACAAAAGTAATATTTTACATTCAATTAAGATCCTTGTCTTTCTCTTGCATTTATCTCTTATATTTAAAAATGGCAATACTTTTCCTTATATTCATTTTCCAAATTCACGTACTAAAAACTGCACCAAAACATGATAAATGTGCAGATCCATGCCCAAAATCACCGATAATGTTATTGTTGCTATTCGATATGATTTTGATGCACCCATAAACCAAGCTGAAGAGGAAGATGATGAAGATATTGAACTTTCTAGAGAATTAGCGAGAGAGATAGAGCAAAAAGCTGACAGTATACAACCATACCAGGAATCTATTGAGACTATTAACCTTGGCACAGAGGAAGAGCCAGAGGAGATCAAGCTAGGGGAAACATTGGAGAAAAACCTCAAAGAAAGACTGATCAAGTTGTTACATAAATATGTGGATATATTCGCCTGGTCTTACAGAGACATACCCTGATTGGATACAGAAATTATGGTGCACAAATTATCTCTTAAGGAAGGTTACTTTCCAGTTAGGCAGAAGCTCAGTATAACTCATCCAGACATGTCCAATAAGATACGAGAAGATGTCCTTAAACAATTTGATACAGGGTTCTTAGAAGTGGTCGATTATCCACCTTGGATAGATAACATCATACCGGTACCCAAGAAGGATGGAAAAGTACGCATGTATGTCGATTACCGGGATCTGAATAAAGCAAGTCCCAAAGATAATTTCCCGTTACCTCATATAGATGTTTTGATGGACAATACAACTCAAGCTTCGGTATTCTTGTTCATGGACGGTTTCTCAGGCTATAATCAAATCAAAATGGCACCCGAATATATGGAAAAGACTACTTTCATGACAACTTGGGGCACTTTCTATTACAAGGTAATGCTATTTGGTCTGAAGAACGCAGGGGCAACTTATCAACAGGCTATGGTCACACTATTTCATGATATGATTTACAAAGAGGTTGAGGTGTATGTAGATGATATGATCGCCAAATCCCATATGGAGGAGGATTACATCATACATTTACAAAAGCTATTCGAGTGTCAGCGAAGGTTCAAACTAAGGTTGAATCCGAACAAGTGTACATTTGAAGTTAGGTCAGACAAGTTATTGGGTTTTATTGTAAGTCAGTTTGGCATTAAGGTAGACGCCGACAAAGTAAAATCCATACAAGAAATGCCAGCTCCGAGGAAAGAGAAAGAGGTTCATTGTGGCATTGAGGTTCAAGGTTCATATTGCACCTAACTGCTACATGCGAGCCTATATTCAAATTACTGCTAAAATATTAGACTGTGGTATGGAATAATGATTGTCAAACAGCCTTCCAGACAATAAAGAAATATTTACAAGAGCCACCGATCTTAATGCCACTAGTTCTCGGAAGACCACTCATCATGTATCTAATAGTGCTTGAAGGATCGATGGGATGTGTATTGGGACAATATGACAAAACAGGTAGAAAAGAGCATGCAATCTACTACCTCAGCAAGAAATTCAGTGACTGAGAAACCAGGTACTCACTTCTCAAGAAAACTTGTTGTCATTGGCTTGGGCTACTAAAATATTGAGGAAATACATGTTAACTCACCCCACGTGGTTAATAGCAATAATGGATCCTCTAAAATATGTGTTCAAAAAACCAACTCTTACAGAAAGGATTTCCCAATGACAAATGTTACTATCAGAGTACGAAATCCAATATGCTACTCAAAAGACCATCAAGGGTAGTATACTGGCCGACCATCTATCTCATCAGCCATTATAAGAATATCAACCTGTCATACCCCAAATTTGTCCTACCCTCCATTGGGTCATCTAAACACATCATGCACCATTAATCAATAAACTTAGCATGGGATCAGGAAATCCATAAAGCTAAGGTTCCACGTGATTTGAAGACTCCTGCATTAAAAGGCCTGATGAGTATTGGATTGTGAAATCAGAGTTTGATTCAGGTTTATGATGGATTTTTCATTTCATCAAGCTACAAAGTCGTCATCTTTTTTAAGGGAAAGATCACTAGGGTTTCAATTTTGGTTTTTAATTGAGTTTATTTTAAGGTAAGGCATGGTACAAGAAATGATGGATTCACTATAAATCATGGCATGGCTATACTCTCTCATTTGTTTATGATTTTCCTTTTTAAGAGGAACTGGGGACTGAGGTTTCTTTAAAAAATATGGTTTAAACCTTATTTTAAATCCATTTTCTTATGAAAATCATAAAAGAATTATTAAGTCATTATTCAAAGAGTTTCATCAAGATTCACTCTTCTAAAAAATCTTCAAGCAACATCTGTTCATTATCATCCAAACTTCCAGCAATTTGTTATCCATTTAAACCCATCCAACATCATCAAGCCCAGGTTAAGTAAGTTTTACCAAGACATGTTTGAGTTTTATTCAAAAGCAGAAGAAATAATTCTTAATATGAAAGGGGAATTTTGAAACTTGGAATTTTGCCTTGGAGTTTAAGAAATTAACAGAATGGGAAGAGTTAACATATTATATACATTGAAGAATGAAAAGATGTTTCAAATTCAAAACCAGTTTGGAATTGCATCATTAAAAATGGCATATATGCAGGAGTTTTACAGGATAAAAACTTTACATAAAATTGCTTATTCTAAGATCTAAGCTTATACTAACATATTCAAAATATCCTAATATTCTACAATCTCTAATCTTGCTCCTCACGGCCCCAGCCCCCAAGACTCCTCCATGGCAGGCTTTATATCAGCATACCTGCAAAGAAGAATACTGCATCAATATCAGGCAAAACAGAATCAGGTCAAATAGATAGTTAATTGGGATAATTCACAGAGTAACTTATTCAGTTAAAACCTCATGCTCGTCAAGGCTTACGCATCCAATATTCCATATACATATGCAAACCAGTCACAAAATTACTCAACTAAAATCATAATTCTAATTGCAAAGAATTATAAAAGACTGGTCTAAATAAAAAACTTAACACAACCTCATCTTTCTTCTCCTTGATCCTAGAATTTCTGAAACTATGAAAACACATTCGTTCTTGACCTACATCAATATAAGAATTATTTTCACCCCACAAACCCACAAGTTGAAAATGATTAGGGTGTTAGGTTTCATACCATGATTCAGGTTGAAATTCTCTAAGATTTTCCCTATACTGATAAAGCACACTATATTAAGAAAACAAAGTGCAGTGCACGATTAATTTCATTAAAGTGGATATCCCTTGCATATCAGAATTAGAAGGAAGGAATTAAACCAGGATAATTAAGTGTTGACCCCAGAACAGAAACTTAAAAATTATGCTATAACAGAACAATGTTCAAAAATCAAGGGACATTAACATCTGAATCAATGCTCAGCAAACAAAATTGACAAGTACAGAAACATAATCAGGGCATTTGTTGAGACATTTTGGAAAAGCTTTGAAATCAGTAAATGTCTAAAACCCCATTAATCATAATCAAGATCAAATCAAAAGAAAAGAGGAAACAATTCAAATTCGTAGCAGACAGAGTAAAGGCTTTCTAAAAAAACTAATTTGTGGAAACGCTAAAAAACTGAAGCAAAATTGGCAGATTGAAGAAAAGAGGAGATTAGAGTAAAAAATTTCTTACCGAGAAGAAGAAAATTGCTGCAAAGGAGAGTTTATTTCGCATAAGAAGAAATTAGAGTTTCATAATCTGAAACCCTAATTTCCCTATCCACCATCCGTTGTTCGAATCACCACTGCTCCAAGATTTCATCCCTTGGTACCTGTCCAAACAAGAGAGAAAGGATCAGAGGAATCCCGAATCGGAGATGGTACAAAGAACCGCAGTGAGTTTGCGAATTACGTAACTTTTTTTATCTCTTTCTTGTTTTGTATGACTTGAGTGTGCGTATATCTGGATCCGGGAGGATTTTCATTTTGTTTTAGGGTGATGGAGAGGGGGAGAGGCGAGCGGCACTGCCGGTAGTGGAAAGGTTAGGGTTATAGGGGTTTGAGAGAGGAGGATAAAGGTTAAGGTTGAGGGGCGTGAGAGAGAGAAACGACTGTTGTAGCTGAAACAAAATAATGAGAATTGAGTTCAAAAAATTGTTTTGTCCATCCTAATCACGTACGCCGCATCCATAATAATTAACATAGTCCCTCATTCTGTACCGCGCGATTATAATTGAATGGTCATAGGCCGATTCCTTACCATGCTCCCCTGCGCCCTTACAAGCACCCAACCCAACCGGCCTTCTCTAACTCACATAATGGGCCTAGGCCCAGCGCTTTTAACACCCCCACTATTGAATTACTAAATCGCAGAATGATTCACACTCCCCCCTGTCCAGAACCGTTTTGGGCTTAGCCCAATTTTCTTTTAGTGCCCCTATATTTTATTACACAACTGAAACTACACCCCCCCCCTCTCCAATTATTTATATCTTTTATTTTCTTTTATAGATTTATTCCAATATTTATTTATTTAATTTTTTTTTGTATTTATTTATTTATATTTTACTTTAATAATTATAATTTCATATATTTATAATATATATATATATATATATATATATATATATATATATATATATATATATATATATATATATATATATATATATATATTTTATTTACTTATTATCATAATTAAATTGTGATTTTTAGACTTAGTAAATATATTGGTTTATTCATATTAAAACTTCACACTTAAAGATAATTTTCGTGACATAGTTTAGGTTAATGTTTTATATCCAAATATTAGAACCCGTATTTTTACTAAATTATAATGTTTGTAAGCGACATGTGGCCAATATCTTGCCACATGATAAGAGAGCTATATCAGACTCTTCGGTTATATACGTATAAAAAATATGCAAACAAACATCAACCTATTTTTGTAATAAATTAAATCAAACAATCAATTTTCAAAAAGGAATACAAAGAGTTTTTTTAATTAACTTCACGCTTAGTTCAAAATCTCTGCCATCTACACATTCGAACTAAATGCGGGGAAAATTAAAATACTTCGCGGAATTGATAAAAAACACAAACAACCCCGCGAACTACAAAATGGGACTCTGATTCCTCCTAGGAGGATACGTAGGCATGTGATAAAAAATTGTGGCGAGTCCCGCTAAATAAAATTCAAACCCTTTATCTCCAATAAACAATTAAAAACCCTATTTTCTAAAATCATGCTTCTAACACCTTCCCCTCGTCTAGAACTGAGTCCAAACCTAGAATCTTTGAACTTCTTTTAGGCTTATTCCTTTATACTCCCTTTCTTTAGGATAAAAATTAAGGGTTGCGACTCTCTCATTTAAAAACCAGTTGCAGCAGCTGGCGACTCTGTTGGGGACTCAACCCTAGGTTTAGAGGCCTCGTCCTTTAGTTTTCAGGGTTTTCTTATTTTTTGAGTTTTTGTATTTGTTTAATTATTGTTTATTTATTTTATTTTACTTATTTATTTTCTTGCTTTTTATTTTTCATTATATTTATTTGTCTGTGGCGGGATTTTAAATCTTTTGCAAAATATTTTTAAATAAACCTTAGAAAGAAGGTTCGTCTATTAGCCAATGGGATATATCATCCTTATGAGTTTATGTGACGACTTCGCCTAGAGTCAGTGGAATTCCGCAAAAGAAATATGTCTCAAGAGACATCCTCTTGGGAAGTAGGACTTTGGAACGACACATATGGATCTTTGTATAACCCTAAACTAAAATCTCATGACGCGGCCTTTCACGACCTACAGACGAAAATTTCGGTCTACAAAGAGACTCCGCTTAAGGGAGGCCCCATGTGCCTTTCCCTCTAGCGTTATTCATAATACCCTTAAGGAAATTACCGTATGGGGAGGGTAGAACATCCATAAATCCAAACTAGAGCCCACCTTCTAAGGGTTATTGTTCACCAAATCCCGTCATTTAAACATTTTACTCATATGTTCATACATCTCTACATTTCACATGTTCATCATACATTGTTTGCTTATCTTATTCACAGGGTATAAAAAAAGAGTAAAGGTTTTTGTGTAAGTATCTGAAAATGAATGCCAGAGGAAAACATCTCGTTCGTATCAATGCTACCAAACCAGATGTAACTCAAATCAAAGCTGTAAAGGAAAGATTGTATGAAAAGGCCATGAAAACATTTGCTCGTCGTTATGGGGATATCTTGGACTTGATTAAAGTCGAAGTACAATTGGATGCCATTTCTGCTCTAGTATAGTTCTATGATCCTCCACTGAGATGCTTCACATTTCAAGATTTCCAGTTAGCCCCAGCCTTAGAGGAACTGGATAGAATTCTGAACTTCTCCAAGGAGAAGGCTTATACAGGTATTGGACAGACCGTTGATACCAAGATACTGGCTGAAGGTTTGGGAATCACTTATCCTGAGTTTGCCCTTAACTATAAGAAAGAGGGAGAAGTGCGAGGGATCAAAAGGTTTTATCTGGAAAGTAAAACCCTTGATTTAGCAAATAATAAGGAATGGGAATCATGTGTCAACTGTCTTGGTTTTCTAATATTTGGTGTCGTCTTGTTTCCACGCACTATAGATTATATTGACCCTGCAACCATCAGTGGGTTTTGGGGTACGAAGGCTTTTAATACAGACCCCACTCCGGCTCTACTTGCTGATATCTACTATGTTATTCATACACGGTACGAAAAGAAGAGAGGTACTCTGACTTGCTGTGTTCCATTACTATACTAATGGTTCATGACTCACCTTTACAAAGAGGATTACTTAATCCCAAGTTTGACAAGGTATGAATGGCCTCAAAAGTTAAGGCCTCTCACTTCTAGCTCGGTGTTGTGGTATGCTAGGAAGTTAGATATTGGGGATATTGTCTGTAGTTGTGGGGATTTTCCTAATGTACCACTAATCAGGTCAGAAGGCTGCATCAATTACAATCCCACCTTGGCCTTACGATAACTAGGGTTCCCTCTGGAAGACAAACCTTCGGATGAGCAACTTCAGCAACTAATTGTTCATGACATGGGCATAAGTGACAGAGAACTACTCAACAAGATCATTCGGGCTTGGAGTAGGGTTAACAAAAGAAAAACAGAGAAGAAGAATGCAGTGGCAAAAGAACCTTACACCCAATGGGTTTTAAACAGGGTGCAGATTATCAAGCTTTCTTTTGATGTAGATCCTGAGTATAAGCAGGAGGCCCTAATTACTCCTCTTATGTCTTTAGAAGAGGTAGATTATCTAAATAAAGCAATGAAGCAGGCTCAGAGAGAGAAGGACGAATTAGAGCTCAATCTCCTTAATCTGACTAAGGAGAAAAGACAAATGCAACACATAGTCGAAATAAAAGATCAACAGATCCAAAAAGAGCGTGAATCACTTAAAAAGGAAAGTTTAAAAAGGAAGCGGTAAATTGAAGGGATTTTAAGTGCTACCTTTAATTTGGATTCCCATAACAAGCGGTTGGAAGATGCGGCCAATGAAATCGGAAAGTTGAATAGATGGTACGTAAAGGTTATGCGGGAAAAGAAAATGCTAGAGGAAGAATTGAGGGCTCAGATCCAAAGCGTATCCCAGGCATCCCTAGACCAAGAAGAATAGTTGAAGTACCTCACTACTAGACTTCAAGATAGCCCAGAGTTAGAAGTCAAAGAGCGCCTGATGAAAATGAGAGCAGAGAGACATCTGACCCAGAAAACTGGTGAGTATGAGCAGGCATGCCTCGAATTGGAGGGGCTCCGGAAGAACTTCCTGATATAGTGAAGACTTTACACTGAGTTGAGAGTTGAAATGATGTATTAGGAAGAGAAGTATGCAAGGATTACCCATGCAGGGAGGGATAACCACAAAATAGTTCCCCGCCTCTACCAGGAGTACCGATACTATAAGGATAAGCATGAGAAGCTCGCTTTCTTAGCCAATAACCTTATCGAGGACATCCCTAGAAGCTTAAGAGATGCAGAAAGTGTAATGGTCCCTCTCCCATAAGACATTGACAACTTTCTCAAGTTGTGCAGGATAATGGTGGATCGTTTCAGAGAAGATATTCGCAAGCGGGCTTAAAATATTGTTTTCCTTTGATTTATTTCCCTTCCAAGCAAATTTATTGTTTTAAAGAATTGTGATATTTTTCAGTATCTGAGATGTATTATTTTTTAAAGACAGTTGATGTTTTAATAAAAGCTTGGTGTTTCCTATCCTGTTTGTGTATTCATTTTTTTAGATACTTACTAAATAAATTTAAAAAAGGGCAAAAACCTAAAAGGAATATATACATATATAAATACATATATATGCACGACATTATAAATATATATATATATATATATATATATATATATATATATATATATATATATATATATATATATATATATATATATATATATATATATATATATATATATATATATATATATATATATATATATATATATATATATATATATATATATATATATATATATATATATATATATATATATATATATATATATATATATATATATATATATATATATATATATATATATATATATATATATATATATATATATATACCCAGGTGAATAAGACACACAAATAAATCTTAAACATCATGCAAACATAAATCATACATTCATAAAAACATTTCATCTCATAAATTTTTCATTCAAGAACTCATCAGTCTTCAAAAATATTTTCCAGTTGAACCATTGGTAGAAGAAAACCACCACCTCCTTGGCCGCCATATCAAACAAGAGCTCGCCAACTAAGAGCCATGGAACAAATAGAAGAGAATCAGGCAGCCTTCAAGTTATATTTGGAACAAGTTAAGAACAATGTTGATTCAATAAGGGGAGACATGAGTCAGGTTCTCCTAGCGTTGAAGAACATCATTGATAGGCAAGAACAAATTCCCAGAGTAGATTTCAAAGAAATAACACAAGTCATTGGTGCATCGAGCGGTCACTAACTGAGAAAAGGACTAGAAAAAGGGCCACATAAATCTGTCATGGCTCAACATGAGACAAGGAAAGAATCTGAAGGATTTATCCCACCTCCACCAAAGGCAGGGACATCTCGTACCCTGCAAATTCCAGTTAGTCATGTTGACGACTACTTAGATTTACAATACAGAGATCATGATTTGGAGGATGTTAATCAGACATCACAGAAGGTGAACAACACCCCTGCTATTGAAAACTCATCGGCGCTAAATCCTTACAAAGCTCTAGAAGAAAGGTTGAAATCTGTGGAAGGATATGATGCTTTTGACATTGATGCCCTCAAAATGGGCCTTGTCCCAGATGTGATAATCCCGTCGAAGTTCAAGGTACCTAACTTTGGAAGATATAAGGGGCTCACTTGCCCGAGAAACAATTTACGCATGTACTGTAGGAAAATGCATGCTTACGCTCAGAATCAGAAGCTAATGGTTCATTGTTTTCAGGACAGTCTAAGTGGGGCATAATTGGATTGGTATATGCAGTTATAAAGGATGCATATAAAAACATGGGAAGATCTTGCCAATGCATTTCTGAAACAGTATAAATATAACCTGGATATGGCGCCTACCCGCATACAGCTCCAGAACTTGTCCCAAAAGAAGGAGGAGTCCCTCAAAGAATACGCTCAAAGGTGGAGAGAGATGGCGTCTCGAGTACAACCACCACTTCTAGAGAAGGAACTGGTCGACGTGTTCATGGGGACCCTACAAGGGGTGTATTATGACAAGATGGTAGGAAGCATTTCTTCAGGCTTTTCCAACTTAGTAACCATTGGAGAAAGAATTGAGACAAGAATACAGAATGGAAAGATTCAAGGGGGTTCATTAAATTCTCCTTTTAACACAAAAGGCCGATGCCTAATTTTGCAAAGAGAAAAGAAGGCGAAGTTAATGTTGTGGCTTCACAACCAAGAACACAACAATCATTAATCATCCCAAGGGGACAACAACAAAACAAATTTGAGAAGCCGCTAAGAAAATTGGATCCACTTCCTATTCCACCCAGCCAATCACTACAACATCTGATTAAAGCATCCTTAATAGAGCTAGAACCTTTAGCTCCTCCAGTTGGGCCATTGCCTCCTAAATACAACGCCAATGCCAAATGTGAGTACCATGCTAATTCTCCGGGGCATACCATAGATCAATGTTGGGCTTTCAAGCATAAAGTATAAGATCTAGTAGACTCCCAAGACATTACTTTTGAAAAACCAAATGTCAAATTAAACCCCATGCCTTCGCATAGTGGTCCAATAATAAATGCAATTGAAGTAGTCACCAACTGCATGGCTGGAAAACAAGCAAAGTCTCTGATAAGACTATTGAAAGAATACTTGTTAGATTGTAGGGTTCTTGTTGGAACATAATAAAGCTTTTGAGAAGACCTTACAACAATTGGTATATCAGGGGATAGTCCAATTCGGACCATACCCTGAAGTGGAATGTATAGCAGCAATTGAAGGAAATATGAAGAAACCATTGGTGATTCCTTATCATGACAAGTAAGATCTCGTGATCCCATGGAGAGATTCAACAGAAGCCCTTACAGTAAAGAAGACTCTAAGAATTCTGGTAGCACCGAAGACTACGTTGGTAATTAAAAGGCCATCTCCTACCCCCATACAAAACTGATAAGGCAGTTCCATGGGATTATGATCCGACTGTGTATATCAATGGCTCGAAACAAGAATGTAAGTCATCATCAAGTCAAGAAACTGAAATTTCAAACATAACAGGGACAGGGGGCATGACCCGTAGTGGCAAGGTATTCGGATCTAAACCATCGGAGAAGAACGACAATGTGTTGAAAAACAAAAATAACTCGGTGACAAAAGAAAAAGGAAAAGCAGTCGAAGAGGTGAATCAGGAGCCTCTAAACAAAAGCTTCACTGACCAAGAGGCCGACAAATTATTAAAAATATTTAAGTGAAGTGACTATAGGGTGGTAAACCAACTACATCAAACGTCGTCCAAGATCTTTATACTCTCGTTACTCATCAACTAAGAAGCGCATTGGGATCCTTTAATGGAAGTATTAAGTTCTGCTCATGTCGCAGAAGAAATCACCGTCAACCAATTTGATAATGTGGTAGCCAATCTAACGTCCGAGTCCTATTTGGGTTTCAAGAACAGTGAATTACCGCCACAGGGTCGAGCTCACAATCAAGCACTACACATTTCAATACAAATAGGTACTACGAGTCTATCCAAGGTACTTACTGATATTGGTTCTACCCTCAACGTGTTACCTAAATCCAGCCTGACGAAGTTAACACTGGACGGTATTGTGATAAGACCAAGTTCTACGATAGTCAAAGCCTTTGATGGTTCTCAGAGTATGGTATTTGGAGAGGTAGACCTCCCCGTCAAGATCGGTCCGCACATGTTCTACATAACCTTTCAAGTCATGGATATAGAACCGACATATACATGTTTACTCGAGAGACCCTAGATTCATGTAGCAGGGGCAGTCACGTCCACTTTGCATCATAAGTTAAAATTCTTTGTCGAAGGGAGATTGGTCATAATTGGTGGGGAAGAGGATATCTTCATAATTAACATTGATTCCTACAGGTATATCAGTGCGGACGAGGATTTCATAGCTACACCATTTCAAGTGTTGGAGGTTGCTTCAACAGTAACGTTATCGGTAGAAAAGATCAAAAAGCCAAGTATGACTTCATGGAGATACTTACAAATGGCAGTGGAGAATGGTGATTCGAAAGGTTGGGAAAAACTCTCTGAGATGAGAAGAAGAATCATTTCGGCTTGGGTTATGAATTATCAAAAGCTACTCTAAAAGGAAAAGAAAGGTTTCCACCAATCCATGAATTTTTCATCAGCAAAGGTGTAGAGCATGGCGAACATGTGGCAATGGTGTCCCATATAAATACTACCAAAAAGGCGAGGGATTTCATTCGTGAATGCTCCCCGAACGAAGAGTTAAAGAATTGGACAGTTGTGGAAATTCCTGAAATTTTCTTTCCAAAGTAATTTTCTTTGTTTTTGAAAGAACCTATGTCAAACCCGAGGCATAGGGGTTTGTTTGTAAGGGTCCCCGTGTGTTTCAATCAATATTTATGAATAATAAAAATGTGTCTTGTATTCATTAAGATCCTTGTTTTTCTTCCTGCATTTAACCTATATATTTTATAAAATGGCAATACATGTTCTCATATGCATTTTCCAAATTCACGTACTAAACAAAAACTGCACCAAAACATGATAAATGTGCAAATCCATGCCCAAAATCACCGATGATGTTACTGTTACTATCCGATATGATTTTGATAATCCTGTCAACCAAGATGAAAAGGAAGAGGCTGAAGATCTTGAACTTTCTGAAGAACTGGCAAGAAGCATAGAACAAAGGGCCGACAACATACAACCATACAAGAGCCCATTGAGACCATTAATCTCGGCACAACAGAAGATTCGAAAGAGGTCAAGCTAGGGGCAGCATTGGAAGAAAGCGTTAAAGAAAGGTTGATCAAATTAATGCACGAGTACATGGATATATTTGCTTGGTCCTGCAAAGATATGCCAGGGTTGGATACATATATCGTGGTACATAGGTTACCTCTCAAAGAAGGTTGTCTCCGGTCTGGCAAAAGCTTAGAAGAACTCATTCATACATGTCCAGCAAAATTATAGAAGAGGTTCTTAAGAAATTTGACACTGGATTCTTGGCAGTGGTAGATTATACACCTTGGATAGCTAACATTGTGCCAGTATCCAAGAAATACGGTAAGGTACGCATGTGTGTGGATTATTGGGATCTAAATAGGGCAAGCCCTAAAGACGATTTCCCATTACCTCACATAGATGTCCTCGTAGACATCACAACTCAAGCTTCAGTATTTTCATTCATGGACGGTTTCTCAAGTTACAATCAAATCAAAATGGCACCTGAAGATATGGAGAAAACTACCTTCATGACACCTTGGGGAACTTTCTGTTATAAAGTAATGTCGTTCGGTTTGAAAAATGCAGGGGCAACCTATAAATGAGCAATGGTGACACTGTTCCATGATATGATTCACAAGGAGGTCGAAGTATACGTAGATGATATGATCGCCAAATCTCATACAGAGGAGGACCACATCATACATTTACAAAAGTTGTTTGATCGATTGCGAAGGTTTAAATTAAGGTTGAACCCAAATAAATGTACCTTTGGCGTCAGACCAGGCAAGTTATTAGGTTTTATTGTAAGCCAATATGGTATCGAGGTGGACCCTGCCAAAGTAAAAGCTATACAAGAAATTCCGGCACCAAAGACGGAAAAAGAGGTTCGTGGATTCTTAGGTCGATTGAATTACATTTCAAGGTTCATATCGCACCTAACTGCCACATGTGAGCCTATATTTAGATTACTGCGAAAAAATCAAATGATAACATGGAATGAGTATTGCCAAACGGCTTTCGAAGCGATAAAGCAGTATTTGCAAGAGCCACCAATATTGATGCCACCAGTCCCAGGGAGACCTCTCATCATTTACCTGACTGTACTTGAAGGATCGATGGGGTGCGTATTAGGCCAGCAAGATGAAACAGGTAGAAAAGAGCATGCAATCTACTACCTCAGTAAGAAATTCACTGATTGCGAAACCAGGTACTCACTCCTCAAGAAGACGTGTTGTGCTTTGGCACGAAAGGATGTATCCTTTAAAATATGTGTTTGAGAAACCAGCTCTTACAGGAAGGATTGCTCGATGGAAGATGTTAATTTCAGAGTATGACATACTATATGTTACTCAAAAAACTATCAAGGGTAGTGTATTGGCTGATCATCTAGCCAATCAACCATTGCCAAAACATCAACCCATGAAATTTGACTTCCCAAACGAAGATGTCATGGCTATTGATGACTACAAAATACCAGGATCTGACGAAGGACCTGAACCAGGGGCAAGGTGGACACTCATATTCGACGGAGCTTCAAATGCATTAGGACATGGTATCGGGGCAGTTTTAACTTCTCCAAAGAACTATCACAAACGTTATACTGCAAGGTTATGTTTCGACTGTACCAACAATATCGCCGAATATGAAGCTTGCATTCTAGGTCTGGAAGCTGCCATCGACTTGAGAATCAAATATCTTGAAGTATTCGGAGACTCCACATTAGTCATATGCCAAGTCAAGGGTGAATAGGACACAAAACACCCGAACTTAATTCCATATCAGGATCACGTCTTAAAACTGGCTGGAGAATTTACCGAAATCACTTTCAATCATATCCTGTGAGAAGAAAATCAAATGGAAGATGCTTTAGCGACCTTATCAGCAATGTTTAAAGTAACATGGCCCAACCACGAGCCACGCATCATGTGATACGGTGGGAGAACTGACTTGAGGTTTTTGCGTTTTGTATTCGCAAATGTTTCGGTTGAGCAAGAGTCGCCACCGACTTTTTATTTTATCCTAAGGAAAGGTTAAAAAGCACAGCAAAAAACCTTTGAGATGTTTTCTTGGGTTCGGGGAGTAGATTATATAAAGGGAAGGTATTAGCACCCTTTCTATCCATGGTTATCCATGGACTCTTAGTTACTTGCTTAGATCAACTTGCCTTGATTTTCAATTGTTTGAAATGGTGCTTTGTGTGTGTGGTTCTTGAAAATGTTTTGAAAAGAGGCCAATGTGGTGACAACCTTTGTAATGATCCATGTTGGGATGTATATAGAGGTGTATGTCTTTTGAAAAGTTTTCAATGTTTTTTGAAAGTTGTTTTGAGAGTGTGTTGTGAGGTGTGTTTTAAAAAATGGCAAGTGTTTTTTGCAAGTTTGATCAAGTAACTAAGAGTTGTCTACCCCTAAATTTACTCAAAGATTTTTTCTATGTTTTTAACCCTTTTAACAATTTTGTTCCACCATTGTATTTGGTGGACAATCTTGTGTTAGGATGTGAACGGGACGGGTGCGGGTCATCGTATAGACCATGATAGCAACGTTGCAAAGTATCTTAGTATTTCTTTTAATGGACTAAGATCATTTTTTGTAAGGCAACTTTCAAAAGCGTCATCGAGGGACTATGATCTTTTGATTTTGTTTGTTTTACCAAGATACTTTGCATGCATAACATGGCCCATTTTTGAAAGGCAACAGGTGGATGTAACCCTAGGGGTGTTAGTGTGCAAGTGTGTTTTATTGCATACAAGAATTTTTCTTTGAATTAGGATTTTCTATTTCATTGATTTTATCTTGCCATACACATCCTAATTACTAGCAATAAAAGCGGAAACATAAAATCCTACGGTATTACAACAATTAGGGAGTGGGGGTACACATTTGTACATGGGGGGTTCAATGAGAAAAATAGATAAAAAAGAAAATAACAAAAAACAAGATAGAGGGAGAGAGAGAGAGAGAGAGAGAGAGAGAGAGAGAGAGAGAGCCAGTGCGCTGCTGAGAGGTCATCAGAAGTTCTGACTCAGACCCGCTGCCAGATGATCAACCTTTTGGTTAAAATGTACGAGTCAGAACTTCTGACTCTGGCACCTGCAAAACAGAAACCTGTTAGTGGGGAAATCAGAAGTTCTGACCCCCCCTGCGCTGCAAGACAAAAGTTTGTTAGTGGAGAACTCAGAAGTTCTGATCCTGCTGGAAAGACAATAACTCTCAGAAGTTCTGATATTATTGACAGCAAAACAGGCTTCAGATGTGCTAACGTCAAAGTCAACACTTGGCTTTTCCCTGTACTAATCAGAACATCTGCAATTTTGTTATTATTCCACAAAACAGGAAACATATTTGGAACAGCTCCAGCAAATGTCAAAGTGTTTCAGAGGGCAGGACCAACAAGGTCACAGGCAGGTTCTACACTGGCTCAGAACGTTCTGAGGTATGAAAATCCTCAGAATACAAACAGCAACAACATGATATTTACATTATTTTTATTTGAGAATGCACAGCTGATGATGCTTAGCAGCGTGATGAAGGTCAGCAGGTGCTTACCTGGCTGTTGGAAAAAATTGTGGATGAAAGCTAGCTTTTGGCTCTGATGGTATTCTGGACAGATTCTTTTTTGAAAGGGGTAGGTGAAGGTGTATGCATATATAGGGTCAGAAGTTTGAAAAGGGTGTTTTTGGTTCACAAAGAAAACTGGGTATTTGATGAAGTTTGAAGGTAAGAACTTCAAAGTTATGAAACACTGGAGATTTTGGCAGAGTTTCACAATACTTTCTTGCTAAAGATTTCTGTTTCTCTCTTAGCAATTTTTCTGTTTCTTGAACGCCCTTTTTCAGTGGACAATGGCTCTCTATTTATAGGCAAAGTTCTTGTGAGTGTATTGAACATTAAAGCGCCAACAAAGTTTGAATTGTTCTTTGACAGAAATTCCTGGGAAGTTGTGATAACAGATAGCCTTCAGCCTAGGCTGCAGCATCAGGCGTGGATTGGAGAGAAGTGACCTCTTAGGTGGACGGTGGCATGTAGACCCATGCCAGAACCTGCATAAAGGCGTTTTCCAAGCCACACGTGAAAGGATTACTTGGATGAATGTTCAGGAGTGGTTGGGAGCATTAATGAGCATTAAATGGTGATGAGACTTATCAATATCAATATTCTGGTAAATAGAAACAAACTTTTAACCAGCAGTTCTGTTTCAACAAGAACAACGTAAACCATGCTCTGGCCTTGGCTTCCTGTTGTCTTTAGCAAACTCTGGGGATTCTCCTGATTTTCTGATACGTTCCTTGGATTTGCTTCTGGGCTTAGAGATTCTGTATCAGTGTAACACCCACTCTTCTGACCTTTTCATCTTCTGATTTCAGCATATTCTGAAAGAGCCTTCAGACTTCCTTACTTCTTTTGCATTCCTTTAGCAAATTCTGGCTGAGCTTGCGTAACTGCTGAAAGAGCCATGTTCTGTCTGAGGCTTACGTATTGAACCACGTTTACAACTTCTGATTGAGCTGATGTAGCTGCTGAAGAGCCAACTTCTGACTGCGCCAAGCTTGCAACTCCTGACCGTTTCTATCTGGAGTTTGGTCCAGAAGTTCTGAAGCGTTGATTTCTTCTTAAATACTCATCATTTTTTTTAGAGAAAAATTCCAAGTACTTAGAATTTGATTTTTTTCTCAAGATAAAAATGTTGTCTTCAGAGCTTGTGTGATCACCTTGCTCTTGTAAATGGTCTTCTAGGGCAAAAATGACAGTTCTGGACTTGGATTTGTTTCAGAGGGACTTTGAAAATCCAAGATGATTTTCTGAAGAAAGAGAGGGAAAATTTTGGGGTACAACAGTTGCCCCTGTTCAATCTTCTTGAACCTAAAGAGTTAGATTGGCAAGTTTGCCTTTTGCGACTCGAAGGTAAAAGGAGATTGGACACTAGAGTGCCCGGAAATTTGCACTCGCATAGTAGAGTATCAGCAATGCGATGGCGGGAATGGGCTTATAGATGTCATTTGGAGAGATGGTGGATAGGGAGATGGGCTTATAGATGCCATATGGGGACGTGACAGAACCTTGTCGGGAATGGGCTTATAGATGCCATTTGGAAGTGTTGATCGCGTAAGAGATTCCTTGGCGAGAACTTGTGTATTTTGAGAAAGAAAGATGTTTCCTGGCTTGTTACAGGTGTTGATCTTCAGTCTCTTCATGCAGATATGCCCTGGCTAGATACAGGTATCGAATCTGGAAAATGTCGTCTACAGATATGCCCTGGCTGGATACAGGAATCGAATCTGGAAAATGTTGTCTACAGATATGCCCTGGCTGGATACAGGAATCGAATCTGGAAAATGTCGTCTACAAATATGCCCTGGCTGGATACAGGTATCGAATCTGGAAAATGTCGTCTATAGATATGCCCTGGCTGGATACAGGAATCGAATCTGGAAAATGTCGTCTACAGATATGCCCTGGCTGGATACAGGTATCGAATCTGGAAAATGTCGTCTACAGATATGCCCTGGCTGGATACAGGAATCGAATCTGGAATTGCAAAAGGTTGGTAGAGATAGCTTTCCTGGTTGGATACAGGCGTAGACCTCTGACCTGAGAATGAAAGATGATTTCCTGGCCTATTACAGGTGTTTGATCTTCAAACTTTTCATGTAGATATTCCCTGGCTAGATACAGGTATTGAATCTACAATCAATCACTCACAAGTGTGCCCTGGCTAGATACAGGTATCGAATCTGGAATTGCAAAAGGTTGGTAGAGATAGCTTTCCTGGTTGGATACAGGCGTAGACCTCTGACCTGAGAATGAAAGATAATTTCCTGGCCTGTTACAGGTGTTTGATCTTCAAACTCTTCATGTAGATATGCCCTGGCTAGATACAGGTATTGAATCTACAATCAATCACTCACAGATGTGCCCTGGCTAGATACAGGTATCGAATCTGGAATTGTGATAGGTTGATAGTAATCATCCTTGGATTGACTTTTCCTGAAAAGGAAAAACATTAGTTGTATGAAATGTCATGATGTCATGATGCTCAAAATGAGACAGTGTTGTATGCACTTTATCATGTATGCAAGCAGGATGTATGAAATGCGAAATGTTTATGAATGTATTTTCGTATAGGAAAATAAATCCTTGACGACTGGCCGGGGAATCAAATCCTGGGCTGATGTTGAAGAGTAGAGTTCTTCGCTTCCACTGGGGATGATGGTTACGAGAATAAACCGGCAGGAGAAGATGACTCCGTTGGGGAACAACTTTGTTGGAGAGATTACTCTGAGGGGAATTACTCTGTGGGAAGAGATACTTCGCTGAGGTTTTGATGAGAGCTTCGCTGGGGATTTCAACGATAAACTCCGCTGGGGATTTCAACGATAAACTCCGCTGGGGACCGTTAATAAGTTATGTTGGGGAACTTTTGATGAACTCCACTGGGGATAGGAAGAATTTCACCGAGGACGGACTTTCCGTGGCAATTAGCTGAGGATAACCCATTTATACCCTGGTGAGGAAAATAATCTTTGACCCAAGTCGGGGAGAGACGTTCGTACTCTGCAGGGGATAAGCTTCAAGACCTGCTGGGGATATAGATTCCACTTTCCTGGGGAAACTTTCAGACTGTACTGGGGTGTTGGTATTCCGCTGGGGAACAATCTTAGATTAAGACTGCCGGGGATGCTTGTTGAGGAATGTCTGTACTCCGCTGGGGAATGTTGAGATCTTCTGGGGATACCCAACTTCCTTAAGGCTGACAGTAGACTAACTCTGCTTGGGGAGAATATCACCGACTTGCTAGGGGAATATTGTGCCTTTTCAAGGTTGATAGGAAACCAACTCTACTTGGGGAAAGCATTGCTGAATCTTGTCTTACTCTGTGGGGAGTTGAAGTGACTTGGTTACATTCTTCAGCCGAACCTACCTTGGTACCTTGGTGGACAGAGCAACTAGATCGCTTAGACAATTCTAAATTTCCCATGTTTCGGATGTCACCTGTAATTAGTCTTTTGTTTCGCATGCAACTATTCGTGATTAGCAATTAATGTCAAATGCATATATCAAAAATGAACATTGGACGTTCTTCGCAAAACAAAGTAGAGAAAGGAAAAACAATGGATAATTTTTCTGAAAAAATTGAACTTGTATTGATTTTGAAATTTGCCTGAAAATAGGCGTTTTATGTACAGGAGGCTGACGTCCTAGTAAGAGAACGCCGCCGAGCAAAATAGAGTTTATACAATTTTGTGAAAAGGAAACAAAACAGGTATGTGAAAAATAATCCCACTGGGTTATAACTCTGCTATCGCCATTATGTCTTCAAGTGTCTCATCACTTTGCTGCTTAGTTGAAGATGAAGCTGATTGATTGAAGTCATCTGAGTCCGATAGTTGATGCCGAATTCTGGATGCAAGGTGATCCAATGAGACATAGTATTACACTTTATCCCTAACTTTTGCCCGGACCGCCCTTTCGGGTTTTCAGTCCATCGGGATACCCCTTTTTGCCCAAGCCGCCTTTTCAGGTTTTCGACTTGCCGGGTGTACAGATTTTTTCATTTCATCCCTTATTTTTGCCCGAACCCTTTTGGTTCGCCGGGAAGCCCTTATTTTTGCCTAGGTGTGTCAACCTAGCGGGTTTTTAATTCATGCGTAGTATCTTTTTACTATGTCTTCATTGGCGGGGTGAGGAAGGTCGTCACCATCCATAGTGGTTAGAATCATAGCTCCTCCTGAGAAGATATGTTTAACCACAAATGGCCCTTCGTACATAGGGGTCCATTTGCCCCTGGGATCACTTTGAGGAAGAATAATGCGCTTGATTACCAGGTCTCCGACTTGATACTCTTGTCGTCTGACCTTCTTGTTAAATGCCCTGATCATCCGTTTTTGGTACGTTTGACCATGACAAATAGCAGTGAGTCTTTTTTCGTCAATTAGGTTTAACTGATCAAGCCGAGTCTGGATCCAGTCATCTTCGCTTAAGTCTGCATCCTTCATTATCCAGAGAGAGGGTATCTGGACTTCGATAGGCAAGACAGCCTCCATTCCATAGACCAAGGAAAAGGGTGTTGCCCCGGTTGACGTCCTTGCTGAGGTGCGGTAACCATGAAGAGAAAACGGTAACATTTCGTGCCAATCTTTGTAGGTCACTGTCATCTTCTGCACAATTTTCTTGATGTTCTTATTTGCTGCTTCTACAGCCCCGTTCATCTTCGGTCGGTAAGGAGAAGAGTTGTGGTGCTGTATCTTGAATTGCTCGCAGAGCTCAGTGATCATTTTATTGTTAAGATTGGTACCATTATCCGTAATGATCCTCTCAGGTACACTGTATCGACAGATCAGGTTATGCCGAATGAACCGTGCCACGACGCTCTTGGTTACAGTAGCCTAGGAGGCTGCCTCAACCCATTTTGTGAAGTAATCAATTGCTATCAAGATGAAGCGGTGCCCATTGGATGCCGTCGGTCGGATCTCGCCGATCATATCAATGCCCCACATTGCAAAAGGCCAAGGTGCTGTCAAGACGTTCAGAGGCACCAGAGGAATGTGCACCTTATCAGCATAAATCTGGCATTTATGACAAGTTCGCGAGTGTTGGTAACAGTCGGCTTCCATTGTGGACCAGAAATATCCTTCCCGAAGGATTTTCTTTGCCATGGTGTGTCCACTGGAATGCATTCCGAAGGTACCTTCATGTAGCTCCGCCATGATCCTTTCTGCTTCAATCTTATCCACACAACGCAGTAAGGTTGAATCATGGTTTCGCTTGTAAAGAATGTCATTGCTGAGGAAGAACTTTGCTGCAAACCTTCTCAGGAACTTCTTGTCGTTAATGGATGCACCCTCGGGATATTCTTGAGCTTCAAGGTATCTCTTTACCTCATGAAACCAGGGTTTATCTGCTACCTCTTCAGTCTCAATATCACAGCAATGTGCAGGTTCATCCAGTTTCCAAATAATGATCCGGGGAGCCTCGTTGTCCCATTTAACTTTGAACATAGAAGACATTGTAGCCAACGCGTCCGCTAACTGATTCTCCTCTCTTGGGAAGTGTTCAAAAGTTATCTCCTCGAAGTGGGGAACCAACGTCAGTACATACTCTTTGTAAGGAATAAGATTCGGGTGTTTCGTATCCCACTCGCCTTTGACCTGATTGATCACGAGAGCGAAATCTCCGAAGGCACTCAGAAACTTGATCCTTAAGTCAATTGCAGCTTGAATACCCATGATACATGCCTCATACTCCGCCATGTTGTTGGTGCAGTTGAAACATAACCGAGCGGTGAGTGGAGTATGAGTGCCTTTGGGGGATATGATCACAGCGCCGATACCATTACCCAAAGCGTTTGAGGCTCCGTCAAAATGCATAGACCATCGGGATCCTTCCTCAGGTCCTTCATCCGGTCCAGGTACTTCACAATCAATTACTACCATGATATCTCCGTTCAGAAATTCAAAGTTCAACGACTGGTAATCGTCCATAGGTTGGTGTGCCAAATGGTCTGCCAATACACTTCCTTTGATTGCTTTTTGAGTCGTGTACTGGATGTCATATTCTGTCAAGATCATTTTCCATCTTGCTATTCTTCCGGACAGAGCAGGCTTTTCGAATACGTACTTGATTGGATCCATTTTTGAAATCAACAGAGTAGTGTGAGTCAACATGTACTGTCTTAGCTGGCGAGCAGCCCATACCAGAGCGCAATAAGTTTTCTCGAGCAGTGAGTACCGAGTCTCACAGTCGGTAAACATTTTGCTCAGGTAATAAATGGCATGCTCTTTTCGGCCAGACTCGTCATGCTGCCCCAGCACACACCCCATTGAGTTGTCAAGTATAGGGTTAGAGGTCTCCCTTCAATCGGTGGCATAAGAATGGGTGGTTCTTGGAGATACTCTTTGATTCTGTTGAAAGCGGCTTGACATTCATCGTTCCAACGTACTACTTGATCTTTCTTCAGTAGCTTGAAGATTGGTTCACAGGTAGCAGTTAGATGTGAGATGAATCGGGCAATATAGTTTAACCGTCCTAGAAAGCCTCTGACTTCTTTCTCTGTCTTGGGAGCTGGCATCTCTTGTATGGCTTTCACCTTGGCAGGATCCACTTGAATACCTTTGTCGCTTAAAATGAAACCTAGTAGTTTTCCAGATCTCACCCCAAAGGTGCATTTGTTTGGGTTCAACCTTAGCTTGTACAACTTCAGACGGTCAAACAGCTTCCGTAGATGGTCAAGGTGTTCCTCCTCAGTTTGGGACCTTGCAATCATATCATCGATATATACTTCTATCTCGTGATGGATCATATCATGAAATAAAGCGACCATGGCACGTTGGTAAGTTGCCCCAGCATTTTTCAGTCCAAATGGCATGACCTTGTAGCAAAAGGTGCCCCACTAAGTAACGAAAGTGGTCTTCTCCATATCTTTAGGAGCCATCTTGATCTGATTATAACCGGAGAAGTCGTCCATGAAGGAGAAAACTTTATGCTGAGCAGTATTATCAACCAGAACATCGATATGAGGCAGAGGGAAATCATCCTTGGGGATGGCCCTGTTCAAATCCCTGTAATCAACACACATTCAGACCTTACCGTCTTTCTTTGGTACTGGAACCACGTTGGCAACCCACTGAGGGTAAGAAGTCACTGCTAAAAACCCGGCATCAAATTGTTTCATAACCTCAGCTTTGATTTTATCGGACATATCTGGACGCATGCGGCGGACCTTCTGTTTAACTGGAGGGCAATCTTCCTTGGAGGGCAGGTGATGAACCACAATGTCGGCATCCAAACCAGGCATGTCTTCGTAAGACCAAGCAAAGATTTCCATGTAGTCACGCAGCATCTGAATCAACCGTTGCTTCACACTGAGCTCTAGATTGGCCCCAATCTTGACTTCTTTTATGTCCGTCTCAGTACCCAGATTTACCGTTTCCACTGGCTCTTCATGTGGCTGAATGGCCCTCTCTTCTGGGAGTAGCAGTCTTGCAAGTTCACCAGGCACTTCACAATCATCTTCACCTTCGTCTTTGGCCAAGTTGGTCGGATTTTCGAAGTCATAACTGGCAGTAGCAGAGTCGTTACCAGTGAGATCCAGGGTGGATTGGAACCTGTATAAGTGAGTGTGTGTAAATATAGTTGTTTTGCAATATATGATAAAGAAAGAAAAGGAGCACGAGATTTGAAATGCAACAAACGTCCAATGTTTTGATTAATGATATATGAAAATGTCATACAAAATCCCTCACAAATGGAGCCCTGGTGCCCCGGGTAAGACACCGAGCCATAAATTTTCAACATGTTGTTCGTTACAAATTGAAAAACAGAAGAGTTCATTACTGAGTGACAAAAGTAATAGGGGTGAAGTCTTTGGCAGTCTAGTTGCTCGGTCCACTGTCGGTTGTTGGGTAGATCCAGCTGTCAAATTCTGATTCCTCCGCGTCGTCCTCAATAGCATTCACTCCTGGATTGGTGATGAACACAGGAGGTCTTCCAATTCTTGCTTTACGAACAGCCTTCTGAGCCTCTGCAGTGAAACCCAGCCCGAACTTGCCAGTCTTCGGAGTAAAGTCAGGAAGTCGGCCCCAATTTGCACATTCACCCTTCTCAATCACAACCCGGGCATCCTTTAAGGAAGCCATCTTCAAAGGAGGGTCTTCAATCACAGTTTCAGTTGACGCCAATGTCTGAGGCACCTCTTCAAAGTGCTGAAAGGGGGTTTCAATGAATTCCCCATCCATTTATATGTATCAGAATGAGTTTAAGTGGCTGACCATATACTCTTCTTCCCCTTGAACTGTAACAATCTTCCCTCTAACCGGGTACTTAAGCTTTTGATGTAGTGTGGAGGTCACAGCTCCAGCCTTGTGGATCCAAGGACGACCCAGCAAACAAGAGTAGGACGGTCGGATATCCATCACATAGAAGGTTGAATCAAAGACCTGAGAACCAACCCTGATTGGAATGTCAACCTCACCATGTACCATCCTCTTGGACCCGTCAAAGGCCCGGACAACAATGTTACTAGGCTTGAGCCCCAAACCCTTACAATCTAACCTGTCTAAGGCTTTCTTGGGCAATACATTCAATGAAGAACCGGTGTCTACCAACACATGGGCAAGAGTAGTGCCCCTGCATTCAATAGAGACATGCAGGGCGTCATTATGGTTCTTTCCTTTTACAGTTAGATCGGCGTCAGAAAAGCCCAGCCCGTTATCAGCAGTCAAGTTGGCCACACAATCAGTAAATTGATCAGCAGACGTTTCTTGCGGCACATGAGCCGTCTTCAGGAAGGAGATCAGGGCCTTTGCATGGGCCTCTGAACATAACAGCAGTGATAGCATAGAAATTTTTGATGGGGTGTGCCCCAACTGCTCAACAACATTGAAATCACTTTTCTTGATAATCTTGAGAATCTCCTCCATCTCTTGCTGGGAGGCTTCAACAGCGGTTGTCTTCGGCGCCTCCGTCAGGGCCGGCAAATCAGCAGCAACCCCTTTGCCCCGAGCGTCAGATGACTCGGCAGCAGGGGTAGAAACAGGAACTTGATTAGGAAGGGAAACATGCGCACTTGCGGGTGTGATGATAAGAGGTTTCTAAAAAACTGGTGGCGAAATATTTGGCGAAAACAATCTACCACTGCGGGTAATCTTGGCAGGCCCGGTGATGTTACTGACACCGGTACTTGTATCTAACTCTTGCTTCACCCCAAGCACATAAACATCTGCCCCATAGTGCCATGGGACATCTTTGTCGGATGTATAGGGGAGGGGCCCCGGAACTGTAATGATGATGGGAGCAAACTTCTGAGTGGACATAATTTTGACAGGCTTCTTTGAAGGAGCCTTGGGAGGTTTTTTGAAAATAGTGACAATAGAAACTTCTTCGGCAGGGACAGCAGGAACGGTGATTTTCTCGAATAATATTTCTTTGCTATCCATCAGGTCTTGGATACCTGATTTTAGCAAAGGACAACCAAAAGGGGAAACAACACATAGAAGGCAATCTTCACCACATCCCGGAAATAAACCGGCTAGCAACAGATTCCTTTTAACAGTTGATAACGGAGTAACAATCTCTTCCATGGAGGCTACGTGTCGGTCTTCTTCCACGGCACTCACTCCATGCTGGGGCATGGGAGCAGTCACAACATTAGGTCTTTCAGGCGCCTCAAACTGTATTTCCTTAGCATCAATAAGGTCTTGAACCTTATTCCTCAGAGCCCAGCAATCGTCCGTAGCATGCCCGGGGCTATCAGAGTGATAAGCGCAACGGGCATTGGGGTTGTACTTCGGAGAAGCTGTGTTCACTACCTTCGGAGCTTCCTTGACAGTTACCAGGTTGGTTGACAGCAGTTGCAGCAATATCTGAGACAGGGTCATACTGAGCCGAGTGTACTGTCTTTTGGGTCTCTCGCCCCTTTGTTGATTATACTGCTGAGGAGCAGCAACAGGCTTTGAAATTACCAATGCATTGACAGCTTGGCGGCGTTCCGGTTTGTTCTGTCTTCTGGGACCATACACAGCACTAGCTTCCTTCTTGAAAAGCTTCCTTTCAGTACTCGCAGCGGCACCTTTCTGTATCTTTCCCGACTTGATACCAACCTCTATTCTCTCACCAGTCAAGATCAAATCTGTAAACCCAGCAGAGGAATTACCAATCAGATGGTTAAAGAACGGACCAGACAAGGTCCCTAAGAACATGTCAACAAGTTCACGGTCAGTCAAAGGTGGTTGCACCCTGCTGTTGTACCCCAAAATTTGCCCTCCCATATTCATCAAGAATTGTCAAAGTCAAGGTTACAAAATTCCCCCAGGGTTGTGCAGCTCAACTGTCTCCTATACAGTCAAAACTAGGGTTTGAGTTCTGGTCAAGCAAATGAACTTTCCAAAGGCCCAATCAAGTCTCATATGCTTACAAAGATGGTCAAGTATCTTCATGTCAAGTTTCAAGGCATTCAGCTCAAAATTGCACAGTCAAAACCCTAGATTGCACTACAGTCAACTGTAGGGGCAAAATGGTCATTTGGCAGTCAAAAGTTCAAATTTTTGGTCAACATATCATTTTGAAACCACAAACATCATTTGATAAATGCTTGATCATGATTCTCAAAATTTGGCTCAGAAATCATCAAAGATGCAAAAGTTACTATATTTGGACAGCTGAAAAAGTCAACTGAAATTGACCAGGGCATAACTTTCACATGGATTATCAGAAAAATTCCATCCAAAGCTCATTTTGAATAGAAAGACATTTCCTACAATTCATCTTCATATTCCAAGTCCAAGAAATGCTCTCACAAAAAGTTATCAATTTCAACATTATAGGTCATTTTCAAAAGTCAACAAAAAGGGACTTTAAGTCAAAGGCCATAACTTGAGATTGGTAAATCAAAATGACATGGGACCAAAGGCATTGGTTAAAGGACTCAAAGACCTTTCCAAAATGTCCAAGAACATGTGAAAAGCTTAAAAATTGACCAAGTTATGTCTTGTGGAAGTTGGGAAATTTTTAGGAATTTTGAAAAGTCAACATTGATGCAAAAGGCCTAAAAATGCAAATGGGCCCATTTTTCTTCCAAGTTTCTTCATGCCAAGCCTATGCACGACCACTAGGCCCAAAGGGAAGTATTTTCATATTTTTTAATTATTTATTTGAATTTATATTAATTTATATTCATTTAAATCATTTTAATTCATGGAAAATATAACCTTAACCTAAACAAATCTTTTTATGCCTGATTTGGACTTGAGATTTCGTGCACATGCTGATATAGAAGGTTTTGGCTTGATTGAAACCTAATTGACACAAGAACCATGAAAAAAGATTGTAAAAGATCCTTAACAAATCAAAGATTGAAAACAATTATGGACATGGATTTTATTGAATCTTTTTAACCTAAACCATTCCATACAAGTACTGGATGAGAACCCTAATGCTATTGGACTCCATACTGCGCAGCAATTGACATTACAAACTTGCAAAAATCCTTAAAAAGTTCAATACTGAATTCAAGGTTTTAGATCGATTCAAGCTTTGATTTTTGTTCCATAAGCATCCTGAGGCATCCTGGAACGTCTCTCAATCCTTAACATCAACAAAAACCCCTTGAATCGGTACCTCTAAGTCAAACTGAACCAAGAAAATATTGAAATCGCATAGCATGATTTAAGCATTCTTTTGCATTTTTGTTCATGGATTCTTGTTTATAATGATGTTTCTGTGCTAACCAATATGTTCAATTGAGTTTTTGTGCCATATTTGTGCTTTCGCCATTGTCAAAAAATTAGGTTTTCAGAGTTCTTGATTTGGGGTTTCTCACCCAAAGAACAATTGGGACTCAAGATTAAGACCATTGCAATCAGCGTGTTCCCATGAGCAAGAGACATACCTCGCGATGGATTTATGTATCAAGGATAGCTATTCACTATTTTCTTGAATCTCCCTTTATGCAACGTTTCTAAAACCGTTGCCATATGCCTATGTTTCAGAAAAAATAAAAAAAGGGATGAGGACGATGACGTGCTGGCATGATATAATTGGTTGTTTTAAATTTCGCGCGCCCAATTGCTAATGCGCTTGGTTTTCCTTTTTGTTTTTTATTCTTTATAATATATCAATTGATGTTAGGTGGCTCAGCTGGCAAGAATTAACATATGCAACCTTCAAGACCTGGGTTCAAGTCCCAGGTCTGGCAAAAATTGCATGCTATTTTTCAAAAGGAGATCCTATACTTCACTAATGTCCAGGTACACTATGTTTCCTCACCATCAGGCAGCCCACGTGTCCAGGATCTCTCATTCAAGGCAGAAGATTGGGGGCACACCCTAGGTATGAGTCAAACGCATCATATGGAATCATGGAAAGTCAGCAAATTCAAATTCAATTGGGCCAGGCTTTCCAAATTTATACCTCCTAATCTGGGGCAACACCCCACCCTGGTTTGCATTTTTATATTTTTTCTTCTCACTTTTATTTTTGTTATTTTATTTAGTTTATTGTCTTAATTCAATTAATTTATTTTTTCTATAAAATACAAAAAAACATTATAAAAATCAGAAAATACAGAAAAATATAATATTTATTTTATTATAATTATTTTCATAAATAAATTAGAATGTAAATTATGTAGTGTAATTAGGTTTTAATTTTAATTCCTTTTTTTAATAAAAATCCAAAAAATGTAGAATTTAGGTTTTAATTGTTAATTCTTTTTATTTCCCTTTTTTCCACACTAATAATTATTATTTATTTATTTATTTTCCTATAAAAATTGTACATAATGAATTAGGTTTAATTTAGGTCATATTTTAATTCTTTCATAATAAATATAAAATATTAGAATTAGGGTTTGCTTCTTAATTTAATTTCAATTAACTTTTTCTTATTAAATCTAAAAAAACATAAAAATACCTAAAAACATTTTTCTTCTCAATTTTAATTTTAATTCTTCTTTATTTAATTAATTCATTAACTTTAACTATCGTTTGTAAAAGGGTCCAACGCCCTAGTTTTGTTTTAATTTCTTTATTTCACGCATTTATTTTATTATCGCTTATTATTATGTAATTGCCCCAAAGCGTTGTAATTTACTTTTCGCACTTTATTTCTTCGCATTATTTATTTTTTCGCTAAATCGGGTCCGGTTTAATTTTGGCGATGTGGACCCGCGCCGTTTGTAATAGTTTAGATTTATTTCCTCGCAAAATATTTAACTGTTAATCAAGCATGAAAGAATGAATGGACAAATTAAAATCAAGCGTAGATCACAACAAACATGACAAGACAAATAACTGAAACATGACACACAATTCGCACACACCACCCCTAGGGTACGCCTCACTGTTGCCTTCCGAAAGGTGATCGTCGAGTAGAGGATGTCTTAGTAAGTCCTCATGATCCGGGAACCTGGCATGAGGGTAGCTTCTAAGGTGTCTTCCTATTGCTCTGGTGATCACCACGTCCCTAAAATCGAATTGACCCGAACACCTCCAACGGTGGTGCTACCTACCTCTCAATGGTAGGATGGCACTACTTTTAAAGGACATTTACACAGACGAATTCCTTAGGGTAGGTAGGTTCTCAAGGATACTTGCTCTAATCTCAAAACAAACTCAAAAAGACTTTTCACCAATACTTTTTCAAAAGCTTTCAAAACAAACTTTTCAAACACTCTGACGTATGAGTCGATCTGAAATTTTTCAAAAGAAACTTTTAAACCCACATTGACAAGCAAACAATTTTGAAAACACAAATGAGCAAGTATCTAAGAGCCCATGGATAACCATGGATAGAAAGGGTGCTAACACCTTCCCTTTCTATAACCTACCTCCCGAACCGAGAGCAATCTCTTTAAGGAATTTTTCTGTGCTTTTGTCCTTTCCTATTGGAGAAAATAAAAGACGGTGGCGACTCTTGCTTCCGCGACATTTCGCGAACCAGCGTTAAACAGTCAGTTCCAGATCCACCGATCACAGAACTGGCGACTCTGCTGGGGACTTAAACTTAAAGTGAGGTGTACCTTAGGATTAAGATCACTGTGTTTTCAATTGTTTTCTTTGCTTGCTTTAAATTGTGGGTTGCTTGGGAGTTCTATAGATCCTAACCCGGATCTGGGGATACCTTTCTTAGAAAGTAGCAACAAGGCTGTGAGGGAACTGTGCGGGGTATACCGACATGGTTGAAACAGTCTGCTACGTTGATGTGGCACTTTGGTGTGTACCGGTAACCCTTGAGTTCAGTCAAGGAGAGTACGGGGCCTCCGCGTGGTGTCGTGAAGCATCAACAGACCTTAGGAACCTTAATTGAACTATCTTGGCCTCTTTAGGGTAGTGAGATAACTGACTTTGGTGCAGTCCGAGGTTGGTTGATACTCGATACTACACTCAATTGAGGGTTGCTTTCCTGGAATATTTCGGTCGCCAGTTCAGTGGCTAAATCGAAACGATGAACAATGAAAGCAATCCCGTGATATTGGGACCCTTAGAACCCGGTTACTTCTGATAGGACAGGTTGAGCCCACCAACTTCAAGAGGGTAATACCCAGACCTCATGCTGGCCTAAACTCTAAGGGTTTCTCTTGTGTGACTTGCGTGCCTTCGTACTTGACTACTTGCATGCTTGTTATCTGACACGTGAATTACTTGCAGGTTTTGTTTATAGTCCTTAATAGGGACTCATAACAGGGTACCTAAGTTTCTTACGGGTTTTGGTTTGCAGTCCTTAATTAGGACTCCTAACAGGGTTTACCGAGTTTCTTACAGGTTTTGGTTTGCAGTCCTTAATTAGGACTCCTAACAGGGTTTACCGAGTTTCTTGCAGGTTTTGGCTTGCAGTCCTTAATTGGGACTCATAACAGGGTTACCTACATTACCCCATGCATACCATAACATCATACCATTGCATACATCCTAACCCATTTCAAGGATCTCAAGGGCTTGTGATGCAGGTCAGGACGAATCCACTATCCCAGCAAGGGGCAAAGAGGATTTATTTTCCTCTAGACCAGGTTGTCAGGGGCTATGACCCACTTGATATGGTGAGCTTTGACACCTAAAGGATGATCCTCAGGCTAAGGTTATCAGGGGCTATGACCCACTGGATATGGTGAGCCTTTGACCCTTGAAGGAGGGCTCTCTATAACAGGAAGTTCCTTCAATCAAGTTGCCAGTTTCCAATTCTAACAAGTTTCTCTGTTTACCCTACGAGGTCCTTGAAAACATTGCGTGCATACATACACATCATTGCATCACAGGTACCCCTTTTTGCAGGTCACTTACCTTTCTCGCTGTTTATTTCAGCAATGGCCTTCCAACCAGATAACCAGGGTCTCCAGGCTCAAGAGACTCAGTTCAAAGAGATCTTCCTGAGTCTATCCAAAGGACAGGAAGAGTTGAAGACGCTCCTCATGGGGAATCTGATCAGAAAGAGTCCTGAAGATGACAAGGACGAACAGCTGAAATGTCTACAAGCTGAAGTAGACACATTGAAAACCCAGATGCTGGGGCAAAGGGCCCTCATTCAAGGTTTAGCTCAGGAGCAAGGAGAGCTGAGGACCATGATCAGTCAGCTTCATCAAGATATGAAGCAACCAGCCCAAGTCAGGGACCAAGTCTTTGATCAGCCACCAAGAGGACCAAAGTCTGGTATGGTGAAGAATGAACCTCTCCAAATTGCTACTACTTCACAAGCCCAGTATCAACGGGGTAATCGACGCAAGCGATACACGCCTGGAAGACATTTCACTGAGACTGGCATACCACCATCTTTAATGCTGGAACACTCGTTGGAGGTCAATCTGATTACTTTAAAGGGTCCTCCCCAGAATCCTGACATCTCTGCTCCTACTTATAACCCTGATAAAAGATGTGCCTACCATTCTGACAGTCCTGGACATGACACCAATGACTGTTGGAGCTTGAAGAACAAGATCCAGGACTTGATCGACGGAAGGGTGCTGGAGTTCATGCCGGGTGGCCAAATGAAATGCTTCTGCTGAGAATCTTCCATCTGAAGTGACTAATTCAAACTAGAAAACTTTTGTTCATTCGAATGTTCAAGTTGCATTTTTCTTTGATTGTCTAAAACATTTATTCATGTCAAACGTTGTTATTTCATTAATGCATCGCTTATGTCTATTTTGAATCAATATATTCGTATTCACTAAATGCCAATTATTTTCATATTTTTTCTGATGTCAACTCTTGATCTAAAAATTCTAAGCCTCTTGAGGGAGGATGACGAAAACGATACCGCAATCTCTACAGTATGCTTTTGAACGGACCCCGCTGATGAGGTACAGGCATTGTTTCAAATCCTAAACACTGGAGTTATAAGGAAGATAATCCCTCGTCAACCCATCTGAGCCAAAGAAGTAGGAGTTTTATTTTCGAAAATTGAAACCCTTAATCATAACCTGGGGCAGGGTAGGCTTCTTAGTTGATCCAAGTGCACAACGAATGGCACCGAAGAGATCTTTACAAAACGAACAAAGACAGTGACGGTTCAAAACAGTCATAAAGACAGGCAGTCATCATCAAAATCCATAAGCGAAAAGCCCAAAAAGTCTAAACCTACAAAGGAGACTTATGAAACTGGGGCATCCCGCTGACTGTAATTCCAAAAAAGGAAACAGTTCAGGCAAAAAAGGAAAGGGATAACAAGAATCAGACAAGAAAGAGGTCTTACAAACCCTCAACAAAAAAGGAATGACTGCCTAAACAAAATAAGTCATCAACATCTGAACCATTACTGGAACATCAAAGCAAAGACTCAAACAAGGTCTAACGTATGATCAACTGAGTTTAGGTTTGGAGAACATCACGAAGAGCGGGTGGGTACAAATAAAATTTGAGCCTTTATCCTTTGTTTCTTAAACCGTGAACCAGGCCACGTTATAACCCTCAAAAGTCCTAGCTGAAGCATGGGTTAGTTCGAAAGCGTACTGTTACGAAGGTATCCTGACTCCTGAAGGCCTACGGTAAAATAACGAGTTGACATCACGTTTTACAAACATTCACTTGTTTTATGAAAGAGAATGCATTTTCAAAATCTTCAAGACAGACATAAGCCTTGCATTTTTGACATAACTTTGTTTGCATATGACTTTTTGTTTGAACAGTATAGAAATTCGCACGACGAATATCTGGTGAACAGAAGCATCTTCCAATCAAGGGGCAGACATGGCCAGCGTTCATTATCTGGGGCAATCCAATCAAGATTCGGAGAATCTCTCAAAGGCCAAATAGCCTGGGGCAAATCTCCACCTGAGTCACTTGGGGCACTCCAGCAACGAATCTTGCACGATCAAACACCTTCTGGTAATATGGCAACACAAGCAGCCAGGGGCAACTCCCTACATTCAGAGAGCATGGACATAGTCAAAAAAATACTATGCATAATCAAAGACCCACTAGGTTGACATACCTAGGCAAAAATAAGGGCTTCCCGGCGAACCAAAAGGGTTCGGGCAAAATGAAGGGATGAAATGAAAAAAAATCTGTACACCCGGCAAGTCGAAAACCTGAAAAGGCGGCTTGGGCAAAAATGGGTATCCCGGTGGACTGAAAACCCGAAAGGGCAGTCCAGGCAAAAGTTAGGGATCAAAGCGTACGACTATGTCCTGTCATCTTGTCACCTGCCCACCAGAAGATTTGTCAGCTACCCCCACAGGTATCTTCCTCTCCCGCATCAGAAACAGGGGCAATAAGGAGTCGTCTAAGCGCAATCTAATTGTTCTATCCTCTAAGGTACCAAGATAGGTTCAGCTAAAGAACATGACCAGTATACCTGAATTCCCCAGAGAGTGAGCCAACTAAAGTGCATTCTTCTCCAAGCAGAGTTATCAAAGCTCAAGGAAGTTGAGTATCCTCCCGTAGATCTCAATGCTTTCCCAGCAGCAATACATATATTCTTAACAAGCATCCCCGGCAGTCTTGGTCTAAAGATGGTTCCCCGGCGGCATAACATTCGAAGGAATCACTTTCCCAGCATATCAAAACTTCCCCAGAAGAGTCTAATCCAGTTTCCCAAGAAAATTGGAATTCATATCCCCAAGCAATAAGCTTATCCCCAGTAGATTCTGGAAGCTTATCCCCTCGCAGAGCACGAACGCGTCGTCCCGGCTTAATTTAAAGAGTTATTTCCGTAACAGGATATAACTGGGTTATCCTCAGCCAAAAGCCACGGAAAGAGCGTCCTCGGCAAAGTATCTTCCTACCCCCAGCGAAGTCTATCAACACTTCCGACAACAAGGATATCCCCAGCGGAGTTATCTTCATCAACTCAGCAAAGCATCGCTATCCCCACAGAGTAGCACTCCCCAGCATGATCGCTAGAGTATCTTTTCTCCCGCAGAATTATTTCATTTGCCAAGTCCATTCCTCAACGGAGTTATCTTCTCCTACCGGTATTCTTGCAACAATCATCCACAGCGGAAGCAAAATCTCTTCCTCAACATCAGCCCAGGATATGACTTCCCGACACCCGTCAAGGATTTATTTTCCTAGACAAAAGCATACATGAATCATCACATACATCGTTATAGCATACATGTACGCATCATATCATACAAATCTCATTCATGTTGAGAACATCATTGCTTGATCCATATCATGCATTGCATACGACTGACCTTTACCTTTCAGGAAAGATGCAGTTAAAATTCTCAAACATATTTCAAGGCCTTCTCTAGTCCAGCTAAATCGACTCCCAACAGATTTTTCTGATAAAGACTCAGTAGAAGTTCTCGTATGGTCCCCTCTCCAACGGCGTGTGAGGTGGTAATTCCTTCTTCAGATGTTCCCCTCTCCGGCATGAGCGTGAGGTGATATTCTCGTATGGTCCCCTCTCCAACGGCGTGTGAGGTGGTAATTCCTTCTTCAGATGTTCCCCTCTCCGGCATGAGCGTGAGGTGATATTCTCTTATGGTCCCCTCTCCAACAGCGTGTGAGGTGGTAATTCCTTCTTCAGATGTTCCCCTCTCCGGCATGAGCGTGAGGTGATATTCTCTTATGGTCCCCTCTCCAACGGCGTGTGAGGTGGTAATTCCTTCTTCAGATGTTCCCCTCTCCGGCATGAGCGTGAGGTGATATTCTCTTATGGTCCCCTCTCCAACGGCGTGTGAGGTGGTAATTCCTTCTTCAGATGTTCCCCTCTCCGGCATGAGCGTGAGGTGATATTCTCTTATGGTCCCCTCTCCAACGGCGTGTGAGGTGGTAATTCCTTCTTCAGATGTTCCCCTCTCCGGCATGAGCGTGAGGTGATATTCTCTTATGGTCCCCTCTCCAACGGCGTGTGAGGTGGTAATTCCTTCTTCAGATGTTCCCCTCTCCGGCATGAGCGTGAGGTGATATTCTCTTATGGTCCCCTCTCCAACGGCGTGTGAGGTGGTAATTCCTTCTTCAGATGTTCCCCTCTCCGGCATGAGCGTGAGGTGATATTCTCTTATGGTCCCCTCTCCAACGGCGTGTGAGGTGGTAATTCCTTCTTCAGATGTTCCCCTCTCCGGCATGAGCGTGAGGTGATATTCTCTTATGGTCCCCTCTCCAACGGCGTGTGAGGTGGTAATTCCTTCTTCAGATGTTCCCCTCTCCGGCATGAGCGTGAGGTGATATTCTCTCATGGTCCCCTCTCCAACGGCGTGTGAGGTGGTAATTCCTTCTTCAGATGTTCCCCTCTCCGGCATGAGCGTGAGGTGATATTCTCTTATGGTCCCCTCTCCAACGGCGTGTGAGGTGGTAATTCCTTCTTCAGATGTTTCCCTCTCCGGCATGAGCGTGAGGTGATATTTCCTTTCAGATTATAATTTCCTATAGTTCCCTCTCCAACGGTGAGTGAGGTGACTCCCTTTGAGATTATAATGTCCTTCGGTTCTCTTCCTGACACTACGAAGATGGTAATTCTCACCAAGATTTTCTCAACGAGCGTTGTTGAGGTTGAAATCATTCAGGATTCTCTTACCATTCATGCTAAGGCAGTAACCATCCCTGGTCCATTCATCAGCGTTTGAAGCTCCAGATTCAGCTCCTGTAACCAGTCAGGACACGTCTATACCAAGCATCTAAAATCAGCTCCTGCGACGTGTCAGGTACTCATTTTTCTGTTTTGCAGGTATGCAGGTTCTCGCTAAGGAATCTCTTACGCGATCAACATCCAGATGGCATCTATAAGCCCATCATCCTATCCAGCAATCTCTAAATGGCATCTATAAGCCCATTCCCTCATCATCATTGCTACTAGGTGAGCGCAAATTTCTGGGCACTCTAGTGTCCAATCATCTTCTACCCTCGGATTACGAAAGGCACGTCAGCCAATCTGCATCCTCAGGTCTAAGAAGATTGAACAGGGGCAACTGTTGTACCCCAAAATTTGCCCTCCCATATTCATCAAGAATTGTCAAAGTCAAGGTTACAAAATTCCCCCAGGGTTATGCAGCTCAACTGTCTCCTATACAGTCAAAACTAGGGTTTGAGTTCTGGTCAAGCAAATGAACTTTCCAAAGGCCCAATCAAGTCTCATATGCTTACAAAGATGGTCAAGTATCTTCATGTCAAGTTTCAAGGCATTCAGCTCAAAATTGCACAGTCAAAACCCTAGATTGCACTACAGTCAACTGTAGGGGCAAAATGGTCATTTGGCAGTCAAAAGTTCAAATTTTTGGTCAACATATCATTTTGAAACCACAAACATCATTTGATAAATGCTTGATCATGATTCTCAAAATTTGGCTCAGAAATCATCAAAGATGCAAAAGTTACTATATTTGGACAGCTGAAAAAGTCAACTGAAATTGACCAGGGCATAACTTTCACATGGATTATCAGAAAAATTCCATCCAAAGCTCATTTTGAAGAGAAAGACATTTCCTACAATTCATATTCATATTCCAAGTCCAAGAAATGCTCTCACAAAAAGTTATCAATTTCAACATTATAGGTCATTTTCAAAAGTCAACAAAAAGGGACTTTAAGTCAAAGGCCATAACTTGAGATTGGTAAATCAAAATGACATGGGACCAAAGGCATTGGTTAAAGGACTCAAATACCTTTCCAAAATGTCCAAGAACATGTGAAAAGCTTAAAAATTGACCAAGTTATGTCTTGTGGAAGTTGGGAAATTTTTAGGAATTTTGAAAAGTCAACATTGATGCAAAAGGCCTAAAAATGCAAATGGGCCCATTTTTCTTCCAAGTTTCTTCATGCCAAGCCTATGCACGACCACTAGGCCCAAAGGGAAGTATTTTCATATTTTTTAATTATTTATTTGAATTTATATTAATTTATATTCATTTAAATCATTTTAATTCATGGAAAATATAACCTTAACCTAAACAAATCTTTTTATGCCTGATTTGGACTTGAGATTTCGTGCACATGCTGATATAGAAGGTTTTGGCTTGATTGAAACCTAATTGACACAAGAACCATGAAAAAAGATTGTAAAAGATCCTTAACAAATCAAAGATTGAAAACAATTATGGACATGGATTTTATTGAATCTTTTTAACCTAAACCATTCCATACAAGTACTGGATGAGAACCCTAATGCTATTGGACTCCATACTGCGCAGCAATTGACATTACAAACTTGCAAAAATCCTTAAAAAGTTCAATACTGAATTCAAGGTTTTAGATCGATTCAAGCTTTGATTTTTGTTCCATAAGCATCCTGAGGCATCCTGGAACGTCTCTCAATCCTTAACATCAACAAAAACCCCTTGAATCGGTACCTCTAAGTCAAACTGAACCAAGAAAATATTGAAATCGCATAGCATGATTTAAGCATTCTTTTGCATTTTTGTTCATGGATTCTTGTTTATAATGATGTTTCTGTGCTAACCAATATGTTCAATTGAGTTTTTGTGCCATATTTGTGCTTTCGCCATTGTCAAAAAATTAGGTTTTCAGAGTTCTTGATTTGGGGTTTCTCACCCAAAGAACAATTGGGACTCAAGATTAAGACCATTGCAATCAGCGTGTTCCCATGAGCAAGAGACATACCTCGCGATGGATTTATGTATCAAGGATAGCTATTCGCTATTTTCTTGAATCTCCCTTTATGCAACGTTTCTAAAACCGTTGCCATATGCCTATGTTTCAGAAAAAATAAAAAAAGGGATGAGGACGATGACGTGCTGGCATGATATAATTGGTTGTTTTAAATTTCGCGCGCCCAATTGCTAATGCGCTTGGTTTTCCTTTTTGTTTTTTATTCTTTATAATATATCAATTGATGTTAGGTGGCTCAGCTGGCAAGAATTAACATATACAACCTTCAAGACCTGGGTTCAAGTCCCAGGTCTGGCAAAAATTGCATGCTATTTTTCAAAAGGAGATCCTATACTTCACTAATGTCCAGGTACACTATGTTTCCTCACCATCAGGCAGCCCACGTGTCCAGGATCTCTCATTCAAGGCAGAAGATTGGGGGCACACCCTAGGTATGAGTCAAACGCATCATATGGAATCATGGAAAGTCAGCAAATTCAAATTCAATTGGGCCAGGCTTTCCAAATTTATACCTCCTAATCTGGGGCAACACCCCACCCTGGTTTGCATTTTTATATTTTTTCTTCTCACTTTTATTTTTGTTATTTTATTTAGTTTATTGTCTTAATTCAATTAATTTATTTTTTCTATAAAATACAAAAAAACATTATAAAAATCAGAAAATACAGAAAAATATAATATTTATTTTATTATAATTATTTTCATAAATAAATTAGAATGTAAATTATGTAGTGTAATTAGGTTTTAATTTTAATTCCTTTTTTTAATAAAAATCCAAAAAATGTAGAATTTAGGTTTTAATTGTTAATTCTTTTTATTTCCCTTTTTTCCACACTAATAATTATTATTTATTTATTTATTTTCCTATAAAAATTGTACATAATGAATTAGGTTTAATTTAGGTCATATTTTAATTCTTTCATAATAAATATAAAATATTAGAATTAGGGTTTGCTTCTTAATTTAATTTCAATTAACTTTTTCTTATTAAATCTAAAAAAACATAAAAATACCTAAAAACATTTTTCTTCTCAATTTTAATTTTAATTCTTCTTTATTTAATTAATTCATTAACTTTAACTATCGTTTGTAAAAGGGTCCAACGCCCTAGTTTTGTTTTAATTTCTTTATTTCACGCATTTATTTTATTATCGCTTATTATTATGTAATTGCCCCAAAGCGTTGTAATTTACTTTTCGCACTTTATTTCTTCGCATTATTTATTTTTTCGCTAAATCGGGTCCGGTTTAATTTTGGCGATGTGGACCCGCGCCGTTTGTAATAGTTTAGATTTATTTCCTCGCAAAATATTTAACTGTTAATCAAGCATGAAAGAATGAATGGACAAATTAAAATCAAGCGTAGATCACAACAAACATGACAAGACAAATAACTGAAACATGACACACAATTCGCACACACCACCCCTAGGGTACGCCTCACTGTTGCCTTCCGAAAGGTGATCGTCGAGTAGAGGATGTCTTAGTAAGTCCTCATGATCCGGGAACCTGGCATGAGGGTAGCTTCTAAGGTGTCTTCCTATTGCTCTGGTGATCACCACGTCCCTAAAATCGAATTGACCCGAACACCTCCAACGGTGGTGCTACCTACCTCTCAATGGTAGGATGGCACTACTTTTAAAGGACATTTACACAGACGAATTCCTTAGGGTAGGTAGGTTCTCAAGGATACTTGCTCTAATCTCAAAACAAACTCAAAAAGACTTTTCACCAATACTTTTTCAAAAGCTTTCAAAACAAACTTTTCAAACACTCTGACGTATGAGTCGATCTGAAATTTTTCAAAAGAAACTTTTAAACCCACATTGACAAGCAAACAATTTTGAAAACACAAATGAGCAAGTATCTAAGAGCCCATGGATAACCATGGATAGAAAGGGTGCTAACACCTTCCCTTTCTATAACCTACCTCCCGAACCGAGAGCAATCTCTTTAAGGAATTTTTCTGTGCTTTTGTCCTTTCCTATTGGAGAAAATAAAAGACGGTGGCGACTCTTGCTTCCGCGACATTTCGCGAACCAGCGTTAAACAGTCAGTTCCAGATCCACCGATCACACCTGCCATCCAGATCTCTCCATTTTTGCGCATACTCCTTGAATCCTTCGCCCGTTCCTAGTGACATACCCTAAAGTTGGGTACACGTAGGAGCGAGGTCAGAATTGTACTGATATTGTTTATAAAATGCGGTGGCCAAGGCTTCCCAGTTTCGGATACTGGCTCCATCCAACTGATAGAACCACTCGAGTTGAGCCCCAGAAAGGCTATCCTGAAAGAAATGGATCCAAAGGTTCTTGTCTGCAGTGTAAGGTTGGATCTTCCTTACATATGATCTGAGATGCATTTTCGGGCAGGACAGCCCGTTATACCTTACAAAAACTGGCACTTTGAACTTCGGGGGGATCACAATTCCAGCAACTAATCCCAAGTCTTCGAAATCTAAGCCGGGAACTCTCTGCAGCTCCATAGCTGCCAACCTGTCTTCCAAGCCTTTGTACTTATCATCAGCGGGCGGGTATTGTTGATCAGAGTAGTCTTCGTCTTCTTCAGCCTCCTCTTTTTCAACCTCGGATTCAGAAGGTACCGCAGCCGCATTCCCTTTACTGGTTCCTTCTTCAGATGTAGGGGGAAATTCAAGCACTCTTCTGGCTTCACCCTCAAACCTTCTTCCTAAGGTAGCCACCCTGATTCTCTTCTTCTTCTTTTTCACTTGGTCTTTGTTCCCCAGCAGGGCTTTCAGATCTTCCTGACCCTTAGCCAAGGTCATCAGGAGTTGTTGAAACTGTGCGTTTTGAGACTGCAAGTCCTTGACCGTTTGCTCGAGATCCATCCTACTGAAATAAACAGCAGAAAGATAAGGAAACTTGGTGTGGAGACCTTCTTATGCGCATGATGAATGGTATGCTTATGTATGCAATGCATTCAAGGATTTAGAACATTCAAAATTGTTGCAAACAAAGAAGAACGCCCGTCATATTAAGAAGAAATTTGTCAGTACATAAATGCCCCATGGGCCAAATATTACAAAACTTCTCAAGGTAAAAAGACATTGCGCATCCTCTTTGGTGCAATGTAGGTGTTGAGGGTCTCTTCCTCATGGAGTCGGCGGGTGAGCTCTAGAACCTTCTTCTCGCTGGCGTAGAAGCTGGCTTCAAAAGTGTTTCGTTCCTCCTTGAGTTGGATCCAACTCTTCTGCATCTTCTCCCACGATGTAGGCATGTCAGGATATAGGATGGTGTAGGGAACCTCTCCTTCCGTAACGGGCTCTTTAATCACAGGGAGAACATGAGGATAAGGCATCATTAGACTCTGGGCTCGGGCTCGTACCCACTTGAGGTAAGGCTCAAGAGGGATGGAGTTCTTGTGCCCCAGTGTCTTGCTGTCAACTTTGTTAGGCATCCTCCAAGCTCTGATGAATCTTTGGCGAAGTCCTTGCGCATCGTTGTCGAAGTCAAAAACTAGGTCAGGAATCAACATGTCGTGAGGGCCATCTCTTCGTGCATATCCAAATTGCCTCAAAGCTAGGCAAGGGTTGTAGGTAATGCCCCCTCTAATGCCAAGTAACGAAACATTAGGGAACTCTCCACAACGATCGACGATGATGACATTTTCTCTGGACCGAGAACACCAATGTACATCAGAGTGAGTAAGGGTCATCAACCGTGTGACCACCTTGAGCCTTGGTCATTCTTCAAGACAGATTGTGGAAGGTGTGAAATAAACCACCTTGCAAGGAGAGGAGTACAGCACATGAGAACACCCCTATTTCTCATTGTTCGAGTGTAAAATGAGTGAAGAATGTCCCCAAGCAATGTTGGTATTGGATTTCCGGATAAGAAGATCTTGACGGCGTTGACATCTATAAGCTGGTCGGGATTTGGGAACAAGACCAACCCATAGATAAGGAGTGCCACAATTTCTTCAAAGGCTTGTAGGTCCAATGAATTCCAACACTCTTGTGCCTTCTCAAACAAGAATTTTTCTAAGAAGCCTTTGACACCGCTTCTAGTTTCCCAATGCCCCTTGATGTCGGATGGATGTAGATGTAGTGCTCGAGCAACATCTTCAGGCTTTGGTTCCTTTTCCGTACCGTTGAAAGGTAGCTGATTAAGGATAGGAATTCTCAGGAGTTGAGAAAATTCCTCCAAAGTGGGTACCAACTGGTAGTCAGGGAAAGTGAAACAATGGTGAAGAGGGTCAAAGAACTGGAACAGCACCTTCATCATATCCTCTTCAATGTTGGTGTTGACTAAGCTGAGCAGTCTACCATGCCTCTCACTGAAGGAAGAGCTTTCCGGAATTCTTGATGTGAGCTCCTTGAGTTGAGGAGGGATTCTCACAAGGTTGACTTGGATGGTTTTTCTTCGAAGAATTTCCATGACCTACAAAACAAGAACAAATATGAAGATCTAAATCCTTGAAATGGTTAGTGTATGCATATGATGCTTTATGATGTTCATGATACATGCACAAACATATGTACAAGCAAATCACACAGAATCCTAGTTTTAGGCTTGCATGGGGTTTCATAGGTAAGTACCCTCTTGAGTGTAGTTGGCTTAAAAACCTGTCCTATAAATAGTAACCGGGTTCTAGGGAGCTCAATATCATTGGATTGTTTTCATTGTTCATTGTTTTAGTTTAGCCACTTAACTAGCGACCAAAATATTCCAAGAAAACAACCCTCAATGAGTGTAGTATCGAGTATCTACCAACTTTGGACTGCACCAAAGCCGGTCATCCACTACCCCTAATGAAAGGCCAAGATGGTCAAGTAAGGTTCTAGGTCATTAGTGCTTAGTGACATCACTCAGCGGCCCCGTACTCTCCTTGATTGAACTCAAGGGTTACCGGTACTCACAAATATGTCGCACTAATATAGCTATTGCTTCAACCGTGTCGGTATACCCCGCACAGCTTTCACAACGTATTGCTATCTATGAATGTTTCCCCAAATCCGGGTGTAGGATTGCAAACCCAAACAAGAGAACCAAGATGTAAAGCAATTAAATCAAACAATTAGTCATGCAAAAGGGTGATCTAAGCCCTAAGGTTACTCCACTTAAAAATCTCCCCAGCGGAGTCGCCAGTTCTGTGATACGGTGGGAGAACTGACTTGAGGTTTTTGCGTTTTGTATTCGCAAATGTTTCGGTTGAGCAAGAGTCGCCACCGACTTTTTATTTTATCCTAAGGAAAGGTTAAAAAGCACATCAAAAAACCTTTGAGATGTTTTCTTGGGTTCGGGGAGTAGATTATAGAAAGGGAAGGTATTAGCACCCTTTCTATCCATGGTTATCCATGGGCTCTTAGTTACTTGCTTAGATCAACTTGCCTTGATTTTCAATTGTTTGAAATGGTGCTTTGTGTGTGTGGTTTTTGAAAATGTTTTGAAAAGAGGCCAATGTGGTGGCAACCTTTGTAATGATCCATGTTGGGATGTATACAGAGGTGTATGTCTTTTGAAAAGTTTTCAATGTTTTTTGAAAGTTGTTTTGAGAGTGTGTTGTGAGGTGTGTTTTGAAAAATGGAAAGTGTTTTTTGCAAGTTTGATCAAGTAACTAAGAGTTGTCTACCCCTAAATTTACTCAAATATTTTTTCTATGTTTTTAACCCTTTTAACAATTTTGTTCCACCATTGTATTTGGTGGACAATCTTGTGTTAGGATGTGAACGGGACAGGCGCGGGTCATCGTATAGACCATGATAGCAACGTTGCAAAGTATCTTAGTATTTCTTTTAATGGACTAAGATCATTTTTTGTAAGGCAACTTTCGAAAGCGTCATCGAGGGACTATGATCTTTTGATTTTGTTTGTTTTACCAAGATACTTTGCATGCATAACATGGCCCATTTTTGAAAGACAACAGGTGGATGTAACCCTAGGGGTGTTAGTGTGCAAGTGTGTTTTATTGCATACAAGAATTTTTCTTTGAATTAGGATTTTCTATTTCATTGATTTTATCTTGCCATACACATCCTAATTACTAGCAATAAAAGCGGAAACATAAAATCCTACGCTATTACAATAATTAGGGAGTGGGGGTACACATTTGTACATGGGGGGTTCAACGAGAAAAATAGACAAAAAAGAAAATAGAAAAAAACAAGATAGAGGGAGAGAGAGAGCCAGCGCGCTGCTGAGAGGTCATCATAAGTTCTGACTCAGACCCGCTGCCAGATGATCAACCTTTTGGTTAAACTGTACGAGTCAGAACTTCTGACTCTCGCACCTGCAAAACAGAAACCTGTTAGTGGGGAAATCAGAAGTTCTGACCCCCCTGCGCTGCAAGACAGAAGTTTGTTAGTGGAGAACTCAGAAGTTCTGATCCTGCTGGAAAGACAATAACTCTCAGAAGTTCTGATATTATTGACAGCAAAACAGGCTTCAGATGTGCTAACGTCAAAGTCAGCACTTGGCTTTTCCCTGTACTAATCAGAACATCTGCAATTTTGTTATTATTCCACAAAACAGGAAACATATTTGGAACAGCTCCAGCAAATGTCAAAGTGTTTCAGAGGGCAGGACCAACAAGGTCACAGGCAAGTTCTACACTGGCTCAGAACGTTCTAAGGTATGAAAATCCTCAGAATACAAACAGCAACAACATGATATTTACATTATGTTTATTTGAGAATGCACAGCTGATGATGCTTAGCAGCGTGATGAAGGTCAGCAGGTGCTTACCTGGCTGTTGGAAAAAATTATGGATGAAAGCTAGCTTTTGGCTCTGATGGTATTCTGGACAGATTCTTTTTTGAAAGGGGTAGGTGAAGGTGTATGCGTATATAGGGTCAGAAGTTTGAAAAGGGTGTTTTTGGTTCACAAAGAAAACTGGGTATTTGATGAAGTTTGAAGGTAAGAACTTCAAAGTTATGAAACACTGGAGATTTTGGCAGAGTTTCACAATACTTTCTTGCTAAAGATTTCTGTTTCACTCTTAGCAATTTTTCTGTTTCTTGAACGCCCTTTTTCAGTGGACAATGGCTCTCTATTTATAGGCAAAGTTCTTGTGAGTGTCTTGAACATTAAAGCGCCAACAGAGTTTGAATTGTTCTTTGACAGAAATTCCTGGGAAGTTGTGATAACAGATAGCCTTCAGCCTAGGCTGCAGCAGCAGGCGTGGATTGGAGAGAAGTGACCTCTTAGGTGGACGGTGGCGTGTAGACCCATGCCAGAACCTGCATAAAGGCGTTTTCCAAGCCACACGTGAAGGGATTACTTGGATGAATGTTCAGGAGTGGTTGGGAGCATTAATGAGCATTAAATGGTGATGAGACTTATCAATATCAATATTCTGGTAAATAGAAACAAACTTTGAACCAGCAGTTCTGTTTCAACAAGAACAACGTAAACCATGCTCTGGCCTTGGCTTCCTGTTGTCTTTAGCAAACTCTGGGGATTCTCCTGATTTTCTGATACGTTCCTTGGATTTGCTTCTGGGCTTAGAGATTCTGTATCAGTGTAACACCCACTCTTCTAACCTTTTCATCTTCTGATTTCAGCATATTCTGAAAGAGCCTTCAGACTTCCTTGCTTCTTTTGCATTCCTTTAGCAAATTCTGGCTGAGCTTGCGTAACTGCTGAAAGAGCCATGTTCTGTCTGAGGCTTACGTATTGAACCACGTTTACAACTTCTGATTGAGCTGATGTAGCTGCTGAAGAGCCAACTTCTGACTGCGCCAAGCTTGCAACTTCTGACCGTTTCTATCTGGAGTTTGGTTCAGAAGTTCTGAAGCGTTGATTTCTTCTTAAATACTCATCATTTTTTTTTAGAGAAAAATTCCAAGTACTTAGAATTTGATTTTTTTTCTCAAGATAAAAACGTTGTCTTCAGAGCTTGTGTGATCACCTTGCTCTTGTAAATGGTCTGCTTGGGCAAAAATGACAGTTCTGGACTTGGATTTGTTTCAGAGGGACTTTGAAAATCCAAGATGATTTTCTGAAGAAAGAGAGGGAAAATTTTAGGGTACAACACATCACAATCAGACATTTTGAAGAGCCAACAAACTGCCTCTCCATTGAAGAAGGACTCTATGACAAGCCTTGGTTCTACGACATCAAGAGGTATCTTGAAAAGCAAGAATACCCTGAAGATGTCTCTATCATCGACAAACGAACCCTGCGAAGGCTAGCATCGAAATTCTTTGAGTGGTAATGTACTGTACAAAAGAAATTATGATATGGTGTTACTCAGGTGTGTAGAGAAACAGGAAGCAGACATGCTTATGAGAGAAATCCACGAAGGTGCCTTCGGAACCCATACAAATGGGCACGCTATGGCAAGAAAGATTCTATGGGAAGGGTATTACTGGTTAATGATGGAGGCAGACTGTTATCATTATAGAAAAACCTGTCACAAATTCCAAATCTACGCCGATAAAATGAATGTACCACCTACTCCTCTGAATGTCTTGAGCTCTCCATGGCCGTTCTCAATGTGGGAGATCGATATGATAGGTATGATCAAACTGAAGGCATCTAACAGACATTGATTTATACTTGTCGCCATCGATTACTTCACCAAATGGGTAGAGGCTGCATCATACGCAAATGTGATGAGCCAAGTGGTCACTCGTTTCATCAAGCAAAATCTTATATGCAGATATGGAGTTCCAAACAAGATCATAACTGATAATGGGTCTAATTTAAATAACAAAATGATGAAAGAATTGTGTTACAATTTCAAGATCGAACCTCATAATTCCTCACCATATCGACCCAAGATAAACGGGGCCGTCGAAACTGCAAACAAGAATATCAAGAAAATTATTCAGAAGATGGTAAAGACATACAAATATTGGCACGAACTGCTTCCCTTTGCTTTACATGTCTATCGTACCTCTGTGCATACGTCAACCGGTGCAACTCCCTTTTCACTAGTATACGACATGGAGGCGGTACTCCCAGTTGAGATAGAAATTCCATCACTCTGAGTGATTATGGAAACTAAGCTCGAAGAAGCCGAGTGGGTTCAAACACGACTTAATCAGCTCAACCTCATTGAAGAAAAATGCTTGGAAGCTTTGTGCCATGGTCAATTATATAAAAAAACGAATGAAGAAAGCCTTCGAAAAGAAAGTATGTCCTCGTGTATACAAAGAAGGAGACTTAGTACTCAAAAAGATTATACTACCCCGCCTCGATTCACGTGGTAAATGGACACCCAATTACGAGGGTCCATTCGTGGTAAAAACAACATTCTCCGGTGGTGGTCTTATCCTCACAACAATGGATGGGGAAGAGTTTCGGCACCCGGCAAACATAGACGCAGTCAAAAAATACTATATATAAGAAAGCTCGCTAAGCTCGACCTCTAAAAAGGTGACTTAGGCAAAAAGGAGCGTCTGGTGGATTAAAAACCCTAAAAAGGGTGATCCTGGCAAAAATTAGGGACATACAAAAAAAACTATCATGGTGGATTGAAAACCCGAAAGGGAGATCCAGGTAAAAATTAGGGATTTCATTCAAAGAAATTAAGAAAAAAAGACTGCAATCTACGAACCACGTTTACAAACTACGAATAGAGGAATCGGTCTAAATCATCTGACTCAAAAGCAAAGAAGATTGGAGCTATCAATAGAACATTGGGGAAATAGCAGTAGCAACATCATTTTTTATTTCCATTTACATTTTTTTATCAAAACTTTCTGTAATTACCTCTTTTTAGGGATTACATCTTGTACACTCGCCCATTCAGAGGCATTTTTATCAATAAAAACATTTAAGTCTTCTTTAAATATTTCAAATGTGTTTCTTTCTTTTAAGACTTGTTGGAAAATAATGTATTTATTGTTTGTAAATATCGTTTGAAATCATGTTGAGGGATTGACATACCAATAAAAGCACTCGATAAAACATCAAAAAATATTTTGGTCAAAAGAACATTAAAGGAATAGTCACGCCTACATCTTCGACTACATTAATATTCATGTCAACAACGTCCATGTCTACGTCCATGCTTACACTTGCGCCCATGACACAAACATCGAGATCCGTGTTCAAATCAAGTTTAAAATACCACGATGTTGCAAAGAGGGGTTTGCAACTCAAAACCAATGGTTTAAAAGAGGAGAATACAAAAATATTTCCACAACATTTAGGATATATGTACATAGTTTCACTGATATATATATATATATATATATATATATATATATATATATATATATATATATATATATATATATATATATATATATATATATATATTTGAGACATATGCTCAATCATACGCATTTGCATTTCAAATTTCAAGCATCCATCCACACATTATCCAAGTCATTTACCACGTGCATCAATTAATCATTACACGTCATACATCACATATGGCATTCCTCGGAACCCACTACGAGAAAAATAGTTATCTTGAGGGCCCTCCAATCAATTCTCACCGCGGTTAGAAGCAGATAACCAGCAAAATCCGTTCTCGTCCCTGTTTCAGTCAAACTAAGATATGGATCACTCAAAACAACTTCCTTTACATTCAACATATTGTGTTGGTCTCCACGCAACAATGTGTTTCTTTCTTAGCCCGTTGTGTCAGACCCCAGGCAGCAATGTTGCGAAGTTAGCAAATCCACTCATTGTGTCAGTCTCTATGCAATAATGTGTGAAATTTTAAAATTAACTTATTGTGTCAGTCTCCATGCAACAATGTTGTTTCTTTCTTAGCTCGTTGTGTCAGACCCCAAGCAGCAATGTTGCAAAATCAGCAATTCCACTCATTGTGTCAGTCTCTATGCAGCAATGTTCGGAAATTTTCAAATTAACTTAATGTGTTAGTCTCCATGCAACAATATGTTCTTTCCTCACGATCTAGCTCATTGTGTCAGGCTCCATGCAGCAAATGTGTGAAATCTACAATTCAACCCATTTCGTCAGTCTCCATGCAGAAATGTCATTATCAAACCTTCTCCATTGCATCAGTCTCCACGCATCAATTTTTATTATCAAACTCGCTTTTATGGTATAACACATTGCGTCAGTCTCCAAGCAGCAATATCATCATCACAACTTCTTCCTCGGATATAACCCATTGCTTTAGTCTCCATGCAACAGTGTGTTATCAGATTTTGTTTTATCCACCCCCTAGGTTGCGGTGAATGAAGCAAGACCAAATCAAAGAAGAACTTACTATATCAGTCTCTAGGCATTAGCCAACTTCAGTTCAAACACGAGTTAGATGATACATCATAATCTACACCTATACTCCGAACACATAAGAATGGTGTGCAGTATATCATCGTAAACTTTCGGACAAATTTTGGGATCCTCCATTATTTAATAAACTTCCTATCAGAACGTGCTAGACCTGTGTATTATCGCACCATCTAATCGAAAGATAATTAAATAGGGGCAGCTGTCATACCCCAAATTTGTCCTACCCTCCATTAGGTCATCTAAAAGCATCATGCACCATTAACCAATAAACTTAGTGTGGGATCAAGGTATCCATAAAGCTAAGGTTCCACATGATTTGAAGACTCCTGCATTAAATGGCCTGATGAGTATTGGATTGTAAAATCAGAGTTTGATTCAGGCTTATCAGGGATTTTTCATTTCATCAAGCTACAAAGTCGTCATCTTTTTTAAGGGAAAGATCACTAGGGTTTCAATTTTGGTTTTTAATTGAGTTTATTTTAAGGTAAGGAATGGTATAAGAAATGATGGATTCATTGTAAATCATGACATGGCTATACTCTCTCATTTGTTTATGATTTTACTTTTTAAGAGGAACTAGGGACTGAGGTTTCTTTTAAAAATATGGTTTAAACCTTATTTTAAATTTATTTTCTTATGAAAATCATAAAAGAATTGTTAAGTCATTATTCAAAGATTTTCATCAAGATTCACTCTTCTAGAAAATCTTCAAGCAACATCCGTTCATTATCATCCAAACTTCCAGCAATTTGTTATCCATTTAAACCCATCCAACATCATCATGTCAAGGTCAAGTTTTACCAAGATATGTTTGTGTTTTATTCAAAAGAAGAAGAAAGAATTCTTAATATGAAAGGGGAATTTTGAAACATGGAATTCTTCCTTGGAGTTTAAGAAATTAACAGAATGGAAAGAATTAACATATTATATACATTGAAGAAAGAAAAGATGTTTCAAATTCAAAACCAGTTTGGAATTGCATCATTAAAAATGGCATATATGCAGGAGTTTTACAGGATAAAAACTTTACATAAAACTGCTTATTCTAAGATCTAAGCTTATCCTAACATATTCAAAATATCCTAATATTCTACAATCTCTAATCTTGCTCCTCATGGCCCCAGCCCCCAAGACTCCTCCATGGCAGGCTTCATATCAGCATACCTGCAAAGAAGAATCCTGCATCAATATCAGGGAAAACAGAATTAGGTCAAATAGATAGTGAACTGGGATAATTCACGGAGCAACTTATTCAGTTAAAACTTCATGCTCGCCAAGGCTTACGCATCCAATATTCCATATACATATGCAAACCTGTCACAAAATTACTCAACTAAAATCATAGTTCTAATTGCAAAGAATTATAAAAGAACAATCTAAACAAAAAATTTAACACAGCCTCATCATTCTTCTCCTTGATCCTAGAATTTATGAAACTCTGAAAACACATTCGTTCTTGACCTGCATCAGTATAAAGGCAAGAATTATTTTCAGCCCATAAACCCACAATTTGCAAACAATTAGGGTGTTAGGTTTCATACCATGATTCATGTTGAAATTCTCCAAGCTTTCCCTTCTACTGATAAAGCACCATGTATTAAGAAAACAAAATGCAGTGCATGATTAATTTCATCAAAGTGGATATCCCTTGCAAATCAGAATTAGAAGGAAGGAATTAAACTCGGACAATTAAGTGTTGACCCCAAAATAGAAACTTAACAATTATGCTATAACAGAATAATATTCAAAAATCAAGGGACATTAACATCTGAATCAATGTTCAGCAAACAAAATTTGCAAGTACAGAAACATAATCAGGGCATTTGTGGAAACATTTTGAAAAAGCTTTGAAATCAGTAAATGTCTAAAACCCCATTAATCGTAATCAAGAGCAAATCAAAAGCAAAGAGGAAACAATTCAAATTCGTAGCAGATAGATTAAAGGCTTTCCAAAAAAACTAATTTGTGGAAACGCTATAAATTGAAGCAAAATTGGCAGATTAAAGAAAAGAGGAGATTAGAGTAAAAAATTTCTTACCAAGAAGAAGAAAATTTCTGCAAAGGAGAGTTTCTTTCGTAGAAGAAGAAATTAGAGTTTCATAATCTGAAACCCTAATTTCCCTATCCGCCATCCGTTGTTCGAATCACCGCTGCTCCAAGCTTTCATCCCATGGTACATGTCCAAACAAGAGAGAAAGGATCAGAGGAATCCCGAATTGGAGATAGTACAAAGAACCGTGGTGAGTTTGCGAATTACGTAGCTTTTTTTTATCTCTTTCTTGTTTTGTATGACTTGAGTGTGCGTATATCTGGATCTGGGAGGATTTTAGTTTTGTTTTAGGGTGATGGAGAGGGGGAGAGGTGAGCGGCACCGCCGGTAGTAGAAAGGTTAGGGTTATAGGGGTTTGAGAGAGGAGGATAAAGATTAAGGGTGAGGGGTGTGAGAGAGAGAAACGACTTGTTGTAGCTGAAATAAAATAATGAGAATTGAGTTCAAACAATTGTTTTGTCCATCCTAATCATGTACGCCGCGTCAATGATAATTAATGTAGTCCCTCATTCTGTACCGTGCGATCATAATTGAATGGTCATAGGCCGAGTCCTTACCATGCTCCCCTGTGCCTTTACAAGCGCCCAACCCATTCGGCCTTCTCTAACTCATATAATGGGCCTAGGCCCATCAACTTTAACACCCTCACTATTGAATTACTAAATCGCAGAATGATTCACCCCCCACCCCCTGTCCAGAACCATTTTGGGCTTAGCCCAGTTTTCTTTTAGTGCCCCTATATTTTATTACACAACTAAAACTACACCCCCTCTCCAATTATTTATATCTTTTATTTTCTTTTATAGATTTATTCTTTATATTTATTTATTTATATATTACTTTAATAATTATAATTTCATATATATATATATATATATATATATATATATATATATATATATATATATATATATATATATATATATATATATATATATATATATATATATATATATATATATATATATATATATATATATATATATATATATATATATATATATATATATATATATATATATATATATATATAATTAAATTGTGATTTTTAGACTTAGTAAATATATTGGTTTACTCATATTAAAACCTCACACTTAAAGATAATTTTCGTGACATAATTTAGGTTAATATTTTATGTCCAAATATTAGAACCCGTATTTTTACTAAATTATAATGTTTGTAAGCGACACATGACCAATATCTGGTCACGTGATAAGAGAGCTATATCAGACTCTTCGGTTATATACGTCTAAAAAATATGCAAACAAACGTCAACTTATTTTTGTAATAAATTAAATCAAACAATCAATTTTCAAAAAGAAATACAAAGAGTTTTTTTAATTAACTTCACGCTTAGTTCAAAATCTCCGCCACCTACACCTTCGAACTAAATGCGGGGAAAATTAAAATACTTCTCGTAATCCATAAAAAACACAAACAACCCCGCGAACTACGAAATGGGACTCTGATTTCTCCTAGGAGGATACGTAGGCATGCGATCAAAAATCGTGGCGAGTCCCGCTAAATAAAATTCAAACCCTTTTTCTCCAATAAATAATTAAAAACCCTATTTTCTAAAATCATGCTTATAAACCTAGTATCCTTGTGAACAAGGTAGAGAAGGGGTGCCTAACACCTTCCCCTCGTCTAGAACCGAGTCTAAACCTAGAATCTCTGAACTTCTTTTAGGGTTATTCCTTTATACTCCCTTCCTTTAGGATAAAAATTAAGGGTGGCGGCTCTCTTATTTAAAAACCAGTTGCAACACAACCAATGAAGTTCGACTTTCCAGACGAAGATGTCACGGTTATAGGTGACTACATAATACCTAAGACCGACGAAGCACCTGAACAAGAAGCACATTGGACACTCATGTTCGACGGAGCTTCAAATGCACTTGGGAAAGATATTGGGGAAGTTATGACTTCTCCGAAGAATTTTCATAAACCTTATACTGCAAAGTTATATTTTGACTGCACCAACAATATCTCTGAATACAAAGCTTGTATCCTGGGTCTATAAGCTGCCATCGATCTAAGAACCAAACATCTCGAAGTATTTGGAGACTCCATACTAGTCATATACCAAGTCAACGACGAATGGGACACTAAACATCCCAAATTGATTCCATATCGGGATCATGTTTTAAAGCTAGCTACGGAGTTCACTGAGATCACATTCAGTCATATCCCATGAGAAGAAAATAAGATGGCAGACGCCTTGGCAATGTTATCTGCCATGTTCAAAATAACTTGGCCAAACCACGAACCGCGCATTACAATCAGACACTTTGAAGAGCATGTACATTGCCTTGCTATTGAAGAGGGGCCAGATGACAACCCTTGGTTCTATGACATCAAGAGGTACCTTGAGAAACAAGAATATCCAGAAAATGCCTCTATCATTGACAAATGAAATCTGCGTAAGCTAGCCTCAAAATTATTTATGAGTAGTTATGTGTTATACAATAAAAACTGTGATATGGTGCTACTCAGGTGTGAGGAGAAACAGGAAGCAAATGCGCTTATGGGAGAAATCCATGAAGGTACTTTTGGAACTCATAAAAATGGACATGACATGGTTAGGAAAAATCCTATGACTGGGTTATTACTGGTTAATGATGGAAGTCGATTGCTACCATTATACAAAGATATGTCACAAGTTCCAAATCCACGTTGACAAAATGAATTTTTCACCAACTCCTCTGAATGTCACGAGCTCTCCTTGGCCATTTTTGATGTGGGAAATTGATATGATATGCATGATCGAACCGAAAGCATCTAACGACTCACTGATTCATACTGGTTTCCATTGATTACTTCACCAAATCGGTAGAAGCAACACCCTACACGAATGTGACAAGTCAAGTGGTTACTGAATTCATTTAAAAAAAACTCATATGCAGATATGGGGTTCCAAGTAAAATCATCACATACAATGGGTCCAATCTCAACAACAAAATGATGAAGGAGTTATACGATAATTTCAATATCAAGCATCATAATTCCTCACCATATCGACCTAAGATGATTGGAGCTGTTGAAGCTGCCAATAAGAACATTAAGAAAATCATTCAAAAATGGTAAAGACATACAAAAATTGGCATGAAATGCTTCCCTTCGCTTTACATGGATACTGTACCTCTGTATGTACCTCAAAAGTTGCAACTCCTTTCACTCTGGTATATGACATAGAGGCAGTACTCCCAGTTGAAATAGAAATTCCATCACTTCGAGTTCTAATGGAAACAAAGCTTGAAGAAGCAGAGTGGGTTCATACGCGACTTGATCAGCTTAACCTAATTGAAGAGAAATGCTTGACAGCTTTGTGCCACATTCAATAATATCATAAGCGGGTGAAGAAAGCATTCGACAAGAAAGTCCGCCCTCGAGTGTTCAAAGAATGGGATTTGGTACTCAAGAAGATTCTGCTACCTCTCCTCGATCCACGTGGTAAATGGACACCTAACTATGAAGGTCCACATGTGGTAAAAATAACATTGTCTGGTGGTGGTCTCATCCTTACAACAATGAATGGGGAAGAACTACCATATCCAGCGAATTCAGACGCAGTCAAAAAATACTATCTATAAAAGGCTCGCTAATTATGAACCCTAAACAAGCAACTTAGGGGAAAAAAAGGAGTGTCCCGATGGATCAAAAACCCTAAAGGGCGATCCAGACAAAAATTAGAGACACACAAGAAAAAAGATTATCCCGATGGATTGAAAACCCGAGAGGGAAATCAGACAAAAATTAGGGATCTTATTCAAAAAATAAAGAACAAAAAGACTGCGATCTAAGAACTAAGACTACAAACCACGAAGGAAGAGATTTATCCAAATCATTTAACTCAGAAGTAAAGGAGATTGGAACTGTCAAAAGGACATTGGGGAAACAGCAGTAGCAATTATCATTTTATTTTCCATTTTCATTTTTAAAACTTTATGTAAATACCTCTTTCAAGGAATTGCATCTTGTACGATCGCCTATTCAGAGGCATATTTATCAATAAAACATTTACTTTTTCAAATCTTTCAAATTTCGTTTTTTCTTTTCTGAACTTGTTTGCAAAGTACTATGATTATTTTTGTGAATACTACGTCGAAATCATTTTGGGGATTTGACAAATAAAAGCATTTGATGAAATATCAAAAGGCATTTTGGTTAGAAAAACATAGAAAGAGAATCCACACCTACATCCACGTCCACGCCTACTTCCACGCCCACGCCTATGTCCACGTCTATGTCTACACATATGTCCACGTCTACGACCACACCTACGCTTGCGCCTACAATACAAATATCAAGATCCTGCAGACAATTTTCGTCATGTTTAAATCAATTCAAAGATACCACAATAACACAACATCGGGGAGTTGGTAACACAAAACCATTGTTTTAAGAGGAGGGAATATCAAAAAACATTTTCATTACATTTTGGGGCATATACACACATTTAGTACATATGTAAACATTTGGGGCATACGCGGAATACTCGATGCATATACACTCTGGGTTCCATATCAATCTAGGACATTATGCATATACATCATACATGGAATTTTCCAAATGCATTTTGAGTAAAACCAAGATCTTTGGACCCTTTGTCAAATCATCAAAAAAAGCAATTACCTTGGGTGAGAACATACACAACCAATAAAAATCTGATCTCATCTTTGATCTAGTTATCTAAGTTTTAATCATCAAAAAAAATTTTCAATCATCTACCCCCAGGTTATGATAGGTGTTCAAATTACAAGATTTATATTATTCATTCCCTAGGTTGCAATGAATATGTGAATTCATCTTTGTGCCATTTCCCCCATAGGTTGTAGTAAACGCACAAAATCTTCAAATATATATCCCCTAGGTTGTGATAGATATGCAAAATTTCAAGGTTATAGTATCCATACCCTAGGTCGTGATGAATAATGTAAGCCTATCCATGTTATCTTTTATCCCCTAGGTTGTGATAAACACACAGGTTCATCCTCATACTGTTTACTCCCTAGGTTGTAGTGAACATGATGAAATCTGCGATATATCTCATTGTGTCAGTCTCCATGCAACGATGTATTGTCAAGCTTTTTCAATTATCTATCCTTTATGTTATGATAGGTATGCGGAATCTTAGGGTTATACTATTCATCCCCTAGGTTGCGATGAATAACATAAGCCCACCCCTGTTGTCTTTTATCCCCTAGGTTTTGATAAATACACAGTATAATACGGTGGGAGAATTATCTTGGGAAGTTTTGCGTTTCATCGCAATTGTTGCGGATAGCAAGAGTCGCCACTGACTTTTCTTTTATCCAATAAGGAAAGGTTGAAAAGAACAGGAAATACCTTTCGAGATTATTTCTTGAGTTCATGGGGTAGGTTATGAAAAGGGAAGGTATTAGCACCCTTTTTATCCGTAGTTATCTACGGGATCTTTGTTGCTTGCTAGATCACTTGCTTTTGTTTGAAAATGTTCTTGTGGTGTAGGTTTTGAAAGTATTTTGAAAACGTCTTTGTAATGGTTCTCGTCTCTATAAGAACGCGTACAAAGTGTTTTATCTTTTGAAAATATTTCAAAGTGAAAGTGTTGGTGTATAAAATGTTTTTGTTGTGAGCAAACGAGAAACCAAGAACATCCTACCTACTCAAAGGGTCTTAAACATTCTTTTCCCCCTCCTTTATATGTTGTTATCTTACCATTGTTTTGGTAAGAAACTCCATCGTTGGATGTGAAGGGATGGGCGCGAGACGTTTTGTATAGTCATAAAAGGCAACCTATGGGACGCTTTAGCAATGTCGTTTAGGGACTAGATCGTTTACCGAAGGAAACATTGAGGGTCATCGAGGGACTACGATCTTTTATTGAGGGTCTTTGCTAAAACGCCCATATTCGAGGGACATGACTATTTTCTGAAAGGCAACAAAGTGAGATTACCCTAGAGGTTCTAGTGTGGAAGCGTGTTTGATTGCATGCATTTTGTCTTGCATTTAAAGGTTATCTATTTGTTGATTTTATCTTACCATACACCCTAATTAATAACAATATATGAAAGCAAATAAAATGTGGAAAATAAATCCTAAGTTATTACATCATTTCAGGGATGGGGATACATATTTACAAATGGGGATGGCAAGAATTTAAATCCTAATTATCTATTACAACCATAATGAATTGTACAATACAAGAAAAGGGAAAGGATTTGTTTTGAAAATGGTTTTTTAGTCTTAATAAATTAATAAAAATAAAATATTTTTATGTCCTTTTTTATACTAATAAAAAATAGTATTAATGCTAAAAATAATAAAAATAAGAAAGAAAAGGAAAAATAATGAAAACAGGATCAGCATGTTGCTGAAAACAAAAACGAGAAGGATCACAAGTTCTGATGCTAGGTACGCTGTAGTTTGGAAAGAAACGTTAAAGGAAACCAAAAATTATGGGTTGCTGTGCGCTGAAGTTCTGAAAGAAACGTTAGAGGAAAATAGAAGTTCTGGGTTGCTACGCACTGAAGTTCTGAGTGTTAAAATAGTGAGAAAGATACTAGAAGTTTTGTGTATGTTACAACAGTAAGAAAGCCTAGAAGTTATGTGCACTACGCTACAACAGTGAGAAAAATCAACTAGAAGTTTTGTGTTGTGTCAAAACAGTGGGAAAGAAAACTCAGAAGTTTTGTGTTATGCTTCCCTTCCTCCCTTACATTATCCAGAGCATTTGTAACCTATTCAGTTCTCAACAACAGCAAAACAGAAAGATAAAAGCACGACAGTTTGTAGAAGTTCTAATCCTAACTTCGAGCCTAGCTTTATTCAAGAAGTTCTGATCCACAGTTTTTCTACTTAGGAAATGATATGGAAAGTATCAACACTATGATATTTACATATTTAATGATGTTCTGAATGAAAAGTTCAACGTCAAAATGACTTACCTTGAATCTGAAGCGTGTGTTTGGGACCTGAGTTGCTGCCTTCAGATGTTCTGGAGTTAGCAGGAAATAGAACATAAATGTTATGTTCTTTGATTCAAAGGGAAGAACAAAGATATTGTTTTTATAATTATGGGTTTAATAATGTTTGAATGTTTTCTTTTCTCTCTTTCCAAAAACTAGCCCCTTAGACGTGTGGTGAAACCACTTATTTATAGATGAATTTGTTGTGGTTTTGGGGAGGGGAAATAAATGGGATTTGAACATTTTTGGCATATTGTTTCATTGCTTTTTAAACATAGATTTCATGTGCTAATTTGGTGTAAATATGGGGTTTGAGAATATGCAGGTGTGGACTGGATCAGCAGCAATTTAGAGCATTATGGCAGCTGGAAGCAGGACTGTGTCATAGCAGTGCAGCAGACTGTTCAAAACGAGGTTTTTGGGGCTTGGTGATGTTCTGATCGGAGAGTGGAAAGACCATAGTGAGATTCAAAAGCTGATGTTCTGATCAAAGAATAGAACATAGTCTCCATATGCTGAAGAGTCATATTCTGAATCTTTTTTGCAAATTCTGACTTCACTTGTGTGAAGACTGGCCCAGAAGTTCTGAAGTATCATATTCTCTTAACACTTAGAAAATTTTCTAAGTGTTTAGAAATTTGATTTTTCAAAGTAATTTCTGACTCTTGATTTCTTGATGAACCAATTTCATGTCTTGATGAAATATGATTGTTGAAACTTGATTTTGATCCAAAAAAGTCAAAGTTTGACTTTTCAGTGTGCTTTTGACCATTTTTCCCTTGTGAATGACTTTCTTGAAAAATTGTAATCTGGGACTTGAAACTTGACAGAAGCAAACCTGAGGGTCCATGATGATCCTTTGATAAATGAGAGGGCAAGTTTTGGGGTACAACAGCTGCCCCTGTTCAATCTTTTTAAACCTGAAGAGTTAGATTGGCGTATCTGCCATTCGTGACTTGAAGGTGGAAGATGATTGAACACCAGAGTGCCCAGAAATTTGCACTTGATGATATTTTGGTTGAGGTGTAAGGAATGGGCTTAAAAGATTCCATTTGGAGAAATGATGGAGAGTTGGCAGAGATAGCCTTATAGGTGCCATCTGAAGGTAACCGTTGATAGAAAATTAGACTAAGTCTAAGCTCGACTTCAACTGGAAAAAGAATCAGAATAAACCTTTGGTCGATTTAAAACTGAACCTAGAAAAAGTCTTGAATAATCTTTAACTGGAAAGAATCAGGATAAATCTTTGGAATGATTTATCTGAACCAAGGAAAGTGTCTATTGGGAAAGAATCAGGATAAACCGTTGAGAGATTTAAACTGAACCAGCAGAAACCTAGAAAAGAATCAGAATAAATCTTGGAGCAATTTATCTGAACCAGAGAAAGTTTCTACAGGAAAGAATCAGGATAAACCGTTGAGATGTTTAAACTAAACCAGTAGAGGTCTTGGATATTCTTTAAATGGAAAGAATCATAATGAATCTTGGAGCGATTCATTTGAACCAGAGAAAGTGTCTACAGGAAAGAATCAGGATAAACCGTTGAGAGATTTAAACTGAACCAGAAAAAATGTCTACAGGAAAGAATCAGGATAAACTGTTGAGAAATTTAAACTGAACCGGCATAAGTCTGGAAAAGAATCAGAATAAATCTTGGAGTGATTTATCTGAACCAGAGAAAGTGTCTACAGGAAATAATCAGGATAAACCGTTGAGAGATTTAAATTGAACCAGCAGAAGCCTGGAAAAGAATCAGAATAAATCTTGGAGTGATTTATCTGAACCAGAAAAAGTGTCTACAGGAAAGAATCGGGATAAATCATTGAGAGATTTAAACTGAACCGGCAGAAGTCTGGAAAAGAATCAGAATAAATCTTGGTCCAATTTATCAGAACCAGAGAAAGTGTCTACAAGAAAGAATAAGGATAACCCGTTGAGAGATTTAAACTGAACCAGTAGAGGTCTGGAAAAGAATCAGAATAAATCTTGGAGCGATTTATCTGAACTAGAGAAAGTGTCTACAGGAAAGAATCAGGATAAACCGTTGAGAGATTTAAACTGAACCAGCAGAAGCCTGGAAAAGAATCAGAATAAATCTTGGAGCGATTTATCTGAACCAGAAAAAGTGTCTACAGGAAAGAATCAGAATAAACCATTGAGAGATTTAAACTGAACCGACAGAAGTCTAGAAAATAATCAGAATAAATCTTGGAGTGATTTATCTGAACTAGAGAAAGTGTCTACAGGAAAGAATCAGGATAAATTGTTGAGAGATTTAAACTGAGCCAATAGAGGTCTGAAGGAAGTATTTGTCATGTAGATAATCACTGTGTCCTGTTTCAGGAATTGATCTACCATTGATTTGTTCACAGATGATTGCCTTGTCTTATTGAAAATTTGAGGATAATTCTTATTGATTGGTCCTTCCTGAAAAGGTAAAGAGTTAGTTGTATGTAATGTCATGATGTATGAAATTCATGGTATCATGATGTTTCTCAAAATAAATGAGATTGCGATATATGTATTTGTGCTGTCGATGTTTATGATGTATGAATACAATGTATGCACATGTCAGTTGCTCTGCTACAGTGTTGCTGGATTGGGGAAAATAAATCCCTGACTGTTGTTGGGATTATGGAGGGTAAGCCTTCATACTTTGTTGAAGTTGAAGTGTCAATGGATGAGTTTCCAATATCAGAGAAATAAACTTTGTTGGGGAAGAGAAACGTCGTGCATTGCCTGTGGGCTCTGTGATATCCTGCTGGGGAATCCTGAGAATTTAGGCGACTTTTACTGGGGAGCCCCTGGAATAGTAACTGGAAGCTTTGCTCCGTCAGGGATATGAAGGCAAAAGGTACCATTTGGCTGCATGCTGGAGATATGACCAAGATCCTGTAGCAGGATGTCCTGGCTTTGGCTCTGTTTATAGAAAGTACCTGCGGGGATTTTATTGGAATGGCCCATAAATATTGTCTTGTTTCTTAAAGCCATTAGTAATTGTCTTTCTGTTGATTTCCCTCTTTTTTTTGCGCTCATTTGTAAACAGTAATTATGTTCAAATGCATATGTTCAAAAATAATCACTGGACGTTTTTGAAAATAAAACAAGAAAGTAAAAGAAAAACCAAATAGTTTTGCACTTTTAAAGGAATATCTTTGTACTAACTTGAATAGGTGTTTTTGTACAAAGAGACGAACATCCTAGTAAGAGAATGTCGTCGTAAAAATGAAAACTGATACAAAGAAAATATATCTATGTGAAATAATCCCATGGGGTTCCCACTCTGCCAAGCCTTCATGTCTCTGAGCGTCTCATCTACTTGTTGCTTTGTCCGAAGCTGATTGGATTGATTAGAACCGTTTGAGTTTGATGATCGAAGCTGAAGAATTGATGTAAGGTGATCCAACGGGACATAGTCATACGCTTTAAATCCCTAATTTTTCCTGACCTCCCTTTCGGGTTTTCAGTCCACCGGGATACCCTTTTTTTCCCAAGCCGCCTTTTCAGTTTTTAGCTTGCCGGATGTACATTTTTTTTTATATTTATCCCTAATTTTTCCTAGGCCAGTCAACCTAGCGGTTCTTTTTCATGCGTAGTATCTTTTAACTATGTCCACGTTTACAGGGTGTGGAAGGTCGTCGCCATCCATAGTGGTTAAGATCATTGCTCCACCAGAAAATATGTTTTTTTATCACAAATGGTCCTTCGTATGTAGGAGTCCACTTGCCTCTTGGATCACCTTGTGGCAATATGATACGCTTGATTACCAAGTCACCAACCCAATATACCTGACGTATGACCTCCTTGTTAAAAGCTTTGATCATACGTTTTTGATACATCTAGCCATGGCAGACAGCCGTAAGCCTCTTCTCATCAATCAAGTTCAACTGGTCAAATCGAGTTTGGATCCATTCGTCTTCATTCAAACTTGCATCCTTTATGATTCTCAGAGAAGGTATTTGGACTTCAATTGGTAGGACAACTTCCATGCCGTATACCAAGGAGAAAGGAGTTTCCCCGATTGATGTGCGTGCCATGGTACGGTAACTGTGGAGAGAAAATGGTAACATCTCATGCCAGTCCTTGTAGGTCACTGTCATCTTTTGTATGATCTTCTTGATGTTTTTATTAGCGGCTTCCACAATGCCATTCATCTTTGGCCAGTAAGGAGAAGAGTTATGATGCTGGATGTTGAATTGCACGCATAGTGCGGTGATCATAGTGTTGTTGAGATTGGTACCATTATCTATAATGATTCTTTCTGAAATATTGTACTGACAGATAAGACTTTGTTTGATGAATTGGGCCACAACGTTCTTGGTGACAGAAGCGAATGAAGCTGCCTCAACCCACTTCGTGAAGTAATCAATTGCAACCGAGATGAAGCGGTGTCCATTAGAAGCTTTAGGTTTTATCTCTCTAATCATATCAATTTCCCACATTGCGAATGGCCAAGGAGCAGTCAGGACGTTTAGAGGAACTGGAGACACATGTACCTTATCAGCATAGATCTGGCACTTGTGACAGGTTCGTGAATGCTGATGACAATCTGCTTCCATGGTGGACCAATAATATCCTTCCTATAGGATCTTTTTAGCCATCGTGTGTCCACTATAATGGGTTCCAAAGGTGCCTTCATGTAAATCAACCATAATCTTGTCAGCCTCACTCTTGTCCATGCATCGAAGCAAAGTAGAGTCGTGGTTGCGCTTATAGAGAACTCTGTTGCTGAGGAAGAATTTAGCAGAAAACCTTCTCAGGAATTTCTTGTCATTGACTGAAGCTCCTTCCGGATACTCTTGGGCTTCGAGATATCTATTAATTTCATGGAACCGAAGTTTGGCCACTACTTCTTCGGTGTCAACCTCATGACAATAAGCTGGTCCGTCCATCCTCTCTATGGTGATCTGAGGAGCCTCATTATCCAACCTGACTTTTAACATGGATGACATAGTTTCTAGCGCGTCCGCTATTTGATTTTCCTCTCGTGGAAAATGCTCAAAGGTAATGTCCTTAAAATGTGGGATTAATGCCAATACATGTTCTTTATAGGGGATGAGATTAGTATGCTTCGTGTCCCATTCTTCTTTGATTTGGATGATGACTAAAGCTGAATCTCCAAATACACTTAAGGACTTGATTCCCAAATCTATGGTAGCCTTGAGACCCATAATACACGCTTCATATTCTGCCATATTATTGGTACAGTTGAAACACAGTCTAGCGGTGAAGGGAGTATGGTAGCCTTTAGGGGATATGATCACAGCGCCTATGCCGTTGCCGAGTGCGTTAGAAGCTCCATCAAAAACCAAGGTCCATCAGGATCCTTGTTCAGGTCCGTCATATGGTCTGAGTTCTTCACAATTATTTACCAACATGATGTCTTTGTCCGGGAATTCAAAATTCATGGATTGATAGTCATCCACAGCCTGGTGAGCCAGGTGATCAGCTAGTACACTTCCCTTTATTGCTTTCTGGGTAGTGTATTGAATGTTGTATTCAGTCAGGACCATCTGCCACCTTGCTATTCTTCCAGAGAGGGCGGGCTTCTCGAATATATATTTAATTGGATCCATCTTGGATATCAATAATGTTGTGTGAGTCAACATATATTGTCTTAGCCGGCGAGTAGCCCATATCAGAGCGCGGCAAGTTTTCTCGAGTAGTGACTATCTGGTTTCACAGTCGTTTAACTTTGTGCTCAGGTAGTATATTGCATGCTCTTTTCGGCCAGACTCGTCATGCTGCCCCAGCACACACCCTATTGAATTTTCCAAGACTGTTAGATACATGATCATAGGTCTTCCCTCAACGGGCAGCATCAAAATGGGAGACTCTTGAAGGTACTCTTTGATACTATAGAAGGAAGCCTGGAAGTCGTCGTTCCATTCCACCACCTGATCTTTCTTCAGCAATTTGAAGATTGGTTCACAAGTAGCGGTTAGATGGGAAATGAACCTGACGATGTAGTTTAGTCATCCTAAGAATCCCATGACTTCCTTCTCAGTGTGAGGAACAGGCATTTCTTATATTGCTTTTACCATTGCAGGGTCCACTTCAATACCTTTACCGCTGACAACGAAGCCTAAGAGTTTACCTGACCTCACTCCAAAAGTGCATTTATTCGGATTCAGCCTTAGTTTGTATCTCTTCAGTCTTTCAAATAGTTTCTGAAGATAGTCCAGGTGTTCATCTTCAGTTTGATATCTGGATATCATGTCATCCACATAGGCCTCTATCTCATGATGGATCATGTCGTGAAAAAAAGCTACCATGGCACGCTGATAGGTTGCCCCGGTGTTCTTCAACCCAAATGGCATAACTTTGTAGCAGAATGTGCCCCACTGTGTGACAAAGGTCATTTTCTCCATGTCCTCAGGTGCCATTTTGATCTGGTTGTATCCGTAGAAACCGTCCATGAAGGAAAATACTTTATGTTGTGCAGTGTTGTCAACCAGAATATCGATGTGGGGAAGCGGGAAGTCATCTTTGGGGCTTGCCCTATTCAAGTCTTTGTAATCCACACACATATGTACCTTACCGTCCTTTTTAGGCATTGGAACAACATTGGCGATCCATTGTGGATAGGAGGTGACGGCTAAGAATCCGGTGTTGAACTACTTTATGACTTCAGTCTTGATTTTCTCTGACATTTTTGGCCGTATGCGATGGACCTTCTGTTTTACCATAGGGCAGTCTTCTTTTGTCGGTAGACGATGGACCATGATATCAGTGTCAAGTCCTGGCATGTCTTCGTATGACCAGGCAAAGACCTCAACATAGTCATGTAGTAACTGAGTTAAGCGCTTCTTGACACTAGGCTTCAGATTGGCACCAACCTTGACTTCTTTCTTGTCCTCCTCAGTTCCTAAGTTAAATGTTTCCACTGGATCTTCGTGGGGTTGTATGGTCCTTTCTTCCTGTTGTAGTAACCTGGCTAGTTCCCCTGGTACCTCAAAATCTTCCTCACCTTCGTCTTCGGCTTGGTAGATCGGATTTTCAAAGTTATGATAGGCCATAGCATAATCGTTACCCATGGGATCCTGAGTGGATGTGAATCTGCATTTTGAAATGTGAGTGTGTGTTTAAGAGCATAGCTATCTTTGATAAAATAAAAGGTAGAAAAAGAAAAACAAAGAGCATAAAATTTTCACGCAAAAACGTCCATGATTTATTGATGACATGTGAAGATGAAGTAATAACCCTCACAAATGGACCATTGTGGTTCAGGTAAGACACAAGGTTTTAAAGTGTAAATTGTTTAAATATTACAAGTCCGAAAAAATTAAAAGACAATTACTCTTGAATAAAATGAATAGGGACAAATTCTTTGGCCTCCCAGTTGTTGAGTCCTCCACTGATGGTTGGAAAAATCCAGTTGTCCATGTCACAACTGCTATCACTGTCTTCCAATGCATTGACTCCTTGATTGCTGATGTGTAAAGGTGGTCCACCAGTGCGAGAACGTCGAACAGCTTGCTGAGCCTCCGAAGTAAAGCCCAAACCAAATTTCTTGGATTTGTGGGGAATATCCAGAAGTTTACCCCAAATGGTGCATCCACCTTCCTCAACTACTGCTCTAGCATCCTTCAGAGAGGCCATTTTCAAAGGAGGTCTGGTAAACTTTAGAGTCTTGGTAGTAGTCTTGGTTGTCGCAACTATTTGTGGGACTTCCTCAAAATTCTGACATGGGGTCTCAATGAACTCACCATCCATTTCCATGTACCTGAAAGAATTCAGGTGGCTAACCATGTATTCCTCCTCCCTATGGACAATGATGATATTTCCCTTGATCGGTACTTAAACATCTGATGTAGGGTGGAAGTGACGGCACCAGCGCCATGGATCCAAGGTCGGCCCAATAGACAGAAATAGGAAGGGCGAATATCCATCACATAGAAAGTTGAATCAAAAGTCTTAGTTCCAACTTTTATAGGGATGTCAACTTCTCCATGCACTATCCTCTTAAAACCATCAAAGGCCCTCACCACAATGTTTCTAGGTTTTAAAGTGAGTCCCTCACAATGTAGCCGGTCAAGAGCATTTTCGGGCAAGACATTCAGTGATGAGCCTGTATCCACCAGGACGTGAGCTAATGTAGTGCCCCTACACTCAATAGAAACATGCAAGGCATCATTGTGTTTCCTTCCTTTGGGAGTTAAATTAGCATCGGAAAAGCCCAATTTGTTATCAGCAGTTAGATTGGCCACACAATTCTCAAATTGATCAATGGAGGTCTCTTAGGGCACGTGGGGGTCTTAAGAAACTTTAGCAAGGCTTTGGCATGGGCCTCAGAACATAAAAGTAAGGCCAACATTGATATTTTTGAGGGGGTCTGCCACAACTGTTCCACGATGTTGTAGTCACTTTTCTTGATTATTCTTAGTATCTCTTCTATCTCCTTTCTTAAAGCTTCAGGAATAACTTCTAGATTCGCCTTCATCTGGACAGGCTCAAACAATACCTCTTTGCCCCTTGTCTCGGTAGCAGGGATAATAGTAGGACTATCAACGAGAGTATCACTAGGAATGCTGGTAGGAGCGGTAGCGGGAATAATCACAGGAGTAGTAATGGTCTTTGGAGAGATCTCGGGTGAGAAGACTCTTCCACTTCTTGTTATCTTATTGGTCCCAACGATATTGTCGATGTCAGATTAGTGTCTTTCGCAACTTTGTCTTTGATAGCCAATAGATCTTGCTTAACGCCATAGTAATAGATGTCAGCCCCATATTTCCAGGGAATAACTTTATTCGAAGAATATGGTATTGGCCCTGGCATGATGATGATTAGGGGAGAAGACTTTGGAACAGATGTAATCCTGACGGGTCTTTTGGTGGAGACCCTGGGAGGATTGTCGGAAATGGTGATTATTGAGACATCTTCACAAGAATTTCTGGTAAGAGGAACTTTTTCAAACAGGATTTCTTTGTTAGCCATCAGGCGTTGGATGCCCGTCTTTAGTAACAAACAGCCATTTGGTAGAGACATGAATAAGTGACATCTTTCATCACAGTCCGGGAATAGACCGGCTTGCAATAGATTTTGTTTAATAGTTAAAAGAGGAGTAGTTAAGTCATTCACGGAGGAAACAAAACAATCATCATTAACAGCATTGACACCTTGACCGTGTTTGGGCATTGGTGCCGTTATCACATTAGGTGTTTCTGGGGGATCAAACTCAATTTATTTTGCCTCGATAAGGTCTTGTACCTTGTTTTTCAAGGCCCAATAATCGTTCGTATCATGCCCCGGGCTTTCAGTATGATAGGCGCATCGGGCATTCGGGTTGTAGCGAGGAGAGGCAGTATTGAGGTTCTTGAGAGCTTCCTTTAGGGTTACCAGATTGGACTTCAAAAGATATGGAAAAACTTGGGACATGGTCATGTTGATTCAGGTGAATCGTCTCATGGACACTTTTGGCCTGCGCTGATAAATTCGCTGTTGATTTGGTACAGGATTAGAAATCATAACAGCCCCTACCTTCGGGCAACGTTCAGTTTTGTTTTGATTCCTATGGTCATTTGAAACACTGACCTCCTTCTTTCTGGTAAAGGGTTTCTTCATCATGCTCGAGGATACATCTCTTTGAATTTTCCCACTTTTTATACTGGCTTCTACCCGTTCACCAGTCATGATTAGTTCAGTAAATCCATCTGAGGAGCTTTCGATCAGGTGGTTGAAGAATGGACCAGATAGCATGCCTAAGAACATATCCACCAATTCTCTGTCAGATAGAGAGGGTTGGACTCTTCTGGCGATATCCCGCCATTTTTTAGCATAAGTTTTGAAACCTTCACCAGCACCCATAGACATGCCTTACAATTGTGTTCTAGTTGGAGCTAAGTCAGCATTATACTGGTATTGCTTGTAAAAAGCAGCAGTCAAATCTTCCCAATTACGAATATTGGTCCCTTACAACTGATAGAACCAATCCAACTGCGTCCCTGACAAGCTTTCTTGGAATAAATGCACCCATAGGTTCCTATCAGTAGTATGGGGTTGAATACTCCTGACGTATAACCTCAAATGCAGCTTTGGGCAAGAGACTCTGTCATATTTAGAAAAGGTGGGGACATTGAATTTCTGTGGGATGACAACCCCTGAGACAAGTCCTAGCTCTTCAAAATCCAATCCTGGTACCCTCTGGATCTCCATAGCATTGAGGTGATCCTCTAGCTGCTTGTATTTATTGTCATCTGGGGGATACTGTTCTTCAGAGTAGTCCACTTCTTCCTCTTTTTCAGATTTCGGGTGGTCATTTCCTTCCTTGTTTTTACCTTCTTGATTATCTCCTTCACCTGACAAGGTTGCGAAATCTAGAGTTTGTCTGGCTGGTCCTTTGAACCTTCTTCCCAGATTCAAAACACCGACCGGTTTCTTCGCTTTCTTCTTCTTCTCTTTGATCAACAAAGTTTTCAAATCCTCTTGTCCTTTTTCCAGAGCCAAGAAAATTTGTTGGAATTGAGCGTTATGCACTTGGAGATCTTTTACTGTCTGTTGAATATCCATCTCACTGAAATAAATAATAGAAATATAAGGAGACTTGTTGTAAGAAACCTATTTGTGTCATGATGAATGAAAATGCACATGCAAATGATTTCAAGGAATATAGAGATTTAAGTTTGCTTTAGATAAAAAGGAACACGCGTTGCATTAATAAATCCAAGTTCGAGTACATCATGCCTCTTTGGGCTTACAATGAAAGAAATAAAATACAAAAATTCTTAAGACAAAAAGGTTGAACGCATCCTCTTTGGCGCGATGTAGGCGTTCAGATTCCGCTCTTCATGAAGCTGCTTGGTGAGTTCCAAAACTTTCTTCTCACTGGCGTAGAATTGGGCTTAAAAATTATCTCGTTCTTCCTTTAGCTGAATCCAATCCTTTTGTAAGTCTTCAGGATAGGTAGGTGTTGTACCCCAAAATTTTCCCTCCCATATTCTCCAAGATATGTTAAGAATCATCTTCAAATGGTTCAAGACCACTCAAGGGTTGCACAGTCCAAATGCCTCATAAGCCAGTCAAAATTAGGGTTTTGGTTCCTTCAAAGAATTTGAGGTTTTCAAGGGCTCAATCAAGTCTCATAGGCCCATATACATCCTCAAGCACCTACATGCCAAGTTTCAAGACTCATAGTGCCAATTTGCACAGTCAAATGCCCTATTTGATCCACAGTCAACTGCAGGGGCAAAATGGTCATTTGGCAGTCAAAAGTCAGAATTTTTGGTCAACATCTTATTTTGAGTCCACAATCATCATTTTATCAAGTCTTGATCATGATTCCACAAGCATGGCTCAAAAATCATCAAGATGCAAAAGTTGCTATTTTTGGACAGTAGAAAAGTCAACTGTATTTTGACCAAGGCATAACTTTTTCATGGTTCATCAGAAAAATCCCATCCAATGCTCATTTTGAAGGGGATGACATTTCCTACAACTCATCTTCACATTCCAAGTCCAAGAAATGCTCTCAGAAAAAGTTATCAAGTTCTACATTATAGGTCAATTTCAAAAGTCAACAAAAATGCACTTTAAGTCAAAGACCATAACTTGAGATTGGTAAATCCAAATGACATGGGACCAAGGGAATTGGTTAGAGGACTTCAAGACCTTTCCAAAATGTCATAGAACATGTTCATATGATCAAAATTGAGCAAGATATGCATTGGAGAAGTTGGGAAATTTTTGTGAATTTGCAAAAGTCAACTTTGCCCAAAACACCTTGTTTTTGCTAATGGGCCTCAAATTGCTTCTTGAAACTTCGTCCAAAGCTTATGCACGACCCATTGAGATTATTTGAATTTATTTTCTTATTTTTATTAATTAATTGGATTTTTAATTGATTTTTAATTAATTTAATTAATTTAAAATGTAGGAAATTCAAAGATATGATTTTTTCAATCTTTTGTGAAGCAAATAAGCTCAAGACAAGCTGGCAAATTCGTGTATCAATCAGGGACATCAAAATCTCCATGTTTGGCAAGTTTTCTCAATCAAAAAGATTGAAAAATATTTGATTTTCAATCAAATATTGAAACATCAATGCAAGGGATTTCTTGTGCAAGATTTAACCTAAATCCATTCTACTATATATGCACAACTCAACCCTAATGCCATACACGTGAGAATTGCTGCAGAAAGGCCATCACCATATTGAAAAAAATCAAAGAAAACTCAAAACTGTTTTTTGTGTTCTAGGGCAAATTAAGGACTTTTGTGGATCCAAATACATTGCTGGGAGTTTCCAGGACGATTTGCAATCAGTTTCCAGCTTCATAGCCCCAAGAATCGTTAGTTTCAGAACCACGGTTTGCATATTTCTTTCATAATCGTAATTCATTATTCAGGCATAATTAACATGTTCTAATCATTGTTTTGCATTGCTTGAACCTTTACAAAGCTAATGGCTTTGGTTAATTGCATTATAGTGTACAGAATCGCAAATTGCCATTGAAGGATTTTAGGGTTCTTGAGTTCTTGAATTAGGGCTTTGTTGTACTGGAAAAATCAGACCTTGAGAGACCCATGGTTGAATTCGTGAAGACAAGACGAATTGAACCCAACCCTCGCGCCATATTTATATAGCCTAGGATTCTATTCGCTATTATTGGTCGTTCTTCTTTGTGGGGGTTAAAAATCCCCGCTATATGTTTGTTTTATACAGGTTTCAGGGAAGACGATGATGATGTGGTGAAGCATCATTGGGCAGTTCAAATAAAACGCGCGTGATTTTGTGTTTCCAGCATAATAGTTATTTGTTATATATTATATTTGTCTTTCATCATACTAACAAACGCAGGCGAGTGGAGTAGTGGCTAGTGAGGTGGCTGGCAACCATTGGGACCTGGGTTCGATTCCCAGGTCCACCCAATATTTGTTTCATATTTTTCTTAACATGGTTATATGCAGGCTTCTAAAGAAATTCCACCATACGCCTCATCCAGATGCACGCCATGTGGCCACAATCATAAATCCAGTTGCCAAAGGATGATGAATACCATGCTCTCTGGTCAATGAACACGCAGCCAATCAGGAAAAGTCAATGGACTGAATTCTTAATGGGCCTGGAAATCCCAATAACACCTCCATCTGGGCCCAACACCCCCCTGGTTTTATTACTTCTTATTATTTTTATTTTCTTTCTTTTCTTTTAATAATTACTATTATTATTATTTAACTAACAAATAATTATTTTTATAATTAATTCATAAAACAATATTTATATTATTATTATTATTTATTAATTTCAATTATTATTTTGTAAATAAATGTAAATTAATTAATTTAGCCTTTTAAAATTAGGTCAACCTTAACTTTTTCTCAATAAATAAAACAAATTTAGAATTAGGGTTTTTTTTCCTTTTGACAATTTTAATTCCTTTTATTTTATTTTCATTAAAACATAAAAAACACAAAAATACTTTTTTCTTTTAATTAATTAATTAATTAATTAGTAAATTAGGTTTAATATTTAATTAATTGCAAAAAGGACCAAATTTCTTTCTTTTCTCAAAAAGGGTCAAAACCCTAAGGACGTCCCGATTCAATTCTTTCGCGCGCATATTTATTTTTGATTCATTATTTTGATCATATTTATGTATCTGCTTTGAGGATGTAATAGATAATTAGGACTATTATCGCTTTATTTAATTTCCCGCAATTTATTTTCAAGGGTTATGTTTTTGGCGATGTAAATACCTGACGCCTTGTAATAGCGTAGATTCAACTTTCCGCAATTTATTTCCCGCAAATTATTAACTGTTAATTATGCATGACAAGACTTGTATGAAAAATAAAATCAACCCGTAGCTCACAATGATGCATGCAAAGATAATATAAACTGAATCCTGACACGTGCATATGCCACTCTTAGGGTACGCCTCACTTGGTTGCCTCGACGTGGTCATCAAGTATAGGGTGTTTTAGAGGTCTCCCTCCTGTCTAAAGATCCAGTTGCCTCGAAACGGTTGCCTCGGATAAAAAGGATCTAGGATATTAGGGTTACCACTAAGGCGTCCTACTATTGCTTTGGTGACCACACATGTCCCATATAATCGAATTGACCCGAATAACTCCAACGACGGTGCTTCCTACTTCTCAATAGTGGGATAGTACTGTCTAAAGGACTCTTACACAGCCTAATTCCTTAGAGTAGGTAGATTTCTCCTGGGTACTTGCTCTTTCAAAAACAAAAAAACAACTTTTCGCACTCACACTTTCAAAAAGTTTTCAAACAAATACTTCATACACTCTTGAGGACTGATATAAGAGTTACCTAGAAGTCTTTCAAACTAAACTTTTTCGAAACCCACAAACACAAGAAAAGCAAACATTTTTGAAAACATAGTGAGCAAGTACCTAAGAGCCCGTGGATAACCACGGATAGAAAGGGTGCTAACACCTTCCCTTTCTGTAATCTACCTCCCGAACCGAGAAACATCTCGAAAAGGAATTTTGTTGTGCTTTTGTCCTTTCCTTGTTGGAGAACATAAAAGACGGTGGTGACTCTTGCTTACCGCGGCATTTCACGAACCAGCTTTAAAACAGTCAGTTCTATTTCCACCGATCACAGAACTGGCGACTCTGCTGGGGACTTAATAAGTGAGGTGTACCTTAGGATTAGACCACTCTTGCTTTCAATTGCTTGCTTTGTTTGCTTTAATATTGTGGGTTTGTCTTGGAGTTTCATAGATCCTAACCCGGATCTGGGGAATACCCTTTATGTAGCATAAGCTGTGAGAGACTTGTCCGGCATAGACCGACACGGGTGAAGCAGTAGCTACGTTAGTGTGACACCTTGGTCTGTACCGATATCCCTTGTGTTAGAACGAGGAGAATATGGGTCTTCTGAGGAGTCATTAAGCACCAACCGACCTTAGAACCCTAAATTGAACCAACTTGGCCATAGAACAGTAGCAGTATGCTACACTCATTGAGGCTAAACTCTCGCGATGGTTCTGGCCGCAAGAAAAGATTGCGACGCTGGAGTTATGACCGATTGAGGGTAGTCAGTGATATTGAGATCCTCTAGAACTCGGTTACTATTTTCTAGGACAGGTCTTAGCCAACAAAGCTTCAAGAGGGTAGTACCTAGACTTCATGCTGGCCTAAACTCTAAGGGCTGTCTTGTGTGACTTGTGTGCCTTCAAACTTGAACTACTTGCACATTCTTGTTATCTGACAACATGAGTTCCTTGCAGGTTTTGTTTACAGACCTTAATCTAGGCTCATAACAGGGTTTACTTACATCACTCCATGCATAGCATAACATCATATCATCATATCATTGCATACATCTTGCATAAGGACTAGCCCATTTCAAGGATCTCAAGGGTCTGTGATGCAGGTCATGATGAACCAACTGTCTAGCAAGGGGCAAAGGGGATTTATTTTCCTCCAGCCAAGGTTGATAACTTGAGTCAGGGGCTATGACCCACTCGATATGGTAAGCTTTGACTCTTGAAGAAGGACTCTCAACAACATGAAGTTCCTTCAATCAAGCTACCGGATTCAAACTCTAACGATTTTCCTGTTTACCCCGCGAGATCCTTGAAAACATTGCATACATATCTCATACATATCATTGCATTACAGGTACCCTTTTTGCAGGTCACTTACCTTCTTTGCTGTTTATTTCAGCCATGGCTCTCCAACAAGATCTTCATACTCAAGAGACTCAGTTCGGGGAAATCCTCCTAAATCTATCCAAGGGGAAGGAAGAGCTGAGAACACTCCTCATGGGGACTTTGGTCAAGAAGAGTCCTGAAGACGATAAGGACGAACGGCTGAAACGCTTGCAAGCTGAGGTAGATACTATGAGAACCCAGATGCTGGGGCAAATGGCCCTTACCCAAGGCTTAGCTCGGGAACAAGAAGAGTTGAGAACTGTGATCAACCATCTTCAGCAAGATAGTATGAAGCAAGTAGTCAAGGCTGGGGACCAAACCGGTAATCAGCCTCCAAGAAGTCAAAGGTTTGGTTCAATGAATAGACCTCTCCAAGCTGCTACTACTTCACAGGTCCAACAACGACCTCGCCAAGAACAACAGGTTGATCAGAGCAAGCCAGACAAGCCTAGGAGGCAATTCACCAAGCTCAACGTGTCACCGTCTCAAGCTTTACAATGCCTGTTGAGATTGAATCTGGTAATGCTAAGGGACCCTCCTAAGAAACCCAACACTTCCTCTTCCAGGTATAACCCGAGTGTGAGATGTGCCTACCATTCTGACAGTCCTGGACACGACACCGACGATTGTTGGACTCTGAAGAACAAGATCCAGGACCTGATTGGTGAAGGAGCAGTGGAGTTCACCCAAGGTGGTCAGGTTGAGTTTTTCTACCATCCCTCCAAGGTTCACCATTTGAAGTGACAAGTCCTGAGACTAGAAGATTTTTTGTTCATTGGAATTTTCAAGTTGTATTTTTCTTTGCTTGCTCAAACAATCATTATCATGTCAAACTTTTTTATTCCATTAATGCATCGCATATGTCTGTTTTGAATTAATCCATTCGTATTCAATATATTCAAATTTCTTTCATTTTTGATGTTCAACTCTCGATTAATAATTCTAAGCCTCTTGAGGGAGGATGACGAAAATGATACCACGATCTTTACAGTATGCTTTTGAACAGACCCCGCTGATGAGGTACAGGCATTGTTTCAAATCCTAAACAGTGGAGTTATAAGGAAGATAATCCCTCGTCAACCCCTTTGAGCCAAAGAAGCTGGAGTTTTCTTTTCGAAAAAATTAAAACCCTTAATCATAACCTGGGGCAGGGTAGTTCTCTCAGTTGATCTAAGTGCACAACGAATGGCACCAAAGAAGTCCTTACAAAACAAAAGACGGTGTTGGTTCCGAATAATCATAAAGACAGGCAGTCATTACTTCTCAAAATAAAAGCCCAATAAGTCAAAACCTATGAAGGAGACTTATAAAACTGGGGCATCCCACTGACTGTAAATACAAACAGAAACAGTTCAGACAAAAGATAGGGATAACACAAATCAAAAGAAAGAGGTCCTACAGACTCTCAACAAAAAAGAATTGACTGCCTATTCAAAATAAATTGTCTGTATCCGAACCATCACTAGTATATCAGAGCAAAGATCCAAACAAGATCTAATGCACGATTAGCTGAGTTTAGGAATGAAGAACATCACGAAGAACGGGTGGGAACAAATAAAATTTGAGCCTTTATCCTTTGTTTCTTAAACCGTGAACCAGGCCACGTTATAACCCTTAAAAAGTCCTAGCTGAAGCATGGGTTAGTTCGAAAGCATACTGTTACAAAGGTATCCTGACTCCTTAAGGCTTGGTGTAAAATACTGAGTTGACATCACATTTTACAAAAATTAACTTGTTTTATTAAAAAACTGCATTTTCAAAAATTTCAAGACAGACATAAGCTTTGCATTCTTAAAATAACATTGTTTGCATATGACTATTTGTTCGAACAGCAGAGAAATTCGCACGATGAATATCCAGTGAACAAAAATCTTCTCGACAAAAAGGTCATATCAAGTGGAAGAAACACTTCCAACCAAGGGGCAGACGTGATCATTGTCCATCATCTGGGGCAGTTAAGTCAAGATTCAGAGAATCTCTCAAAATGCCAAACAGCCAGGGGCAGATCTCTGTCTGAATCACTTGGGGCATTGGACATGAATTCCAGCGACGAATCTTACACGATTAAACATCTTCTGGTAGTATGGCAACACAACACTACCAACAGTGGCATCTCCCTACATTCTGAGAGCGTGGACATAGTCAAATAAATACTGCGCATAATCAAAGACCTGCTAGGTTGACTGGCCTAGGCAAAAATAAGGGCTTCCCGGTGAACCAAAAGGGTTCGGGCAAAAATAAGGGATGAAAATGAAAAAATCTGTACACCCGGCAAGTCGAAAACCTGAAAAGGCGGCTTGGGCAAAAAGGGGTATCCCGATGGGCTGAAAACCCGAAAGGGCAGTCCAGGAAAAAATTAGGGATTAAAGCGTACGACTATGTTCCGTCATCTCGTCACTTGCCTACCAGAAGAAGATTTGTCAAATCGGCAGTCATCAAGCACCTCCACAGGTACCTTCTCCCGCAGAAACTGGGGCAATAAGAATTGTCCGAACTGTACAAGTTGCTCTGTCCTCCAGGTACCAAGGTAGATTCAGCTGAAGAACAAGACCAAGTCACCTCCACTCCCCGCAGAGTAAGACAGGTTTCAGCAATACTCTCCCCGAGCAGAGTTGGTCTCCCATCAGCCCTAAAAAGGCACAGTATCCCTAGCAAGTCAGCGATACTCTCCCCAAGCAGAGTTAGTCTACTGTCAGCCTTAAGGAAGTTGGATATCCCCAGAAGATCTCAATATTCCCCAGCAGAGTATACAAATATTCCTCTACAAGCATCCCCGGCAGTCTTAATATTCCTCAACGGAAATATAAGTTTGTTCCCCGGAGGAATACAGACACCCAGTGGAGCCATTTCCCCAGTACAGTCCAAAATTCCCGCCAGGAGAGTTGAATCAATCTCCCCAGTAGATTCTGGAAGCTTATCCCCAGTAGATTCTGGAAGCTTATCCCCAGTAGATTCTGGAAGCCTATCCCCAGTAGATTCTGGAAGCTTATCCCCAGTAGATTCTGGAAGCTTATCCCCGCAGAGTACAAATATCTCTCCCCGACCATGTTCAGAGGTTATTCCCCACCAGATCCTATAACTGGGTTATCCTCAGCAGATTACAACGGAAAGATCGTCCTCGGCGAAGTTCTTCCTATCCCCAGCAGAGTTCATCAAATTCCCCAACAAAGCTCATCAACGGTATCCCCAGCGGAGTTATCATCAAAATCTCAGCGAAGCATCTCTTCCCCAGAGTATTTCCCCGTAGAGTAATCTCTTCAACAAGTTTATTCCCCAACGGAGTCATCTTCTCCTACCGGTTTATTCTTGCAATCATCATCCCCAGCAGAAACGAAGAACTCTGCTCTTCAGCATCAGCCCAGGATTCAACAAGCTCCCGGCATTCGTCAAGGATTTATTTTCCTAGACGAAAATACATTCATAGACATTTCACATTTCATACATCCTGCTTACATACATGATAAAGTGCATACGACACTATCTCATTTATTTTTGAACATCATGACATCATGCATTTCATACATCATGACATTGCATACAACTGATGTTTTGCCTTTCAGGAAAAAGGTCAATCCAAAGATGATTACTATCAACTGTCGCAGTTCCAGATTCGATACATGTATCTAGCCAGGGCATATCTGTGAGCGATTGATTGTAGATTCGATACCTGTATCTAGCCAGGGCATATCTGCATGAAGAGTTTGAAGTTCCAGATTCGATACCTGTATCTAGCCAGGGCATATCTGTGAGTGATTGATTGTTGATTCGATACCTGTATCTAGCCAGGGCATATCTGCATGAAGAGTTTGAAGATCAACCCCTGTAACAGGCCAGGAAATTATCTTTCGTTCTCAGATTAGAGGTCTACGCATGTATCCAGCCAGGAAAGCTATCTCGATCAACCTTTTGAAGTTCCAGATTCGAACCTGTACCTAGCCAGGGCATATCTGTGGACGACTAATTCAGATTCGATACTTGTTTCTAGCCAGGGCATATCTGTAGACGACTAATTCCAAGATTCGATACTTGTATCTAGCCAGGGCATATCTGTAGACAACTAATTCCAGATTCGATACCTGTATCTAGCCAGGGCATATCTGTGAGCGATTGATTGTAGATTCGATACCTGTATCTAGCCAGGGCATATCTGCATGAAGAGTTTGAAGTTCCAGATTCGATACATGTATCTAGACAGGGCATATTTGTGAGCGATTGATTGTAGATTCGATACCTGTATCTAGCCAGGGTATATCTGCATGAAGAGTTTGAAGATCAACCCCTGTAACAGGCCAGGAAATTATCTTTCATTCTCAGATCAGAGGTCTACACCTGTATCCAGCCAGGAAAGTTATCTCGATCAACCTTTTGAAGTTCCACATTCGATACCTGTATCTAGCCAGGGCATATCTGTGGGCGACTAATTCCAGATTCGATACCTGTATCTAGCCAGGGCATATCTGTAGACGACTAATTGCGGATTCGATACCTGTATCTAGCCAGGGCATATCTGTGAGTGATTGATTGTAGATTCGATACTTGTATCTAGCTAGGGCATATCTGTATGAAGAGTTTGAAGATCAACCCCTGTAACAGGCCAGGAAATTATCTTTCATTCTCAGATCAGAGGTCTACACCTGTATCCAGCCAGGAAAGTTATCTCGATCAACCTTTTGAAGTTCTAGATTCGATACCTGTATCTAGCCAGGGCATATCTGTGGGCGACTAATTCCAGATTCGATACCTGTATCTAGCCAGGGCATATCTGTAGATGACTAATTCCGGATTCGATACCTGTATCTAGCCAGGGCATATCTGTGAGAGATTGATTGTAGATTCCATACCTGTATCTAGCCAGGGCATATTTGCATGAAGAGTTTGAAGATCAACCCCTGTAACAGGCCAGGAAACCATCTTTCTTTCTCAAAGTACGCAAGTTCTCGCTAACGAATCTCTTACGCGATCGACACCCCTGGATGGCATCTTTAAGCCCATCTCCACTCCTATCCACCATCTCTCCAAATGGCATCTGTAAGCCCATTCCTGACATCACATTGCTGATACTCTACTATGCGAGTGCAAATTTCTGGGCACTCTAGTGTTCAATCCTCTTCCACCTTCGGATCACGAAAGGCACGCAAGCCAATCTACATCCTCAGGTCTAAGAAGATTGAGCAGGGGCAACTGTTGTACCCCAAAATTTTCCCTCCCATATTCTCCAAGATATGTCAAGAATCATCTTCAAATAGTTCAAGACCACTCAAGGGTTGCACAGTCCAAATGCCTCCTAAGCCAGTCAAAATTAGGGTTTTGGTTCCTTCAAAGAATTTGAGGTTTTCAAGGGCTCAATCAAGTCTCATAGGCCCATATACATCCTCAAGCACCTACATGCCAAGTTTCAAGACTCACAATGCCAATTTGCACAGTCAAAGGCCCTATTTGATCCACAGTCAACTGTAGGGGCAAAATGGTCATTTGGCAGTCAAAAGTCAGAATTTTTGGTCAACATCTTATTTTGAGTCCACAATCATCATTTGATCAAGTCTTGATCATGATTCCACAAGCATGGCTCAAAAATCATCAAGATGCAAAAGTTGCTATTTTTGGACAGTAGAAAAGTCAACTGTATTTTGACCAAGGCATAACTTTTTCATGGTTCATCAGAAAAATCCCATCCAATGCTCATTTTGAAGGGGATGACATTTCCTACAACTCATCTTCACATTCCAAGTCCAAGAAATGCTCTCAGAAAAAGTTATCAAGTTCTACATTATAGGTCAATTTCAAAAGTCAACAAAAATGCACTTTAAGTCAAAGACCATAACTTGAGATTGGTAAATCCAAATGACATGGGACCAAGGGAATTGGTTAGAGGACTTCAAGACCTTTCCAAAATGTCCAAGAACATGTTCATATGATCAAAATTGAGCAAGATATGCATTGGAGAAGTTGGGAAATTTTTGTGAATTTGCAAAAGTCAACTTTGCCCAAAACACCTTGTTTTTGCTAATGGGCCTCAAATTTCTTCTTGAAACTTTTTCCAAAGCTTATGCACGACCCATTGAGATTATTTGAATTTATTTTCTTATTTTAATTAATTAATTGGATTTTTAATTGATTTTTAATTCATTTAATTAGTTTAAAATGTAGGAAATTCAAAGATATGATTTTTTCAATCTTTTGTTAAGCAAATAAGCTCAAGACAAGCTGGCAAATTCGTGTATCAATCAAGGACATCAAAATCTCCATGTTTTGCAAGTTTTCTCAATCAAAAAGATTGAAAAATATTTGATTTTCAATCAAATATTGAAACATCAATGCAAGGGATTTCTTGTGCAAGATTTAACCTAATCCATTCTACTATATATGCACAACTCAACCCTAATGCCATACACGTGAGAATTGCTGCAGAAAGGCCATCACCATATTGAAAAAAATCAAAGAAAACTCAAAACTGTTTTCTGTGTTCTAGGGAAAATTAAGGACTTTTGTGGATCCAAATACATTGCTGGGAGTTTCCAGGATGATTTGCAATCAGTTTCTAGCTTCATAGCCCCAAGAATCGTTAGTTTCAGAACCACGGTTTGCATATTTCTTTCATAATCGTAATTCATTATTCAGGCATAATTAACATGTTCTAATCATCATTTTGCATTGCTTGAACCTTTACAAAGCTAATGGCATTGGTTAATTGCATTATAGTGTACAGAATCGCAAATTGCCATTGAAGGATTTTAGGGTTCTTGAGTTCTTGAATTAGGGCTTTGCTGTATAGGAAAAATCAGACCTTGAGAGACCCATGGTTGAATTCGTGAAGACAAGAGGAATTGAACCCAACCCTCGCGCCATATTTATATAGCCTAGGATTCTATTCGCTATTATTGGTCGTTCTGCTTTGTGGGGGTTAAAAACCCCCGCTATCTGTTTGTTTTATACAGGTTTCAGGGAAGATGATGATGATGTGGTGAAGCGTCATTGGGCAGTTCAAATAAAACGCGCGTGATTTTGTGTTTCCAGCATAATAGTTATTTGTTATATATTATATTTGTCTTTCATCATACTAACAAACGCATGCAAGTGGAGTAGTGGCTAGTGAGGTGGCTGGCAACCATTGGGACCTGGGTTCGATTCCCAGGTCCACCCAATATTTGTTTCATATTTTTCTTAACATGGTTATATGCAGGCTTCTAAAGAAATTCCACCATACGCCTCATCCAGATGCACGCCATGTGGCCACAATCATAAATCCAGTGGCCAAAGGATGATGAATACCATGCTCTCTAGTCAATGAACACGCAGCCAATCAGGAAAAGTCTATGGACTGAATTCTTAATGGGCCTGGAAATCCCAATAACACCTCCATCTGGGCCCAACACCCCCCTGGTTTTATTACTTCTTATTATTTTTATTTTCTTTCTTTTCTTTTAATAATTACTATTATTATTATTTAACTAACAAATAATTATTTTTATAATTAATTCATAAAACAATATTTATATTATTATTATTATTTATTAATTTCAATTATTATTTTGTAAATAAATGTAAATTAATTAATTTAACCTTTTAAAATTAGGTCAACCTTAACTTTTTCTCAATAAATAAAACAAATTTAGAATTAGGGTTTTTTTTCCTTTTGACAATTTTAATTCCTTTTATTTTATTTTAATTAAAACATAAAAAACACAAAAATACTTTTTTATTTTAATTAATTAATTAATTAGTAAATTAGGTTTAATATTTAATTAATTGCAAAAAGGACCAAATTTCTTTCTTTTCTCAAAAAGGGTCAAAACCCTAAGGACGTCCCGATTCAATTCTTTCGCGCGCATATTTATTTTTTATTCATTATTTTGATCATATTTATGTATCTGCTTTGAGGATGTAATAGATAATTAGGACTATTATCGCTTTATTTAATTTCCCGCAATTTATTTTCAAGGGTTATGTTTTTGGCGATGTAAATACCCGACGCCTTGTAATAGCGTAGATTCAACTTTCCGCAATTTATTTCCCGCAAATTATTAACTGTTAATTATGCATGACAAGACTTGTATGAAAAATAAAATCAACCCGTAGCTCACAATGATGCATGCAAAGATAATATAAACTGAATCCTGACACGTGCACATGCCACTCTTAGGGTACCCCTCACTTGGTTGCCTCGATGTGGTCATCAAGTATAGGGTGTTTTAGAGGTCGCCCTTCTGTCTAAAGATCCAGTTGCCTCGGATAAAAAGGATCTAGGACATTAGGGTTACCGCTAAGGCGTCCTACTATTGCTTTGGTGACCACACATGTCCCATATAATCGAATTGACCCGAATAACTCCAACGATGGTGCTTCCTACTTCTCAATAGTGGGATAGTACTGTCTAAAGGACTCTTACACAGCCTAATTCCTTAGAGTAGGTAGATTTCTCCTGGGTACTTGCTCTTTCAAAAACAAAAAAAAATAACTTTTCGCACTCACACTTTCAAAAAGTTTTCAAACAAATACTTCATACACTCTTGAGGACTGATACAAGAGTTACCTAGAAGTCTTTCAAACTAAACTTTTTCAAAACCCACAAACACAAGAAAAGCAAACATTTTTGAAAACATAGTGAGCAAGTACCTAAGAGCCCGTGGATAACCACGGATAGAAAGGGTGCTAACACCTTCCCTTTCTATAATCTACCTCCCGAACCGAGAAACATCTCGAAAAGGAATTTTGTTGTGCTTTTGTCCTTTCCTTGTTGGAGAACATAAAAGACGGTGGCGACTCTTACTTACCGCGACATTTCTTGAACCAGCTTTAAAACAGTCAGTTCTATTTCCACCGATCACAGTAGGCATGTTGGGATGAAGGACAGTGTACGAGACATCTCCTTCAACAACAGGCTCCGTGATAACAGGGAGGATGGAGGGGTAAGGCATTGTGAGATTCTGAACACGAGCTCGTACCCACCTAAGGTAAGGTTCAAGGGGAATGGAATTTTTGTGCCCCAATGTCCTACTGCCCACCTTGTTTACCATCCTCCAAGCTCGTATAAACCTCTGATGGTAGCCTTGATCATCACTTTCGTAGTCAAACACCACACCTTGGATGAGCGCGTCATGTGGACCATCTCTTCGTGCATACCCAAACTGTCGCAAATCTAAGCAAGGGTTATAAGTGATACCTCCTCTAATGCCAAGTAGAGGGACATTAGGGAATTCCCCATAACGGTCGATGATAGTAATGTCCTCCAAGGATCGAGAACACCAGTGGATATCTGAATGTCTGAGTGACATAAGCCTATTTGACCACCTTAAACCTTTCTCGATCTTCAAAATGGATCAGGGGAGATGAGAAACAAACCATCTAGCCAATAGAGGAGTACAACACATGAGGGTTCATCTTCTCTTCATGGTGCGAGAGTGAAGAGAATGCAAGATATCTCCCAATAAAGTAGGCACTGGATTGTGAGATAAAAAGATTTTGACAGCATTCACATCTATAAGTTGGTCAGGATTTGGAAATAGTACCAACCCATAGATGAGAAGAGCCAAAATTTCTTCTAAAGCTCGTAAATCCATATTGTTCCAACAGTCTTGAGCTTTTTCCAATAAGAACTTGGCTAAGAACCCTTTGACACCACTCCTTGTTTCCCAATTAGCCGTGACATCAGATTGTTGCAAATGTAAAGCTCGGGCAACCTCTTCAGGGCTTGGATCCCTTTCAGTACCGTTTAATGGTAGTTGATCGAGAATAGGGATTCCCAAGAGTTGATAGAATTCTTCCATAGTCAGTACAAGCTGGTAATTGGGGAAGGTAAAGCAATGGTGTAAAGGGTCAAAGAACTGGAGAAGAACCTTCATCATATCTTCATCGAAGCTCGAGGTAACCAAGTTGAGAAGTCGTCCATGTCTTTTGGTGAACGGAGAATTCTCAGGGACCCTTGATGTTAACTCTTTGAGCTGAAAAGGTATTCGTACAAGGTTGACTTGGATTGTGTTCCTGCGAGTGGGAGTCATATCCTATAAAAACAGAACAAAGATGAATCTCAAAATCCTTGAAATGGTTAGTCTAAAATGCTATGGTATGATGTCATGATGTTATGTACAAGCATATGCACAAGTTAAATCAAACAATTCCTTAGGTTTATGCTTGCATGAGGTTTATAGGTAAGTACCATATTGAAGTTTAGTTCGTTCAACCTGTCCTAGAAAGTAAACGGGTTCTAGGGAATCTCAATATCACTGATCTTTCTTAATCAGGCGTTATTTCAGCACAAGCCTCTTTATTGGCGACCGAAATATCCCAAAAGTATGAGCTCAATGAGCGTAGTATCAAGTATCAACCAACTTCAGACTGCACCAAATCCGGCTACCTCACTACTTCCTAATGGCCAAGTTGTTCAAGTAAAGGTTCTAAAGTCAGTTAGTGCTTGATGACACTACACAACGGCCCCGTATTCTCCTTGACTACTCAAGGGCTACCGGTACCAACAAATGTGTCACACTAATGTAGCTATTTCTTAGACCATGTCGGTGTACCCCACATAGTTTCCACAACTTATTGCTACTTACCTAAAAAGGTGCCCCAGATCCGGGTAGAGGATCAAAACAAACCCAAACAAGGAACCATAATATAAATCAAACAATGAAAAGCGATTTAAAGGTGATCTAGCCCTAAGGTAACCCCACTTTTAATATATTCCCCAGCAGAGTCGCCAGTTTTATAATACGGTGGGAGAACTGTCTTGGGAAGTTTTACGTTTTATCGCAATTATTGCGGATAGCAAGAGTCGCCATCGAATTTTATTTTATCCAATAAGGAAAGGTTGAAAAGAACAGGAAAGACCTTTCGAGATTATTTCTTGAGTTCAGGGGGTAGGTTATGAAAAGGGAAGGTATTAGCACCCTTTTCATCCGTAGTTATCTACGGGCTCTTAGTTGCTTGCTAGATCACTTTCTTTTGTTTGAAAATATGCTTGTGGTGTGGGTTTTTGAAAGTATTTTTAAAACATCTTTGTAATGGTTCTCGTCTCTATAAGAACGCGTACAAAGTGTTTTATCTTTTGAAAATATTTCAAAGTATAAGTGTTGATGTATAAAATGTTTTTGTTGTGAGCAAGCGAGCAACCAAGAGCATCCTACCTACTTAAAAGGTCTTAAAAGTTCTTTTCCCCCTACTTTAGATGTTGTTATCTCACCATTGTTTTAGTAAGAAACCCCATCGTTGGATGTGAAGGGACGGGCGCAGAACGTTTTGTATAGTCATAGAAAGCAACCTATGGGACGCTTTAGCAATATCATTTAGGGACTAGATCGTTTACCGAAGGCAACATTGAGGGTCATCGAGGGACTACGATCTTTTATCGAGGGTCTTTGGTAAAACGCCCATATTCGAGGGACATGACTATTTTCCAAAATGCAACAAAGTGAGATTACCCTAGAGATGTTAGTGTGCAAGCGTGTTTGATTGCATGCATTTTGTCTTGCATTTAAAGGTTATCTATTTGTTGATTTTATCTTACCATACACCCTAATTACTAACAATATATGAAAACAAATAAAATGCGGAAAATAAATCTTAAGCTATTACATCATTTCAGGGATGGGGATATATATTTACAAATGGGGATGGAAAAAATTTAAATCCTAATTATCTATTACAACCATATTGAATTGTACAATACAAGATAAAGGAAAGGATTTGTTTTGAAAATGGTTTTTTGGTCTTAATAAATTAATAAAAAGAAATTATTTTTATGTCCTTTTTTACACTAAAAAAAATAGTATTAATGCAAAAAATAATAAAAATAAGAAAGAAAAGGAAAAATAACGAAAACAGGATCAACATGTTGCTGAAAACAAAAATGAGAAGGATCAGAAGTTCTGATGCTATGCACGTTGTAGTTCAGAAAGAAACGTTAGAGGAAACCAGAAATTCTGTATTGTTGTGCGCTGAAGTCCTGAAAGAAACAATAGAGGAAAACAGAAGTTTTGGGTTGCTACACGCTGAAGTTCTGAGTGTTTAAAAAGTGAGAAAGATCCTAGAAGTTTTGTATGTGTTACAACAGTAAGAAAGCCTAGAAGTTATGCGCACTATGCTACAACAGTGAGAAAAATCATCTAGAAGTTGTGTTGTGTCAAAACAGTGGGAAAGAAAACTCAGAAGTTATGTGTTACGCTTCCCTTCCTCCCTTACATTAGCCAGAGCATCTGCAACCTATTCAGTTCTCAGCAACAGCTAAACAGAAAGATAAAAGCACGACAATTTATAGAAGTTTTAATCCTAATTCTGAGCCTAGCTTTATTCAAAAAGTTATGATCCACAATTTTTCTACTTAGGAAATGATACGGAAAGTATCAACACTATGATATTTACATATTTAATGATGTTATGAATGAAAAGTTCAGCGTCAGAAGGACTTACCTTGAATCTAAAGCGTGTGTTTGGGACCCGAGCTGCTGCTTTCAGATGTTCTGGAGTTAGCAGGAAACAGAACAAAAATGTTATGTTCTGTGATTCAAAGGGAAGAACAAAGGTATTGTTTTGAGAATTCTGGGTTTAAGAATGTTTGAATGTTTTCTTTTCTCTCTTTTTGTATTCAATAATTCCCTCTTTCCAAAAACCAGCCCCTTAGACGTGTGGTGGAACAACTTATTTATAGATGAATTTGCTTTGATTTTGGGGGGAAAAACAAATGGGATTTGAACCTTTTTGGCATACTATTTCATTGCTTTTTAAACACAGCTTTCATGTGCTAATTTTGTGTAAATATGGGGTTTGAGAAAACACAGGCGTGGACTGGATCAGCGGCAATTTGGAGCATTGTGGAAGCTGGATGCAGGACTGTGTCATAGTAGTGCAGCAGACTGTTCAAAACGAGGTTTTTGGGGCTTGGTGATGTTCTGATCGGAGAGTGGAAAGACCAGAGTAAGATTCAAAAGCTGATGTTAAGATCAAAGAATAGAACATAGTCTCCATATGCTAAAGAGTCATGTCCTGAATCATTTTTTGCAAATTCTGACTGCACTTGTGTGAAGACTGGCCCAGAAGTTTGAAGTATCATATTCTCTTAACACTTAGAAAATTTTCTAAGTGTCTAGAAATTTGATTTTTCAAAGTAATTTATGACTCTTGATTTCTTGATGAACCAATTTCATGTCTTGATGAAATATGATTGTTGAAACTTGATTTTGATAAAAAAAAGTCAAAGTTTGACTTTTCAGTGTGCTTTTGACCATTTTGGCCTTGTGAATGACTTTCTTGAAAATTTGTAATATAGGACTTAAAACTTGAGAGAAGCAAACATGAGGGTCCAGCATGATCCTTTGAGAAATGAGAGGGAAATTTTTGGGGTATAACACACAGGTTCATCCTTGTACTGCTTATTCCCTAGGTCGTAGTAAACATAACGAAATCTGCATAATCCATTGCATCAGTCTCTATGCAGTAATTTGTTATCAAACTTTGTTTTATTCATCCCCTAGGTTGTTATGAATAGACAAAATATGCGTCATAAACTTACTATATTAGTCTTGAAGCATTAGTAAGTGAACTTTTCAAAACTTGTATTATTTTACCTCCTAGGTTATGGTAAGTATGCAAAAAATCTACGATCTCTTTTAGATATTGACGAGTTATCTGCGTCGTCATATCAAAGTCAAATCAAAACCTTGGTTCAAACGCTGGTAAGATGATACATCATCATCTAGGCCTACTTTTCATACCCATGGGGACATTGTACTGCGTATCCTTATAATCTTTCGGATAAATTTTGGGGTCTTCCATTATTTAATAAACTTCTGATCAAAGCGTGCGAGACTTGCTTATTCTCGCACTATTCAATCGAAAGACAATTAAATAGGGGCAACTGTCATACCCCAAATTTTCTCTACTGATTTCTAATCTTTTTTATCCCTTATTAATTTCCATTGTTATCGTTTTCTTTATAAATTGTTATCAAATTCATATGTATATGAGGTTTAAGGTTATAAAGGGGGTCTCGCCTTATTAAGAACTAATGGGGCTTTCTAAATCAGAAAAGGCAAGTGCAATTTTTTAAAGCCCAATAAGGTTTCACTTGTTTAAATGAAGAGTGTGTCTTAAAGCCCTCATTCTACATGGGCCTTTCTGATTTAGAAAGGTCAAAAATTTCTTAATAATGTAATCCCTTCAAGATTTACATTGGGCTAAAAATGGAACAAAACCTTACTCAAAACACAATGGGCTTAGAAAATTAGATACTAAGCCCTTAGCCTAAGACTCACCCTTCATTTAAACAAGTGAAACCTTATTGGGCTTTAAAATTTTACACGGGCCTTTTCTGATTTAGAAAGGCCCATTAGTTCTTAATAAGGTGAGACCCCCCTTTATAAACTTAAAAGTCATATACATATGAATTTGATAACAATTTATAAAGTAAATGATAACTCTGGAAATTAATAAGGGATAAAAAAAGATTAGAGATCAGTAGTGCAAATTTGGGGTATGACACATACCACAATAGAGCTTTTGACAAACCTTTCCACTTACCTTTTCATTCTCCAAAATACATGTAAGATGCGTTGGAGTCTTTTCTACAGTGAATTTTGTCATGTTGAATTTCTTCAGAAGTTATTTGGTGTACTTACTTTGATGTATGTAAGTAGCCTCTGGTTTTTGATCAATCTTGACTCCCAAAAAGAACTTCAGTTCTCCCGTCATTCTCATTTCAAACTCAGCCTGCATTAGCTTAGAGAATTCCTTGCAGAGAGATTGATTAGCAGAACCAAAAATAATATCATTGTTGTACCCAAAAATTTTCCCTCTCATTTTACTCAAAACATACTCATTGAAATCCTCAACTTGCTCAAGGATGCCCAAGAGCTGACCAGACAAACTCTCTCCTAAAGCAATGAACCTCCAACTAGGAATTCCATTTTCATCAAGATGGGTGAGCTCCAAAGGCCTCATATGCTCTCCATAGTCCTAATATGTTCTCAAGACCCTCCATGTCAAGTTTCAAGCCTTGTACAAGAAGTTTGCTCAGTCAACTGCTCAGATGCCTGAAAATCAACTATACTAGGTCAAAAGTCAAATGTGGCCCACATACATTCAAACTTCAAGATTTTTGGTCAACATTAACACTTTGAAGAGATATCCATAATTTTATCAAGGTTTGATCATGATTCCTCAAGGAATGCCCCAAATTCATCAAAACCCAAAAGTCTCTAAATTAGGGTTTCATAGGAAAAGTCAACCAGACTTTGACCAAGCATAACTTCTTCATACTTTATCAGAAATTTTCCATCCAAGGCTAATTTTGAATATGGTGCAATTTCCTACAATTCATCTTCATCCCACAAGTTCAAAATATGCACTCATCAACAGATATGAATTTCTACATTATAGGTCCTTTTGAAAAGCCAACAAAAACACCTTTTGGGTCAAAGCTTCTTACATGAACATGGAAGACCCAATTGAGATGAAACTAAAAGGGTTGTTTAGGGAACATCATAAGCTTTCTAAAAATTCCAAGAAAACCTCTCTAGGGTTAAAATTGAGGGAGATGTGTATTGTCAAAGTTGACCAATTTTTGGAAATGTGCATGAAGTCAACATTGATCAAAATGACTTTTTTTCTAAATGGGACCATGTTTTCTTGTTTGAAACTTGTTCCTAAGATGGCCCACGACCCCTGATCTTATCCACCTATTATCTTATTATTTTTATTATTTATTTTGGTTTTTTATTCATTTAAAGCAAAATAAATCAATTTAAATAGTAGAATAATCAAATAAAATCAAAGATTTGATTTTATGAGCATATTATGAGTCCATGGACAGCTAGCAAATCAAAAAATTTGTGCAAGATCCAATTGATTGGAAAAGATCTTAATTTGATCTATTTTGGAAACAAATCATACAAGACAAAGAATGAAATCAAATCTCTATAATTTGCAAAGATATGATTAGTTTTTATTGACCTAATCCATTCCAATATAAGGAAATAACATTCTCAAGGCAAAAAAAAGAGGGTTTTGGTCGTGAAAACAAGAGAACAAAACTCAATTTTTTGTCAAAAAAGTGCAGGTCGGTTTTGATTCCATAGGCCGTTTCAAGTAATTCCAAAGCCAACAATTTGTTCCTGGGCGTGTTCTGAAGCTATTCCAATCATCCTCAAGGCCAAAAACATCAAGAATCGTGACTTTACCGTACCACGGAATGACACGACGCCATTGTTAGGGTTTTAAGGTCCCAAATTGGGGATTCTCTGTAGAGGCAAAATTAGACCAAATTATGGATACCAATGAACTCAGGGTGTGACTCGCAACTGATCTATGCCTTTGGTTTTGATTTATCTTGCTTGTATTATTTTTTCGAATCTTGCAGGGATGTAGCTACGGATAAAAACTGTCACTATATCCTTTAGTGACGGTTTTGTCCGTAGGTAAAAGTTGATATCAAAAACAACAGTTATGGGGAAGAAGACAAGAGGTGGCAGCACACCATTGGCCCATTTGAAATTGGCACGTGTTTCTGGGCAAGGCACTTTATTTCCTTCATATTTTATCTATGTTATTATATGTACAACTAACCATCCCAGCACAGATGGCAAAGGCGCAGGCGGTGAAGCAAAGGGTTCTGGGTTCGATCCCAGAATTTCACGTTTTCATATTTTCCAATTTCTTTGTCCCAAATCCAGTGAGCCTCGCCTTCAAAAAATCCATCATGCATTCTCAAATCCATGCCATCAGATCATGTCCTGTCCAGATCTAACGCCTCAAGCATGCAGGCGCGTGGTGGGCCTCCTGAAGCCCAGCTGCACTGAATCCCCACGTGGGCAAATGGGCCAATAATTCTGGGCTTAACAATTCCATTCCACACCCCCAAGTTGCTAACAACAATACAAGCCCAATTTCTTTTCTTTTTTTATTTTATTTCCTTTATTTTAATCATTTGATTAATTATTTCCTTTTACAAAAATAACACAAAAATCAGTTTTTTTATTAAATCAAAAATCACAAAAACATCAAAAATTATTTTTTCATAAAATATTTTATTTCTTTAATTAATTAGTTTAATCAAAATTAGGGCAATTAAATTCTTTTTTATAATTAAAATCACTTAGAATTAGGATTAATTTGTATATAATCTGGTTTTTTTCTCAAAAAACTAACCTAAACATTTTTTTTAAATTAGGTCTTTTAGGTTTTTCTAATTATTCTCACATTTAATTCGCCGCGCGCATTTTTTAGTTTCCTTTTTATTATTATTGAATTGCTCCAAGTTTGTAATAGTAATTAGCGTTTAAATTCTGCATCTTTATTTTCAGTCCAAAATAATTATATATCTGCAAAAGCCTTGTAATAGCTAGGACTTTTAACTTTCCCGTATTTTATTTCCGCAAACTATGAACTGCCTAGATATTAATAGGATTGTATGGAAAGACAAACTGAAAATTAGTACGGTAGAAAACCCTAAATGTGCAAAGATAAATTAACTGAAAATTACACTCGCACATGCTCACTCCTAGGGTTTACTCCACTCTGGTTGCCTTCGGTAAACGGTCATGAAGTATAGGGTTTGTTAGTGGTTGTCCTCTAGCCCCGAAAGATCTAAAATGACTCATTCGGATGTTTCCTCGGAAAAAGATCTTTAAGGCTTTAGGATGATTACTAATATTTCCTAGCATTGCTTTTGTGATCATACATGTCCCTTCGAATGTCCCTGAAAAACTCCAACGACGATGCTACCTATTTCTCAATAATGGGGTAGCATTGTCTAAAAGGAAAACGAACAGACTTTTTTTCGAGTAGGTAGATTAGTTCCTAGATACTTTCTCAAACAAACAAAAACTTTTTCACACCAACACTTTGCCAAACAAAGTTTTCAAAAACAACTTCGTAACACTCTTGAAGACAGAAACAAAGGTTAAAACGAAGTAAAACAAAAAATTTCAAAGCAAGCACACACAAGCAATTTCAAAATGAGCAAGTACCTAAGAGCCCGTGGAAAACCACAGATAAAAAGGGTGCTAATACCTTCCCTTTCTATAATCTACCCCCCGTACTCAAAAACATCTCAAAAAAGGTTTTTTCTGTTCTTTTTCCTTTTCTTTTGTTGGATGAAATAAAAGTCGGTGGCGACTCTTGCTTACCGCGACATTTTGCGAACAACAAATGCAAACCAGTATTAACAGCTGGTTTTGCCACCGTTTCGCCAGAACTGGTGACTCTGCTGGGGAATAAAATATAAAGTGGGGTACACCTTAGGATCTAGGTCATATTTTATTGCTTTCTCTTGATTGTCTTGCTTGCTTTATATTTATGGGAACTGTTTGGGTTATTTGATCCTACACCCGGATTGGGAAACACCTTTTAGGTAAGTAGCAATAAACTGTGAGGGAGTTGTGCTAGGGTATACCGACACAGTTGAAGCAGTAGCTACGTTGATGTGGCACTTTGGTTGGTACCTGTAACCCTTGAGTCAATCAGGGAGATGTACGGGGCCGCCACTTGGTGTCATAAAGCATCAACTGACCTTAGAACCTTTAATTGCACAACTTGGCCAGTAGGACGTAGCGAGATGGCCGGCTTGGTGTATGCCCAAGGTCGACAGATACTCGATGCTATACTCATTGAGGTTTGACTTCTGAGTTTTGTTTGATTACGAGTCAATCGTTGATTGAACAAGTCTTGGGGGAAAGATTAGTGATATTGAGATCCCTTTAGAACCCGGTTACATATTTATAGGACATGTTGAACCAATCCAGCTTCAAGAGGGTATGACCTTAAAACTCAAGCAGGCCTTAAACCTAAGGACTTGGTGTGATTTGTCTGTGTTTGTTATACCTGTGATTTATCATGACATCATAACATCATGCTTTAACATTTCCTTAACCATTTCAAGGATCTCGAAGGCCTGTGATGCAGGTTATGATAAATCAGACGTCTAGCAAGGGGCAAACGGATTTATTTTCCTCTAGCCAATGTCGTCAAAAGATCAAAACTCAACAACTTGAGTTAGGGGCTATGACCCACTTGATATGGTGAGCTTGACTCTTGTAGAAGGAATTTCAACGATACAAAGTTTTTCAATCAAAGCTGCAAAATTCAAATTCTGACATTTTCTTGTTTACCCCGCGAGATCCTTGAAAACATTGCATATATATATAATACATATCATTGCATAAGCAGGTTTCAAAGCAGGTATCTCATGTTCTCACTGTTTGTTTCAGCAATGGCTCTCCAACAAGACAACAGTGACCTCCAAGCTCAAGATGCCCAGTTCAAGGAATTTCTCCTGAATCTATCCCAGGGGCAAGAAGACCTAAAAACACTCTTCGCCGGGAATCTGACCAAGGAACGTCCTGACAACAATAAGGATGAACAATTGGAACAACTGCAAGCTGAGTTAGAAGCAATGAGAATCCAGATGATGAGGCATATGACTCTTATACAAAACTTATCTCGAGGACAAGAAGGTCTAAGAGCCTTCCTCAACAAGCTTCACCAAGATGGATGCAGATCCATGAAATAAATAGTTAAAATTATAGATCAAGGAATTAATCAGCCCCCAGTGAGAGAAGAGGTTGGTTTGGTCAGGAACAGACCTTTCCATATTTCTACTACATCACAAGCCCAACCATAACCTCGCCAACAACAACGGGGCAATCAGCATAAGAAGAATACATTTGAAAGACGCTTCATCGAAATTAACATGTCATTGGCTCAAGCATTGCAACGCCTATTGAAGGCCAAGTTAGTTATGTTAAAGGACCCTTCTCAGAATCCCAACATAGCCTCCCCAAGGTACAATCCAAATGCAAGATGTGCATACCACTCCAACAGTCCTGGACATGACACCAACAGCTGTTGGGCATTGAGAAATAAAATTCAAGACTTGATTAATAAAGGAGCGCTAGAATTTGCACAAGACGATCAGGCTGAGTTCTTCTGCCATCCCTCCAAGGCATACCATCTGAAGTGACAAGTTCTCACAAGAAGACTTTTCGTTCATTAGAATTTTCAATGTGTAATTTTCTTTTGATTTTTTTGAACATTTATTTATATCAAACCTCGTTATTTCATCAATGTATTGCACATGTTTGTCTTGAATCAATTCATTCGTATTCACTATCTCAAAAATGCGTCCTTATTTCCTTTTGTGATATTCAACTCTCGATTAAAAAACTCAAAGCCTTAGAGGGAGGATGACGAAAATGATACCACAATCTCTATAATATGCTTTTGAACAGACCATGCTGATGATGTACAGGCGTTGTTTCAAATCCTAAACAGTGGAGTTATAAGGAAGATAATCCCTAGACAACCCCTTCGAGCCAAAGAAGTGGAGTTTTTATTTTGTCACAAATTAAAACCCTTAATCATAACCTAGGGCAGGGTAGTTTTCTCAGTTAATTCAGAGGCGCATTCAGTCACAATTTGCCGCTTCGTACACAATGAATGGCATCGAAGACGTCCTTCCAAAACAAAAGACGGTGATGATTCCGTATAATCGTCAATACAGGAAGTCATTATCTCTCAAAATAAAAGCCCATTAAGTCAAAACCTATATAGGAGACTTAAGAGAAAAATTGGGGCATCCCGCTGACTGTAATCACAAAAGAAACAGTTCAGGAAAAAGAAGGGATAACGAAAACCAAAAAAAAGAGGTTACTATAAATCCTCAACAAAAAGAAGATTACAAAAATGACTGCCTTTTCAAAACAAATGTTCAATTTCAGAATCATCACCAAGTATCAGAGCAAAGATTCTAGACTCAATCGTGATCTAAACGCGCAATTAACTGAGCATATGACTGAAGAACATCACGAAGAGCGGGTTGGGTACAAATAAGATTTGAGCCTTTATCCTTTGTTTCTTGAACCGTGAACCATGCCACATTATACCCCTTAAAAGTCCTAGCTGAAGCACGGGTTAGTTTGAGAGCATACTGTTACAAAGGTATCCTGACTCCTGTAGGCTTTGTTACGAATCCTGAGTTGATATCACATTCTTGCAAATTTCGTTTTACTACACAAAACACATTTTCAAAAAAATAATTCAAGACAGACATGAGTTTTGCATTCTGTAAATGACATTGTTTGCATATGACTAATTGTTTGACAGCAGAGAAATCCGCACAATGGATATTCAATGAACAGACATCCTCTCAATGGACAGAATCACCTCTGTGGGAAAGACACTTCCAATAACAGGTCTTCCATAAGCAAGGGGCATGACATGATGTCTAAACACACATGGGCAGTCTCTCCAAAAGTGCCAAATAATCAGGGGAAGATCTCCATCTGAATCGCTTGGGGAATTATGCACGCATTCCAGCAACGAATCATGTGCCATCAAGAAAACATTTTTGACAGTACTACAACACAACATTATGGACAGTGACAACTCTCTACATCCTGAAAGCATGGACATAGTCGAAAAATACTACGCATGAAAAAAGAGACCCGCTAGGTTGACACACCTAGGAAAAAATAAGGGAATCCCGGTGAACCAAAAGGGCTCGGGAAAAAGTTAGGGATATACATAAAAAAAAAAGTACACTCGACAAGTCGAAAACCTGAAAAGGCGGCTTGGGCAAAAAGGTATCTCAGTGGAGTGAAAACCCGAAAGGGAGGTCCAGGCAAAAGTTAGGGATTTAAAACGTACGATTATGTCTCGTCACCTGTCTATCAGTGGAAGACTTATACCTTGATCAGCATTCATCAAGAGCACCAGAATCGAGAAACGGTTCAGATACGAACCGAATACGGGTGTCATTCTGCTACTTATTCAAGATTTTCATACATCGAGAAACGGTTCAGATACGATCTGAATACGGGTGTCATTCTGCTACTTATTTAAGATTTTCATACATCGAGAAACGGTTCAAATACGATCCGAATACGGGTGTCATTATGCTACTTATTCAAGATTTTCATACATCGAGAAACAGTTCAAATACGATCCGAATACTAGTGTCATTCTGCTACTTATTTAAGATTTTCATACATCGAGAAACGGTTCAGATACGATCCAGATACGGATGTCATTCTGCTACTTATTCAAGATTTTCATACATCGAGAAACGGTTCAAATACGATCCGGATACGGATGTCATTCTGCTACTTATTCAAGATTTTCATACATCGAGAAACGGTTCAGATACGATCCAGATACGGATGTCATTCTGCTACTTATTCAAGATTTTCATACATTGAGAAACGGTTCAGATACGATTCAGTTACAGATGTCATTCTGCTACTTATTCAAGATTTTCATACATCGAGAAACAGTTCAGATACGATCTAGATACGAATGTCATTCTGCTACTTATTCAAGATTTTCATACATTGAGAAATAGTTCAGGTACGATCCAGAGATGGATGTTATCCTGGTACTTATTCCAGATTTCTCTTCTAGAAACAGTTCAGGTACGATCCAGAGATAGATGTTATCCTGATACTTATTCCATATTTCTCTTCTAGAAACAGTTCAGGTACGATCCAGAGACGGATATTATCTTGGTACTTATTCCAGATTCCTCTTCTAGAAACAGTTCAGGTACGATCCAGAGACGGATGTCATCCTGATACTTACTCCAGATTCTCCTCTAAATACAATTCATATACGATCCAAAGACGGATGTCATTCTGACACTTATCCAACACATGTTTCAAATACAGTTTAGATAGATCCAGAGACGGATGTCATTCTGACACTCATTCAACACATGTTTCAAATACAGTTCAGATACGATCCAGAGACGGATGTCATTTTGACACTCATTCAACACATGTTTCGAATACAATTCAGATATGATCCAGAGACGGATGTCATCCTGACACTCATTAAATACATATTCAAGTACAATCACGATATAGATCTATCCACAAAATCTCCGCATGTACTTTTTCCAGCATGGTACAAGGGGCAGAGACAGTTGGAAGCGAAGTCGCTATCACATACAAGCCAGTGATACCTATATTCCCCATAGATCCGAGACAACCAAGGTCCAACCTCCGTATCCCCAAGCAGGAATTCCTTCCCCAGCAGGCTCTTTCAGAAATCTAATGTCTGTATTCCCCAGCCGAGTTTTATAACCATGAGCAGTTTATAAAGCCATCTCCCGAGCAGAGTTTATTTCTCTGACAGCGAAAACTCAATCTCTAACAGATCTCTTCTCTCCAGCAATGGAAGTTCATCCTCAGCTGAGTTTATTTCTCCAAATCAGCTGATCCTCCAATAGAGTATCTCTCTTCCCCATAGAGTCATTCCCCCGCAGGATTATTCTCAGACAGAGTCTTCTCCGACAAAATGTTCTCAAGCAGAATGGATGTAAATCCCCAGCTAATCATCTTCGGTCACTATCCCCAGCGGAAACGAAGAACTCAACTTCTCAATATTCTCCAGCAGTAGTCCAGGATTTATTTTCCCCAGCTAGAGAATATCACAATAGCATTGCATATCCATACATCATGGCATGTGCATACATATTATACAGCACAATCTTATTTATTTTGAGAACATCATTACTCAATACATTTCATACATCATGAAATTACATACGACTAACTCTTTACCTTTCAGGGAAAGATGCAATCAAATTCTCAAAAGTTCTCTCTGGTTCAGTCAAACTGACACCAAGGTTTCTATTCCAATTGAAGATATTCTAACACTTTTCAAGATTTTCTCTTGTTCAGTCAAACCGACACTAAGGTTTCTATTCTAGTTGAAGATGTTCTAAGACTTTCGTCTGGGTCAGCCGAATCGCCGCTAAGATTCCCATGATTTCTATTCCAGTCAAAGTTATTTCGAGACCTCTCCCGGGTTCATTCAAATCGATACTAAGATTTCTCACCCAGTTGAAGACAACTCGAGACCTTTCCCTGGTTCAGTCAAATCGATACTAAGATTTCTATTCCAGTTCAAAAGCTATGAAGCCCAGAAACTGACCAGATAATAGTCAACCAACAATACATCATACTGTAAAGCCTGGAGCATGACTGGATAACAATACAAAATACTACGAAGCCTGGAATCGACCAGATAGTGGTATATCTCAAATTCAAGCTATGAAGCCCAAAAATTGACCGGATAATATCTTAATTTCTCCAAATTATTGAAGCCTGGGACACGACCAGATAACGGTACGAGACGCTGTGAAGTCTGGAACATGACCAGATAGCGGCAAGAGACACTGTGAAACCTGGAGCACGGCCAGATAATAGTATAAGGTACTGCAAAGCTTGGAATTCGACCAGATAGCACTTTACTCGACCAATTACTATTGAAGCCTGGAAACAACCGGATATTAGTATGCCTTAAATTCAAGTTGAAACCCGGATGCAACCGGATAACCACTCATTTCCTTCTGAAGCGTGGAGCACGACCAAATAATATTTTTTGAGATTGCAAAGCCTGGAGAATGACCAGATAGCAAGTTTAATCTCATCTCCCCAGTAAGTCACTGTAAAACCTGGACCACGACTAGATAACAGTCAGTCTTATTATCCTTAACAAATCACTGTAAGGCCTGGAGCACGATCAGCTAGCAGTTTATTTTCATATCCTCGACTAAGAGATGATTCCCCAGTAGAGTAACGGACAACTGAAGTTCCTAAAATTCAATTTCTCCCAAGACAGAGACTAACATTTCTCAGCAGATTCCTCCTCAACAACAGGAACAGGAATTCTCATCCAGGGAATATCTTGGGAAATCAACATCCTTTAGATGGCATCTTTAAGTCCATCTCTGACGATTCTCCATCATATCTTCCGGATGGCATCTTTAAGCCCATCTTCGGTGACCTTCCGTCATCTCCTCCAAATGGCATATGTAAGCCCATTCCCGATACTACCTACACAGTCCAGCACCATCTCAGACGAGTGCAAATTTCTGGGCACTCTAGTGTTCAATCATCTTTCCCCTTCAGATTACGAAAAGCAGACAGCCAATCTACATCCTCAGGTTTAAGAAGATTGAACAGGGGCAGCTGTTGTACCTCAAAATTTTCCCTCTCATTTTACTCAAAACATACTCATTGAAATCCTCAACTTGCTCAAGGATGCCCAAGAGCTGACCAAACAAACTCTCTCCTAAAGCAATGAACCTCCAACTAAGGTTTCCATTTTCATCAAGATGGGTGAGCTCCAAAGGCCTCATATGTTCTCCATAGTCCTAATATGTTCTCAAGACCCTCCATGTCAAGTTTCAAGCCTTGTACAAGAAGTTTGCTTAGTCAACTGCTCAGATGCCGGAAAATCAACTGTATTAGGTCAAAAGTCAAATGTAGCCCATATACAATCAAACTTCAATATTTTTGGTAAACATCAACATTTGGAAGAGATGTCCATCATTTGATCAAGGTATGATCATGATTCCTCAAGGAATGCTCCAAATTCATCAAAACCCAAAAGTTCCTAAATTAGGGTTTCATAGGAAAAGTCAACCAAACTTTGACCAAGCATAACTTCTTCATACTTTATCAGAAATTTTCTATCCAAGGCTCATTTTGAAGAGGATTTAATTCCCTACAATTCATATTCATCTCACAAGTTCAAAATATGCACTCATCAAAAGATATGAATTTCTACATTATAGGTCATTTTGAAAAGTCAACAAAAACACCTTTTAGGTCAAAGCTTCTTACATGAACACGGAAGACCCAATTGAGATGAAACCAAAAGGGTTGTTTAGGGGATATCCTAATCTTTCTAAAAAGTCCAAGAACACCTCTCTAGGGTTAAAATTGAGGGAGACATGTATTGTCAAAGTTGACCAATTTTTGGAAATGTGTATGAAGTCAACATTGATCAAAATGACTTTTTTTCTAAATGGGCTCATGTTTTCTTGTTTGAAACTTGTTCCTAAGATGGCCCACGACCCCTGGTCTTATCCATCTACTATTTTATTATTATTATTATTTATTTTGATTTTTTATTCATTTAAAGCAAAATAAATCAATTTAAATAGTAGAATAATAAAATAAAATCAAAGATTTGATTTTATGAGCATATTATGAGTCCATGGACAGCTAGAAAATCAAAAAATCTGTGCAAGAGCTAATTGATTGGAAAAGATCTTAATTTGGTCTATTTTGGAAACAAATCATACAAGATAAAGAACGAAATCAAATCTCCATAATTTGCAAAGATATGATTAGTTTTTATTGACCTAATTCATTCCAATATAAGGACGTAACATTCTCAAGGAAAAAAAAAAGAGGGTTTTGGTCGTGAAAACTAGAGAACAAAACTAATTTTTTGGTCAAAAAAGTGCAGGTCAGTTTTGATTCCAGAGATCGTTTCAAGTAATTCCAAAGCCAGTAATTTGTTCTTGGACGTGTTCTGAAGCTATTCCAATCATCCTCAAGTCCAAAAGCATCAAGAATCATTCCCTTACAGTACCACGGAATGGCACGATGTCATTGTTAGGGTTTTAAGGTCCCAAATTGGGGACTCTACGTAGAGGCGAAATTAGACCAAATTATGGATACCAATGAACTCAGGGCGTGATTTGCAACTGATCTATGCCTTTGGTTTTGATTTATCTTGCTTGTATTATTTTTTCGAATCTTACAGGGACGTAGCTACGGATCAAAACTGTCACTATAGCCTTTAGTGACGGTTTTGTCCATAGGTAAAAGCTGATATCAAAAACAACAGTTATGGGGAAGAAGACAAGAGGTGGCAGTACACCATTGGCCCATTTGAAATTGGCGTGTGTTTCTGGGCAAGGCACTTTATTTCCTTTATATTTTATCTATATTATTATATGTACAACTAACCATCCCAGCACATATGGCAAAGGCGCGGGCGGTGAAGCAAAGGGTTCTGGGTTCGATCCCAGAATTTCACATTTTCATATTTTCCAATTTCTTTGTCCCAGATCCAGCGAGCCTCACCTTCAAAAAAGCCATCATGCATCCTCAAATCCACGCCATCAGATCATGTCCTGGCCAGATCTAACGCCTCAAGCATGCAGGCGCATGGTGGACCTCCTGAAGGTCAACGGCATTGAATCCCCACATGGGCAAATGGGCCTATAATTCTGGGCTTAACAATTCCATTCCACACCCCCAAGTTGCTAACAACAATACAGACCCAATTTCTTTTCTTTTTTTATTTTATTTCCTTTATTTTAATTATTTGATTAATTATTTCCTTTTACAAAAATAACACAAAAATCAGTTTTTTTTTATTAAGTCAAAAATCACAAAAACATCAAAAATTATTTTTTCATAAAATATTTTATTTCTTTAATTAATTAGTTTAATCAAAATTAGGGCAATTTAATTCTTTTTTATAATTAAAATCACTTAGAATTAGGATTCAATATAATCTGATTTTTTTCTCAAAAAACTAACCTAAACATTTTTTTAATTAGGTCTTTTAGGTTTTGCTAATTATTCTCGCATTTAATTCGCCGCACGCATTTTTTAATTTCCTTTTTATTATTATTGTAACTGCTCCGAGTTTGTAATAGTAATTAGGGTTTAAATTCTGCATCTTTATTTTCAGTCCAAAATAATTATGTATCTGCAAAAGCCTTGTAATAGCTAGGACTTTTAACTTTCCCGCATTTTATTTCCACAAACTATGAACTTCCTAGATATTAATAAGATTGTATGGAAAGACAAACTGAAAATTAATACGGTAGAAAACCCCAAATGTACAAAGATAAATTAACTGAAAATTACACTCGCACATGCTCACTCCTAGGGTTTACTCCACTCTGGTTGCCTTCGGTAAACGGTCATGAAGTATAGGGTTTGTTAGTGGTTATCCTCTAGCCCCGAAAGATCTAAAATGACCCATTCGGATGTTGCCTCAGAAAAAGATCTTTAAGACTTTAGGATGATTACTAATATTTCCTAGCATTGCTTTTGTGATCGTACATGTCCCTTCGAATGTCCCTGAAAAACTCCAACGACGATGCTACCTATTTCTCAATAATGGGATAGCATTGTCTAAAAGAAAAACAAACAGACTTTTTTTGAGTAGGTAGATTAGTTCCTAGATACTTTCTCAAACAAACAAAAACTTTTTCACACCAACACTTTCCCAAACAATGTTTTCAAAAATAACTTCGTAACACTCTTGAGGACAAAAACAAGGGTTAAAACGAATTAAAACAAAACTTTTCAAAGCAAGCACACACAAGCAATTTCAAAATGAGCAAGTACCTAAGAGCCCGTGGAAAACCACAGATAGAAAGGGTGCTAATACCTTCCCTTTCTATAATCTACCCCCTGTACTCAGAAACATCTCGAAAAAGGTTTTTACTATTCTTTTTCCTTTTCCTTTGTTGGATGAAATAAAATTCGGTGGCGACTCTTGCTTACCGCGACATTTTGCGGAAAAAAAACGCAAACCAGTATTAACAGTCGGTTCTTCCACCGTATCACAATCATCAACATAAATTTGAACAATTAGAACATCATTTTTGAATGTTTTGTAGAAGATTGTTGTGTCAACCTTTCCTCTGGTAAACTTATTTTCTAACAGAAAATTGGTCATTATGCCATACCAAGCTCTGGGAACTTGTTTCAAGCCATAAAGAGATTTCTTTAGTTTAAAAACAAAGTCTGATTTCTCAAATTTTTCAAATCCATAAGGTTGTTTGGCATACACTTCTTCTGAAATATAATCATTCAGAAATGCACTCTTAACACCCGTCTGATAAAGGATGATATTATGATTTATAGAAAAGGAAACTAACAACCAAATAGATTCTAACCTATCAACCGGTGTAAAGTTTTATGTGTATTTTATACCTTTTTGTTGACTATAACCTTGTGCAACCAGTCGAGCTTTGTTTCTGACAACTTCACCCTTCTCATTGAGCTTGTTTCTGAACACCCATTTGGTTCCAATGACGTGGACACCTTTAGGTATCTGAACAAGATCCCATACATCATTATTTGAGAATTGGTTCAGTTATCCTTCCATAGCCAGAATCTAATGCTTATCCATAAGGGCTTCCTCAATTGATGTAGGTTCTATTAAAGAAACTAAACCCAGAAGCACTTCATCAGAAGGTTTGAGAGTCGGTCTTGTTCTGACTGGAGCATCTTTACTTCCAAGAATAAGATCTTTAGGATAAGAGGATGTGATTCTGTTCTTCCTTGGTTGAGGTTGATTAGAAGGACTATCAACATCATCAGAAGGAGGAGCTTATGATTATTTATCTTCTTGAATCTTCTCCTTTGGTTCAGTGAACATTATAGTCATATCTGTAAGCTTTTCATACGGCTTTGACTTTTCATAGTCAAGTTTATCATCAAATCTGACATGGATTGATTCCTCCATAATTTGTGATTCTATGTTATAAATTCTGAAGCCTTTAGAGCATTAAGAGTATCCTAATAGTAGACATTTTTGTGCCTTGGAATCAAACTTACCCAAATTCTATTTAGTGTTTAACATATAACAAACACACCTGAATCGATGGAAATAGGAAATGTTGAGATTTCTATTCTTCCATAATTCATAAGGAGTCTTAATCAAAATAGGTCTTATGGAGATTTTATTTTGAATATAGCATGTTTTAATTACTGTTTCTTCCCATAAGTGCTTAGCCATCCAAGTTTCTTGGATCATGGTGCAGGCCATTTCTTGCACAGTTCTATCTTTCCTTTCTACAACCCCATTTTGTTGTGGAGTTCTAGGGCAAGAAAAGTCATGTATTATGCCATTTAAATAAAAAAGTTTTTCAAAATCTTTATTTTCAAATTCTCCACCATGATCACTTCAAACTCTGACTATTTTGCAACCTTTTTCATTTTGCACTTGGGAATAGAAGGAAGAAAATACAGAGTATGAATCATCCTTGTGTTTCAAGAATTTTACCCATGTACACCTGCTATAATCATCAATGATGACAAGTCCATATTTCTTACCATTAACAGAGGCAGTTTTCACTGGTCCAAATAAGTCAATGTGAAGAAGTTCTAATGGCCTAGAAGTAGCAACAATCTTTTTAGCTTTGAAAGAAGTTTTTGAAAATTTTCCTTTATGACAAGCTTCACAAAGGGCATCTGAAGTATACTTCAGATTGAGCAAGCCTCTGACTAATCCAAGTTTATTTAGTTGAGAAATCTTTCTCAAGCTAACATGACGCAGACGTTGATGCCAGACCCATTGCTCTTCTTGAACAGGTAGAAGACATTTTACATTTTGATTTTTAGAATCTGATAATCTTATTTTGTAAATATTGTTCTTCCTCTTGCCATTGAACAAAACTGAGTCATCCTTTTGACTAACAGCTTCACAGGATGTTTGATTAAAGATGACATCATAATCATTGTCACTAAGTTGACTAATTGATAATAAATTATGAATCAGACCCTCAACTAAAGGAACATTGTTAATAGAAGGAAATTTATCATTACCAATCATTCCAGAGCCAATGATCTTTCCCTTCTAATTATCTCTGAAACCAATAACCCCTCTAGACTTAGGTTCCAAATCTTGGAACATATGCCTTTCGTCTGTCATGTGTCGCGAGCATCCATTGTCTAGGTACCATGACTGGTTTTTTAGTGGCACCATTAAGGAGATCTCCAATGTAGGTTATTTGATCCTTAGGTACCCATTTTCTGGGTCCTCTTTTGTTAGAATTTCTAGAGGTTCTGACCCCCTTGGATTTTCGTGCAATAGGAAAATCATGTGAAATTTGTGCATGATACTTTGGTTTAAAAATATTCTTATGTGTCTGTGTTCGTGCTACAGAAGTATCAGAACCTTCTTGTTCTGGACATTTCAAGTCTGTGCCAGCAAGCACGAAATGTTCAGAAAGAGGTTTTTGATTGACATTCAGAGTCTTATCAATTTTCTTTGATGGTCCTGAATACCCCAAGCCTCTGCTTCCATTTCTACTAACACCATAGATCATTGAAGCCATTTTGCTTCTATCTATGCTTTTAGCAAGAAAGTTTTGAAAACCTCTATCATATCTAATTACTTCATCAGTAACATATCTGTTAGAGAAAATATGTTCTTCTAATCTAGACACTTTGCTTTTCAGAGCAATGTTTGATTTTTGTAAAACAAATATTTTTTATTTAAGTCTGAAATATTTTGCTCATCCATAGTAGTGTTCTCAGAAGTAGCTACAAAACTATTTTTCAAGATTTTGTGTTTACTTAGAAGAGATTGATACCTTTTCATTAATTCAGATAAACCAATTTCAAGTTCAGAACGAGATAAAGAAGAAAGTACCTTTTTTTCGTCATCAGAGTCTGGCTCATAGTTAATTTTCAGTTCATCTTCTGATGCTGCTTCTCCCTTGTTGGTGCTAGCCATGAATGCCATGTTTGCATGTTCTTCATCAGAATCTTCATCTTCTGATTCTGAATCATCTCATGTTGCCATGAGACCCTTCTTGGCTTTGTAAGCCTTTTTAGGCTTCTTGTCTTTCTTAAGCTTTGGACAATCATTTTTGTAATGCCTAAGCTCGTTGCATTCAAATTAAGTAACTTCTTTTCCCGAAGAATTTCTATGACCGAAACTGGATTCATCTCTTTCATGTCCTTCTTTGACCTCTGAACTTGCTTTGTCTGTGCTTCTAGATTTGACTTATTCTTATAAATATCAAAGGTAGTCCATCATCATCTGAATCTTCTTCAGATTCTTTCTTAGCTTGATAAGCCTTGGTTTTCCCAGAAGTAGACTTTAGAGCAACTGATTTTACCCTCTTCTGAGGTTCATCTTACTCCAGCTCAATCTAATGACTTCTTAAAGAGCTAATCAGCTCCTCAAGAGAGGTGTTGTTCAGATCCTTTGATAATTTTAAAGAAGTTACCATTGGTCTTCATTTGACATGCAGGCTTCTGATAATCTTTTTAACATGATATGTAGTGGAGTAACCTTTGTTCAGAATATTAAGTCCTGCCACAAGAGTCTGAAGTCTTGATAACATTGTTTCCACATATTTGCCGTCTTCCATCTTGAAGGCTTCATACCTTTGAATTTAGCCCAGAGCCTTTGTTTCTTTTACTTAGGTGTTTCCTTCATGTGTCATCTGAATATAATCAAAAATAGACTTTGCAATCTCTCTATCTGTGATTTTCTCATATTCATTATATGAGATAACACTTAGAAGAATCGTTCTTGCTTAGTAGTGATTCCTGCATAATTTCTTCTATGCTTCCGTCATTGCACTTATTTCAATATTATGACCTTTATCATCTAATGGGTGAGTGTATCCATCAACTACCAAGTCCCATAGATCCAAGTCATATGCTAGAAAGTAAGTTTCTATTTTATCCTTCTAATAGTCAAATTTCTCCCCGTCAAACATGCGGGGTTTTGAACTATAGTGATCTCTATCATTATCCCTATTATCAATAATAGAAGTATATGTAGCCATTGGTTTTTCACAAACACTAGATCAGTACCAGACACTGTTAAGTGTTGATAAAAATTCAAACTTTTTATCTCCTTAGAACCAGAGCTCTAATACCAATTGAAAGTGTGAAAAACACAAGAAAGGGGGAGGGTTGAATTGGATTTTTAAAACAAAACTATTATTTTAAAAATATTCCCTTTTAAGTTCAAATATGTTTTCCTTCACTCTTGATAATAACAATAAGCAAGAACAGGAAGTAATGAACAATGTATGTTTATACTAGTTCACTTGAAAATTATCAAGCTAGTCTAGTCCACCCGCCAAAGTGATTTTTCCTCACTCAGTCGAGAACTTAATTCACTATAACCAAATTGATTACAATTTTCACAAGCTATCCGCAAGTGACTAACAACCTCTAAGACTCGCAAGCCCTAGACTTTTTAAGGATTCAGACCTACTTGATCCCTTAAGGAATACCAAACAAAAATAAACCTGATTATTACAATGCACAAGCTACCTGCAAGTGACTAACAACTTCTAAAACTCGCAAGCTCTAGACTTCTTAAGAATACAGACCTACCCGGTCCCTTAAGGAATATCAAACAACTGTTTGAGTACAAGTTTTGTTTACAAGAGTATTGCTTCTAAAAAGCTGAATATGTAAAGTATTGTATGAACAGTGACTTAAGAATGTGAAAGTTATGAACAGAGTTTGCGCGTGATTATTCTGTAAATTGGCCGCTTTCACTCTTAGTCTTCAAGCGTTCATATAGCCATTAAAATAATATATCACTTGAGGGATACTCTTGGGATTTCCAGAAACATTGGCAACTTGAAAATTAACTTGGGGGGCAAGATCATGCGACGCGCCCGTCCTTTCATGGTAGTGGAATGAAACATTGATTGTACCATGTACTATTTGTACCACGTTAATGTTATCTTCTTTCCTTCAATACTTCAGAGGCTTCTTCAAGCATGAGTTTAGAAGCGAGAACATAACATCAGGTCATCAGAACTTCAAGTCTTCAAAGTCTTCAGAAATGCGTCTTTAGAGTCTTCAGCACTTGGTTGTGAGAACCTTTTCTTGAAACCTTGGTTCTTTATAACTTCGAGTCTTTGGAATCTTCAGACCTTCTGTATTTTAGAGTCTTCAGCACTTGGTCTTCAGAACTCTTATCTTTAGAACCTTGTTATTAGAAACACAAGTCTTCAGCATCTGGACTTCAGTAAAAACTGTGTCTTCACATCTTCTAACTTTGTTTCTTTGGAACACGTTGTCTTTAGAATCTTGAGTCTTTAGAATATGGACGTAAGTAGAAACTTGAGTCCTCGGATCTTCTGACTAGTTTCTTTAGAACAAACATCAGAGGTTACACTTCAGAGCCTTCTAGAGTGTCTTGCTATTGTTCAACAGAAATTATATAGCGTAGAAGTGGAATTAATTATCTTCTAATGTCTTGGTCACGCCATCCATCAGAAGCAGAACCTGTTTGTTAAGTACTCAACAATAACAAACATTAGAGTATCAAAATTGTTCATACAAACATACTCATTTGTTATCATCAAAACTCAGAGATAATATTGCAGAACCAAATCTTGTTCTTACAACAACCACTTTTATCATTCAAAATCAACTCAAATGAACCAAGAATGCCATCAAAACCCTTCAAATTGACTCATACAACATGGTAATGACATCAAAATAATTACTCAAATTTGACACAGATGTTACCAAAGCTTCATCACAAATTAAAACTCCAATAACACAAATAATATCATCAAAATTAATGTTCAGAGCTAACACAGAAAATGATATTATCATCAAGGTTACAATCCAATTTAACACAACCAAAACACAATAACAACATCACAACTTCATCATCAATTTTTACACAAATAGTCCATAAATTATCAACACAAATTCCATCACTCAGATTAAATTAATCAACATAATAACAACATAAAAACTCCATCATTCAGATTTTGGCATCAATAACAATCCACAAATAAAATTAAATGAACAAACGATTGAGAAATTGGAATTTCTTACCGCTCAAAAAATGATGATATTATTAGAGTTGTTGTGTTATTGATATTGGAATAGCAGAAGGTGTATGAAGACGTAATGGTGTTTTGTTGACCGGAAGAGGTTTTGTTCGGTGGGTTGTGATGAACGAGCAACGAGAAAATGGCTTTTGACTGAAAAGGTTAAGTTGCATGGGTTCTGTGAACGGTCTGGGGAGTATGCAGTGGTAGCAGAAATGGGTCTGTGAAGCTAGCGAAGGAAGGGTAGCATCTGGAAGTGAGGAAGGGTGGATCGGTGGTTGGAGATGAGGAAGTGGGTCTTAGTGGGTTGTGATGAAGATGGAAAAAGATTGGAGGAAGAGGTAATATGAAGCGAGTATCTGAAAATTGAAATGGTGGTTTGGGAACCACTCTCCAATTCTCCCTCTCGTCTCTGGTATTTGTTTTCACTATCTCCTCCATAAAACTCTTATCTCTATTCTCTTATCGAACAAACTCTAGGTTTTACTATTTTTAATAAATGCCAAAAATTCCATTTTGATAAAAATAATCACAAAAACTAAAAGACTAAAAATAAATACATTTAAAAATATTTTTGTTTCAATTTTTTCTAAATAAGAAAAAGAGACTTGAAATAATTAAAAATGATAAAAAAAGACACTTAATTAATTGAAAAAAGTAAATAAACATATTAAAATACACGTTAGATCACAAAGTTTAATAAAAAAGACTTCAAATGATTAAAAATAAAAAACTAAACCAAAATAAAAATAGTCGGTTGAACAGACACTGACAATTAAAAAAGAGACTAGAAATTGCATTGAAAAATAAAACAAGCACACCAACATGATCTACGTGCAACATAGATTCACAAAACAATCAGCTAAAGATGAAAACTCGAAATATTTTACCTGTTAATTTGCTGCACAGTATCGAATCACTTTTTACAATCTGCTTGTAGAACCAAAATATCAATATTATTAAAATATAATAAACTTGACACAATACATGAAGTAGTGTAAAGAGATAAAACTGCATAAAGTGAGATATCATGTATTTTATAACCCTAAAACGATGTAAATGTTGATTTAAATTGACTTTTGGTCAACCTAAATGCATGAATGACTGGCTAATGATGAAAATGCGATGAATGAATGACCCTGAGGAAAAATTAGGGGTATGACAACTGCCTCTATTTAATTATCCTTAACTAGATAGCATCGTAGTGAAAGGTAATTAAATACATAAAGACCCAAATTTTGTCCCTTAGGTAGGAATGTAATGCAATGCATTGACTCTTTTTGACATTTATATATTTTTTGTATATGACATGATATGAATGCATAAGATAAGATACTTTGTGGGAAACTTGAAACAATATATTTATGGTAAATTGAATGAGACTATGTGACAAGACACACTGGGGAACACAAGCTATTTCTAGATGTCTGTCAAGGTGACAAGAAGCATCCATCAATACTTGGAAAGACAAGGAAAAAACCCTGAAAAGGAAAGTAATGACATCTAAGAATGACATTAGATGGAAACTACAAACAAGATAAAGGTTCTCCCAAAAGATGTCCAAGAATGGCATTAAACTCTACAGGGGATACATCAATCAACATCCAAGAATGGAATTGGATGGAAAGGAATCACGACATTCAAGAATGGTATTGAGTGGGGCAAGAAAATCTCTGGAAAATACATCAGAAACATCTAGAAAAGCATTAGATGCAGAATGAGACCAAATCTGAAGATACATCAGAGTCATCCAGGAATGGCACTGGACGGAAAAGATCATGATATCCAAGAATGACATTGAATAAAGTAAGAAAGGGCTTTTAGGAATGACACTGGAAGCAAAGGTAAATCACTACATCAAAGAATGACACTTAATGAATGTGAGATCACGATATCCAAGAATGACATTGAATAAAGTGAGAAAGGGGATTTTAGGAATGGCACTAGAATCAAAGGTAAATCACTACATCCAAGAATAACAATGAATGAATGTGAGATCACAATATCCAAGAATGGCAGTGAATAAAGTGAGAAAGGGTTTTCAAGAATGGCATTGGATGCAAAGACAAATCACTACATCCAAGAACGAGACTGAATGAATATGATATCACAATATCTAAGAATGGCATTGAATAAATGAGAAAGTGCTTTCATGAATGACACTTAAAGTAAAAATAAATCACTACACCCAGGAATGCCATTGGATGAAAGTGAGAAAAGACATATATGAATGACACTGTAGTACAGAGAAAGAAAAGTCATCCAGGAATGACATTGGAGTAAAGGAAGACAAAAACATCCAAGAATAGGACTGGAGTGAAAGGAAAATAAGACAGACATACATCTAAGAATAGCATTGGATGCAACGAAAAAAATGACACCCATGAATGGCACTGGATGAAAAAGGGGAATTGGATACCTAGGAATGGCACAAGGGAAACAAGAGACAGATAGACATATATCTTCTTTGATAGGTTCCAAGTAAGTTGGACTTTGACCATAAGGTAAAATGTTTATAGTAACAAGACCACTGGAAATGCAAATGAGCACTGAACATATTTCGAGCTATGCATGATATTGAGTTTTGTTATGCATGATATATGAATTATCAATTCATGATATGCAAATGATTGAGACATCTGAGCTTGACTCTTCCGGAGAAAAACAAGATTGGAACTTTGATTCCTCAAGACAGGGAACATTACCAACTTCTCTTGGGGAAAATGTTGAACCCATCTCAGTCACACTTGTAAACTGTATCAAGTTGATTATTCTTTGAGGAAGGATCGAAGAGCTGCTTGGGAATTCTGCAGGAGAAAATTTCCCCTAAATTAGCTAACTACTGAGGATAAATTGATTATTGCTTCAATCTGGCTATTTCTGAGGATAAACTAATCATGGCTTCAATTTCTTGAAATGACTGTTAGGAAGATAAACTGATCATGGCTTCAGTTCTTGAAATGACTGTTGGGAAGGTTTGCCCCAGTATGAATCTTGAAAAATATCTTTGGTTAATTGATTCTAAGAATAACTTGCACTGAGCAATAAATATTGAACTAATTTACAAAGGTATCTCGAAGATACTTGTCCCTGATAGGATCACTGGCCAAGTTTCTCACTTGTTTGAAATCCCTTGATGAGGAAAACTTGTTTTGAAAGAAAAAATTTTCATTCAAACATGGTAATTTTAACGTAAAGTTTATGCAAAAATTTTGAAATCAAAATCATTTTTGAAATGATATTATTGATGTATAGCAAATGAATCACTTGGTCAAAACATTGTGGTTTAGACATTCAAAGTGAAAGAGAAATCAAAGGTATGGTACCAAGACAAATGATTTGAAAAAATCTTAGGAGTCAGTTTATGCAACCTTGTTGTAGTATGCTTTCAAAAGAAACATGGCTTCAATTAGGTCTTTTGAGGGTTATAATGTGGTCTGCTTCACGGTTTATGAAACAAAGGATAGAGGCTCAAAGTTTATTTGCATCCAACCCATTCTTCATGATGTTCTTCAGTCCTACGTTCAGTTAACTCAGACTATGCATTCAGGTTCCAAGAGATTTTGGAATTGTACTGATGATAGTAATGATGATGGCTCATAAATTAATGGATTTTTTTGAGAAGGCAATCACTTCTTCTTACAACATTTTGTTGTTTTTGTTGAGGACTTTTGTCAACTCTAGTGGGGAATTTTGAGGATTTGAAAACTTCATTTTTTACTCTTTATTTTGTTATCCCTAACTTTTGTATGAGTTGTTTCATTTGAGATTACAGTCAGCGGGATGCCCTAGTTTTTACTAACGAAAGCGCTTTTTTTGGCCTTTAAAAGCGCTTAAAAGTGCTATCTATGGTGGCGTTGCTATAGGTTATAGCAGCGCTTTTTGTTTAATGAAAAGCGCTTTCGTAGATCTACCTAATACAACACTTTTTCTAAAAAGCGCTCTCTTAAGTAGGCTTTTGGCAGCGCTTTTTTATGAAGAAGGGCTTTCATAGGTCTACCTAAGGAAGCGCTTTTTTCTGGAAAAGCGCTCTCATAAGTTTTCTTTTAGCAGCGCTTTTTTCTGGAAAAGTGTTGTCTTAGGTAGGCTTTTAGCAACGCTTTTTTCTGGAAAAGTGCTTTCATAGGTGGTCTTTTAGGAGCGTTTTTTCCTGGAAAAGCGCTGTCATATGTTTACCTTAGACAACGCTTTTTGTGAAAAAGCGCTTTCATAGGTTACCTAAGGCAGCGTTTTTCTTGAAAAAGCGCTTTCATAGGGTGTTTTTTTTAGAGGTATAATTTATATAATTCATATACCTGCATTGTTTGCAGCATATTATTTATATAAACCAGTTGCCATAACCTGTAATTCATAAACCGCGGTAATGCATTGTATACCATTGTAATCCAAAATATATATACACCATTTTTGTACCTCAAAATATATAAAAACCATTGTTATCAGCATTGTAACTCAAAATCAATCTTACAAAATCAACCCTAACAACAACTAAACCAGTCCTAATGTATGAAAGAAACACGGTCAATTATGTATTAAGGTCCTGGTCTTGCGAGGTTTGAACATAATAACACGGTCAATATGGTATTCCATGTACACATATAACGTATTCATAACACTTTTCACATAATAATGTATTCATACCTTATATGATTCTGTGCTCAATAAAATATTGACACAATTCCTCTTTGATTTCTTCCAACTGAAGTTTCGTGTAATATGCACATTTGTATTCATCGAAGTACTACATAACAAAACATGATATGCATGATTTAGTTAAAAGTAAAAAATTATATGAAATATCCGAGAAATAATAAAACAAATCCTAAGTTATAAATCCATACCGTGACTGGAATCTCTATTTGATTCAGTTGAAGGATTTCTTTGATAAACCGCATAACGAAGTATCCGCAATCTATATCGTTCTGATGTTGAAGACACTACATAGAAAAACAAATAAGAATATATAGTTGTATTGTTTTATCAAATAGCATAAATATTATAAGAAAAATAGTGGAAATTAATATACTTGCACTTTGATCCAATTAATGTTGTTTGATTTAGACCGTCGTACCCGAGCTTCTCTTTGACACCTGAATACTTGTATCGCTCTAACAAAATAAAAATATATATTTAGAACAATGTCATAGAAATAATTAAATATATAAATACACACAAATATTTAGAATAATCTCACTTACGTATCAATCATTAACTTCATATCCGGATAATTTATCCAATCACCGTCAACCGAATTCAGATAATAGACCACTTCTTTTATAGGATCGATAGCAACCAACAACCAGTGACGTCTATAAATTAAAACAACAGTTTAGAAGAAAATTTTCTATGCAAAAATTACAAATATTAAAATGAACTTAGAATGAAAATCTAACCCTGTAGGAATAGTATTATACGCCCAAAGATATAAGCTTTCTGTACTGTCAGTTGCCATGAATCTTTCGACTAAGTGCTCTCTTACTGATTCCGGTTCCCTACCAATTGTCGCTCCGCTGACACGGGAGGAAGACACGAAATGGAATCTGTTTGACAATTGATTCCCGCGCATCAATTTGTCATATAACAACCTTAAATAAAAACGTAATTAATATTAGACTATATTCATTGAAATGTTTAAAAAAAAATTCAGCTAATTACATAATATAAAGATGGGGTTACCGGATGTATGCGTGCATAATACTGACGCCTAATTCTTTATGACGGAAAATCTCTTCCACGTCCTCATGTCCAATTAATTCGGTGCAAGGAAAACCAAAGATACCTTGATCCATATCTATTTGATGAATACCACCATCCATCAAATCTGTTGTTCCCACTATTGTTTCAAGACACTGCCGGTATCGAGGGAAAAATCTAGTAGGAACCCTTTTCTTGGGTGGTACGCCAACGATTTTCTGGCTCACTTGTTGTGAACCTTGAAAATGTACCTAAAAATCATATAGACTCAGTTAAATTATAAAATTATGCAGTTTTTTATTCGGATCATATAATTAACACTTTAAACGTACCTCTTTTTGTGATACATCAGACTCGTCGTGCCGCAAAATCCCTTTACCCTTAGATGCGGGTTTTGTAGGAGTCTATAATTACCGTGGAAATAACTGAGGTCAGAACTGACAGTTGAAGACTTAAAGATTCATAATGGTTTTCAACATACCTAATCATCTATGAAAATGAGATCCGATGGCCATGCAACAAAAGATCCTATTGCATCTCGCAGCAATGTGGTCTCAGCAGCAATGTCAGGTACCGGCAGCAACACATCCATATCTAAAGCAATATCAACCAATACTTTCATGTGTCCATCCGGAAGCGGTCTATGGTGAAGTAAATCTCCCAAAGTGTTATGGACTTTTCCCTTGCCACCTAGTCGATAAGTCGGCGACGATAGGTATAGCTGGCAAGATGAAATGCCCTAAACCAATAATAACCGTTAGAAGTGACTAAAAATATTCTATAATAATAACGGATATATATTGAAAATTACCTCGGGAAATTTATGCTGACAGTTGCTACTAGCTTTGTCACTAGTTTCTTTCAACTGTGAACTACTCTTTTCCGCCATATATCTCTCTTTATCCTTCTGCAATTCGCGGACTTGAGCTTGTAAATCCTGCAATGTTTGCATCACTTCTGCATTGCTAGGATTTCTTCTCCTTGGATGCTTATACAAAGAGGTTGGAGTCACACCATGACCTTTACCCCTCACCCGACCCGGATACTCAGCAATATTTAGTGCTCGACTAAGTACGCTCCTGGTATCCCGATCTTCACCTGGGGATACTGATTGCGACAAGGTCTCCTGTAATTCATTTACATATCGAAAATTATTAGTGGAGATAAAAAATTATTTAAATATTAATAAACATTTGATTTAATTAAATACACAATCTTATACTTACACATTCATCATACACATGTTGAAGATCGGGATTAACAACTTGATCCTTGCCCACACGAGCTTCCTTCCACAACAAATGTGTTGGTAGTGATGTTGCGTCACTTTTCGTCTCTTCTAACTACGCATTGACATAAGTCTTAAGATCATAAATTATAACACATTGAGAGAATTAATAAGATCGTAGAGTTTATATTTACTTACAATTTTTTCCTCTAAGCGAGCATATCCCAAGGATGAACTAATCAGCAACAAGGATGAACTTTCATATCTAAAACATTGGCTTTAGAAGGTAGACTGGCTCTAACTGAAGCCTCACTTGTCATGCATGGGAAAAGGATTGTTGTGGACATTAGGACCTTTATCCTGGAAGGAAAGGATCTTCGCCCTCACCAATTCTTGCACTCTAGTCTTCAGTGCATAACAATTTTCTAAATCATGGCCGACAACTCCCTAATGAAACTCACAGTAAAGGTTAAATCTGAATCCGGCTAGAAGAGGATTTCGAGGAGTCAGAGGCCTAGCTGCAATCAAACCTCTCTCCACCATTGCAAGATATAGTTTTATATATGACATCAGGATAGGATCAAAGCAAGTCCTATTGTGGTCTTGATTTTGTCCAATAGCCTGACGTTGGGGAACCTGAACTGGTTGAACACTAACCACAAGAGCAACAATAACTACTTGTGGTTTATCATAGTAAAGAGGCCTATAGAAAGGTCTTATTATCTCATTGGAGACAACATATGTTCAAAAAATTTCTTCTGGAAATTCCCAAAGTGTTTTTTCGCACCATTAGGAGATTCAGCAGTTTTAGACACTTTACCATTCTTGATTCTTTCTTCTAACCTTTGGCCAATAGTCACAAAATCTATGAAGCTGGAAGACACACTACCAATCATCTTCTCCCAAAAGAAAGGGGACAAGGTATCCATAAACATACATGTAAGTTCTTTCCCAGCCAGAGGTGGTTCAACTTGAGAGGTCAATTCTCTCCAACATTGAGCCTACTCCTTGAAATATTCTTTTTAATTCTAAGACATGTTTTGTAGTTGACAACGGTTAGGAGTCATGTCAAGTTTGTACTTATATTGCTTCATGAAAATATCAGCAAGATCTTGGAAGCATTGGATATGGTTCCTTTCGAGTCCCATATACCACTTGAATGAAGCACTACTCAAACTGTCTTGAAAGCAATGGTTGAGCAGCTTCTGATTGTTTGTATAAGCAGTTATCTTCCTGAAGTACATGACCAAATGACTTCTCAGACAGGTATGCCCCTTGTATTTCTCAAACTATGGAGTTTTTAATTTGGCAGGTATCACGGGGTTTGAAACTAAGCACATGTTATTAGCATCAACACTGAAGAATTCGTTGCCCTCCATAGTTCTTAGCCTCTTCTCTAAAGTATGATACTATTCTCAGATATCTTCAAACTCAACAACATCTCCTTGGATTTCACTTTGGGGACCTACAACATGGTACTCAAAGAGAGGATTCTTATAGGAAATTTGAACAGCTTGGGCAGCAGTGTGCACAACAGGTTAAGGTTCAGTGAAAACTGGAGCCTGAAACACCAGTCTAGAAGATTGGCCAATCATAAAAGTAGTTGCAAAAGGTGGAGAATAGTTTTGAGGTAAACCAAAAGTCTAGCCATGTAGTGGCTAGATGTTGCGTAGGTTGGGGGTCAACAACAGCACTTGAGATTTTAGAGATCATAGTTCTTTGAGGTGATTCTCCTCTGGAAATCAGAACTTGCATCATCTCAGTAAGCTTGGCCATTCCTGACTTCAACTCATTTATTTCAATACTGACTTCCATATTGTGTTGTTCTTGATCTAACATTATTCATCTGATGTTAGCTCGGGTCCCATACTTGTGTTAAGGAAATAAATTGACAGTTGCAAATAAATGGAAGAAATTGTTGGGAATGAGATCCTAGGAAACCTGGATGTATGCATGAATGATGCAGAGGATAAAAATGATATTCAATGTTATGCAATACACAACATTGTAACATGATCACAAGTTCAAAGTCATGAGCCTGGAGTCTAGGTTAAGGGTAAGAACCAACCCACAATGTATGTACTACTATTTTGGATAACATGTACAAGAACCGGGTTCTAAAAAGTTCCCAGAGTTGTCGATCCTCTTTCGAATATTACCGGCCTTCCGAAAGACTTAGGGGCTAGTAATATATTTAAGAGAAACTCGTTTGAGGGTAGCATCGCGTGACAATTATTTCAGGACTACTCCTTCATAGTCTCTACACTACATCCTATAAAGGCCAAATTGGGTTAAGGGGTTCTAAGGTCCTCAGCTTCTCAGGCTCCCAGGTAAAAAGTAGCAATGTTTTCACAATTGACTGTTCAATATATACTACCCCCAAAGGGGCCTCCACTAAGCAGGGGACCTCAAATCAACTTACTAAGGACTTTCTCCACATAAGTTGAGGTGATTATACCACTCATCCTAAACATAAGGTGTAACTTAAGTCCGTGTATAAGACTTGTCCTTGTAAGGATCGCAAGCATCCTGAAAACCAGAAAAGTCGAGACAAACAAGAAAACAATAATAATAGCACAAAACACATATAAATAAATATATGCTCAAACTAATTAGAGATTTCTCTCCAACAGAGTCACTATTTTTCTGTCACACCAATAAAAAATTCGAGAATAAGCTATTGATTAACTTATCTCAACAAATAAATAAAAGTCACCATCGAACTTTATTATTTCTAAAGGAAATGAGAAAATATCAAACAAAACCCAAAATAAGATAGAGATCAAGGTACAGGGGTTGGTTATGCAAAGGGAAGATATTAGCACCCTAAACATTTAGGGTACTCCGCAGGAACCTCTTTGAAAATCTGTGTATTTGGATAAAAATGGTTGTTTGCAAAATGACTGGAGAGATGAGAAAACAAGTTTTTTTTATTATTATTTTGATTCGGCAAGACTTCGAGAGCCTCGTGCCTATGTACCACCAATGTGAAATGATGAAATCAACCACGTAGTTCTTCTAAAAAGAACAAAATTTTGTGTGTTGGTTGGTTTTAAATGAAAAGACAAGTTGTCGTTTTTAGGAGAAGACTAGACTAATCACCCACAAAGTATAACAGGGAAAATGCATCAACATGAGGGAGGGTTTGGACACAACTCAAGTACTCAAGTGGAAAAGTTGACATCTTTTTTATCACAACCATGTGGATAGGAGAATGAAATTTCGACTACAAATGTGTCATGTCTAATCATGAAAAAGTTTTAAAGGGAAAAGGTGCACAAGGGAACAAAAAGGTTTGAATGAGGTTGAATATTTTTTTGTCTTTTTGAATGGGTTAGAATATGGTTAGATGAATTGACATTTGATTAAAGAAAAGAAGTTTGAAAAGTCACTTGACTAAGTCAAGGTTCATTATGAAAGTGGTCAAGTGTATTGAAAACAAGAAGGTTTTAAAAAAATATGAGAAGTGTCATACTCCAATTTTTGACCTAAGATCCCACCCCCCATTTGCATCATTGCATAACAAGTATTCATGAGGGGTTTGACCTATTTTTTTTCCAATTCTTGAGTTAGATTCCAAAAATTTATAACTTCTTCAAATTTCGACATTTTTGAGCGGTTCTTTTCGCATATGATTCTCCTTGACATCATCTACAATTTCTCTTTACAAGTCAAGAGATGATTATGCTTTGAAAAACCACGAAAAAATAGAAACGTTAGAAGTCGTTTATGAATTTAGCGGAATTTGATTTTTATTGTGTTTATTCATGATTTCTTCTTCCTTTAAAAAAATCACAAAAAAATGTACTTATTGTCATGTTATTTTTTATTTACTTTACTAAAAAATTATCAAAAATATGTTCTTTTATTAATTTAAATTTATATATTGGTATCATTTATTTCAAAAAAAAATCTAGAAAAATTTATATAAGTCCTTTTACTTTCTTATATGTATTTTATTTTTTATCTTTTAATTTGCACTTATATTTTCATTTAGTTTAATTCAAGAAAAAAATCATAAATAGTTAATTTAATGTCTCTTTTATTTTCTATTTTGTATTTATTATTATTACTAACACTTTTAGTTTTTTTTTTTTTATTATTATTATTATTATTATTATTATTATTATTATTACTATTATTATTATTATTATTATTACTTGTCCTTTTGTTTTTTTGTGTCAATAAAGAAAAGTTGGGACCTGTAATACGGTGGCAGAACTGACTATTGATATTGGTTTTGCATTTGCATTCGCAAATATGCGGTAAGCAAGAGTTGCCACCGTCTTTTATTTTATCCAACAAAGGAAAGGTAAAAAAAAGAACAAAAAAAAACATTTTTCGAGAGTTTTCTGAGTAAGGGGGTAGATTATAGAAAGCGAAGGTCTTAGTACCCTTTCTATCCGTGGTTTTCCACAGGCTCTTAAGCACTTTGCTTATTTTGAAATTGCTTTGTGCATGTGTTTTAAAAAAAATTGTTTTACTTCGTGATAACTCTTATTTTTGTCCTCAAGAGTGTGACGAAGTTGTTTTTGAAAACTGTTTTGAAAGTGTTTATGTGAAAAGATTTTGAGATTTTTGAGCAAGTACCTAGGAATTATCTACCTACTCAAAAAAAGGTTGTTCATTTTTTCTCATTTCCTTTAGACAACACTATCCTACTATTAAGGAGTAGGTAGCCTCATCGTTTGAGTTTAAGGGACAATCGAAAGGGACGTTTTTACGGTCACAAAAGAAATGGTTAGGAAACTTTAGTAATTACCCTAAAGTCCTAAATATCTTTCTGAGGCAATATTTGAATGGATCATTTTGATTTTTTTTGGACTGGAGGGTGACCACTAAAATTCCCTATGCTTCATGACCGTTTACCGAAGGCAACTGAAGCGGTGATACCCTAGGGGTGCGTATGTGCGAGTGTATTTGATTTCAGATATATTAGTCTTTGTGTTTAGTTTTCTAGCAATTGGTTTTATCTTGTTCATGCAATCCTATTAGCCATACATCTAACAGTTAATACATGTACAAAAATATAAAGTGCGAAAATGTAAGTTCCTACGCTATTACATGGCTTAGGAGAGAGGGACTTAATTACAAGTCCAAAACCGGGAGAAATATAAAGGAAAACAATAAAAATGCCTTATAGTTTGGCTACATTGATATGTACAGGAATATAAAAGTGCGAAAGAAGAAAATGCGCGCGAAATAGGAAAATGCGTAAAGGAAACTTTTTGATGTTTTTTTGAATTAGTTTTAAGAAAAGAAAAGGCATGTTTTTTTGTTTGGTTTTTAATTTACTAAAATATTAAATTAAAGTCTAATTAATAACATAAAATAAACCTAATTAATACTTTTTTATTTTTGAATATTAAAGAAAATAAGAATTATGAAATATAAAATCTAGTTCTACTTAATCATTAATTTAGGAAAATATTAACTAATTAATTAATTAATGATCTATTAAAAAAAAGTTATTTTTTTTTGTTTTAAGGTTAATTAATAAAAATAAAATCAAAATAAGAAATAAAACATAAAGAATAGAACAAAAAACAAAATAAATGGGCCTGTATCCTGCGCTTTGAGCACAAAATGCAGATCGTGTCCTAACTATGGCACGATTGGATTTCAGGCTCAAACCTTGTGATTCTCACGCCTAAACCTCATAGTTTTAGGTCATGTGCAACATTCAAACAAACCAAGGCATTAAAATGTACAGATAAATGAAATTCGAATTAAATTTTTTACCAAATACACAGGTTCAGATATGTAGTGCTCTTCGTCGTACAAGGGCCTAGGGATGGCCTGGATCAATTCTTGGGAATGCTGGGAGAATGACTATAGTGTTAGTTTGCCATGAAACAGCTTGTAAGTGCGGTTGCAAATTTTTGACGAATTTATGAAAATGGAGAGTTTAAGAGAGGGCTTTTGTAGCGTGGTAAATGTCTTTTTTCTCTTCTCCTTCTAATGCTTGAAAATGGTCCAATATATATAGGAGGTAAGGAATGAATGGTTTTGAATTAAAAATCCATGCCATAATGCCTTGTAATGAAGTATTGATATAGCATTCAAAAACTTGCCAAATTGATGTTTTAAACAACCATAATGCAAAATTGGAAAACTTACCCAAAATGAATTTTGTGCCATTTCTTGAAGGGAATGAACCTGGACATCATTTTCTACGTGGCTTAGGCCCTTGTGCAAGGTAATTCCAACCCATTTGCGCTATACACCTCCCTTTGTTATTTAAACCACTTATTTCATGTTTTATTGAAAATAAATCCAAATAAATGGAAAATAAATGGATAAAAAGTAATACCACAAGGGGAAGAACTTATGGGTCCTATAATATGCCATGGAGAAGTTTAAAGTCAAAGAAATGAGTTAATTCCTTGAAAACTCAACTTTGCTCGATGTAGGATTTTTGAATTTTCCAAAAATTTCCCAACTTGGGGAACCATAACTTGCTCAATTTTTATCCCATGGAGATGATCTTGTACTTTTTGGAAAGCACAATATGTCTACTTAAATCCCTCTTTTGATAATTTTTTCATTTGAAGATGTTATCTTGATGTAAAAGTTCTGGACTAAAAGTGTCTTTTGTTGACTTTCTGAAAATGACATGTAATGTATGAGCTTTCATCTTTCAAATGGTGTACTTATTGAACTTGAAGATAAAATATGGATTGTAGGGAATTAGATTCTCTTCAATATGGGCTTTGGTTGGGGCCAAATGGACAAAGTATGAGAAAGTTATGCCCAGTCAAAGTTCAATTGACTTTTCCTATAGAAACCCTAATTTTGCAAATTTGACTTTTGATGAATTAGGAGAATTTCTTGAGGAATCATGGTCAACCCTTGATCAAATGATGATTATCACTTCAAAAATATGTTGTTGACAAAAAATCTTGAAGTTTGACTGTATATAGGTCACAGTTGACTTTTGACCTAGTATAGTTAATTTTTAGGCATTTGGGCAATTGACTGTGCAAACTTGTTCTGCAAGGCATGAAATTTGTCATGGACATTCTTGGAGGCATAATAGGAACATGGAAATAAATTAAAGTCTTTGGAGTTGACACGTCCTGATTCAAATGGAAACCCTAGTTGGGGGTTCATTGCCTTATGAGGAGAATTTGTCTAATCAATTCTTGGGCATCCTTGGGCAAGTTAAGGACCTCAATAGGCATGTGTTAAGTAAATGAGAGGGAAAATTTTGGGGTACAATAGCTGCCCCTGTTCAATCTTCTTAAACCTAAGGATGTAGATTGGCTTGTCTGCCTTTCGTGATCTGAAGGTGGAAGATGATTGAACACTAGAGTGCCCAGAAATTTGCACTCGCATGAAGTGAATGTCGATCGATAATATCGGGAATAGGCTTAAAAAAACCATTTGGAAGGCGACGGAGAATAGTCGGAGATGGGCTTAAAGATGCCATCCAGAAAAAAATATCGGTTGCATAAGAGATTCCTTTGCGAGAATTCCTGTACCTGCCGTTGAGGAGGACTTCACCGGGGAATGTTGATTTATGTCCTGGGAAATAGAGTCTAGGAGCTTCGGTTGTCCATTACTCTACTGGGGAATTAACTCTTGATTGATGAGATAAATGTGAGTTGTTATATGGTTGAGTCCGGATTTTACAACGACTTACTAGGGAATATGAAATCGACCGTATCTGGTTGGGTCCAGGTCTTACCGTGTTGTAAATTGTTGTCTGGAGATAAAAGAGAAGGAACCTGTATAGGTCTTTCTCGGGACACGTCCATGTAAAACTACATCAGGTAATTCATGAAAAGGAGCCTAGATAGTAGGGCTATGAGAAGGAACCTAGGTAGTAGGGTTACTTCAAAATAAAGTCTGGGTAGTAGGGTTGCTTCGGAATAAAGCCTGGGTGGTAGGGTTGTGAGAAGGAACCTGGGTAGTAGGGTTACTTCGAAATAAAGCCTAGGTAGTAGGGATGCTTCAGAATAAAGCCTGGATGGTAGGGCTGTGAGAAGGAACCTGGGTAGTAGGGTTACTTCGAAATAAATCCTAGGTAGAAGGGTTGTGAAAAGGAACCTGGGTAGTAGGGTTACTTCGAAATAAAGTATGGGTAGTAGGGATGCTTCGGAATAAAGCTTGGGTGGTAGGGTTGTGAGAAGGAACCTGGGTAGTAGGGTTACTTCGAAATAAAGCCTGGGTAGTAGGGCTGCTTCGGAATAAATCCTTGGTGGTAGGGCTTTGAGAAGGAACCTGGGTAGTAGGGTTACTTCGAAATAAAGCCTGAGTAGTAGGGTTGTGAGAAGGAACCTGGGTAGTAGGGTTACTTCAAAATAAAGCCTGGGTAGTAGGGCTGCTTCGGAATAAAGCCTGGGTGGTAGGGCTGTGAGAAGGAATCTGGGTAGTAGGGTTACTTCAAAATAAATCCTGGGTAGTAGGACTGCCTCATTTGATCACGTAGATTAGTTGACCCGTTTGGTTTCGGGAACTGATTTTCCATTAGTTGTCTGCAGATATGACATGTATAGCTTCATGGATTTAACCTTGAACTGTTGGAATTGTTGATGATAACCATCTTTCCTGAAAAGGTACATGATTAATTATATGCGATGCATGAAATACATTGTGCGATGATTTTCTCAAAATAAATGAGATTATGTTGTAGGCAATATGTATGCGCACGTCATGATGTATGAACATGAAATGCTATTGTGACATATCTGAGTCTGGGAAAATAAATCCCTGACTGCTGCTGGAGAGTACTGGAAATTGAATTCCTGACCGTTGTAAAAAAAGTGGTTCTTCTAGTTCCGCTGGGGATGATGAGTAGAGATGATTTGTCGAGGATTTCCTCTTTCTGTTCGAGAATACTCGGCTGGGATTTTTTTGTCTTCTGTTTAAGAATGAATCTGAGGGTAGACAAGTACTTCTGCTTGCGAATATTCCACTTGGGAGAAGATGCTCTATTTGGGGAGTGCTCCCTGAGGGAGAAGAATTCTTCTATTGGAATATTCCATAGTGAGAAAATAATTCTATTGGAGACTCTATTGGGGGATATTCAATAGCTAGGGAAAAGAAACTCTGTTGAGGATGATCTTCTGCTGCCAGAGAAATAAACTCTAATGGGGATGAAGATTTGAAAGCTGCAGGACATTATAAAGCTCTGTGGGGAATGAGAGGTCAAACTTCGATCGTTTTACTCTGCGGGGACGAGGCTTCATAAACTGCTGGGGACAAAAATATACTCAGTTGGAAAACATGGATTTCAAATCTCTGAGGAATTCTGCTGGAGAAGGTAATTCCTGCTTGGGAAAAAAACTGTAGAGACTAGGACTGGCTTTCAGACATTTCTTCATTCCTTAAGCCATTAGCAATTGTCTTTCTATTATTTATGTAAATATTTGCAAACATTAATCATATTCAATATGCATATGCCACAAATAATCACTGGATGTTTTTGCAAAACAAAACAGAAAAATAGAAAGCAAGTAGTTTTGAACTTTCAAAAACTGATTTGTATTAATTTTTTGAAGTTTGCCTATAAAAGGCGTTTATGTACAAGGAGACAGACATTTTAGTAAGAAAAAGCCGTCATAAAAAGAATTTATACAAAGTTATATACAAAGAGAAAACGGATATGTATAATGATCCCATTGAGTTTCAATTCTACTATTGCTCTTATGCCTTCGAGCGTCTCATTACTTTGCTGCTTGTCCGAAGTTGACTAGATTGATCGGTATCGCTTGATTTTGATAGTCTGATACTGAAGTCTGATCGCAAAGTGATCCAACGGGACATAGTTATACGCCTTAAATCCCTAATTTTGCCTGGACCGCCCTTTCGGGTTTTCAGTCCACCGGTATACCCTTTTTTGCCCAAGCCGCCTTTTCAGGTTTTCGACTCGCCAGGTGTATAGATTTTTTTTGTTTTTATCCCTAATTTTTTCCTGAACCCTTTTGGTTCGCCGGGATGCCCCTATTTTTTCCTAGGCCAGTCGACCTAGCGGGTCTTTATTTATGCGTAGTATCTTTTCACTATGTTCGCATTCACATGGTGGGGAAGGTCATCACCATCCATGGTGGTTAGAATCATGGCTCCACCAGAAAATATTTTCTTGATTACAAATGGACCTTTGTATGTGGGAGTCCATTTTCCCCTGGGATCACCTTGCAGCAGTATGATGCGCTTGATCACTAGATCCCCGACTTGATATACTTGGCGCCTGACCTTTTTGTTGAAAGCCTTGATCATCCATTTTTGATACATTTAACCATGTCAGATAGCAGTAAGTCTCTTTTCATCAATCAGATTCAGTTGATCAAGTCGAGTCTGGATCCAATCATCTTCATTCAGAAATGCATCCTTCATGATTCTCAGAGAAGGGATCTGGACCTCAATAGGAAAGATAGCCTCCATACCATATACCAGAGAGTAGGGTGTTTCCCCTGTTGACGTTCGTGCTGAGGTGCGATAACCATGAAGAGAAAATGGTAATATATCATGCCAGTCTTTGTATGTCACTGTCATCTTCTGTATGATTTTCTTAATGTTCTTGTTAGAATCCTCCACAACGCCATTCATCTTCGGCCAGTAAGGGGAAGAATTATGGTGCTGGATCTTGAACTGTTTAGAGTTCGGTGATCATTATGTTGCTGAGATTCGTACCATTTTCAATGATGATTCTCTCTAGCACACCATATTGACAGATCAGGTTATGCTCGATAAACCTCGCCACAACATTCTTGGTAACAGTAGCAAAAGAGGCAGCTTCAACCCACTTCGTGAAATAATCAATGGCCACCAGGATAAAGTGATGCCAATTGGAAGCGGTAGGTCTAATCTCTATGATCATGTCAATGCCCCACATTGCAAAGGGCCAAGGAGCCGTCAAAATGTTCAAAGGAACCAGAGGTACGTGCACCTTATTAGCATAGATCTAGCATTTATGACAAGTTTAGGAATGCTGACAGCAGTCTGCTTCCATAGTGGACCAATAGTATCTTGCCCGTAGGATCTTTTTAGCCATGGTATGTCCACTTGAATGGGTTCCGAAGGTACCTTCGTGTAGATCTGTCATAATCCTCTCCACTTCGCTCTTGTCTATGCACCAAAGTAGAGTAAAGTCATGATTGTTCTTGTAGAGGATTCCATTACTGAGGAAGAACTTTGCGGCGAACCTTCTCAGAAACTTCTTATCATTGAAAGATGCCCCCTCGGGATACTCTTGAGCCTCGAGATATCTCTTCACTTCATATAACCAAGGTTTGTCTACTACTCCTTCAGCGGAAATCTCATAGCAGTATGCTGGTTCATCCAATCTCTCAATAGTGATTCGAGGAGCCTCGCTGTCCCACCTGACCTTGAACATATAGGACATGGTATCTAGCGCGTCCGCTAACCGATTCTCTTCTCGTGGAAAATGTTCAAAGGTGACTTCCTCAAAGTGTGGAAGCAATGTCATCACGTGATCTTTGTACGGGATGAGATTCAGGTGCTTCGTATCCCACTCTCCTTTGACCTGACTTATCACCAAGGATGAATCCCCGAAAATGCTCAAGAACTTGATCCTCAGGTCAATAGCCGCTTTAAGACCCATGATGCATGCTTCATACTCCGCCATGTTGTTGGTGCAGTTGAAGCATAATCGGGAAGTGAAAGGAGTATGACAGCCCTCGAGGGATATGATTACAGCACCAATGCCATTACCGAGTGCGTTCGAGGCTCCGTCAAAAACCATAGTCCATCGGGATCCTTCTTCAGGTCCTTCATCCAGTCCAGGTTCTTCATAGCCAGTCACCAGCATAATATTCTCGTTCGGGAACTCAAAATTAATGGACTGGTAGTCATCCACGACTTGATGATCCAAATGATCAGCTAATACACTCCCCTTGATTGCTTTCTAGGTCTTGTATTGGATATCGTATTCGGTTAAGATCATATGCTATCTCGCTATTTTTCCGAAGAGAGCGGGCTTCTTAAAGATGTACTTGATCGGATCCATCTTAGATATCAGCAAAGTAGTGTGGGTTAACATATACTGTCTCAGTCGGCGAGCATCCCATGCCAAAGCACAACAAGTTTTCTCAAGTAGTGAGTATCTTGTCTCACAGTCGGTAAACTTTTTGCTAAGGTAGTATATTGCATGCTCTTTTCGACCAGACTCGTCATGCTGTCCCAGAACACACCCCATTGAATTGTCTAACACTGTTAAGTACATTATCAATGGACTTCCTTCAATTGGAGGTATCATAATTGGTGGTTCTTGAAGGTATTCCTTGATTCTTTTGAAGGCAGTATGGCATTCGTTATTCCATTTTACTATTTGATCTTTCTTCAGGAGCTTTAAGATTGGCTCACAAGTAGTAGTTAAATAGGAAATGAACCTGGAAATGTAGTTTAGGCGTCCCAAAAAGCCTCTGACCTCCTTCTCAGTGTGAGGAGCTGGTATCTCTTATATAGCCTTTACTTTTGCAGGGTCCACCTGAATGCCCTTGTCACTGACAATGAAACCTAGAAGTTTACCAGACCTTACCCGGAAGGTGCACTTGTTCGGATTCAACCTCAGCTTGTACGTATTCAACCTATCAAACAACTTTTGTAAATGATCAAGGTGCTCTTCCTCGGTTTGAGACATGGCTATCATGTCATCCACGTATACCTCTATCTCATGGTGAATCATGTCATGAAATAAGGCGACCATGGCTCGCTGATAGGTTGCCCCGGAATTCTTTAATCCAAACGGCATCACTTTGTAGCAGAAAGTGCCCCATTGCGTGACGAAGGTTGTCTTCTTCATATCTTCGGGTGCCATCTTGATCTGATTGTAACCATAGAGACCATCCATGAAGGAAAAGATCTTGTGATGCATGGTGTTGTCAACCAGGACGTCAATGTAGGGGAGCGGAAAGTCATCTTTGGGGCTTGCGCTGTTCAGATCTTTGTAGTCCACACACATTCGTACCTTATCGTCTTTTTTAGGCACCGACACCACGTTGGCAACCCATTGGGGGTAAGAGGTGAAAACTAAGAACCCAGCGTTGAATTGCTTCATAACCTCTGCTTTGATCTTCTCTGACATTTCAGGGTGCATGCGACGGACCTTCTGCTTTACCGGAGGGAAATCTTCTTTAGTTGGCAGTCCGTGAACCACAATATCCATATCCAATCCTAGCATGTCTTCATATGACCAGGAAAAGATCTCGACATAGTCATGCAACATTTATATCAACCGCTGTTTGACATTAATCCCCATATTTGCACCAATCTTGACTTCTTTTTTGTCTACCTCTATGCCCAAGTTTATTGTCTCAATTGGCTCTTCATGAGGTTGTATAGCCCTCTCTTCATGTTGTAACAGTCTAGCAAGTTCTCCAGGTACCTCACAATCTTCCTCACCTTCGCCCTCAGCTTGGTTGATCGGATTTTCGAAGTTATAACTGGCAATAGCAGAACTGTTATCAATGGGATCCAGAGTGGATATAGATCTGCAGTTTGATATGTGAGTGTGTGTAAGAGCATAGCTTTATTGATAACGTAAAAAGCAGAAAAGAAAAACAGAGAGCACAAAATTTGTATACAAAAACGTCTAATGTTTTATTGATGACATATGATAATGACATATAATAACCCTCACAAATAAACCATTGTGCCTCGGGTAAGACACAAGGCCATAGAGTTTATATTGTTTATTACAAAACTGAAAAACAAGCAAGACAATTACTATTGAACGAGAGTAATCGGCACAAAATCTTTGGTCGTCCAGTTACTAGGTCCACCGTTGGTAGTAGGGTAGATCCAACTGTCAATATCAGAATCCTCATCATTGTCTTCTATAGAATTGACCTCATGATTGCTAATGCGTAGGGGAGGTCCTCCAGCCCGAGCACGTCAAACAACCCTTTGAGCTCCTGAAGTAAAGCCCAAACCAAATTTGTAAGTTTTGTAAGGAAAATCATGGAGCTGTCCCCAAATGGTACACCCATCTTCTTCAACTACTGCTCGGGCGTCCTTGAGAGAAGCCATCTTTAAAGGAGGTATGGCGATCTTTGGCACACTGGTAATAGTCTCGGTTGATGCCATAGTCTGGGGAACCTCTTCAAAATTTTGACAAGGGGTCTCTGTGAACTTTCCATCCATTTCCACATACCTGAAAGAATTCAGATGGCTTACCATGTAATCCTCTTCACCATGCACGGTGACAATCTTTCCCTTCACTGGATACTTCAACATTTGGTGCAGCGTAGAAGTAACGGCTCCAGCTTCATGGATCCAAGGACGACCCAACAAACAAGAATAAGATGGCCTGATATCCATCACGTAGAAGGTGTATTCAAAGGTCTGGGAACCCACTTTGACAGGGATGTCCACCTCCCCGTGCAGCATTCTTTTTGAACCGTCGAAAGCCCTCACCACAATATTACTGGGTTTTAAGGTCAAACCTTCACAATCTAGCCTATCAAGAGCCTTCTTGGGTAGAACATTCAATGACGATCCAGTGACCACTAGCACATGGGCCATAGTAGTTCCCTTACATTCGATCGAGACATGCAGAGCATCATTATGCTTTTTCCCCTTGGGTGTCAAATCAACATCAGGAAAACCCAACCCATTATCAGCAGTCAGACTAGCCATACAATCCTCGAATTGGTCAGCGGAGGTTTCTTGCGGCACATGCGCAGTCTTGAGAAATGTAACCAAAGCCTTTGCATGGGCCTCGGAACACAATAGCAGAGCCAGCATTGATATCTTTGAAGAGGTCTGCCCCAGCTGTTCGACCATATTGTAGTCGCTCTTCTTGATTATCTTTAAAATCTCCTCCATTTCTTGTTTAGAGAATTCTAAAATAACTTCTCTAGGTGCCTCCGTCCGAGCAGGCTCACCTACAACTTCTTTGCCCCGAGTCCCAGATGACTCATCAGCAGGGGTAACAATTGGAGTAAGGATGGGAGTAGTAGCAGGAGTACTAGCTGGAACAACAGATGGAATAACAACAGGCTTAGCAACAGTCTTCAGGGAGATCTCGGGAGAGAAAACCCTTCCACTTCGAGTAATTTTTCTGGTCCTGACAATGATACTGATATCGGGATCAGCCTCTTCAGTTTTTTCGTCTTTAATGGTTAACAAATCCTGCTTGACACCATGGTAGTAAACGTCAGCACCATAATTCCAAGGAACAGCTTTGTCTGAAGAGTACGGTACAAGGCCAGGAAAAGTGATCATTAATGGAAATTCTTGGAGCAGATGTAATCCTAACAGGTCTTTTGGAGGAGACCTTGTAAGGATTGGCGGAAATGGTTATGATAGAAACATCTTCGTGTAGAACAGTTGGAATCGGAGTATTTTCGAACAAAAACTCTTTGTTATCCATCAGGCATTGAAAACCTGCCTTCAGCAAATAATAACCAGAAGGCAGAGATAAACACATGTGGCAACCTTCACCACAACCTGGAAATAAACCGGCTAGCAACAAATTCTTCTTGACGGTCATGAGAGGAGTAGAAACTTCATCAACAGAAGTAACAAATAGACCAGTATCAACGAAATTAACACCACGGTTATGCTTGGGCATGAGGGCAGTTATGACATTAGGCATCTCAGGAGCATCAAACTCACTCTCCTTTGCTTTGATCAGATCTTGTATCTTATTCTTCATAGCCTAACAGTCGTTTATATCATGGCCTGGACTCTCAGAATGGTAAGCACACCGAGCGTTTGGATTGTAACAAGGAGATGTGGTGTTGGGATTCTTGGGAGCCTCCCTTAAGGTTGCCAAATTAGATTTTAACAGATGGGGTAAAACCTCAGACAACGTCATATTGATCCAGGTGAACTGCCTTTGAGGTATTTCTACCCTTGGCTGATTGTTTCATTGTTGAGTAGCCACATGCCTAGGTATCATCATAGCCCCTACCGTTGGACGGTGCTCGATTCTATTCTAACTTCTTGGATTGTAAATAGAATTAACCTCCTTCTTAACTATGAATGGATTTTTCACTATACTTGAAGAGGTGTCTTTCTGGATCTTGCCACTTCGGATCCCAGCTTCTACCCTTTCTCCAATCAATATCAGCTCAGTAAAACCAGCTGAGGAGCTACCAATCAAGTGATTAAAGAACGGGCCAGATAGCGTACCAAGAAACATATCCACCAACTCCCTATCAAACAAAGGGGGTTGGACTCTCCCTGCCAAATTTCTCCACTTTTGAGCGTAGTCCTTAAAACGTTCACTTGCACCCATCGACATACTCTGGAGTTGAGCACGGGTAGGAGCAAGGTCAGTGTTATATTGATACTGCTTATAAAAAGCAGCAGCCAGATCTTCCCAGTTGCGGACATTAATTCCCTCCAGCTGATAGAACCACTCAAGCTGAGTCTCGGACAGACTGTCTTGAAAGAAATGGACCCACAAGTTCTTATCAGTAGTGTGAGGCTGAATCTTCCTCATATAAGAATGAAGATGAAGCTTGGGACAAGAAACCCCATCATACTTTGCAAATACCGGAACCTTGAACTTCTGTGGGATGACAACCCCAGATACCAAACCCAACTCTTCAAAATCTAGCCCTGGTACTCTTTAGATCTCCATTGCATTCAGACGATCCTCTAACTGTTTGTATCTATCCTCAGTGGGAGGATACTGTTCATCATTGTAATCAGATTCATCCTCAGAAACCCTTGGACTAAGGTATTCCTCTCTTGGTTCACTTTCTTGATTCCCCCCCCCCCCCTTTGAAGGAAGTTGCCAGCTCTGACACTCGCTTAACCGGTCCTTTAAACCTTCTGTCCAGATTCAGGACACCAGCGGTCTTCTTCGCCTTCTTCTTTCTATATTTCAGAATAAGGGCCTTCAGATGTTCATGCCCTTTAGCCAAAGCTAGGAACATTTGCTGAAATTGGGAATTTTGTGCCTGGAGATCCTTGATACTTTGTTCAGAAGCCATTATTATTGAAATAAACAGCGAAGAAGATGAGAATCCTACTTTGAAACCTGTTTATGCAATGTCATGGATGATATGCATATGCAATGATTTAACGGATTCTTAAAGACTCAAATTTGCTTAAACAAAAGAAACACACATTAATTGTATTAATACATTTGAATTGTTACAAAGAGTTCCCCTTAGGCTTACAATCAAACAAAATAAAACTTAAAGCAAAAAGAAAATTAGGTTTCCCATAAGCGCATCCTCTTTGGTGCAATGTAGGCGTTTATATTCCTCTCTTCATGAAGTAGCCTAGTGAGTTCCAGGACTTTCTTCTCACTGGCGTAGAATTGACCTTCAAACGTATCCCGCTCCTCCTTAAGTTGAACCCAGGATTTTTGTAACTCCTCATGATCAGTTGGCATGTCGGGATGAAGAACAAGATAAGGAGTGTCTCCTTCAGCAACCGGTTCCATAATCATAGGTAGGATGGCGGGGTAAGACATCATAAGACTTTGAGCACGGGCTCGTACCCATTTGAGATAAGGCTCAAGAGGGATGGAATTCTTGTGCCCTAGTGTCTTGCTATCAACTCTATGTACCATGCCCTAAGCTCGTATGAACCTTTTACGGTAACCCTGAGCATCATTCTCATAGTTGAAGGTGATTCCTTGGATAAGTGTATCATGAGGACCATCCCTTCTCGCATATCCAAATTTCCACAGTGCCAAACAAGGATTATAAGTGATTCCTCCCCTAATGCCTAAGATAGGGACATTAGGGAATTCTCCGCATCGATCAATGATGGTAACATTCTCCAAGGATCGAGGACACTAATGAATACCTGAATGTGTATGAGTCATTAGCGTATGAGACCATCTCAAACCATGTTCATTCTTCAAGACGGATCGGGGTAGGTGCAAAATAAACCACCTAACCAAAAGAGGAGTGCAACACAGAAGGGTCCCTCTTTTCTTTATAGTGCGAGTATGCAGAGAATGTAGGATATCTCCAAGCAGATTAGGTATCGGATTACGTGACAGGAAAACCTTAACCGCATTCACGTCAATGAGCTGGTTCGGATTAGGAAACAGTACAAACCCATAGATGAGAAGGTCTAACAACTCTTCAAAAGCTTGTATGTCAAGGGTATTCAAAAAATGATGATCTTTCTCAAACAAGAACTTAGCCAAAATACCCTTGACACTTCTCCTGGTTTCCCAATTTGCTACTACGTCAGACCGTTGTAAGGACAGAGCTTTAGCAATATCTTCAGGTTTAGGGTCTCTTTCCATACCATTGAAAGGTACCTTGTTAAGGATAGGCACCCCTAGTAACAGAGAAAACTCCTCCATAGTAGGCACTAACTGGTAATCCGGAAAAGTGAAGTAGTGATGTAAAAGGTCAAAGAATTGAAAGAGCACTTTTAACATTTCTTCATCAGGGTTTGAGGTGACCAAGTTGAGAAGTCGACCATGTCTTTCAGTGAAGGGAGAGCTTTCAGGAACCCTTAATACTAAATCCTTAAGCTGAGGAGGCACCTTTACTAGACTAATTTGGATACTGAATCTGCAGGCGAGGGTCATGTCCTACAAAACAAGACAAAAATAAACCCTAAGAATCCTTGAAATGGTTAGTATGATATGCTATGTTATGATGTCATGATTATGCTCAGATATAGCAGATATAGCAAACACAAGAAAATCACACAAAGACCTTAGGTTTAAGGCTTGCATGGGTTTTAAGGTAATACCCTCTTGAAATTGGGTTGGTTCAACCTGTCCTAAATATGGTAACCGGGTTCTAAGGGATCTCAATATCACTGATCTTTCCCCCTAAATTTTGTTCCGATAGACAATTGACTCGCCACCAAACAAAACTCAAGAGTCAAACCTCAATGAGTGTAGCATCGAGTATCAACCGACTTTGGGTTTACACCAAAGACGATTATCTCACTACGTCCTAAAAATATAAGTTGGTCAATTAAGGTACTAAGGTCAGTTGACGCTTTATGATACCATGCAGTGGCCTCGTATTCTCCTTGATTACTCAAGGGCTACCGGTACACACCAAAGTATCGCATCAACGTAGCTATTGTTTCAACCGTGTCGGTATACCCCGCACAACTCCCTCACAGTTTATTGTTACTTACCTAAAAGGAATTCCCCGATCCGGGTTTAGGATACAAACAACCCAAACAGATACCCTTAAAAGTAAATCAAACAAGACAAGCCAAAGAAGCAATTAAAATGACCTAGATCCTAAGGTAAACGCCACTTTATAAATCATGTTCCCCAGCAAAGTCGCCAGTTCTGTAATACGGTGGTAGAGCCGACCGTTGATACTGGTTTTGCATTTGCAATCGCAAATGTGCGGTAAGCAAGAGTCGCCACCGTCTTTTATTTTATACAACAAAGGAAAGGTAAAAAAAAGAACAGAAACAAACCTTTTTCGAGAGTTTTCTGAGTATGGGGGGTAGATTGTAGAAAGGGAAGGTATTAGCACCATTTTTATCTGTGGTCTTCCACGGGCTCTTAAGCACTTTGTTCATTTTGAAATTGCTTTGTGCGTGTGTTTTAAAAAAAATTGTTTTACTTCGTGATAACTCTTGTTTTTGCCTTCAAGAGTGTGACGAAGTTGTTTTTGAAAACTGTTTTGAAAGTGTTTGTGTGAAAATATTTTGAGATTTTTGAGCAAGTACCTAAGAACTATCTACCTACTCAAAAAAAGGTTGTTCATTTTTTCTCATTTCCTTTAGACAACACTATCCTACTATTAAGGAGTAGGTAGCACCATTGTTGAAGTTTAAGGGACAATCGAAAGGGACATTTTTACGGTCACAAAAGCAATGGTTAGGAAACTTTAGTAATTACCCTAAAGTCCTAAAGATATTTCCGAGGCAATATTCGAATGGGTCATTTTGATCTTTTTTGGACTGGAGGTTGACCACTAAAACTCCCTATGCATCATGGACGTTTTCCGAAGGCAACCGAAGTGGTGATACCCTAGGGGTGCGTATGTGCGAGTGTATTTGATTTCAGATATATTAGTCATTGTGTTTAGTTTTCTAGCGATTGGTTTTATCTTGTTCATGCAATCCTATTAGCCATACATCTAACAGTTAATATATATACAAAAATATAAAGTGCGGAAACGTAAATTCCTACGCTATTACATGGCTTCGGGGAGAGGGATTTAATTACAAGTCCAAAACCGGGAGAAATATAAAGGAAAACAATAAAAATGCCTTATAGTTTGAATACATTGATATGTACAGGAATATAAAAGTGTGAAAGAAGAAAATGCGCGCGAAATAGGAAAATGCGTAAAGGAAACTTTATGATGTTTTTTTGAATTAGTTTTAAGAAAAGAAAAGGCATGTTTTTTTGTAAGGTTTTTAATTTACGAAAATATTAAATTAAAGTCTAATTAATAACATAAAATAAACCTAATTAATACTTTTTTATTTTTGAATATTAAAGAAAATAAGAATTATGAAATATAAAACCTAGTTCTACTTAATCATTACTTTAGGAAAATATGAACTAATTAATTAATTAATGATCTATTTTAAAAAAAGTTAATTATTATTTTTGTGATTTTTTTTGGTTTTAAGGTTAATTAATAAAAATAAAATCAAAAGAAGAAATAAAACATAAAGAATAGAACAAAAAACAAAATAAATGGGCATGTATCTTGCGCTATGAGCACGAAATGCAGATCGTGTCCTAGCTATGGCATGATTAGATTTCAGGCTCAAACCTTGTGATTCTCACGCCAAAACCTCATAGTTTTAGGTCCTTTGAAACATTCAAACAAACCAAGGCATTAAGATGTACAGATAAATGAAATTCGAATTAAATTTTTTACCAAATACACATGTTCAGATATGTAGTGTTCTTGGTCGTGCAAGGGCCTAGGGATGGCCTGGATCAATTCCTGGGAATGCTGGGAGAATGACTATAGTGTTAGTTTTCCACAAAATAGCTTGTAAGTGCGATTGCAAATTTTTGACAAATTTATGAAAATTGAGAGTTTGAGAGAGGGCTTATGTAGCGTGGTAAGTGTCTTTTTTTTCTTCTCCTTCTAATGCTTGCAAATGGTCCAATATATATAGGAGGGAAGGAATGAATGGTCTTGAATGAAAAATCCATTCCATAATGCCTTGTAATGAAGTATTATTATAATATTCAAAAACTTTCCAAATTGATGTTTTAAAGAACCATAATGCAAAATTTGAAAACTTGCCCAAAATGACTTTTGCGGGCTTTCTTGAAGGGGATGAACCTGGATATCATTTGTTGCGTGGCTTGGGCCCTTGTGATAGATAATTCCAAGATCATTTGTTCTATACACCTCCCTTTTTTATTTAAACCACTTATTTCATGTTTTATTGAAAATAAATCCAAATAAATGGAAAATAAATGGATAAAAAGTAAGACCACAAGGGGAAGAGCTTATGGGTTCTACAATATGCCATGGAGAAGTTCAAAACTCAAAGAAATGAGTTAATGCCTTGAAAACTCAATGTTGTACCCCAAAATTTTCCCTCTCATTTATCAAGTATTTTCTCACAAAATCTCCTTTGGTTCAAGATTGCACAAGGGTTGATCAACTCAAGACACCTCCTTTAGGACTGATGACTGAAATTAGGGTTTGAGATTGCACAAATTTAATTGAACTTGTAATGCCTCATATGACTTTCATATATCATTGTGGACCCTCAAGATTGCTCATGTCAAGTTTCAAGTCTTGGATCATATTTTTGCTCAGTCAATTGATCAGTTGACCTAAAAATCAACTGTATTGGGGAAAAAGTCAACTCTGATCAATTTACAGTCAAACTTCATAATTTTTTATCCATATCAACATTGTGAACTCCTATATGTCATTTGATCAAGTTTGGACCATAATTACTCAAGAAATTTGATCAGATCATCAAAAGGGCAAAATGGTCAAAATTAGGGTTTTGACTGAGAAAAGGAAATTTTTGATTTTTGACCTAGAAAATGGTTGATTGGTTAGAAACATGATATCAAGGATTTAATTTCATCATTTTACCTAATGGCATGACTCAAAACATTGCTCAAAGTCATTTGATTGATAGTTGATTTTCAATCAATTGATCAAAAGTCAATTGTACACTTAAAAGTCAAACTTTGACTTTTTGGTCAAAATCAAGTATCAAAGATCACAATTCATAAAAACATGTCAAAATATGAAACTTGTTCATCAAGAAATCAAAAATTCAAGATTTCATTTTGAAAAGTCAAAGTTTCTAAACTTAGAAATTTTTCTAAGTGTTGAAAACTTCATATTTTTTCACAACTTTGAGCCAATTTTTCACCATGATGCAAGATGATTCAAAAGAAACTTTCAACATGCAAGTTGTATATCTCAATGAGATCTAAAACATTGCTTTACACAACTCTTCCTAAAAATGCATTGATCTCAAGTTATTAATCCATGAAATCATGGTCATGAAACTAAAACACTTAGTGAAATTTTGAGCATTTTGGTCAGGATTTTGACCTAACTTCTGAGCCAAGTTTCACATAGTTCCATTTGGATTTTGCAAAAGTGATTCAAAGAGGGGTTGTAGAGCACATTTTCAAACAAAAGCAATTGATCTAGCAAGAAACTAAGAGCCCGTAGATAACTACGGATGAAAAGGGTGTTAATACCTTCCCTTTTCATAATCTACCCCCCGAACTCAAGAAAACATCTCAAAGGTCTTTCCTGCTCTTTTCAGCCTTACTGTAATACGGTGGGAGAAATGACTTGGGATTTTGCGTGTGTGTTCGCAAATGTTTCGGTTTAGCAAGAGTCGCCACCGACTTTTTATTTTATCCAAAAGGAAAGGTCAAAAAGCACAGGAAAGACCTTTGAGATATTTTCTTGGGTTCGGGGGGTATATTATCAAAAGGGAAGGTGCAAGAACCCTTTTCATCCATGGTTATCCATGGGCTCTTAGTTTCTTGTTTAGATCACTTGCTTTTTCTTTTCAATTGTTTGAAATGGTGCTTTGTATGTGTGGTTTTGAAAATGTTTTGAAAAGAGGCCATCGTTGTGGAAACCTTTGTAATGATTCTTGTTTGAATGTATACAAAGGTGTATTGTCTTTTGAAAAGATGTTTCAATGTTTGAATGTTTGAAAGTTTGTTTTGGGAAATGTTTTGAAATTGTGTTGTGAGGTGTGTTTGAAAATAGCAAGGATGTTTTTGCAAGTTTTAATCAAGTAACTAAGAGTTGTCTACCCTATCTACTCAAGAGTCTTTCCTACACATTTTTAACCCTTTTGACAGTGTTGTTTTACCATTGCATTTGGTAAACAACCTTGTATTTGGATGTTAAACGGGACAGGCGCGGGTCATCGTATTGACCATGATAGCAATTGTGCCAAGTACCTTAGCAAATTTTTGGAGAGACTAAATCATTTTGTATAGGAAATCAAGATAGCATCATCGAGGGACTATGATCTTTTGTTTTGTTTTTGTTTTGCCAAGATACTCAACATGCATACCATGGCCACTTTAAAGGCAACAAGTGGAGGAAACCCTAGGGGTGCATGTGTGCATTGTGTTGTCAATTTACATGCTTTTATGTGTTGTATTAGGTCTAACTATTTGTTTTGATTTTGGATATTGCATACAAACCCTAATCTCTATCATGACATATTTGAAAGCTATAAATGCGTAAAAGTAATCTAAGCTATTACAACATTGATATGGGGAAGGGGATACAATTTTGGATAGGGGATGATTTTGCAAGAAATTAAAACCCTAAGTTATTACAACCAAATTGAATTTCTTTGTTCAAATGATAAATAAACAATATTTAGATAAGCAATTAAATATAAATATGCAAAATATTATAAATATGCAAAAAATATTTTTGTATTATTTTTATGTATGTAAAAATATAATATTTAATGTATTAAAAAAATAAGAAAATAAAAGGCTATCTTTGTTAAAAGGGTAAACCCTAATTTGCTTTAAGAAAAAAAAAACATATATATCAATAATTATTTATTTATGTACAATAAAATAAAAATATGTACAAATATCAAAAAAATAAAAATATGTTAGAAAAAAATATTATTTAAGTATGTAAATAATAAAAATAAAAATATAATATTTTTATGTATTATTTTCAAGTTTTTATTAAAGAAAATAAAAGTATGTTATTTAATAATTATTTCAATGTCCAAAAAATAATAAAAATAATAAAATAAAATGTGAAAATTTATGAAAATATTTTTGGTAATTTTTTAAGTTTAGAAAAAATAAAATAAAGTCAGAAATGAAAAAGAAATAGAAAAATATAAAAATATAAAACAATGGGCCAAGGGGGTGTGTGAAGTAGGTCAGGGGGTGTCAAAAGCAAGGAATAGCCAGGCCCAGCCCAACTACTTCATCTTCAACCTTCGTTCAAACAAAAATACGCGCGTTTCCTGTACAAATGTCCAACTCCTGCATACGTGCTCTAAAGCAAAAACTCACAACACAAAAGTTATAGCATTTTTCAACACGATTCCAACCATATAAAGAACTTAATCTAACTCTCAAAGACCAGAGAGAATTTCTCTGGCCCTAATTTCTAACCTAACTTTTTCAGAATGTTCATCAATCAAATTCTCTCAACACACTTAGCTTAAATGAAATCTATGCATATGTACAGCTTAAGGGCAATGAGTACTACATTTTTTATTCACAAACCTAAGCCTAATGATTCCTAAATAGAGAGATAGAAAGTTGAAAAATACTTGTTTCAGTTGAACTCGAGTATGGCAATACACGGGTTTTCAGTGAGGCCTGAGATGTTTGTGAGCTTGCCTGAACTTCCACTGACCTTCCCCAATGTTTTGTTTGCTTTGAGCTTGCTTGAATAAGCCTGTAGAAGTCAACCTGCAAAAGCTGAAATCAGAAATGGTGAAGCTTGCAAATGGAGTTACAGTCAATGGCCAATGGTTGGGATAGCTTAGGTGGGTTATATGGAATGTATTGAAACTGGTTTGGGACAAAACGCACGAGTGGTTTGTGATTTTAAAATCAAAATGCAGAAGCTTCCCTATTTTGCAAGAAGATGGTCTTTTTGTGTTTTGGAAGACTTGAGGGTTGGATAGCTCGTGCTTCTGACTCAAGGCAATATGCAAAAGTTGTTTGGAATGGTTATCAAGCTTGGTTATAACAGATTTCAAAGATATGGATCTTTTGCAAGTTTACTTGGTTTTGAAGTAAAAGTGTGAAGTGATACAAGACAGGCCTGTACATGCTATCTTCAAGCATGCACAAGATTTTTGTACCTTTGCCTAAGTTTGTGGAACTTGTTTGCTGCAAAGAGAGGGGACCAAGGCTCAAGGGAAGCAAGTTGACATAAAGTTGCCTTTATCAAAATGGCATAGTTCACTTTTTGCCAAAAATGGATTAAACTCTTGTGTAAACTTCCATTGATCAGAATAATTCCTTAGACCATTGAGTTTGCATTCAATTTTTGAGTGTGGAAGGGTTTAGAGACCTGTATTCAAGTACAAGCAAAGTTGGACAGATTTTGCAACTTGTGTCAACATGAAACATGCCATGGATCAAAGTGAGTTTTTTCCAAATTCAAACCTTCGATTCTCCCTAACCATAAATGATTTTGGAGAATTCTTGGAAATTTTGGAAAGCATGTAACATGCTCTACAATCCATCTTTGAAATGCATTTTGAGATTCCAAGTGGAACTAAGTGAAAAATTTCTATGAAGATAGGTCAAAATCATGCCTAAACTAGGGCAAAATTTCACTAAGTTAGAAAGTTTTTGGACCCTTATTCCAAAACTCATAACTTGAGATCCAAGCATCTTTTGGGAAAAATTTGTGAATAAAAGTTATAGATTTTGTGGAGGACTACAACTTTCATGTGGGAAGTTTTGTTTGAATCCAATTGCATCATGGTGAAAATGTTGGACAAAGTTGGGGAAAAATAAGAAAATTCCATAACTTAGAAAAATTCTAAGTTATGAATTTTTTCAATCTTAAACCCTAATTTGCAAAATTAGGTTTCTTGATGGACAAGTTTCATGTTTTGACACATCTTGATGAAAAATGACCCTTGGCACTTGATTTTGACCAAAAAGTCAAAGTTTGACTTTTCAGTGTACAGTTGATTTTTGATCAATTGATTGGAAAATTCATCTGTCAATCCAATGCTTTTGAGATCTTTTGAACCTTTTGAATAGGTCAAGATGATTCCATTGAGTCCTTGAATCCATGCTTGAACCCAATTTGCCATTGCCTAGGTGAAAAATCAGAAATTGCCCTTATACAGTCAAAAACCCTAGAAATGACCATTTTACCCTTTTGATAATTTGATCAAATTTCTTGAGGAGTTATGGTCCAAAATTGATCAAATGGTTCATATGAGTCTATAATGTTGATGTGGATCAAAAATTATGAGGTTTGACTGTAAATTGGCCACAGTTGACTTTTTCCCCAATACAGCTGATTTTTAGGTCAACTGTCCAATTGATTGGGCAAAAATTTGATTCAAAGCTTGAAACTTGGTATGGGAAATCTTATAAGTCTAACATGAAATATGAAAGTCATTTTGAGCATTGAAAGTCCAAAAATCTTTGTGCAATCTCAAACCTTAATTTCAGGTCAACAGTGCAAGGAGATGTCTTGAGCAGAGCAAACCCTAATCCTGTCTGGAGTCAAAAGAGTCTTGTGAGGGGAAATCTTGATAAAATGAGAGGGCAACTTTTGGGGTACAACAGCTGCCCCTGTTCAATCTTCTTGAACCTGAAGAGTTAGATTGTCGAGTTTGCCTTTTGTGACTTTAATGTAAAAGATGATTGGACACTAGAGTGCCCGTAAATTTGCACTCGTCAAAATGTTGAGGGAATGGGCTTAAAGATGCCATTTGGAGATGATAGAATCTTGTTGGAGATGGGCTTAGAGATTCCATCCAAAATGTTTGTTGAATATCCAGGAGAATGACCATCAGAATGGTATCCGTATCTGGAACGTATCTGAGTTTCATCTGGAGATTGGATTTGTATGAGCAATGGAATGGCGTCCGTGTCAGGAGCGTATCCAAGCTGTAACTGCATTCGATTCTTGAATAATTATCAGAATGACTGTCGTGTTTGGAGTGTATCTGTATGGAGCATCTCTGGGTTGGGGACAAATTCTGAATGAGTGACAGAATGGCAACCGTATCTGGTGCGTATCTGGACTGTATCTGAAGTTGAGATTTGTATGAGTAGCAGAATGACTTCCGTGTCTGGAGTATATCCGTACTGTAAATGGGATCTGGACAAGTGACAGAATGACTTATGTGTCTGGAGTGCATCTGGACCTGAAGTTGATAGTTGAATCTGAATGAGAAATAGAATGGCTTTCGTGTCTGGAGCGTATCTGGTCTGTATCTGATTGTTGAAGTCTGAATGAGTAGTAGAATGACCTCTGTGTATGGGGTGTATCCATACTGTATCTTGACTTGAAATTCTTGATGAGTAATAGAGTGACCTCCGCGTCTGGGGTGTATCCATATTGTATCTGAATAAGAGATCCGAATGAGTAGTAGAGTGACTTCCATGTCTTGGAGTGTATCCGTACTGTATCTGAAATCTTTGCATAGTTGTTAAAGATAGCTTTTGATCTTATCCTGAAAAGGGTAAAATGTTAGTTGAAACACAAAGTCATGTTGCATGACATGTATGCTGCAACAAAATGTGTTCTATCAATGTTTATGATATATAAATGTAATGTATGCGCATGTAAGCTGATTAGCTGTCTTGCTGAGGAAAATAAATCCTTAATAGCTGGAGATAATGAAATCTTTGACTGTTGCCAGGGAAAATAAATCCTGGACCGATGTCGGGAATTCCACAACCTTTGATTGTTGAAAATGAGAAATCCTTGGACCACTGTTGGGGATAGAAAATCTTTGACAACTTGTGGGGATCAACAAGAATTTTGACAATTTCTGTGGGAATTGAGAATCCTTTACGACTTCCTGGGGATATAAGGATCCTTCAAGTCCTTTGAAGTTGGAACATGGTAGACATTCCGTTGTAAGAATAATGCTGAGTGTTGCCTGAGAAACCTGCTTGGGGAGTCCCGAGAAACTTGATGACTGTGGCTGGGGATTGAGAATCTTCAATCTATTGGGAAAATAACTCTGGGGAGAAAGTTTATTCTGTTGGAAAGTTTTCAAGAGCTTGGGTTGTATGCCAATCTATTGGGGAATTATCCAAATCTGCGGTCTGTTAGCTGTCAGGTTCTAAGATAACTTGCAGGGGAATTGGAGGAAACTAGATGGTCTTCCACCGGGGTTTAAGGGTTGAAGTTTTGGACTTCGTTGGGGAAGAAAGTTTCATTTTCGCTGAGGGTCGGTAGTCCAAAGTTTTGGCTCCGCTGGGGATTGGGAGCTTGGAAACTTAGTTCTGGTGGGGATTTTGAAATTTAACTCCGCGGGGGCATATATTTCAAGGTTTTGGCTCCACTGGGGACCTCGATGATGTACTGTAGGGGATTTCACTTGGAATAACCTAAAGACGTTTTCCTATACTTCCAACCTATCAGTAATTATTCTTTCCCATTTCATTTATTTGTAGACAGTGATTATATTCAAATGCATATGCTCATTTAATAAATCGTTGGATGTTTTCAAATAAAACACAAGTGTAAAAAGGAAAAGACAAATAGTTTTCTGCACTTTGAAGTATCTTTGTATTAACTTTGTGTAAGTATTTTGTACAAAGGAGACAAACATCCTAGTAAGAGAATGTTGTCATAAAAATTGAGAAAATTTTATACAAAGAAAGGTGGCTATGTGTAAAAATTACATGGGGTCCCCATTCTGCTATAGCCGTCGTAACTCTGGATATCTTGTCCATTCGTTGCTTCGTCCGCAGATGATTCGATTGATCAGAAGCCTGGAGCTTGTCTGTGAAGAGATTGTCCATAAAGTGATCCGACGAGACATAGTCATACGCTTTAATTCCCTAACTTTTGCCTGGACCGTCCTTTCGGGTTTTCGATCCACCGGGAAACCCTTTTTTGCCCAAGTCGCCCTTTCGGGTTTTCAACTTGCCGGGTGTACAAATTTTTTTTGTTTATCCCTAATTTTTGCCTGAACCGCCCTTTCGGGTTTTCGATTCACCGGGATGCCCATTTTTGCCCAAGTCGCCCTTTTGGGTTTTCAACTTGCCGGGTCGTTTATGCATAGTATCTTTTGACTATGTCTGCGTTCGTAGGGTGCGGCAGGTCATCACCATCCATGGTGGTCAGGATCATTGTCCCACCAGAAAAAATGTTTTTGATCACAAATGGTCCTTCGTAAGTAGGAGTCTACTTGCCCCTGGGATCACTTTGCGGTAAGATGATCTGCTTGATTACAAGATCCCCAACTTGATATACTTGTCTTCTGACTTTCTTGTTGAAAGCTTTGATCATTCGTTTTTGATACGCCTGACCATGGCAAACAGCAGTAAGTCGCTTCTCGTCAATCAAGTTAAGTTGATCAAGCCGGGTCTGAATCCAATCGTCTTCACTCAAACCAGCATCTTTCATGATTCTCAAGGAGGGAATCTGAACCTTGATAGGTAAGACAGCTTACATGCCGTATACCAAAGAATAGGGTGTTTCCCCAGTTGAAGTACGTGTCGTGGTACGGTACCCGTGCAGAGCAAACGGTAACATCTCATGCCAGTCCTTGTAGGTGACTGTCATCTTTTGAATGATCTTCTTGATATTTTTGTTCGCAGCTTCGACAATAGCGTTTATCTTAGTTCGATAGGGAGATGAATTGTGATGTTGAATCTGGAACTGTTCGCACAGGGCGGTGATAATAGTATTGTTCAAATTTGTACCGTTGTCAGTGATAATCCTGTCGGGGATGCCGTACCGGCAAATAAGGTTCTGCTTGATGAAGCGGGCAACCATATTCTTTGTAACGAAGGCGAAGGAAGCTGCTTCGACCCACTTGGTAAAGTAATCAATGGCCACCAGGATGAAACGATGTCCATTGGATGTTGTAGGCTTGATCTCTCCAATCATGTCGATTCCCCACATCGCGAATGGCCAAGGAGCTGTTAAGACATTGAGAGGAACTGGAGGTATGTGTACCTTGTCAGCATAGATTTGGTATTTGTGACAAGTACGGGAATGTTGATGACAATCAGCTTCCATGGTAGACCAGTAGTAGCCTGCCCGTAGAATCTTCTTAGCCATCGTATTACCGCTCGAGTGGGTGCCAAATGTACCATTGTGTAGTTCAGCCATGATTTTCTCAGCCTCAACTTTGTCCATACAACGGAGTAGAATGCAATCATGATTGCGCTTGTATAGGATACCATTTCTCAGAAAGAACTTGGCAGAGAATTTCCTCAAGAACTTTTTGTCGTTGACTGAAGCTCCTTCTGGGTATTCTTGTGCTTCGAGATACCTTTTGACGTCATGAAACCAGGGTCGGTCCATTACTTCTTCGGTATTAATCTCGTGACAATGGGCATGTTCATCCATCCGTTCAATGGTGATTTGAGGATCCTCATTATCCCAGTTAAGTTTAAACATGGATGACATTGTAGCTAGCGCATCTACTAGTTGATTCTCTTCTCGCGGGAAGTGCTCGAAGGTGATCTGCTCGAAATGTGGTAACAATGTCAGGATGTGTTCTTTGTAAGGGATGAGGTTAGGGTGTTTAGTATCCCACTCTCCTTTGATTTGACTGATAACCAAAGTTGAGTCCCCAAATACAATCAATGATTTGATTCCCAAGTCGATAGCGGCCTTGAGACCAAAGATAAAAGCTTCATACTCGGCCATGTTATTGGTGCAGCTGAAGTAGAGTCTAGCGGTGAAAGGTGTATGGCAACCTTCTGGAGAAATAAGTACCACGCCGATACCGTTTCCAAGTGCGTTGGAGGCACCATCAAAGTACAGAGTCCGTCGGTATCCTTGTTCAGGTCCGTCATACGGTCTGTTCTCTTCAATGTTGCTCAAAGTCATCATATCCTCGTCGGGGAAGTCGAACCTCATAGATTGGTAATCTTCGACAGCTTGATGGGCCAGATGATCGGCTAGCACACTCCCCTTTATAGATTTTTGGGTTGTGTACTGTATATCATATTCAGTGAGGATCATCTGCCATCTAGCGATTATTTCGGATAGAGCAGGCTTCTCGAAGATGTACTTGATCGGATCCATATTAGAGATCACTAAAGTGGTATGTGTCATCATATACTGCCTTAGCCGGCGAGCAGCCCATACCAAAGCACAACAAGTTTTCTCGAGCAGTGAGTAGCGAGTCTCACAGTCGGTAAACTTTTTTCTAAGGTAATAAATGGCATGCTCTTTTCGGCTAGACTCGTCATGTTGGCCCAGTACGCACCCCATTGAATTCTCCAGGACAGTCAGATACATGATTAACGGCCTTCCTTCGACGGGTGGCATCAAGATAGGAGGTTCCAGCAAATACTCCTTGATTTTATCGAAAGCAACTTGACAGTCATCATTCCATTTAACCACCTGATCTTTCTTCAACAGCTTGATGATTGGTTCACAGGTAGAGGTTAGGTGAGAGATGAACCTTGCAATGTAGTTTAGGCGTCCCGAGAAACCTCTGACCTCCTTCTCAGTGCGAGGGGCAGGCATTTCTTGTATAGCTTTGACTTTGGCAGGATCAACCTCGATGCCTTTGTTACTGACAATGAATCCAAAAAGTTTACCGGACCTGACTCCGAAAGTGCACTTGTTAGGATTCAGTCTGAGCTTGTACTCTTTCAATCTAACAAACAGCTTTTGCAGATGGTCGAGGTGTTCTTCTTCTGTCTGTGAATAGGCTATCATGTCGTCTACGTAAACCTCTATCTCATGATGTATCATATCATGAAACAAATCCACCATGGCGCGTTGATAGGTTGCCCCAGCATTCTTCAGTCCGAACGGCATCACTTTATAGCAGAAGGTACCCCACTGCGTAACAAAAGTAGTCTTCTCCATGTCTTCGGGGGCCATTTTGATCTGGTTGTACCCTGAAAATCCATCCATGAAAGAAAATACCTTGTGCTGAGCTGTGTTATCAACCAAGATGTCAATGTGCGGTAGTGGAAAGTCATCTTTAGGTCTAGCCCTGTGTAAATCTCTGTAATCCATGCATATTCTGACTTTGTCGTCCTTCTTAGGCACGGGCACAATGTTAGCAACCCATTATGGATAGGAAGTAACAGCAAGAAAGCCAGCATTGAACTGCTTCATCACTTCAGCTTTGATCTTTTCGGACATATCGGGCCTCATCCGGCGGACTTTCTGTTTAATTGGTGGGCAGTCTTCTCTTGTAGGGAGACGGTGAACCACAATATCTGTATCCATTCCCGTCATGTCTTCGTAGGACCAGGCGAAGATCTCAACATATTCATTTAACAGCTGAACTAAGCGCTCCTTGACATTTGGTTCTAGGTTGGCACCCACTTTAACTTCTTTTCTGTCTTCCTCTGTTCCCAAGTTGATAGTCTCTAACAACTCCTCGTGAGGTAGAATAGCCCTTTCTTCCTGTTGCAACAGTCTAGCCAACTCTCCAGGCACTTCACAGTCTTTATCACCTTCGTATTCAGCATGATTGACCAGATCTTCAGAGTCACTGAAGGCCATAGCAGAATTGTTACCCATGGAATCCGGAGTGGATGGGTACCTGCATTTTGTGAGTGTGGGTGTGTGTAAGGGATAGCCACGTTTAAACAAATAAAATGTAAAAAGAAATACAATGAACACAAAAGTTTATATATGAAAACGTCCATGATTCATTAAAATGGCATATGAAGATGAAAAATCAAGCCCTTACAAATGGACCTATATGCCTCGGGTAAGGCATAAGGCAAAAAGTGTACGAATTGTTTAAAAATTATCACAGACCAACAGAAAATGTTCGAAAGATAAATTACTGATTGATGAAAGTAATGGGAACAAAGTCTTTCTCCTCCCAGTTGTTCAACCCTCCTTCAATAGTTAGAAAGATCCAATCTTCAAAATTGCTCTCCTCTTTATCATCCTCCAAAGCATGAACTCCATGATGGGTGATCTTCACCGGTGGCCCTCTAGCCCGGGAGCGATGCACAGCCTTCTGACTAGCAGCAGTGAAACCCAAGCCAAACTTATCTGTCTTGTAAGGAAAATCTGGCAGTTGACCCCATACTGTGCTTCCTCCTTCCTTAATCACAGCCTTCGCATCTTTAAGGGATGACATCCGGGACACAGGTTTGGTAATGATGGGCACAGAAGTCATTGTCTTGGCTACCACAACTTCAGGAGAAACCTCTTCAAAGTGCTGAAAGGGGGTCTCGATGAATTCACCATCTAATTCAACATAGCAGAATGAATTCAGATGGCTTATCATATACTCCTCCTCGCCACGAACTGTCACAATTTTCCCCTGGACAGGGTACTTAAGCTTCTGATGCAGAGTAGATGTAACGGCTCCAGCATGATGAATCCAGGGCCTTCCTAACAAGCAAGAGTAGGAGGGACGGATATCCATGACATAAAATGTGGAGTTGAAAGTTTCTGTACCCACTTTAATCGGGATGTCCACCTCCCCGTGGACCATCCGTTTAGAACCATCGAAGGCTCTGACAATGATGTTGTTGGGCTTCAAAATTAGACCTTCACAATTTAGTCTATCCAATGCTTTTTTAGGCAAGACATTTAAAGACGACCCAGTATCAACCAAAATGTGAGCAAGAGTAGTCCCTCTGCATTCCACCGAGACATGCAGCGCGTGATTATGCTTTCTTCCCTTAGATGTTAAATCGGCATCGGAGAAGCCAAGACCGTTGTCGGCTATTAAGCTGGCTACACACTCCTGGAACTGGTCCGCGGAGGTTTCCTGAGGCACATGGGCCGTCTTCAAGAACTTGATCAAAGCTTTGGCATGAGCTTCGGAACAGAGTAACAAAGCCAGCATAGAGATTTTTGAAGGGGTTTTCCCCAGTTGTTCTACGACATCATAGTCACTTTTCTAAATTATTTTTAAAATCTCCTCCATTTCCTTTTGAGTGGTCTCGGGAATGACCAAAGGCTGAGCCCTCGTCCTGACGGGCGCTTCTTGGATCCCCTTACCTTTATCAGCAGCAATAACAGAGGGTACAACTACGGGAGTAACAATTTCTTCAATCACTGGAGTTCGCACAGAGATGTTGACCGGCACAGGAGTAACCTTAGGAGCATTTGAGGGTCCGAAGACTGCCCTTGGAGGAGCAATCTCCGGAGAGAAAATTCTTCCGCTGCGGGTGATATTACTCGTCCCCGCAATATTTCCTATGTCAGGAGTCTCTTAATCGGAACTTTCTTCAACTGATTTAATCTGCTTAACACCGTGGTAGAAGATCTCTCCTCCATAATTCCACGGTAGTGTTTTGTTGGACATGTATGGGATAGGCCCCGACATAGTTATCTTCAGAGGTACAAACTTTGGATCGGGTGTAACCTTAACAGGTCTTTTAGAGACCTTAGAAAGACTGGCGGAAATGGTAATTATAGCAACATCGTTGATAGGAGTTGGAGTAACGGGAGTAACAGGAGTTTTCTCAAAGAGGATTTCTTGATTATCCATTAGGCGTTGGATGCCTAACTTCAATAGCGGACAATCGGATTGTAAGGAAGAACAAAGGTAACAATCTTTTTCATAGCCCGGGAAAATCCCGGCTTTCAACAGATTCATCTTGATCATTAATAATGGAGTCATTAAGTCATCAACAGCAACAACATAAAGATCTTCTACAACAGCATGGACATTGTGACCATGTTTTGCCATTGGGGAAGAGATCACATTAGGTTTTTCAGGGGCGTCAAACTCCACCTCCTTGGCATCCATTAAATCCTGGATCTTATTTTTGAGGGCCCAACAATTGTTGGTGTCGTACCCCACGCTATCTGAATGATAGGCACACTTTGCATTTGAATGGTAGTAGGGATAAGAGGTATTCGGATTCTTTGGCGCCTCTTTCAAGCTTGTAAGGTTTAACTTCAACAGATGAGGGAGAACCTGAGAAGGTTTCATATTGATCTGGGTGAATTTCCGTGCAGGCCTTTCCACCCTTGCTTGGTTGGTTCTGGATTGATTGTTTCGAGGTTGATCAACTACGGAATTCTGAACCATTACAGCCCCCACCGCTGGCCGGCGCTCAACTCTTCTTTGACTTCTCTGGGAGTAAACAGCTGAGACTTCTTTCTTTGCTGGAAAGGTCTTCTTGATAGCAGCGGAAGCAGATGCATCTTTTTGAATTTTACCGCTCTTAATGCCAGCTTTAACTCTTTCACCAGTCAAAATTAACTCGGTGAACCCCGCAGACGAACTCCCGATCAAATGATTAAAGAATGGACCTGACGGGGTCCCCAAAAATATATCCACAAGCTCTCTCTCAGACAATGGTGGCTGCACCCTTCCAGCCAAGTCCCTCCATTTCTGGGCATACTCCTTAAAGCCTTCATTAGAGACCATACCCATACTCTGTAATTGAGTACGAGTAGGTGCTAAGTCCACATTATATTGATATTGTCTGTACAAGGCAGAAGTCAAATCCTCCCAATTGTGCACATCAGATCTCTCAAGCTGGTAGAACCAATCCAATTGCATACCCGACAAACTATCTTGAAAAAAGTGGACCCAGAGATCCTTATCAGAAGAATGAGGTTGGATCTTTCTGATGTAATACCGTAGGTGCATCTTCGGACAAGACAAACCATCATATTTAGAAAATGTAGGCACCTTGAATTTAGGGGGAATCACAATCCCAACAACCAACCCTAGCTCCTCGAAATCCAGCCTAGGCACTCTTTGTACCTCCATAGCTACCAGACGCTCTTCCAGATTCTTGTACTTGTCGTCTGCAGGAGAGTACTGCTGCTCAGAGTAATCTTCATCCTCTTCTTCTTCTTCTTCTTCCTCAGACTCGGAGGGCACTGCAGCTCCCTTTCCTTTTCCAACCCCTTCATCAGATGTTGAGGGGAAATCCAGGACCCTTCTAGCTTGGTTCTCAAATCTTCTTCCCAAAGTAGCTACACCAACTCTTTTCTTTTTCTTTTTCTCCTTTTCTTTTTCCTTTTCCTTTTCCAGCAGTACTTTAAGATCCTCCTGACCCTTTGCCAAGGTCATGAGTAGTTGTTGGAACTGTGAATTCTGCGCTTGTAGGTCTTTGACCGTCTGCTCTATATCCATCTTGCTGAAATAAACAGCAGAGAGATAAGGAAACCTGGTGTGAAGACTTGCTTATGCATATGATGAATGATATGTTATTCATGTAATGCATTCAAGGATTCAGAAATTCAAATTTGTTGTAAACAAAAAGAACACACGTCATATTAATAAGATAGAATTGTGAGTACATAAATGCCCCATGGGCAAAATAATACAAAATTCTAAGGTAAAAAGATGTTGCACATCCTCTTTGGAGTGATGTAGGTGTTGAGAGTCTTCTCTTCATGGAGTCGACGAGTAAGTTCCAAAACCTTCTTCTCACTGGCGTAGAAGCTGGCTTCAAAAGTGTTATGTTCTTCCTTGAGTTGTATCAAACTCTTTTGCAAATCTTCCAATGATGTTGGCATGTTAGGATGTAGGAGGGTGTATGGAACCTCTCCTTCCATAACAGGCTCTTTGATCATAGGCAGAATGTAGGGGTAAGGCATCATAAGATTATGGGCGCGGGTTCGTACCCACTTGAGGTAAGGCTCAAGGGGGATGAAATTCTTGTGTCCCAGTGTCTTACTGTCCACTTTGTTGGGCATCCTCCAAGCTCGGATAAACCTTTGTCGAAGTCCTTGAGTGTCGTTGTCGAAGTCAAAAACCAAGTCTGAAATCAGCATGTCATGAGGGCCATCCCTTCGGGCATACCCAAATTGTCTCAGAGCTAAGCAGGGGTTATAGGTAATGCCTCCCCTAATGCCAAGTAATGGGACATTAGGGAATTCCCCACAACGATCAATGATGATGACATTTTCTCTAGACCGAGAACACCAATGAACATCAGAATGTGTAAGAGTCATCAACCGTTGTGACCACCTCAAGCCTTGCTCATTCTTCAAGACTGAATGGGGAAGGTGAGAAATAAACCACCTTGCTAGAAGAGGAGTACAGCACATGAGAACACCTCTTTTCCTCATTGTTCGTGTGTGAAATGAGTGGAGGATGTCCCCAAGTAATGTAGGCACAGGATTCCGAGATATGAAAATCTTGACAGCATTCACATCTATAAGCTGATCAGGGTTTGGGAACAAGACCAATCCATAGATGAGAAGTGCTACAATCTCCTCAAAAGCTTACAGATCTAGAGAATTCCAGCAGTCTTGTGCCTTCTCAAACAGAAACTTTACCAAGAAACCCTTGACACCACTTCTGATTTGCCAATGACCTTTGATATCAGATGGTTGCAAGTGTAAGGCTTGAGCAACATCTTCAGGTTTTGGTTCTATTTCCATACCGTTGTAGGGTAGTTGATGGAGAATAGGAATCCTCAGGAGTTGAGAAAATTCCTCCAAAGTAGGCACTAGTTGTTAGTCAGGAAATGTAAAGCAATGGTGTAGGGGGTCAAAGAACTGGAAGATAACTTTCACCATGTCTTCTTCAATGTTGGAGTTGACCAAGTTGATAAGTCTACCATGTCTTTCAGTGAAGGGAGAATTCTCTGGAATTTTGGAAGCAAGCTCCTTGAGTTGAGGAGGGATTCTCACAAGGTTGACCTGGATTGTTTTTCTGCGGAGTGATTCCATAACCTACAAAACAGGAACAAAGATGAAAATCCAAACCCTTGAAATGGTTAGTGGATGCATATGATGCTTCATGATGTTCATGATGTATGCACAAGTATGTGTACAAACAAATCACACAAAATCCTAGTTTCAGGCTTGCGTGGGGTTTCATAGGTAAGTACCCTCTTGAAGTTTAGTTGGCTCAACCTGTCCTATAAATAGTAACCGGGTTCTAAGGAGCTCAATATCACTGGATTATTTTCTGTGTTCATTGTTTCAGTTTAGCCACTTAACTGGAGACCGAAATATTCCAAGAAAATAACCCTCAATGAGTGTAGTATCGAGTATCTACCGACTTCGGACAGCACCAAAGCCGGTCATCTCACTACCCCTAATAAGGCCAAGATGGTCAAGTAAAGGTTCTAAAAGTCCATTAGTGCTTCATGACATCACTCAACGGCCCCGTATTCTCTTTGATTGACTCAAAGGCTACCGATACCCACAAATATGTCTCACTAATATAGCTATTTCTTAACCCATGTCGGTATACCCCGCACAGTTTCCACAACGTATTGCTATTTACCTATGAATGTTTCCCAAATCCGAGTAGAGGATTTCAAACCCAAACAATAGAACCAAGTGTAAAGCAATTAAAGCAAACAAGATAAGCATGTAAAGGTGATCTAAACCCTAAGGTAACCCGACTTTTATATTATCCCCAGCAGAGTCGCCAGTTCTGTGATACGGTGGGAGAACTGACTTGGGATTTTGTGTTTGTGTTTGCAAATGTTTCGGTTTAGCAAGAGTCACCATCGACTTTTTATTTTATCCAAAGGAAAGGTCAAAAAGCACAGGAAAGACCTTTGAGATGTTTTCTTGGGTTCGGGGGGTAGATTATGAAAAGGGAAGGTGCAAGCACCCTTTTCATCATTGGTTATCCATGGGCTCTTAGTTACTTGTTTAGATCACTTGCTTTTGCTTTTCAATTGTTTAAAATGGTGCTTTGTATGTGTGGTTTTAAAAATGTTTTGAGAAGAGGCCATCGTTGTGGAAACCTTTGTAATGATTCTTGTTTGAATGTATACAAAGGTGTATTGTCTTTTGAAAATATGTTTCAATGTTTGAATGTTTGAAAGTTTGTTTTGGGAAATGTTTTGAAATTGTGTTGTGAGGTGTGTTTGAAAATAGCAAGGATGTTTTTGCAAGTTTTGATCAAGTAACTAAGAGTTGTCTACCCTATCTACTCAAGAGTCTTTCCTACACATTTTTAACCCTTTTGATAGTATTGTTTTACCATTGCATTTGGTAAACAACCTTGTATTTGGATGTTAAACAGGACAGGCACGGGTCATCGTATTGACCATGATAGCAATTGTGCCAAGTATCGTAGCAAATTTTTGGAGGGACTAGATCATTTTGTATAGGCAACCAAGATAGTGTCATCGAGGGACTATGATCTTTTGTTTTGTTTTTGTTTTGCCAAGATACTCAACATGCATACCATGGCCATTTTAAAGGCAACAAGTGGATGAAACCCTAGGGGTGCATGTGTGCATTGTGTTGTCAATTTACATGCTTTTATGTCTTGTATTAGGTCTAACTATTTGTTTTGATTTTGGATATTGCATACAAACCCTAATCTCTATCATGACATATTTGAAAGCTATAAATGTGTAAAAGTAATCTAAGCTATTACAACATTGATATGGGGAAGGGGATACAATTTTGGATAGGGGATGATTTTGCAAGAAATTAAAACCCTAAGTTATTACAACCAAATTGAATTTCTTTGTTCAAATGATAAATAAACAATATTTAGATAAGCAATTAAATATAAATATGCAAAATATTATAAATATGCAAAAAATATTTTTGTATTATTTTTATGTATGTAAAAATATAATATTTAATGTATTAAAAAATAAGAAAATAAAAGGCTATTTTTGTTAAAAGTGTAAACCCTAATTTGCTTTAAGAAAAAAAAACATATATATCAATAATTATTTATTTATGTACAATAAAATAAAAATATGTACAAATATCAAAAAAATAAAAATATGTTAGAAAAAAATATTATTTAAGTATGTAAATAATAAAAATAAAAATATAATATTTTTATGTATTATTTTCAAGTTTTTATTAAAGAAAATAAAAGTATGTTATTTAATAATTATTTCAATGTCCAAAAAATAATAAAAATAATAAAATAAAATGTGAAAATTTATGAAAATATTTTTGGTAACTTTTTAAGTTTAGAAAAAATAAAATAAAGTCAGAAATGAAAAAGAAATAGAAAAATATAAAAATATAAAACAATGGGCCAAGGGGGTGTGTGAAGTAGGTCATGGGGTGTCAAAAGCAAGGAATAGCCAGGCCCAGCCCAACTACTTCATCTTCAACCTTCGTTCAAACAAAAATACGCGCGTTTCCTGTACAAATGTCCAACTCCTGCATACGTGCTCTAATGCAAAAACTCACAACACAAAAGTTATAGCATTTTTCAACACGATTCCAACCATATAAAGAACTTAATCTAACTCTCAAAGACCAGAGAGAATTTCTCTGGCCCTAATTTCTAACCTAACTTTTTCAGAATGTTCATCAATCAAATACTCTCAACACACTTAGCTTAAATGAAATCTATGCATATGTACAGCTTAAGGGCAATGAGTACTACATTTTTTATTCACAAACCTAAGCCTAATGATTCCTAAATAGAGAGATAGAAAGTTGAAAAATACCTGTTTCAGTTGAACTCGAGTATGGCAATACACGGGTTTTCAGTGAGGCCTGAGATGTTTGTGAGCTTGCCTGAACTTCCTCTGACCTTCCCCAATGCTTTGTTTGCTTTGAGCTTGCTTGAATAAGCCTGTAGAAGTCAACTTGCAAAAGCTGAAATCAGAAATGGTGAAGCTTGCAAATGGAGTTACAGTCAATGGCCAATGGTTGGGATAGCTTAGGTGGGTTATATGGAATGTATTGAAACTGGTTTGGGACAAAACGCACGAGTGGTTTGTGATTTTAAAATCAAAATGCAGAAGCTTCCCTGTTTTGCAAGAAGATGGTATTTTTGTGTTTTGGAAGGCTTGAGGGTTGGACAGCTCGTGCTTCTGACTCAAGGCAATATGCAAAAGTTGTTTGGAATGGTTACCAAGCTTGGTTATAACAGATTTCAAAGATATGGATCTTTTGCAAGTTTACTTGGTTTTGAAGTAAAAGTGTGAAGTGATACAAGACAGGCCTATACAGGCTATCTTCAAGCATGCACAAGATTGTTGTACCTTTTCCTAAGTTTATGGAACTTGTTTGCTGCAAAGAGAGGGGTCCAAGGCTCAAGGGAAGCAAGTTGACATAAAGTTGCCTTTATCAAAATGGCATAGTACACTTTTTGCCAAAAACGGATTAAACTCTTGTGTAAACTTCCATTGATCAGAATAATGCCTTAGACCATTGAGTTTGCATTCAATTTTTGAGTGTGGAAGGGTTTAGAGACCTGTATTCAAGTACAAGCAAAGTTGGACAGATTTTGCAACTTGTGTCAACATGAAACATGCCATGGATCAAAGTGAGTTTTTGCCAAATTCAAACCTTCGATTCTCCCTAACCATAAATGATTTTGGAGAGTTATTGGACATTTTAGAAAGATTGTAAGATTCTCTACAATCCATATTTGAAATGAATTTTTAGATTCCAAGTGGAACTAAGTGAAAAATTGCCATGAAGATAGGTCAAAATCCTGCCTAAACTAGGGCAAAATTTCACTAAGTTAGAAAGTTTTTGGACCCTTATTCTGAAAATCATAACTTGAGATCCAATCATCTTTTTGGAAAACTTTGTGAGTCAAAGTTATAGATTTTGTGGAGGACTACAACTTTCATGTTGGAAGTTTTGTTTGGATCCAATTGCATCATGGTGAAAATGTTAGACAAAGTTGGGAAAAAATAAGAAAATTCCATAACTTAGAAAAATTCCAAGTTATGAATTTTTTCAATCTTAAACCCTAATTTGCAAAATTAGGTTTCTTGATGGACAAGTTTCATTTTTTGACACATATTGATGAAAAATGACCCTTGGCACTTGATTTTGACCAAAAAGTCAAAGTTTGACTTTTTAGTGTACAGTTGATTTTTGATCAATTGACTGGAAAATTCATTTGTCAATCCAATGCTTTTGAGATCTTTTAAACCTTGTGAATAGGTCAAGATGATGCCATTGAGTCCTTGAATCCATGCTTGAACCCAATTTGCCATTGCCTAGGTGAAAAATCAGAAATTGCCCTTATACAGTCAAAAACCCTATAAATGACCATTTTACCCTTTTGATGATCTGATCAAATTTCTTGAGGAGTTATGGTCCAAACTTGATCAAATGGTTCATATGAGTCTATAATGTTGATGTGGATCAAAAATTATGAGTTTTGACTGTAAATTGGCCACAGTTGACTTTTTCCCCAATACAGCTGATTTCTAGGTCAACTATCCAATTGACTGGGCAAAAATTTGATTCAAAGCTTGAAACTTGGTATGGGAAATCTTATAAGTCCAAAATGAAGTATGAAAGTCACTTTGAGCATTGAAAGTCCAAAAATCCTTGTGCAATCTCAAACCCTAATTTCAGGTCAACAGTGCAAGGAGATGTCTTGAGCAGAGCAAACCCTAATCCTGTCTGGAGTCCAAAGAGTCTTGTGAGGGGAAATCTTGATAAAATGAGAGGAAAAATTTTGGGGTACAACACTTACCTTTTGGATAAAAGAAAAGTCGGTAGCGACTCTTGCTATATGCAACATTTGCGATCAAACGCAAAACAACCATGTCAGTTCTCCCACTATGTTACAGAACTGGCGACTCTGCTGGGGAATTTTTTAAAGTAGGGTTACCTTAGGGCTATACCACATCTAATTGATGTTAGAACAAAGTTTGAATCTACTACCCTAAGTTTAAGTTTTGATGATAACAAAATGAAAAGATATATTAATTGTGTGATTCATGTAAGAACTATTTGCTACCTAAAAATTACTTTCGGTTTTACAGAAACTCTGATGGGTATCAGCATGAGAACATCCTCATCAGCATCAGAAAATTGGATATCAACATCAGCATCAGAAGATGCTATATCAGATACCAGAATCAGAAGAACAACTCACGCTTATGCTGAAGCTTGATGAACAGATATGCGCTCAACACTCTGAACTCTGATAAAGACAACAACAGTTCATCAGCACTTAAGCAGCGTAAGAATGTGCCAAAGCCAGAACACGCTTAAGTAGCAACGGTATTGTGCATTCAAGAAGAGTTATTACCAACGGCATCATTCCAGACAAGATCTGCTTAATAAGGAAAGATTATTATTGGCATTGAATCAGAATTATTGCTCCAACGTTCATCAATTCCAATGCTATATAAACAAGTCAATGAAGATTGAATTGGCTAATGCTCTACATCAATTTACACGCCTAAAATCTAATCATCATCCTCCTTCTCTCAGTTTGCTAAAAGCTCCAAAATTTCCTTACTCAATTATTTTAGCAATCTAGTTCCCATAAGCTTAAGTTGTGTAGTATCACAGTTGTGATAAACAGTTTTGTAGAAAACATTCACACACCTAGATTTCAATTCTTTGTAAGAAAGTGATTCCTTGAGAAACTGATTTGTGGTTTGCATCAAGAAGGCTTTAGCAGTTGTTAAAGCAGATTGTAATATTCAGTTGAATATAGTGAATTAAGACCTCGTTGGAGAGAGGCGAAATCACCTTGATGGGTGGACTGGAGTAGTTTGAGATCAAACGAACCAGGATAAAAATATCGTGTTCATTGCAATTGATTTCAAGTTTTAACGATTCAACCCCCCTTCTTGTGTTTTTCACTTCTTCAATTGGCATCAGAGCGCCTGGTTCTGAGCTAAAACACTTAACCGTGTCAGTACAAGATCCAGCGTCAGAAAAACACAATGGCAGGAACTTATTCACACACCAGCAATGACAACAATGAAGACAAAGACAGATTCAGCGGCAAACCTCCAGTCTTTGATGGAGAAAATTTTGATTACTGGAAAGACAGAATTGAAAGCTTCTTTCTGGCACATGATGTTGATCTGTGGGACATGGTGACAGATGGATACACGCACCCTGTGAATGCAAACGGTCAGAAGATTGATAGGAAAGCAATGTCTGACCAACAAAAGTGTGACTTCAAAAATCACCACAAGGCCAGAACCATCCTTCTCAGCGCCATCTCTTATGCTGAATATGAAAATATCTCTAACAGAGACACAGCAAAGAACATGTTTGACTCACTCAGAATGACGCATGAGGGCAACGTTCAGGTCAAAGAAACTAAAGCTCTTGCGCTCATTCAGAAGTATGAGGCATTCAAAATGGAAGAAAGTGAATCCATTGAAACAATGTTCTCAAGATTCCAAATTCTGGTGGCTGGTCTAAAGGTTCTGGACAAAGGATACTCTACTGCTGATCACGTCAAAAAGATCATCAGAAGCTTACCAAAGCAGTGGAGGCCAATGGTTAGAGCTCTGAAGCTAGCAAAAGATCTCAACAAAATTTCTCTGGAGGAACTTATCAGCTCCCTCAGAAGTCATGAGATAGAGCTAGAAGCTGATGAACCTCAGAAGCAAGGTAAGCCTTTAGCATTAAAATCTAACAAAAAATCTGAGTCTAAAGTTTTGCAGGCAGTTGAAGAAACATCTGATGGATCCTCATCAGAAGAAGACAGACTTTCTCTCCTCTCCAGAAGAGTGAATCAACTGTGGAAGCAGAGGCAAAGGAAGTTCAGGAATCCCAGAAGATCTGATCAAAACGAGTCTTCTTCCAGATACAGAAGGACAGATTCTTCCTCTGGATACAGAAGATCTGAAGGCTCCTCAGGAAGCAGAAAGCCAAACACCAAGGATATCATCTGCTACGAGTGCAATGAGCAAGGACACTACAAGAGTGACTGCCCAAAGCTTCAGAGGGAAAAGCCCAAAAAGAAGTTTGGAAGAGAAAAGAAGAAAAGTCTCATGGCTACATGGGATGACTCTGACTCGTCTGAAGCTGACTCAGAATCAGATGATGAGAGAGCAAACATAGCTCTCATGGCCAACATTTCAGAAGATAGTGAAGCTTCGGAATCAGACTCAGAATCAGATACTGAAGAGGTATTTCCTGACTTTGCAATTAATTTTACTAAGGCTGAACTTGCTGAAAGCCTTAATGAAATTCTGGAAAGATACCAGCAGATTAGAGTTAAATTCAGAAACCTGAAAAGGAATCTTGAATCTGACTCTGATAAGACTGGGAGTCTTAAATTGGAAAATTCTGAGCTGAGAAATAAAATTTCAAAATTAGAAAATACTTTACAAAACCCTCAGAAGGAACCAATTTCTGAAACTCCCAGCAGCGCTGATGAGATCATCAAGGAGTATGATCACAGTTTCCAGAAGTTCCTTGCTAAAAGCATAGATAGAAGAAAAATGGCTTCAATGATCTATGGAGTTAGCAGAAACGGCAGGAAGGGAATAGGATACCAAGGTAAGGTTCCTACACCAAAGAATGTCATGGATTTAACCATTAAACACACTCCTCTGAACTCACATTTTGTGTATGGTCAAACACATGATATTAAATACACTAGCAGTAAGTATTCTGTGAAACCAAAATTCAACCAGAGTTTTGGTAAATCTAACAAATCAGGACCCAAGAAAATCTGGGTAACTAAGGATAAAATAATACATGTTGCACATATCTTTAGCAGCAAATCAGAAACACCAGTCATGGTACCTGGACTCTGGCTGCTCGCGACACATGACGGGAAGAAGGCATATGTTCCAAAGCCTGGAACTTAAGCCTGGAGGCCACGTTGGCTTTGGAGGCAATCAGAGGGGAAAGATGATTGGCTCTGGAACTGTAGTGTTCGTTTTGATGATAAGCTTGACTCTGAAAAGTCAAAGCAGAATGAATTTTTTGCAGGTATGGAAATTGAATTTACAGGTTCTGAAGACAAGTCATCAGAAGCTCTCAACACAGACACTCCTTCAACATCTGAAAGGAGCACTGCTAGCAATCCTACAACAGCTGCTGATCAACCTCAGAAGAGATTACCCAGAAGCAGCTTGGATCATCCAGAAGAAACTATCTTAGGAAGAAAGGAAGATCCAATCAGAACAAGAGCAAGCTTCAGAAACTCTGAAGAAACCCTCATGGGACTTGTGTCTCTGATTGAACCTTCTTCTATTGATGAAGCACTTTTGGACAACGACTGGATTCTAGAAATGCAAGAAGAGCTGAACCAATTCACCAGAAATGACGTATGGGATCTTGTTCCCAGACCAAAAGGATTCAACGTCATTGGAACAAGATGGGTGTTCAGAAACAAGCTTAATGAACAAGGTGAAGTCATCAGAAACAAAGCACGACTGGTAGCACAAGGTTATAGTCAGCAAGAGGGGATAGACTATACAGAAACCTTTGCTCCAGTCGCCAGGTTAGAATCTATCAAACTTTTAATTTCATTTGCTGTTAATAGAGGCATCACTCTGTATCAGATGGATGTCAAGAGTGCATTCTTAAATGGTTATATAGAAGAAGAGGTTTATGTGCACCAACCCCCTGGCTTTGAAAATACAAAACATCCAGAACATGTTTTCAAACTAAAGAAGTCACTATATGGTCTAAAACAAGCTCCCAGAGCTTGGTATGAAAGACTAAGTAACTTTCTGTTAGAAAATGAATTCACCAGAGGGAAGGTGGACACTACCTTATTCTGTAAGTCAGTTAAGAATGACATCTTAGTCTGTCAAATTTATGTTGATGATATTATTTTTGGATCTACTAATCCTTCTCTTGGAAGAAAATTTGCTAAGTGTATGCAGGCAGAATTTGAGATGAGCCTCATGGGGGAACTGAAATTCTTTCTAGGAATTCAGATCAATCAAACTCCAGAAGGAACTTACATTCATCAGAGCAAATATGTCAGAGATCTTCTGAAGAAATTTGACCTCTCAGAATGTAAGCCATCAAAGATTCCAATGCATCCCACGTGCATTCTGGAAAGAGAAGAGGTAAGCAAAAAGGTAGAACAGAAGGTCTACAGAGGTATGATTGGTTCTCTCCTTTATCTGACAGCTTCAAGGCCTGATATCTTATTTAGCGTATGTATTTGTGCTAGATTCCAATCAGATCCTAGAGAATCTCACTTAACAACTGTTAAGCGAATTTTCAAGTATCTGAAAGGTACTACTAATCTGGGTTTATTCTATAGAAAATCTAGTGATTACAGCTTAGTAGGCTACTGCGATGCTGACTTTGCTGGAGACAGAGTAGAGCGTAAAAGTACTTCTGGAAGCTGCCAGTTTCTGGGAGAAAATCTAATCTCTTGGTCCAGTAAAAGGCAATCCACAATTGCGCTATCAACAGCAGAAGCTGAGTACATAGCAGCAGCAGGTTGTAGCACACAAATGCTCTGGATGAAAAGTCAGCTTGAAGACTTCTAGATTTTTGAGAGTAACATCCCTATACTCTGTGACAATACTTCTGCTATTTGCTTAAGTAAGAATCCTATTTTACATTCTAGGTCTAAGTATATAGAAATAAAACATCATTTCATTAGGGACTATATTCATAAAGGAATTTTGAATTTAAAATTTATTGATACAGACCATCAATGGGCTGATATCTTCACTAAACCTCTTTCTGAAGATAGGTTCAATTTCATTCTGAAACATCTCAGCATGAAACTCTGCCCAGAATGAAAATGTTTTAAGTTTATATATTATCCTTCATAATGTATCTGTTTTACTGTGAACTTTTGATCAATCTCTTTTCAGAAAGATAGAACATGCAGATTGTATCAGATGCTAGTCTTAAAGATCTGAGCATTTCAGCTCAAGGATAGACGTGCTGCTCACTAAATCAAACAAGTGTCATCCAATCATCAGCAAATCTCTGAAGCAGAACTCGCGTGCACGCTTCTGAGAAGGCAAAACGCTGATTGGGTGCATTGAGACACATGTCTGGTAACCGTTTCAAGTATCTTTCTCAAATCCCCCAAAATCAGCAAGCATTAAATGAAAGTAATCATGTTTTAAAACGTAATAATGATTTTATTTCTCTTTCTTGAAACCGTTTACACTTTCAAAAAATTTCTCAAATCTATTTAAACTCATTAACATCTCACATTAATCTTTTACCGTTTCTTTCAATCTCACAATATTTTCTCTGTATTTTCCTTGTGTTCATCTCTCTCAAAAGAAACCATTTTTCAGTTTTCTCAGAAAAACCCTAAGTGTGAACATGGAAACCTCCAGCAATGTTTCTGCAGGTTCTCAGAAGAAAGCTTCCTCTGAACAGTACCAAGTTCCATTCAGAACACTCCTTACACTAGTGAAGAATTTGGAAGTGCTGTCTGAACTAATTGTTGACTTCTCCAGTCTGAAAGAGAATGGTTTTGACTTGACAGAAGAAGTTAGGGAACAGAAATGGGAGAGATATTTTGACAGGTTGGTTGGACCAACGTTCCCAGTTTTGGTCAAGGAGTTCTGGATTCATGCTTCCTCATCAACGCATCAAGTCACCTCCTACATAATGGGAAAGAAGATTGTGATCACTGAGGATCACATAGCAAAATTGATTGGTTACAGTGGCGGTGGCGTCCGCTATATTGATATGGCTGAAAGATGCTCTGACGTTGTAGTCATAGCAGAACAGATTTTCACCCTTGGGGTGCCCAGCAGCAAAATCAGAGACTTAAAGGATCACCACAGAGTATGGGCGAAGATCATTCTGGGGTGCTTTAATCACAGGAAGCCAACAAGCTCCCCTGATTATATAAATATAGATCAGCAGTTTCTGATCTATTTTATTAATCAGAAGGTAAAAATCAACTTGGCTCATCTTCTGTTTAATCACCTCAGGACCAGCGTCAAGGAGACCAGGGAAGAAGAAAGAACAAAGAGGGATTGGATACCCTTTGGCAGGTTAATATCAGATATTTTGACTGAGAATAGGCTGATAGAGCACCTCACAGAAGCTCAGGAGTTGAGCACTATTGAACCAACTGTTGGCAAGCCTCTGAACGCCAAGAATCTGAAGAAAATGAAACTGATAGAGAATATCAGAAAGGAGCCCAGCGTTACTCCTATTGCTGACATCACCAGCAGAAGAGTCCCTCTGGACGACTTTCCGTTATTTTCTGAGATTGAATCAAAGCCAGTTGTGGTTCTCAGATACTTGGACGCGTGCAAGGTTGATGGTACAGATCCCAAACTGAATATCAAAGATCTGCACCAGCAACAACCAGAAGTTTCTCTGAAGAAGACGAAGAAAAGGAAGGCCACTTCAGAAAGATCATCCCAGCAGACTCCCAAGAAAAGAGGTAATTTATCTGCTGCTTCTGTTTTAAATTCTTCTTCTATTCCAACATCAATCCCAACTCCAGCTTCACATGAAATTCCAATCCCCATACCAACTATTGATGAAACCGAACCAGAAGATGACCCTTCTGAGTCACTGACTCTCAGAAGACCTCGCACCAAACATCCAAAACCCACAACTTCAACAGCATCAGAACTTGACAAAGTTTTGTCTGACATTGATCAACGTGTTTCTGATCACCTCTCAAATAATTCAAACACTGAACCAGAAAATGCCCACTCTCCTCAACCAGAACAACCTCTCTCACCCATACGAGAAGAACCACAAATTCCTGAACAACCAGAAATTCCACCTCCTTCTCCACAACCAGCAATTCCTCCTCCCTCTCCTCAACCAGAAACTCATCCACCATCTCCTCAACCATCACCTCCACCATCACCTCCTCAACCTGAGTTTCATCATTCTGAAACTCCATCACCTGAACCTCATTCTCCTCAATCCTCTGAGCCACAATCCCTGGCAATTCAGCTGCCATGTGGAACAACTGTAACCATGGCCCAGCTGCCATCCTCGCCAGAATCTACCCCCCCAAACACTCCAAAAACTCCAAACAGTCCAATCATCATTTCTGATTCTCCCACTCCATCTCCCAAACAAACATCTCCCAAACAAACTAATGAAGACCCCAGCAGGACCTTCATCGATTTAACAATCCCTGACCGTCTTGCTGATCTCAAAAATAAAATAGCCATTCCAAAACCAAAACAGCCAGATGTTGGCTCTGGCATTGTGAATTTTGAAACAGGGTTGCAGCAATGGATTGCTTCTCTAAAGCAAGTTTGTCCTAGAATGATTGATCATGCTGCCTCAGACCAGCTCTGGACACGTTTCAGAATATGGGTACGTGCTGAAGCTCTCAAGTTGCAAGATATCAACTATGAGCAAGCACAACAGAACTTCAGCAAGCTGCTGAAGGAAGTTGAAAGTCAGCTGCCTCAGGAAGACGTGCTCCTTCTGGATAGTGAGCCATGGTCTGAGAAGCGTCCAGCTTCAAAAGTGCAGCCAGAAGAAGATCAGACAATTCAGGCTGAAGTCAGTTAAGCTGAAGATGTTGCAGAAAGCTCTCAGAAGCTTCCTGCTTCTGATATTTCTCAAGCTGCCTTGGACAGGCAGACTCTGGAAGAGCTGAAGCTGAATGATATTCGTCTGCAGCAAAGAATGGATGAAAATGATCAGAAGATGAAGGAAAGGATGGATGTGCAAGACAGCAAGATAGATATAGTAGTCAGCATGGTGCACAAGCAGACTGAAACTGCTGATCAGATTAAAGCAATGCTGGAGACTCTGTTCACATGCTTTCCTCCCCAACCTTAGTTTTTCGTTCATGATATTTTCAATGTTTTCTTTGCATTTCCTTTGTACTGTTTGTCTGGCTCTGAATATTTTAATATAACAAGTTTTTCTGCTCTGATCTTTTTAGCACATCACTTACACTTTTTGATTGCTGACAAAAAGGGAGAGAACAAGAATGATATTTTTAATAACGGATTACTGAGACAAAAAGACTCAAACATTCTAACACTCTGACATACTTGAATGTTGTCTGTTGTTGCATAAGTCTACGGGTACAAGAATGCTCTCTGATACACTGAAGATCTGAAGCTCTGATATTCTGATCTGAAGCTCTGATAGTCGAAGCTCTGATATTTTGATCTGAAGCTCTAACATTCTGATGTTCAAAAATTCAATAAAGATCTGATCCTGAAGAACTCTTGGAATTAAAAAGGGAAGTAATAAATTCAGGGGGAGTATCTCTGATCCCAACTCTGATATCTCTTTATCCCTTATCTTTGATAACTTCTTATTTAATTCTGATACAACTTATCATCTAGTTATCTCTGATACTTTTCACGCTATTTTCAATTAAAAAATATCTAGTTTTTGTCATCATCAAAAAGGGGGAGATTGTTAGAACAAAGTTTGAATCTACTACCCTAAGTTTAAGTTTTGATGATAACAAAATGAAAAGATATATTAATTGTGTGATTCATGTAAGAACTATTTCCTACCTAAAAATTACTTTCTGTTTTACAGAAACTCTGATGGGTATCAGCATGAGAACATCCTCATCAGCATCAGAAAATTGGATATCAACATCAGCATCAGAAGATGCTATATTAGATACCAGAATCAGAAGAACAACTCACGCTTATGCTGAAGCTTGATGAACAGATATGCGCTCAACACTCTGAACTCTGATAAAGACAACAACAGTTCATCAACACTTAAGCAGCGTCAGAATGTGCCAAAGCCAGAACACGCTTAAGTAGCAACGGTATTGTGCATTCAAGAAGAGTTATTACCAACGGCATCATTCCAGACAAGATCTGCTTAATAAGGAAAGATTGTTATTGGCATTGAATCAGAATTATTGCTCCAACGTTCATCAATTCCAATGCTATATAAACAAGTCAATGAAGATTGAATTGGCTAATGCTCTACATCAATGTACACGCCTAAAAGCTAATCATCATCCTCCTTCTCTCAGTTTGCTAAAAGCTCCAAAATTTCCTTACTCAATTATTTTAGCAATCTAGTTTCCATAAGCTTAAGTTGTGTAGCATCACAGTTGTGATAAACAGTTTTGTAGAAAACATTCACACACCTAGATTTCAATTCTTTGTAAGAAAGTGATTCCTTGAGAAACCGGTTTGTGGTTTGCATCAAGAAGGCTTTAGCAGTTGTTAAAGCAGATTGTAATATTCAGTTGAATATAGTGAATTAAGACCTCGTTGGAGAGAGGCGAAATCACCTTGACGGGTGGACTGGAGTAGTTTGAGATCAAACGAACCAGGATAAAAAAATCGTGTTCATTGCAATTGATTTCAAGTTTTAACAATTCAACCCCCCTTCTTGTGTTTTTCACTTCTTCAATTGCTTTCACTATTTGGCTTGTATTCTTTACATTTTGGGTCCTTGTTTGGGTTACTGTTAAACATCTTACACCCGGATTTGGGGCACCTTTTAGGTAAGTAGCAATAAACTGTGAGGGAACTGTGCAGGGTATACCGACACGGTTGAAACAGTAGCTACATTGATGCGATACTTTGGTGTGTATCGGTAGCCCTTGAGTAGTCAAGGAGAATACGGGGCCACTGCGTGGTATCATAAAGCGCCAACTGACCTTAGCACCTTAATTTACCAACTTGACTTTTAGGATGTAGTGAGATAGCCGTCTTTGGTGTAAACCCAAAGTCGGTTGATACTCGATGCTACACTCATTGAGGTCTGACCCTTGAGTTTTGTTTGGTGGCAAGTCAATTGTCTATCGGAACGAGATTTGGGGGAAAGACCGGTGATATTGAGATCCCTTAGAAACCAGTTACTATATTTAGGACAGGTTGAGCCAACCCAATTTCAAGTGGGTATTACCTTAAAATCCATGCAAGCCTTAAACCTAAGGTCTTTGTGGGATTTACTTGTGTTTGATATATCTTATATATCTGAGCATAATCATGACATCATAACATAGCATGTCATACTAACCATTTCAAGGATTCTTAGGGTTTATTTTTGTCTTGTTTTGTAGGACATGACCCTCGCCCGCAGATTCATTATCCAAGTCAATCTGGTAAAAGTACCTCCTCAGCTTAAGGATTTAGTGTCAAGGGTTCCCGAAAGCTCTCCATTAACTAAAAGACATGGTCAACTTCTCAGCTTGGTCACCTCAAACCCTGATGAAGAAATGTTAAAAGTGCTCTTTCAATTCTTTGACCCTCTACATCACTGCTTCACTTTTCCGGATTACCATTTAGTGCCTACTATGTAGGAGTTTTCTCTGTAACTAGGGGTGCCTATCCTTAACGAGGTACCTTTCAATGGTATGGAAAGAGACCCTAAATCTGAATATATTTCTAAAGCTCTCTCCTTACAATGATCTGACATAATAGCAAATTGGGAAGCCAAGAGAGGTGTCAAGGGTTTTTTGGCTAAGTTCCTGCTGGTGAAAGCTCATCATTTTTGGGATACCCTGGACTTACAAGCTTTTGGGAGGTGTTATCCCTTCTCATCTATGGGTTATTACTGTTTCCAAATCCGGACCAGCTCATAGACGTGAATGCGGTTAAGGTTTTCCTGTCACGCAATCTGGTACCTACTCTGCTTGGAGATATCCTACATTTGTTGCATACTCGTACTATAAAGAGGAGAGGAACCCTTCTCTGTTGCATACCTCTTTTGGCTAGGTGGTTTATTTCGCACCTACCTCGATCCGCCTTGAAGAATGAACAGGGTTTGCGATGGTCTCATAGGCTAATGACTCTTACATATTCAGGCATTCATTGGTGTCCCTGATTCTCGGAGAATGTTACCATCATTGAGAGATGCAGAGAATTCCATAATGTCCCTATTCTAGGCATTAGGGGAGGAATCACTTACAATCCTTGTTTGGCACTGCGACAGTTTGGATATGCGAGAAAGGATGCTCCTCACAAAACACATATCCAAGGAATCGTTTTCGCCTACGAGAATGATGCTCAGGATTACCACAAAAGGTTCATGCGAGCTTGGTGAATGGTACATAGAGTTGATAGCAAGACACTGGGGCACAATAATTCCATCCCTCTTGAGCCTTATCTCAAATGGGTATGATCTCGTGCTCAAAGTATTATGATGCCTTACCCCTCTATTCTCCCAGTTATCATAGAGCCTGTTATGGAAGGAGATGTCTCATACACTATCCTTCATCCTAACATGCCCGCCTCTCTCGAAGATTTACAAAGGGATTGGATACAGCTTAAGGAAGAGCGAGACACTTTTGAAGCCCAATTCTACGCCAGCGAGAAGAAAGTTCTGGAACTCACCAAGCAGCTTCATGAAGAGCGGAGTCTGAACGCCTACATTGCACCGAAGAGGATGCGTTCAACTTTTTTGTCTTAAAGTTTTGTATTTTTATTTCTTTGTAAGCCCAAAGAGGCATGATGTACTCAAACTTTGATTTATTAATATGACATGTCTTCCTTTTTGTCTAAAGCAAATTTAAATCTCTAATTTCCTTGAAATCATTTGCATATGCATCATCATGCATCATATCATGACAAGTTTCTCCCATACGGTCCCCCTTATCTTCCTATTGTTTATTTCAGTAGAGATGGCCCTAGAGCAAACCATTAAGGACATCTAGGCTCAAAACGCTCGACTTCAAGAGATGTTCTTGAACCTATCCAAGGGACAAGAAGAGGTGAAGGCGCTCCTCACAAGGGGCATGGTCATGGGAAATCCTGGGGACGACAGAGATGACCAGTTGGAGCTGTTATAAATCGAGATAGCCGTAATGAAATTCCAAATGATGGGACAACTGGTGGGCCAGATGGATCTTATCCAAAAACTGGCTCAAGGACAAGAAGAGCTAAAAGTTCTTGTCAACTAGATTCGTCAAGACGGTTACAACCGTATGGGGCAAACAGCCAGAATTGGAGATCAAGTCACTGCTCAGCCTCTCATGCGGCATGAAGCCGGTTTAGTGGAGAGTAAACCATTCCAAATTTCTACCACGTCTCAAGTCCAACAACAACCTCGCCAACAACAACAAAGGAATCAGTGCAAGGAGGTCGAACTTAAGAGACAATTTACCAGGATTGGCATGTCGCTAGCTCAGGTGCTACAACACTTGTTGAAGGCATAGCTGATTATATTAAAGGCTCCTCTTGGGAATCCTAACACTGCTGCTCCTAGTTACCGTCCCAGTGAGAGGTATGCATACCATTCTGACAATATCGGGCATGACACGAACAATTGTTGGGCTCTGAAGAACAGGATTCAAGACCTAATTGAAGAAGGAGTGTTGGAATTTACACAAGACAATCAATTGGAACTCTTCTATCACCCCTCAACGGAATCCACATGAAGCGACGATTGGGGCGAGGAAATTTTTTGTTCATTTGAATTTTCAAGTTGTAATCTCTTTGTTATTTAAACAATTATCTATTAATGTCAAACTTCATTTCATTAATGCTTTGCACATGTTTGTCCTGAATTCATCCATTCGTTTTCACTATATTTAAACTATGATTTTTTTTCTCTCTTTATGACATTTAACTCTTGTTAAAAGTTACAAGCCTTTAGAGGGAGGATGACGAAAACAATGTCATAATCTCATACAGTATGCTTTTGAACAGACCTTGCTGATGATGTATAAGCGTTCTTTCAAATCCCAAACATTGGAGTTATAAGGAGGATAATCCATAGTCAACCCCTTCGAGCCAAAGAAGTAGAAGTTTCCTTTTTTACACAAATTGAAACCTTTAATCAAAACCTGAGGCAGGGTAGTCTCTCAGTTAATTCAAGTGCGCGTTCACTTCGTATACAACGAGTGATATCAAAAACATTCCTCTGGAATCAAAAGGCGGTGATGGTTCCCTATCACATAGGCAATTATTATCTCTAAAAAAATCCCACTTAGTCAAAACCTATGAAGGAGACTTAAGAAAAGCTGGGGCATCCCGCTGACCGTAATCTCAAAACAAGAACAGTCAGGCAAAAATTAAGGATAACAAATCAAAAGAAAGAGGACACTAAAAATCCTCGATAACATGAAAAATGTTGCAAAAATGGCTGCCTTCCGATAAACTAAACTTGTCTGAACCATCACCAAAACATCATTCCAGACTCAATTGGAGTTCAAACGTACAATTAACTGAGTTTAGGGCTGAAGAACATCACGAAGAACGGGTGGGTACAAATACACTTTGAGCCTTAATCCTTTGTTTCTTAAACCATGAACCAAGCCATGTTACAACCCTTCAAAAGTCCTAATTGAAGCATGGGTTAGTTCGAAAGCATACTATTACAAAAAGGTATCCTGACTCCTGTAAGGCATTACTCTAAATCCCGAGTTGAATTTTTCTTACGAAATTTCTTTACTTGCTAAAACGCATTTTCAAAACTTCAGGACAAGCATAAACTTTGCATTATTTGAATATCACTGTTTACATATGGCTATTTGTTTAACAACAGAGAAATTCACACAACGAATATCCGATGAACGAAAGCTCTCTTAGTGAACAAAATCACTTCAAGTGGTATGACACTTCCAATGACAAATCTCCTATCAATAAAAGGGCATGACATGTCACTATCCAGCACACCTGGGGAAGTCCAGTCAAGATTCCAAGAAATCTCTCAAGAAATGTTGAATTACCATGAACAAATCTCCATATGTATCACTCAAGGGGCAATGTCATGTTGATCAGGGGTTTGAACAATATCCACATGAAGACTTCCAGTACCACTAATTGTTTGTCTGTACCAACAGTATTAGATGGTGTCAGTATCATGTCTTCGGATCCTCCCATGACAGTTCTTAGGAAATTCTGAGACTTGACCGAAGATCTTGGGTACCACCAATTTGTTCGTCTGTGCCAGTAGTATCAGAGGGTGTCAGTATCAAGTCTTCGATTTCTTCCACAACAGTCTTAGAAAATATCTCTAGGAAGTTCAGGGCTACCAGAAATGTGATCAAAATCTCAAGCGTCAAGGTGCACCAGATTAACTCTAAGGGAAAACAGGCTCCCACATAAAAGGTCATTTGTAACCAAGAAACATTTTCTGGCATTACTACAACGCTTACTACTAGGGGCAGTGACAAATCTCATCAATATCCTTCTCATAGGATGAATCTCAACTAGAGTTTCAATCTCTGAAAACTTCTCACCAGCTAAGTCGACCTCAAGAACCCTCGAGGATTTCCCCCAGCTTGAGTTTGCCTCTCCAACTACTACAAATCAGAGGACCACAACTCCTCTTCCCCAGTAGACTACTCTACAATCCCCAGAAAATTACTGTGAAGCCTGGACCCGACCAGATATCAGTTCGACTTTGACTCCCCGGTAGAGCAACGGACAACTGAGACTCCTGATTTATTTTCCCCAAGCAGGAATCAACACTCTCCATAGAGTTTTTAACATTCCCCAGCGAAGTTCCCCTCAAACAAAAAAATAGGAATCCTTGGTGGAAACATTCTAAGAAAATTTTGAAGACACTCCTACTCTTCAACAGTATTTCGGGATTTAATGACTCCTCAGCACTTGTCAAGGATTTATTTTTCAAGATAAAATTACATTTCAACAACATCCATAGTACATGTATACAAAATACATATAACACAAAATCTCATTTATTTTGAGAACATCATTACGCAATGCATGCATCATGACATTGCATACGACTAACTCTTTGCCTTTCAGGGAAAAGATCACATCAACAAGCTACGTTTAACGAAGGGCTATTCCGGGATTTTCAACAAAAATATGTCCTCGCAAGATTTTCTCTAGATCATCCAGATCGACACTAAGATCTCTCTGATTACTATGCCAGTCAAAGTTAATTCGAGACCTTTATCTGGTCCAGTCAAATAAATACTAAGATTTCTATTTAAGGAAGCTATGAAGCCCGAAAACTGACCGGATAATAGTCAATCAACAATTTAAGACACTGTGAAGCATGGATTTTGACCAGATAACGGTATAAGGTGCTGCGAAGCCTGAAATCCGACCAGATAAGTAGTTCACTTCTTCAAAAACACTGTGAAGCCTGGATTTCGACCAGATAACAGTATAAGGTGCTGCGAAGCCTGGAATCTGACCAGATAGTAGTTTACTTCTTCAAAGACACTATGAAGCCTGATTTTCGACCAGATAACAGTATAAGGTGCTGCAAAGCCTGGACTCTGACCGGATAGTAGTTCACTTCTTCAAAAACACTGTGAAGCTTGGATTTCGACCAGATAATAGTATAAGGTCCTGTGAAGCCTGAAATCCGACCAGATAGTAGTTCACTTCTTCAAAAACACTACGAAGCCTGGAATCTGACCAGATAGCAGTTTTCTATGTCAATTACTATGAAGCTTGGACTCGACCAGATAGTAGTACACCTCAGATTCAAGTTGAAGCCTGGACCCGACCAGATAACAGCTTAATCATCGAAGCCCAGATACGATCCAGACACGGATGTCATTCTGATGCTCATTCAGTACATCTCGCAGACGTCTTCTCTAGTTCAGATAAATCTCTCAATGATTTATTCTGATTCTTCTCTAGACCCATTCCAGTTCAGTTTAGATCTCTCAACGGTTTATTCTGATTCTTTCCCGCGGACGCTTTCTCTGGTTCAGATAAATCTCTCAACAATTTATTCTGATTCTTCTCCAGATCCCTACCAGTTCAGATAAATCTCAATAATTTATTCTGATTCTTTCCTAGTAGGCACTTTCTCTGGTTCAGATAAATCGCTCAAAGATCTACTCTGATTCTCTCTAGTTAAGGAATATTCAGGACCTCTTTGGTTCAGTTTAAACCTCTCAACGGTTTATCCTGATACTTTCCAAATGAACATTTCTGGTTCAGATAAATCTCTCCAAGATTAATTCTGATTCTTCCTAGTCAAACAACGTACAAGACTTCTGCTAGTTTCAGATAAATCGCTCCAAAGATTTATTCTGATTTGTTTTCAGTGAAATCAATTTCAGACTTAATCCATTTCCTGTCAACAGTCACCTTTGGATGGCATCTACAAACCCATCTCTGGCAAATCTCCATCATTCCTCTAAATGGCATCTATAAGCCTATTTCCAATTCATCTTCGAGTGCAAATTTCTGGGCACTCTAGTGTTTAATCATCTTCCACCTTCAAGTCATGAATGGTGGATCCACCAATCTAACTCTTCAGGTTTAAGAAGATTGAACAGGGGCAGCTATTGTAGCCCAAAATTTTCCCTCTCATTTATCAAGTATTTTCTCACAAAATCTCCTTTGGTTCAAGACTGCACAAGGGTTGATCAGCTTAAGACACCTCCTTAATCACTGATGACTGAAATTAGGGTTTGAGATTGCACAAAGATAATTGAACTTTTAATGCCTCATATGACTTTCATGGATCATTATGGACCCTCAAGAATGCTTCATATGAACTTTTTGCAAATTTGACTTTTGATGAATTAGGAGCATTTCTTGAGGAATCATGGTCAACCCTTGATCAAATGATGATTATCACTTCAAAACGATGTTGTTGACAAAAAATCTTGAAGTTTGACTGTATATAGGCCACAATTGACTTTTGACCTAGTACAGTTGATTTTCAGGCATTTGGGCAATTGACTATGCAAACTTGTTCTGAAAGGCATGAAATTTGTAATGGACATTCTTTGAGGCATAATAGGACCATGGAAAGAAATTTAAGTCTTTGGAGTTGACACATCCTGATTCAAATGGAAACCCTAGTTGTGGGTTCATTGCCTTAGGAGGAGAATTTATCTGATCAATTCTTGGGCATCCTTGGGCAAGTTGAGGACCTCAGTAAGCATGTGTTGAGTAAAATAAGAGAGCAAATTTTGGGGTACAACACGACCACTATAATGTAGTACAAACACTTTACATGAATAGTCAACATGTACTTATCAATGGTCAAGAATCATTCTCACACTTCACATGGATTGCCAACTTGGACTTATCAATGACCAAGAACCATTCTCATAAAGTCACATGGATTTCCACATCAACACTCTAACCTAATTCACCCTATAAATAAGACCTCTCTTTCTTTCATTTGAAGGAACAATACCATAAATCATTCACTAAACTAAGCTAAAACTCTCTTCTTTTTTTCTCTTAATTCTTTCAATCATTTCTTCCTTTTATTTAATAGGTAGGCTATTATACTTGTTCTTTATTTAATTCTATTACATTTTTACTCTTTATTTATTTATTTAGTACCATAATTATTGAAGCCACCGGTAGAAAACACAAAGCCACCACCGAACTTTATTTATCCCGAAGGAAGGGGAAATATCGATAAAACCACAAGGGAATGGATAAGATGGTCTTGCGACCAAGAGAAAGGGTAAGGGAGTCGGTTATGCAAGGGGAAGGTATTAGCACCCCTCACATCCGCCGTACTCAACGGGATCCATTTTGTTTGTTTGTCTTAAAGGGTGTATTTATCTATAACTATGCTTGCTTAAAGGGAAATGAATGGTTTTTATTATTGCGTTCGTGAGGGTTTCGTGACCCTTTGCCTACGTATCCAATGAAGGAATCAGAACACCGTAGTTCCTCTAGAAAATGGTTTATTTGTTTGTGTTTTTAGTGGGCGACGTTAAAGCACGCATTATCGCGGTAGAATGGAGATAACATGCCCTTTGGGGGAGTTTTGATTGGTTGAGTGTCTTTGCAAGTTTTAAAATAAATTCAAGTAATGATTAAAAGGTATTTTTATATTTTTGATTTGATTAAAAAAGGTTTGTTTGGCTAAAAGTGGATACGGATGAGATTTCGAAGATATGACGACCTAATGTAGAAGTTTTGACCTAAACGGTGTGAGTTTGAAAATCGTATTTTTTGGGGAAATTATCTTAAGTTTAGCAAAATAGTAGACAAAAAAAATGAATGAGGGTATTCGCACGATCGTATTATATATTCAATGACATGAAATCGACTAATGGATTCTTTCCCTCGGATTTTAAGAAAGTAAGTAACAAGATGAGTAATAAAGCATAAACCCTCGAAGATCCACAACAAACAAGAGTAAGCTATAGAAACTGAAAATGAATTGAAATTATCACATTGTCAACCAGTACATATTTATCATAAAAGGAATATCACAAGGTAGTAAATTCAAATATATATATATACGAATCCATAAATGACCGATTAATTATAAGACTAACTAAGCAATAATATTAACCAAACTAAAACAAAATATCAAGAATTAATTCAATTAATTTTAAAACTAAAGTATTTAATAAAATTATTTAGTTAATTAAAACCTAATTAATTTACTAACTAAACTAAAATCAACAAATAATAAAACCAATAAACAAAAGGGCTGAAATGTTAGCAGTTAGAGGGGTTTTAACATGAAAATTGGTTTGGGCTAAAAGAAGTTCATAGGCCTGGGTTATATAAAGGATGGTTTGGTAAAAAGAGGTTCTGGGCTTAAATGATTAGGGTCGGGTCAGACTCGGTCTAACCCTCTCTATACAGATTTACACGGGTTGAAGGAACCCTAAAGCTGTGCCCTAAATTCTCAAACGTTGTTCACAAGATTTCTGAATTCGACAGTCAAAACGAAATGCGATCCTTGCACCTCTTGCGATCTCTTATGGTTTCACGTCAAAAACGAGAAGCCCGTCTCCCTCAACCGCGTATTTTCTCTCCTCTCTCCTTCAAGTGGCGCAACCATGTTCTTTATCATCTGCCTTGTCTCATGTGGAAAAAAAACGGTAACAATATGGTTTCTATCGTTTCTCCCTTTTTTTCAATCGATTCAAACAACACAATATGGTGTTCCGATTTCTTTCTTCTTCTCTTACGAAATTCGGAAATTGTTTAGTGTCGGTGTTGAATTTTGTTGAATTTGGTTTAAAACTCGCAGGTACGGTTGTTGTTGGAAGCTGAAGGGTAAGTCTGACGAGGGAGCATTATGTTTATGTGTTGCTTAGTGAAATCTCGCGAAAGAGGAATGGAGGAAGGTGGTGTTGTACAGAATGGAGAATAGGAATTTGACTAGAAGGTGAGGAGTATGAAGGTAATAGAAGATATTGAGGATTTTACATTGTAAGATTATAAGTTTATTTCTGTGTTCGCCAATATTTTCTCTTTTCTGTTTTTTTTTATAATCAGTTATGGAGTTTAAACAAAAATGTTTTTCGTTTGCGTTTGTAGGAATGTTAGCAAGCAGGTGTTAAAACAAAGGTTCAAACAAACGAACATATAATCATGCAAGGAAGGTACATGGCAGAGGGTAGGTAACTTACTTCGAGGTCGACACATAAATGAAGTGGAAAACCCGAGGTAACAAACTGTCTTATGATCTCTTCATGAGGAGCTCGAGGATGAGGGTTTTGTCATGAATTTTCTGTGTATCTTTTGCTCTAATTTTCTTCTCTGTTTTGGTGTGTTCGTATGCTCTTCTTGTTTTCTAGCCTTCTTACTTTGTAGAAATCTCTCTCTTCAGTTTTATGGTTGTGTGTGAAAAAGAAATCTCTCTTGGTTTGCTTTGTTGGCTGATTATATCACTCTAGTTTTTCTTGCTGGCTCTTGTATTTTTTTGCTGGCTCAGTTCTCTCCTACCTTTGTAATGGAACAATGGCTTTTCTCTACTTCTTTTTTTAGTATGTAGGCTGTATGAAAAAGCTCCCCCCTTAATGTAGCAAATGACCCTTCTTATAATGATACAAAGGTGGAAAAAAGGGGGGATAATTGGGTGAGGTTTTGAACAATATTGGTATGCTGTTTTGTTGTCTTTTGAGTATAGGTTCTGTCTATGTCTATTTTGGTGCAAGGTTTGGATAGTTGGCAGCAACAAGTTTGTCCATTGCACAACAGGTTTTTTCTTATTTTGGACAGGTTTGGGGACTGTTATAGCAGGCTGTTTTTTGCAGGGCAGCAGGGTTTTGGTTTGTCTTGTTTTGTTTTAACAATTTTATGAAGGTTTGGGCAGTAATGTGCATGTGCTATCTTTCCTCTTTCATCTTTCTATGATGCAAACTGTTTTTCTTTTTGAAAATTCTGAAGGGTTGGCTATTTTTGGAACATGATGATGCATGGGGATTTTGGGCTAATGTTAGCCTTCTATTTTTATGAATCAATGTTATTTGTATGTGCTTACTTTGCTATTGTTCTATTGTTGTTATGCTTTGCTATTTGTTTGCTAGTCTGTGGCTTTTGTGATGCAGCTTTGCCTAGGCAGCCTGCTGCCTTATTCTGCAGCTTGGTTGTTTTGCTGGTTTTGTTTGCAGCATGGTTGTTTTGCTTGTTGGCCTGCTGTTGTTGTGTGCTTGCTGACCGACTGTTGTTGTTTTTGTGTTGTTCTGCTATGCTTGTTTGCTTGTGTTGCTGTCTGTAACTTTGCTGCATTTGTTTTTGGGCAGCAGTTGTTTGCATTTGCTTGTTGCTGCTTTGCAATTTTTCTTTTCTCCTTTTTTATGAACCAAAGAGGACAAATTTTTGTGATTTGCAAATTGAGAGAAAATAAACCATGATTAAAGGTAAACCCCTTCTGATTTCTGATTCCAAATACCAACCCTGATGATGAGCATTTTTATTTCAACAAATAATTGTTTGGGAAATTTTCACATATCAATTGTTTGCTAATTTTTTCTTTTCTTGATCCTATTTCATGAACACTGAGAATTGGACAGCCAAAGCGAGATTGAATGATGAAAATACCATGGCAAGGAGTGAGGACGAATGGCTTGAAGATGAAGACTCGAAGAAACACACATTATGTATTTCTTTGTAAACCAAACAAATGTAGCTTGTATTTCACACTGTAATATGCCTTGTAACATTGTCTCAAAAATGTAATGAGCACAAATTTGAATGAATTTATTAATGATGAACTTTGTTGTAGAAATCAAATAACTCTTGAATCTTGTTTGAATTCTGAAATTCTCTCTCGAATAATTCGAATGCACATCTTAACTTTGTAACTTAAATCTCAAGAAATCATGAACAATGGTTGTAACTTGTTCTTCAAGCAATCAATGCGCCTTATCTTTCAAAATCCAATCAAACTCTCCAACAAAATAAATGCTTGAGAATTTAATTCCACTTGGTTAATTTGAACCCAAAACAAAATGGTCACTTAAACCTGAATCTTCATATCACACCTGAACCAAACTTGCATTTCTTAAACAGAACTTTAACTTTGACACTCACATCGCGAGTAACTTGCAACTTAAGCAATCCAAAACATATCTTGATTATCATGAACCTTTAACCTTATTTCCTGAAGTGCTCAAACTCCACATTTGTCAATTCAAACTTCAAATTCTTGACTCAACGGCTTAGAGACTTTAAGAACAAAACTTGAAATGCGAGGAGATGAAATTCTTGACCTAATGCACTGAGCTTTGAGCCATCTTCGAGGCAGGCGAGAGAAACATCTTCACAGAAACCGAAGACCCCAAAACCCTAGCCTTTTTCCCAACAAACATAGGGAAATAAACCTTAATCCAGGCTCTGATAAATTTGAGCGAGAACCAACCTTGTAAAGTGATGACAAAAATTTGTTCCATGATCCACTAATCGAGAACCAGATGGGTTTCCCTTTTACCTGCTAAGAATACCTCAAAACAAGATTAGACATAAAGAGGGCGCAACCCTAATACTTCAAACCAAAGCGTCTGATCCCATGAGATGCGGGATATGCAAATGACTGAGTAATAAAATGATGCAAATGGAATGCAAAGTTTAAAACCAGACAAAATTAAAAGAGATAGGGCAAACTTAGGGTACGACAATTATCACCATTTTGGAAGGAAACTTCATTGATTCAAAATCAAGAGTTGAAAAGTGTTCTTGAACATCCAAAAGAAAAAGTGATTTATTATTGTTTAATTTTCATTTTTCTCTGTAATTTTTTGTTAGTTATTTACTTATTTGAGCAAGGATCATTGGTCGTGAGATTGAGTAGATAAATTTTCATTATTCTTTTGTTTAATTTTATGAAAAATTGAGAAATTATGATATTTATACTATTTTTATTATAGACTTCGTCTTACTCTTCTTTATCTATTTTATTTTTATTTTTATTTTTATTTGGATCAATTTGGAAAGCATTTGAGCTTTTTTTAGTTCATCTAAGCTTGTCGGATTTTTGATAAACTTTCATCATTTCTAATCTACCTCTAAATGGTCCTTTGATCATTCAAGGTACTTGGGATTGATGATAAATTTGTCATAATTTATCTTCCTTGACTTTGTCTTGATCCCGCATGTTTGTTAGTTGTACTACATGTATAAGAAAATGAACTCCAAAGTATCATTTCTCTAACATGTATCGGTACACACATTGTATGCTCTATATAAAGTTACACTTATCCCAAGTCAGATTATTAACTTTATATTTTACTAACCTTACTTTAATGTCATTTATATTTCTGCACTTTGGATTTTCCTCTCTTTACTATTATGCCATTTATCATCCATAGCATTTTATTTTCTTTACTTTATGCATTTTTTCTTTGCTCACTTGAGCATTTATCTTCTCTTTACTCACTTGAGCTTCTTTTTTGTTGTTGTTATAAGCCACTTAATAAAGAAAAAACCTAAAATTGATTCTTTAATCCTTGGACTATGGTTACTGTCCATTTGTATCTGATGTGTGGTTCTTATTCGGTCTTCATCTGATTATATTCTTTGTGTTTAAATCCAGGGGAAAGAAAATTATACGTTGACTATTATGTCATGTTTTAATCTTGACTCGTATGCATTTATTAATTATTTTGTCATGTTTTAATCTTGACTTGTATGGTTCATTTTTTTACCTTTAACTACCTTGTCATTTTTAGTCTTGACTTGCACGTTAGTTGTTCCTCTTCCTGTCCTTGTTTATGTTAGGCCCTTAAGACTCAATCTTTTAGCAAACATTTTTTTAATCTTAATACACATATATAATAAGAGGTTCTTATAGAGTACTACAGATGCATTGGGTTCTAACACCTTTCCTTTGTATAATCAACCCCCAAACTTTAGATCTCTCTATTGCACTTGTTTTTACTTCTTACATTGCATATTTACTTATGGGTTTATTTTTGCTCTTTTCCCCTTCCCCTGGAAATAATAAAGCGCGGTGGTGACTCTTGCTTATTTTCGAGTCAAATTAATTAATAGCCTGATCTCCAATTTTCACCACTACAGAATTGGAGACTCTGCTGGGGAAAAGTGATATCTAAGTTGGTTAGGCCTAACTTGTTATATCTGTGTTTATGTTATTATTACTTATTTGTTGCTTTATGTGGATTTGCTTGATTCTTTAGGTATTTGGTGATCTCTTATAAGTCCTATACCAGGACTTGGGCAAACTTCAGATTGGTACGGGCGGTATAGTCATGTTAACTTTGAGGGAGTAGTCCCGAAAAAGGAGATATGAAATCCTCCACTCAGTAGAGGCCTTTTTATTGTAGTATTTGTTTACCGAGTAATCGGGAAGACGTTGCTGCTTTCGACCTGGGAGCCCGAGAAGCTGAGAGTTGTAGAACCCTTAACCCATCTTGAATTTTTAGGTGTAGTGCAGAGACTATAACAAAGTAAGCTGGGAGTAGTTGTCATGTGATGCTGCACTCAGACGAGTTTTTCTTAAGAATATTGCTAATTACCAGATAATCGTGAAGTTGGTAATATTTGAAGGAAGAATGTGGATTCTGATTATCTTTAGAACCTTGTTCTACATGGACAAATAAACCCTTAGTACATACCTTGTGGGTTGGTTCTCACCCTTTGACTCCATGCTCGTGACGTCGAACCTTTGAACCTTGCTTGTGTCTTGTTTGTGATTGTTGCATAACCATACATTCATGCATCCCTGAAACTCTTTTTCACTTTTTTTAGGAACTTAGGGGTCTTTCTTTATAAACATCATAAGTTTCATCAAATTCAATGGATCTTGGGTGTTGATGGGGTGAAAATCCTAATCCACCAAAATAGATGATTGACTTTGATGATAACTTGATTAATGCTTTGATCCAATTTAGAATTTACTTTCCTCGTGCTTTGATGTTTACAATCTTGAGTTCCTTGAAAGTTAAAATAAAAACCAACATTTTCATCCTTTTCATAATTCACGTATATATCTAGGTTATCCAGGATCTCATTTCTAATTTTCTTTTTCTTCCAGTTATTGTTCAACCGTCAAGTTGTTTCCTCAACACAACTATGGGACTAGAGCTAACAACAGACGAAGAATGGCAGACCAAGAACAACACGACATGGAAGTCAGAATGGAAATTGATAAGTTGAAGTCGGGCATGACTAAGCTCACTGAGATGATGCAAGTTTTGATTGCTAGAGGAGAATCACCTCATAGGATTGTCATATATAAGGTTGAAATTGCTGTTGTTAATCCTCCAATAGTCCAGCAACCAGCCACTACATGGCTAGAGTTCGGTATGCCTCAGAACTATTCTCCACCTTTTATCACTACTTCAATGGTTGGCCAATCATCCCGACCAGTATTTCAAGCTCCAGTTTTCACTGAACAACAACCAATTATTCATACTACTTCTCCTCAACATGGTGTATATCCTGTTGCATAAGCCGCTTATGAGAATCCTCTCTTTGATTATCACTTTGTTTCTAGCCAAGAAGATCCTGCTGATTTTAAAGAAGTCAAGGAACAATTTTAGACTTTAGAGAAGAGAATGAGGGCCATGGAAGGAAATGAGTTCTTCAGTATTGATGTTGAAAATATGTGTTTAGTTTCTGGCCTTGTGATGCCTGTAAAGTTTAAAACTCCTGAGTTTGAGAAATACAAGAAGCATACTTGTCCGAAAAGTCATTTGGTCATGTACTTCAGAAAGATGGCTTCCTATACCAACAATCAGAAGTTGCTCATCCATTTTTTTTCAAAATATCTTGAGTTGTGCTTTGCTCAAGTGGTATATGGGATTGGAAAAGAATCATGTCCAGTGCTTCCAAGACTTAGCTTATGCTTTTATGAAGAAATACAAGTACAACCTTGACATGGAACCTGACCGACAACAACTGCAGCGTATGTCCTAAAGATAAAGAGAATCCTTCAAAGAGTATGCTCAATGTTGGAGAGAACTGGCCTCTCAAGTTGAACCACCTATAGATGAGAAGGAGCTCACAAGCATGTTTATGGATACCTTGTCTCCTTTCTTTTGGGAGAAAATGATTGGCAGTATCTCTTCCAGCTTTATAGATCTGGTTATCATTGGAAAAAGACTTGAAGAAGGTTTGAAAAAATTTAAAAGTTGTCAAGACTAAATCTTACGATGCTAGGAAATCTTATGGGAATTTCGACAAGAAAAAGGAAAGTGAAACCAATGTTTTCTATAGTAAACAGAGAAGACCCTGTCAGGGAACTCAGTATATTGAACCCTTTGTTGCATCTATTGCTCCTATTTCCAACACCCAGCAAGCTCAAGCTCATCAACGTCAACTTGGTGGACAAAATCAGATTCATAATAGGGTTGACTTTAATCCTATTCTCATGACTTATGTTGAGTTGTATCCATATTTGCTCCAGAAATGGTTGATTACCACTAGGGCTATGCCACCTCCTCCAGATCCTCTCCCGGAAGGTTTTATATTTGATCTCCATTGTCCTTCCCATCAAGGTGCAGCAGGCCATGATTTGGAAAGATGTTTCCCTTTGAAGGCTAGAGTACAAGAATTGGCGAAGGCTAAGATTCTGACTTTCAAAGACACAAATCCCAATGTTGTCAACAACCCTTTACCAAGACATGTTAAGTGAATCTTCAGTTGGTTTAAGTCGGTTTCCCCTCAGTAAGTGTTTTAATAAGGACGGCTCATCCTGCTTTTGATTATGCATTAGACTTTGTTTCATTTCTGTTTGTACTCTCCATTTGATTATGTTGAACTGTTTGCCTTTTAAAATTATATGTTCTTTTTTTTTCAATTTAAATGAAATGAGAATTTTACATCTTTGAATCAATTTATGGTTTCAATTACGTCCTTTGTATACCTCTCATTTTAATTTCTTTACTAAACTTTTGTTTATGCAAAGATTGGAGGGAGGATGATGAGAACGAATTACTCATAATTGTTGTTTGTATGCTTTCAATTGAAACTTAGTTGATGATGTAAGGCATTGTTTAAACTCCCAAATAATTGAGAAATAAGGAAGTTAGTCCCTCATTCTCCCCTTTAAGCCTAGAAGTTATAGTTTCTTTATGTACAAAAAACCTATAGTCTTAACTCGGACAGGGTAGTTCTCAGTTAACTTAATTGTGCATTCAAATACAAGAGAAATCATGCAAGATACAATCACAAGCCTTCCTTCACACACATCAAAGAAGTTTCGAAGATGTGTCAAATCAAAACCCAATGATGGTTCACCGTAATCATTAAGTCAGGCAGTCACTATCTTTCCAAAATAGAATAAAATGAAAAATCAAAGAAAAACCCGCTAAGTCAAAACCTATGAAGGAGACTTAGGAAAAATTGAGGCATCTCGCTGACTGCAAATTCAAGACGAAGCAGTTCAGGCAAAATTTAGGGATAATAAAAAATAAAGAGAAGTCACTAAGATAGAAGTTACTGCCATCTCAAGCATCTCTTGGCTTCTGAGCCATTATACCAGAGCTGCAATTCCAAAATCTCTTGAAACTAGAATGCATAGGTTGAAATAACTGAACGTAGGACTGAATAACATCATGAAGAATGGGGTGGGTACAAATAGACTTTGAGCCTTTATCCTTTGTTTCTTAAACCGTGAACCAGACCACGTTATAATCCTCGAAAGACCTAATTGAGGCTAAGTTACTTCTGAAAGCATACAACAACAAGGTTGCATAAACTGACTCCCAAGTTTCCATTAATCTTTTGCTCTTGGCATTATGCCTTTTCTGTATCTTTTACTTTAAACCACTGTATTTTAGCCGGTGAACTCTTTTCTCTTTCATCAATGATGTCGCTCAAATAGTGATTTTAATTAAAACTACCATTTTTTTAAAAAATAATTTTATTTGCAAACATGTTTTTCTCATCAAGGAATTTTCAAACTGTCAAGAAACTTGGTCTATGTTTTAATCAGGGGAAAGTATCTTTCGAGCCCTATTGGAGCTTATTCTCGGATTTGTTTATTAGTGACTTCTTCTCTTACAAGTTCATTAGAATTTCTTCTTTAAGAGTCAAGTTGGGGTAAGCATGCCAGGTATACAGAGATGACCTGTCATTTTATACTAATTAGTTGGGTTTGGAGTCATATTCTCCAATAATCCCCAAGCAACTCTACAGTCCTTCATCCAAGGATACTTTTCTTCATTATAGTTCACAGATATATTAAGAGTTTGTTCAAAGCATCCTCTGATTTCAGGCTTGGCGTTGTTCCCTGTGTTGAGGAATCAAAGTCCAATCTTGCCTCACAAAATAATCTAACCCAGTTGTGTTAGCATCAACATTACATAGAGCATTCATATATCATGCATAGAAAAATTCATATACCACGCATATTCATGCATATTATCTTAAGTCTTGTTGTTTTCAACACCTTACCCTGTGGTCTAAGTCCAACTTACTTGGCATTTGTCAAACTTCTATTCATTCATGCTTTATCTTAAATGTCTCTGATATTTTCTTTTCAAAGTCCAATCATGTTTTATTCTTGATCACCCTCTAATGTTACCTCGATCTTGTTTTACTCTTGATCTCCCTCTTGGTGTTATTCAATCATGTTTTACTCTTGATTGCCTTTGACGTTATTCAATCATGTTTTACTCTTGATTAACCTTTAATGTTGTGCCATCATATTTTACTCCTGATGTCGTTTCAATCATGATTTACTCTTGGTTGCCCTTTGATGTCGTTTCAATCATGTTTTTATCTTGATTAACCTTTGATATTACTCCATCATGTTTTACTCCTGATGTCGTTTCAATCATGATTTACTCTTGATTGACCTTTGGTGTTGTTCCATCATGTTTTACTCCTGATGTTGTTTCCATCATGTTTTACTCTTGATTAACCTTTGATATTAGTCCATCATGTTTTACTCCTAATGTCGCTTCAATCATGTTTTACTCTTGATTGACCTTTGGTGTTGTTACATCATGTTTTACTCCTGATGTTGTATCCATCATGTTTTACTCTTGATGTCGTTTCCACCATGTTTTACTCTTGATGTCGTTTCCATCATATTTTACTCTTGATCTCGTTTTAATCATATTTTACTCATAATTACTCTCTGATGCTTGTTCAATCGTATCTTACCTGGATTTCTTTTGACATTTGTTCAAATATGTTTTACTCTTGTTTAATTTTGTTGTTTATCTTTCTTCTCCGATTTCATTCACGTTTTACTCCTGAATATCTTTAATGTGGTTTCCAAATTCATCCATGTTTTACTCTTGAATGCCTTTGATATGGTTTCCAGGTTCATATCTTATTCCTCAGTAGAATGTTCCTCACCTCATTCAATGGTATTCTTGGATGTCGTGACGCTTTCGCTCATCAGTACTTTCGTTGATGTCGATCATATTTTGTTTCTTTTATCAACACACTAGTTGAGATTGATATGGCAGCGCAATTTCCTTTCCTCGGCAAATTTTCCCACTGGAATTATTTTGTGTTTACCTCATAGATTCTTATAGAGTCTGTCGCATATCATATCATATACAAAAAATGTGTCAAAAATGAGTCCATTGCACTCATTCATATCATATCCATTTTGTGGCATCTTAGGACCAAAAATAGGGTTTTATGTTTTATTTAAGTATCTTTATATCTCTGATAGAAGAAACTTATATAGGGGCAACTGTCATACCCCAATTATAAACCTAAGATCCCACCCTCCATTTGCATCATTGCATAACAAGTGTTCACGAGTGGTTTGACCTATTTCTTTGCCAATTCTTGAGTTAGATTTCAAAATTTTATAACTTCTTCAAATTTCGACATTTTTGAGCGGTTTCTTTTTGCATATTATTCTCCTTGACATCATCTACAATTTCTCTTTACAAGTCAAGAGCTGATTATGCTTTAAAAATCCACGGAAAAATAGAAACGTTAGAAGTCGTTTATGAATTTATTGGAATTTGTTTTTTATTGTGTTTATTCATGATTTCTTTTCCATTTAAAAAAAATCACAAAAAATATACTTAGCATCATGTTATTTTTTAATTTACTTTACTAAAAAATTATCAAAAATATGTTCTTTTATTAATTTAAATTTATATGTTGGTATCATTTATTTCAAAAAAATTCTAGAAAAATTTATATAAGTCATTTTACTTTCTTATATGTATTTTATTTTTTATCTTTTAATTTTCACTGATATTTTCATTTATTTTAATTCAAGAAAAAAATCATAAATAGTTAAATTAATGTCTCTTTTATTTTCTATTTTGTATTTATTATTATTACTAACACTTTTAGTTTTTATCACTATTATTATTTTATTTTTATTTTTTTTATTATTATTATTACTTTGTCCTTTTGTTTTTTTGGGTCAATAAAGAAAAGTTGAGACCACTATAATGTAGTACAAACACTTTACATGGATTGCCAAGTTGTACTTATCAATGGTCAAGAATCTTTTTCACACTTCACATGGATTGCCAACTTGAACTTATCAATGGCTAAGAATCATTCTCAAAAGTCACATAGATTGCCACATCAACACTCCCACTTCATCACCCTATAAATGAGACCTCTCTTTCGTTCATTTGGAGGAACAATATCATAAATCATTCACTAAACTAAGTCAAAACTTTCTTCTTTTTTTCTCTTAATTTTCTTTCAAGTCATTTCTTTCTTTTATTGAGTAAGTAGGCTATTATACTTGTTCTTTATTTAATTCTATTACATTTTTACTCTTTATTTATTTATTTAGTATCGTAATTATCACCATTTTGAAAGGAAACTCCATTAATTCAAAATCAAGAGTTGAAAAGTGTTCTTGAACCTCCAAAAGAAAAAGTGATTTATTGTTGTTTAATTTTCATGTTTTCTGTATTTTTTGTTATTTATTTACTTATTTTGAGCATGGATCATTGGTCGTGAGATTGAGTAGATAAATTTTCATTATTCGTTTGTTTAATTTCATGAAAAATTGAGAAAATTATGACATTTATATTATTTTTATTATAGACTTCATCTTATTCTTCTTTATCTATTTTATTTTTATTTTTATTTTTATTTGGATCAATTTGGAAAGCATTTGAGCTTTTTTTAGTTCATCTAAGCTTGTCGGATATTTGATGAATTTTCATTCTTTCCAATCTACCTCTAAATAGTCCTTTGATCATTCAAGGTACTTGGAATTCATAATAAATTTATCATAACGTATCTTCCTTGACTTTATCTTGATTCCGCATGTTTGTTAGTTGTACTACATGTATAAAAAAAATGAATTTCAAAGTATCATTTCTCTAACATGTATGGGTACATACATTGTATGCTCCATATGAAGTTAGATTTACCCCAAATCATATTATTAACTTTATATTGTACTAACTTTACTTTATTGTCATTTATATTTCCGCACTTTATATTTTCCTCTCTTTACTTTTATGCCATTTATCATCCATAGCATTTTTTACTTTACTTTATGCATTTTTTCTTTGCTCACTTGAGCATTTATCTTCTCTTTGCTCACTTGAACTTTTTTTTTTTGTTATAAGCCACTTAATAAAGAAAAAACCTAAAATTGATTCTTTAATCCTTGGACTATGGTTACTATTCATTTTTATCTGATGCGTGGTTCTTATTCGGTCTTCATCTGATTATTATCTTTGTGTTTGAATCCAGGGGAAAGAGAATTATACGTTGACTATTGTGTCATGTTTTAATCTTGACTCATATGCATTTATTAATTATTTTGTCATGTTTTAATCTTGACTTGTATGGTTCATTTTTTTACCTTTTACTACCTTGTCGTTTTTTAGTCTTGACTTGCACGTTAGTTGTTCCTCTTCCCGTCCTTGTTTATGTTAGGCCCTTAAGACTCAATCTTTTAGCAAACATTTTTTTAATCTTAATACACAGATATAATAAGAGGTTCTTATAGAGTACTACAGATGCATTGGATACTAACACATTTCCTTTGTATAATCAACCCCCAAACTTTAGATCTCTCTATTGCACTTGTTTTTACTTCTTACATTGCATATTTACTTATGGGTTTATTTTTGCTCTTTTCCCCTTCCCTTGGAAATGATAAAGCGTGGTGGTGACTCTTGCTTATTTGTAATTCAAGTTAATTAATAGGTTGATCTCCGATTTTCGCCGCTACAAGAAGGTTTTGAAAATTGAAGAATGGGAGGAGATGGAGAGACTATCCTAAAGCATAAAGTAAAATCTAAGGTAAGGAATTTCTAACCAAACAAGAAGCTAACACTTAACATAATGAAGTCAATATAGCATTCTCATCCTTTAGACAAAAGCATAAGCAAATAATAATCCAAGAATATACCAAGCATCAAGTGAAAATAAGTCACAAGCATAAAGTGCATTAGATAAGCCCAAGGCATCAGATAAGAACTCCTGTATCAGATGAAAATCCGCACATACAAATAAAACTGAGATAACAGAGAAGTAATCCAAAGGTCTCATATGAAATAAGAACTCAAGTCCAAATGGGTTAGAACCATGTATCAGAGCTAAATAAATAAATGATATGAAGTGAATGTTTAATCAATTAATCAAGAATTGATTAACTTAATTAATTAGATTAAGAAAAATTAATTAGAAAAACTAATTAATTTTCAATAACAAAATCAACTAACTAAATCAACATTTGGTTAATTATTTAAAAGCAACAAAGTGTATAAAGAGGAAGTGAGCACTTGAGTCATCTTGAAAGGTTACATAAGCCATAAACATGTTAGTAACACAAAGAAAGTGTAATAACATAAAGGAAACTTGCTTCTAAATTACATGTAAGTAACTCAATTTCTCAATCAAAATCACCACACATGTTAGAATGAAATTACAAAGCAAGAATCATCATTCAGATACGCAACATCATTCAATTGTGAATTAACAAAGTAAGTGGTAAATGACAAGTTGCAACCAAAAATCTCATGAAAGATCTTAAATTCTCAAAACAACTTCAATCACATTATAATTTCAATGAATGAACAACACCACATAAACCATGAAAACAACGGAAATTTAATCACTAAATCATCATCAATATCCAAAACAAAGTGATTCTCATGGATGTAAAAGAGATTAAAGCTCATGAATTGAAGATGTTAGACCGGTTTTCACAACTTTAAACACTCATCGAAACCAAAATCAATTAGCATAAAGCTCATGCACTACGTGAATCAAATTCAAGAGATGCAAAACAAAACTTTGAACAAGGCTTTTATCATGTTTTGAGCAACCAGTCAACAACAACAAAACACATTAGTGCTCAAACAATTTCATATCAAGCTTGTTCAATACAAGTGGAAATGAATTCAATGTCACAACCACTTTTATCATTCAAAATCAACTCAAATGAACCAAGAATTCCATCAAAACCCTTCAAATTGACTCATACAACATGGTAATGACATCAAAATAATTACTCAGATTTGACACAGATGCTACCAAAGCTTCATCATAAATTGAAACCTGGATAACACAAATAATAACATCAAAATTAATGTCCAGCGCTAACAAAGACAATGATATTGTCATCAAGGTTTCAATCCAATTTAACACAACCAAAACACAATTACAACATCACAACTTCATCATCAATTTTGACACAAATAGTCTAGAAATTATCAACACAAATTCCATCACTCAGATTAAATTAATCAACACAATAACAACATCAAAACTCTATCATTCAGATTCTGACATCAATAACAATCCACAAATTAAATTAAATGAACAAAATGATAGAGAAATTGGAGTCGCTTACCACTAAAAAATTGATGATTGAAGTAGAGTTGTTGTGTTATTGAAACTAGAACAGTGGAAGGTGTATGAAGACTTGATGGTGTTGTTGTTGACCAGAGGAGGTTGTATTCGATGGGTTGTGATGAACGAGGAGCAGGAAGTGGTGTTTGACCGGAAAGGCTGAGTTGTGTGGGTTCTATAAGCAGTCTGGGAGTATGCAGCGGTAGCGGAAGTGTGTCTGTGAGGCTAGCGAAGGAAGGATAGCAATTGGAAGTGGGGAAGGGTGAACTGATGGTTGGAGATGAGGAAATGGGTCTTGGTGGGTTACTAACCAATTCTTTCTCCCGTCTCTCTATTTTTTTTCACTATCTCCTCCATAAAACTCTTTGTGAGTACAACTTCAATATATGGTGTTTTGTGTGATGTCAAAACTGGGAAAAATGGAACGGTGATAAAATTAATTGTATCTCTTTGTCTTGTGGTACTCCTCTTCATCATAGGTTTTAGGAACCATCAAAAAGCACTTTGAAATTGACCAAACTCATTGAAAAACACTTTCTGCATGTTTTTGCCTTGCATCTGTCGACACATCCCAGTTTCAGGTCGACACATATAACTTTGTTTTAAATCCTGTAAGCTTTTGTAAGTCACAGGTCGACACGTGCATCATACAGGTTGATACATGCTGAAAGATTTCTAAAATTGCACCGGTTCTTATTTTATGTGTCGGCACATCCATTTTTTAGGTCGACACATTTACTCACGTTTTAAAGCCTCTAGATATTGACTTGCCCAGGTCGACACATAGAATCCTTCAGGTCGACACATGCAGCCTTTTTATAAAGTATGTGTCGACACATACTATTTTGAGGTCAACACATAAATTCTGCTTTTGGTCAAAGTTTCACTTTCTTTTATTCTGAATTTGTCCTTTTTTGTCCTAAGCTTTTCCAAACTATAAATACCCATTCATGCATCATTTCTAACTTGATGATACCATAAAATTAACCTATTTTTTCTCTTCATCTTCAACCTTCCAATATATGCATACACACCAACATTACATTGTGATGATGTTCTGTCGAGTGCCATCTAGACGAAGAATTGAAGATTTATAATTGGTTTGGGTTGAATTCTTGTAGGGGTCTTTATCCGAAAAAAACATTGGGTTTGTCCTCTAACATCATTTGTTGAATTGGGGGTTTTCATGAAAGATCATGCAAGAAGGAATTGTCCATGTGAAAAATCCCTTGGAGTGTTTGAAATCTTTTCAAAAAACCTTGGAGTGGTTGAAATATTTTTAAGGAAGTAGCAAGAATTGGATGATAGAATCGGTGATCTTGTGTTGATTGTGTGTAATCGGATTTACTCGAGTGAAAAATCCCTTGGAGTGGTTGAAATCTTTGCAAGGAACCTTGGGGTGTTTGAAATCCTTTTAAGGAAGTAGCTTAAGCGGCAAATATGTTGCATCTATCGGTTGATTTGATCTTACTTAAGATCAAAGGTTGGAAGAAGGAGAATCAACACCAAATTGAAGAATTGTGTATTATTGTTTCTAACTCTTACATTGTATTAAACATTTTTCATATAAGAATTATCCTAGGTTCATTGGAATCAGGCGCAGACGTACCCACACGCGAGGACGACAATGGAGAACTGTGTAGACAAATTCCTTGTGTGTTTTTACTTTTCCACTTTTACTTGTTTTTAATTTCATCAATCTTTTTATCAAATAGCATTGTGATAGTAATTGATTTGTAAGAATTTTTATCTCCAAATTTGTTTTTGAAATAGGTGTGAACATAACTTATAATCAATTTTGATTTTAAGTGGTTTTGTATATCAACACTACTCAAAGAGAAATTCTGAAAATTCACTTACATGCCAAGTGTTTGATAAAACGATCAAGTTATTTCTTTGATTATTTAGCTTTGGAAATAGTATTTCAAAGTTATTGTGTTCAAACAATAAATAAGTGCATTGTTGATTTGAGTTTGTATTGATCAATTACTCAATTTTATCTCATAGATTTACCTTTCATAATTTGTATATCCGAGTTTTCAATAAGTTTTTTTTAGACGACTTATCCAGTTAATTGCTTCCGCATCAAAAAAATTTGAAAACAATTAAATTTTAGATTTGTGTCTAGAATAAATTTTTTTACGCCTCTATTCACCCCCCTCTAGATACGCGCCTTCGTCTAACACTCTTATCTCTATTCTCTTATCTAACAAACTCTAGATTTCTCTATTTTTAATAAATGCCAAAAATTTCCTTTTGATAAAAATAATCTTAAAAACTAAAAGAATAAAAATAAATACATTCAAAAATATTATTGTTTCAATTTTTTTTAAATAAAAAAGAAGACTTGTAATAATTAAAAATGATAAAAAAGGACACTTAATTAATCGAAAAAAGTAAATGAACATATTAAAATAAATTATAGATCAAAAGTTTAATAAAAAAGATTGCAAATGATCAAAAATAAAAAATAAAACTAAAATAAAATTACGCAGCTGAACAGACACTAATAGTTAAAAAAGAGACTGCAAACTGCACCAAAAAAATAAAACGACACACCAACATGATCTACGCTCAACGTAGATTCACAAAGCAGTCAACTAAAGATGAAAACTCGAAATATTTTACCTGTTAATTTTCTGCATATTGTCGAATCACTTTTAACAGTCTTCTTGTAGAACTGAAATATCAATATTATTAAAATATAATTAACTTGGCGCAATGCATGAAGCAGTGTAAAGAAATAAAAATGCATGAATTGAGATATTAGATATTTTACAACTCTAAAAATGATATAAATGTTGATTTAAATTGACTTTTCGTCAACCTAAATTCACACTACTACAAAACGCGTAAACAACAACGCACATGGTCACCACGGTTCTTCCCTAAACCGTGGTGACATATTTAAACTAAGGCGCTCCCGTATTATTATTATTATTTTTATTAAAAATTAATTGTATATAACAACGGTTGATGAGCCAACTATGGTGAAATCGTCATGCTTTCATGGGTTCGAACCTCAGCGTCATCATATATATTATTCCATTAATATTAAGGCGCGCGTTTTCTTTTTTATTTATTTTTAAATAAAAAACTTAAAGGGTTCTGATTACAGTTGATATGTTCCACCGTTGTGATATAGTTTGTTTTTTATTTAAATTTTTTAATTGTAAATTAAACTCTGGCGCTTCTTTATAAAATTTCACTATGAAAGTAATATATCATAACGGTTTCTGGTTTTGTCTATAGTGGTATCTTTATAATATTACACACTCCTAGTTAACTTGTCTCTTCAGTATCCTTTTTTCCATTGAAAAAAGAAACTAGACGAAATAATACATGATTTCAACCATAAACCCTAACGTTCAATACTATGAAACAATACACGATTTCAACCAAAACACCATAGTTTACCCTAGCTTGTCTCTTTAGTATCCATTTTTCATTGTGTATTTGTCATTTTCGTTATCATCGTCAAGGTTGATAAGACCATCACGATCGTGACATCGAGAAAGAAGAGTACACCAACCAAGTTGTCACCGTCGAGAAGGAAGACAACAACAACATTGTAGTTAATGTAAGGAAGGAAGACAACACCAACACCAACACCAATATCATTTACTTAGTCATCACATTTAGGATACGTAAATATTTTCTCCATGCATCTACAGTAAACTTCATCTGCCATTGTTGTGGTTGTTGTTGTTTATGTCGGGGTTGTTGTTTATGTTCTTGTTGTTCATGTTCTTGTTTTTGAACATAGATGTCGACCTTGTCGAGTTCTTCATCAGATACTAGAGAAGAAACTCAAACAAATGAGTGTTGTACGAATGAAACTCAAACAAATAGTACTCAATCAAAAAGATCACAAAGATGTGTCACAATGATGCCGTAATTCACATCAATCCACAACTCATCGGGTGAAAAAACTCTGATTGAATTTGATTTATTTTACAGAGTAGTTGATTGTGAATATTACTCTACTTTTAAGAGTTATGTTGCATTCCTTGGACTAAGCAAAGTAAGTATATTGATAGATGATTGGAAACAAGTGGATGATAAAGTCAAAGACAACATACAAACAGACGTTAAGGTATTACATACTATAATTTTCATATATTAGATATCACTACCTATAATTTCTATGTATATCTAGACAACTACTACAACTTAATAAATTAAATTAAAATTTATATGACAATCATAATAGAAATTTTTTTCCTTTGTTTAATTTACAAATTTTAGAACTCCATCATCTATTCTCCAACTTAAATGAGACAAGGAAAAAATGGATTCAAGTTAGAAATGTTAGTTGTTGATGTTCTTATTGTTCTTTTTTTTAATTATTGTTGTTGTTGTTGTTCTTCTTCTTGTTGTTCTTGTTCTTATTATTGTTGTTCTTGTTGTTGTTCTTGTTGTTGTTCTTCTTCTTCTTGTTTTTGTTGTTCTTGTTGTTGCTCATGTTGTTCTTACTGCTACTGATGTTATATTGTTATTTTATTTTATTTTAGTTATTGTTGTTGTTCTTCTTGTTCATATTATTTTTGTTTTTGTTGTTGTTATTGTTGTTCTTCTTCTTCTTCTTCTTCTTCTTCTTCTTTTTGTTCTTGTTGTTGCTCATGTTGTTCTTGTTGTTGTTATTCTTGTTGCTATGATTGTCAAGCCAATCTAGAAATTCTTCAAGTGGTTAACTTCAAGTTACTATAGTCTCTATGTTAATTACTTTTTCATTATTTTCTATCAAGGTGGATATTGTTGAGAACTCGGGGTTGATTGAAAATATAGATGTTAAGTTCTTTATTAAATTCTCCTGTTAAAATCTCTTTAAATTTGTATTTGATGTATGAAATTTAAATTGTCTCTTATGTTTGACATAACTTGTTTGTTTGCATACAGTTAATTATTTACGTTCTCTTGCAGAATAGGTATTGAACATGAAAAGTTTGGTTTTGAGCTTGGAAGCTTGCGTCCTTTGAAATATGAACAAATAGAAGAATTGTTGAATGGCATTGCCGAGAGATTTAACTGGGAAAAATTAATGGAAGGTGGTTACATTATTAGACTCAAACAGGTAAGAAAAACTATCATTTTTGTTTGAGATTTACATTTTGATCTAGTCTATCAAATACTCCCTGATTATGCTTTGTTATTGTTGGAGAATCAAAGTGTAATTTTTTCCAACATTATGTGAACCAGGGGAAGTAAAGCATATCATTGGAGCTAGGTGGTCAGTTTGAACTTAGTGGAGCCCTTCTTGGGGATTGGTTTCCAGCCAAAGTCAGAGCGCAAAGACATACCTTTGATGCCAAAGGTAGTTCTTTTTCTCTCTCCTTAATTTCCAAATCTTTGAACTGGTTGAGCATAATTAGCATATTATGGTTTGAAATTAAATGCTATATCTGACTTTGTGTTGTGGCTCGGGAAAGATATGAAATTATGAATAACTACATGCCCAAAGTTGGTTCTCTTGGGCATGAACAGATGTTCAGGACATGCACTGTACAAGTGAGTCCCGTGATGTTTTATGAGTTGACATCTAATCAGCTATCATGGTGGATATTAACTTAAACTCTTACAGGTGAATCTGGACTTTAGTTTGAAGCTGACATGTCTAGGAAATTTCGTGTTGGCCTAGCTTTACAGCCTGTAAGTAGCGTGATATTTTAATGTTATATTTATTAAGGAACTTTTTCAGTGATGTATGATGCGATTATTGTTACCTTAACAACAGTTAGCGACAGCTCTTTTTGCAAATTTACCTTTCAGAGAGGGAAAGTCCAATGGGTTTTTCAGTATGAGAAGGTACATGGATCTTCTCACGCAGTTGATTCCTCTCTCTAAGTTTATTTTATTAAGGTTTCTTATCCCATTTTCATTAACTTAAAACGGTTATATTTGGACCGATACTGACAAGGACCGCACAGGCATGCTACCTTTTGTTTTCGATGACTCTTTCGGGTAAGAGATAATTTTAGAATCGGGAAGCATTATTACTTAAAACAGGTTATTTCTATGACTTCTAATATTAGGCTCCATGACCTTTCTTAGATCTTTCATTTCTTTTCTGATTCAGTGAACCTTCATATGCCATGGATGCCATTTAACAACAATGAAACAAAGTTTTCTCAACGTCATTTCATGCAATGTTTTAGTTAAATCTTTTTCCACTTATTTTGTTTTCCAACTCTCTGATTGCAGGTTTGAGCAGTACGTTGATTATTCTCTTGATGTTCCAATGTATTTTTCTTATCGGAAAAAGAAATATATCGACTGTACTGAAAATACCTTCAGGGTTCCCATCTATCCTTAATATTCTTGTCATATTAGGCTATATGATGTATCCCTGTCGTTCTTTATTGTGAAACTTACTTTCCTTACCACAAAATTCATGTAGCCTTGCTTTCTTAAGCATAGAGACCTGACTGTTTTTTTCATTGCTGGACTTTTTGGCAGGAAAGCTTCTTAGTATTCCTGGTGAATTACCGACTCTTAATGATTGGAAGAATCATTTGACCACTTTATTTCATGAGGTTTGTTTTTATTTGTTTCAAAATTTAACCGGTATCTGTTGATTTTTCCATTGTTTTGCAGCAAGTTTTAGTTGTTTTACTATAAAACTTAAACATTACTCTTTTCAAGTCAGGCTAAATGTTAAATTGTAATTCAGTGTGTCGAAACTATGTGTCGAAAAGATTTGATCTGTCTTAGATTTAAATAGATTTGATTTAAGTCTAGAATAGATTATATTTGATTTAGTAAAAAAATAGATATTATAGGCTTTGGGTTTAGGGTGTAAGCTCAGTTATGAATAATAGAGGGAGTAACCCCTATTTTTGTAAGCAAGTCAAGCAAGTCATTCACAGTATTTTGCACTTGCAAAGTGAATAAGAAAGTTTTCACAGTTTGTGAGCAGAGAGAAACTCTGCAGAAATAATTTTTCTTGTCTTCTATTCTTTGTTTGTCTCATAATTAAATTGTCATTGTGGTAGAAATTCATCATAGAATTTGGTGGATTGCCAGCATCTGGTATCAAGAGCTTTGTTTCGATTCAAGGGAAGTGTCAATCAAGAACGATTAAAGAATTCACGATGACAAGTTATGAGAATGCAAACTATCGAGCAACCCTACCAATTCTGAAAGTTGACAACTATGAGAATTGGTGCAAATAGATGAAAGTCCTATTCAGTTGTCAAGGTCTTTGGGACCTTGTAAAAGATGGAGTCGAAGCGCTTGGAGAAAACGCTTCAGAAGAAGAAAAGAAGAAATACACGGAATCTGAGAAGCTAGTTATAAAGCATTATTTATAATTCATCAATGTGTCAGCCCAGAGAACTTTGAAAAGGTTAGTGATTCAGAATCTGCAAAAGAAGCTTGGGAGATCCTTGAGAAGTCTTTTGGAGGCGCTGAGAAGGTGAAAGAAGTGAGGTTACAAACTTACAAAAGGACGTATGAACTGCTTCAGATGGAAGATACTGAAAGCATATCTGATTTCTTCACTAGAGTTACAAAAATAGTAAATCAAATCAAGATATATGGAGAAGCGTTAACAACAAGAGCTGTTGTTTCGAAGATCTTGAGATCTTTAGCTCCTAAGTTCGACCACGTAGTGGTGGAGATAGAAGAGAGGAAACACTTGTCGAAATTGACAAAGGAAGAGCTTCAAGGGACGCTTGAATCTCATGAACAAAGAATGAATGAAAGAGTTGCAGGAAAATCGAAGAGTGATGTGGCCTTGCAGGCACATTCAGCAAAAGAAACCAAAGGCAAAGGAAAGTGTTTCGAAAGAGGTAGAGGTGGCTACAACAAATCGAATGGTAGAGGAAACTAGATAGAAAGAAACGCGTCGAATCAAAGAAGGCCATACTAAGGCAACCAAAGAGGTGGTGTTGCAAATAGAGGAAGAGGTGGTGGTCGAAAACCTGATAAGAGTCACATTCAATGTTACAATTGTCAGAAGTATGGTTACTATTCGAGTGATTATCCAGAAAAATGAAAGAATCAAGAAAGTGATGCAAAGCTTGAAAAACATGAAGAAGAAGAAGAAGAAGAAGAAGAGATGATGCTGATGGTCACAACAAGAGATCAAGATAAATTCGAGGACCAATGGTACTTGGACTCTGGATGCTCATCACATATGTCTGGAAGGAAAGACTTGTTTGTCAACATAAAGCCCTCAAAAAAAAATATGGTAAAATTTGTAAATGAAAATACCCTACCAGCTGAAGGTATTGGTGATGTTATGATTATGAGGAAAGATGGCAAGAGGTCAGTAATTTCCAATGTATTGTACATATCAGGAATGAAGAGAAATTTTCTCAGTATATGGCAGTTGATCAAAAAGAATTATAAAGTGTCAATCGAAGATAAGATGATGAGATTCGTTGATGCAAATGGGAGATTAATCTTGAAGGCTCTTATGTCTCAGAATCAAACCTTCAAGATTAAACTAAATGTGATGGAGCACAAGTTCCTTTCGACTGCAGCTAGCAGAGATGAATGGATATGGCATTATAGACTAGGCCATCTCAACTTCAGAGACATCAGAGATTTGAAGAGAAAAAATATGGTTTCAGGATTTCCAGAAATCGACATTCCAAACAAAGTATGTGAGGAATGTGTGCAGGCAAAGAAACACAAGAATAGCTTCAGCAAGGATGCAGGAAGCAGATCGAAGTCTATTCTTGAAGTCATATACTCTGATGTATGTGGAACAATCCAGGTGGATTCGATGGGAGGTAACAAATACTTTGTTACATTCATAGATGATTTCAGTCGAAAGCTGTGGACTTATCTGATCAAGAAGAAAAGTGAAGTGATCGAAGTATTTTCCAAGTTTAAATCTATGGTCGAAAGATAAAGTGGTTGAAAGCTCAAAGTTTTGAGAACTGATGGTGGTGGAGAATATGTGTCAAAAGACTTCGACAGGCTATGTGAAAAGGAAGGGATTGTGCATGAGGTGGTGTCATCCTATACTCCACAACAAAATGGAATTGCAGAAAGGAAGAATCGAACCATCATGAATATGGTACGAAGTATGTTGAAAGGCAAGAATTTATCTAAAGAGTTTTAGGGTGAAGTTGTTTCAACTGCAACATACATTTTGAACAGATGTCCCACGAAGAAGCTAGAAGGAATTACTCCAGAAGAATATTTGTTTGGTGTGAAGCCTAGCTTGAGTCATCTGAAGGTATTTGGATCTATTGCACATAGACATGTGTCAGATCAGTTAAGAAGAAAACTTGATGACAAGTCAAGTTAAATGATTCTAGTTGGATATCATTCGACAAGAGGCTACAAGTTGTTCAATCCAAAGAACAAGAAGATTGTGATCAACAGGGACATGGTCATAAATGAGTTTAAAGAATGGGATTGGACTGAAAATGTCAAGAAAGATTCAGTGGGAATCCTATTTGAAGAACCAGAAACTCAAGTCGAAAGAGAAGTTCGACAAGAGGAACCAACAGATATACCAAGTACAAGCAGACCTCAAAGAACAAGACGCATGCCTGCAAGATTGCAAGATTGTGTGATTACATCAGATGATGTGATAGATGATGAAGGTGAGCTGGTATATTATGCTTTCTATGCAGATGTCGAACCCGTTAATACAGCTGATGCATTGAAGGATTCGAAGTGGGTGAAAGCAATGAACGAAGAAGTGAAGTCTATCGAAGACAACAACACTTGGTCGCTTGTCGAATTGCCTCAAGGCAAGAAGGAAATTAATGTCAAGTGGGTATATAGAGTAAAAACGAATTCGAAATGGGAAGTAACTCGACACAAAGCAAGGCTTGTGGTGAAAGTATTTCTACAGAAAGAAGGAATAGACTTCGATGAAGTTTTTGCACTTGTTGCTAGGATCGAAACAATCAATTTGGTTGTTGGTCTAGCAGAAATAAACAGTTGGCACATATGTCAGATGGACGTGAAGTGTGCATTCCTAAATGGACCCTTAGACGAAGAAGTCTATGTTAAGCAACCAGTTGGGTTTGTGAGACATGACGAAGAAAGAAAGATATACAGGCTGCATAAAGCCCTGTATGGATTGAAACAAGCTCCAAGAGCTTGGAATAAGAAAATTGATAGTTTCCTAAGGGAGAAGGAATTTGTGAAGTGCACAACTGAACAAGGAGTGTATGTAAGAAGAAGCAAGAGTAAATTGCTTATACTATGTCTCTATGTAAATGATTTGTTGATAACAGGTAGCTGTAAAAGTGAGATCGAAGACTTCAAATGTGATCTCAGCAAGGAATTCGAAATGTCTGATTTGGGTGAGATTTCATATTTCCTTAATATTGAATTCTACAAGAATAGTAGAGGTTTGATGATGCATCAAAGAAGATATGCATGATAAATTATCAAGAGGTTTGAGATGGAAGAATGCAACTCAACTTCGACACCTGCAGAACCAAGACTGCAACTATCGAAAGATGCAGATGAAGATGATGTTGATCCAACCCAATACAAAAGACTTATTGAATCATTTAGATACCTTTGTCATACAAGGACTGACTTAGCATATAGTGTAGGTATGGTAAGTAGATTCATGCAGAAGCCAAAGGTATCACATCTAGCAGCAGTGAAGAGGATACTAAGTTATCTCAAAGAAACTTTCGATTATGGCATTTTGTTTCCTGCAGCTCATAAAGGAAAAGAATGCAAGTTAGTGGGATACACTGATCCGAGTTGGTGTAGTGATACTGAAGATCGAAAGTCAACAGCAGAATATGTGTTTATGCTAGGTGGTACATCAGTTGCTTGGAATTCAAGAAAGGAACCAGTAGTGACATTATCATCATGCGAAGCAGAATACATAGCTGCTTCTCTTTGTGCATGTCAAGCAACTTGGATGGTAAACTTGGTCGAAGAGATAACAGGAAAAGATCATGGAGCAATTACCATGAAGATAGACAGCATGTCAGCCATTAATTTGGCAAAGAACCCAATAGCACATGGTCGAAGCAAGTACATTGAAATGAGGTTCCATTATCTTCGAGAGCAGGTAGCAGATGGGAAGATGAATTTGGAACACTGCAGAACTGAGAATCAGATTGCAGACATCATGACGAAGGGAGTGCAAGTCGAAGTATTCAGAAAGCTAAGAGCCATGATGAACATAGATAGTTTAGACATAATGAATTAGGTGGTGTGTTAAATTGTAATTCAGTGTGTCTAAACTATGTGTCGAAAAGATTTGATATGTTTTAGATTTAAATAGATTTGATTTAAGTCTAGAATAGATTATATTTGATTTAGTAACAAAATAGATATTTTGGGCTTTGAGTTTATGGTGTAAGCTCAGTTATAAATAGAGGGAGTAACCCCTATTTTTGTAAGCAAGTCAAACAAGTCATTCACAGTATTTTGCAGTTGTAAAGTGAATAAGAAAGTTTTCACAGTTTGTGAGCAGAGAGAAACTCTGCAGAAATAATTTGTCTTATCTTCTATTCTTTGTTTGTCTCATAATTAAATTGTCATTATGGTAGAAATTCATGATAGAATTTAATGGTTTTTCAACACTAAAGAAGTATTTGGAGATGAGAGGGGCTGACGGAGGACCTCGGAAATGGTTGTATCCTTTACCAGCATTTTGGGTGAGTGGCGACCTTCTACTTATGCATAATATCTGTAGTGTAGTCACACTTTGTTCTTGAGAATGTCACATAACATATTCAAAAGGAACAATGTTTTTAATAATAATTTTTTGAAACTATATATTTTTTATTCAAGCCCTTTTTTGCACGTTCTTCTATGACTTGCTTCAATTTGGTAACATAATCTCAATGTAATTTTCTTGATTGTGCCAGGTAGGTTTACTGTACGATGAAGTTTCTTTGCAGCGTGTTTATGATTTGATAGCAGATTGGACTTTAGAAGAAAGACAAATGGTAAGGAATAAGGTATCAATCATCCTTGCAATACTTTTCATTTGTATTATTCAACCCAGAAGCATAAGTAAGCTAGGTCCAGTCCCAGAAATGATTTATCTTTTTAATTAAATCTTCAACATGCCTCTTCATGCAAAATTTATTTGGGCTCGAAGCATGGGCTAACCGAGGATATCTTTTTTTTTGTATAATGTTCTGCATCTAAAGAGATCACGTTGAGTTTATATTTATACTCATCTTGGCCGTACACAATAAGATAATACAATATTAATTGATTCTAACTTATTCTTAACAGTCACCATGGTTAGATGAACTTGCTACCCTGTTACCACCATGCTTTCTGTAGCAAGCGTATGGAAAAAGTTTCTTTAATCCACCCGTTTTTAAAAATAACATTATTTCATTATCATTATTATTCATCTTGATTCATCAAAGAATGGAGTATTAGTTTTCAGTTTTATGCAACAATTTACTCTCTAACTTGTGCGTTAAAAAAGTCAAAACATATTGCCAAACTTCATGCATCTGCAAATTCACCTGTAATCTACTAGCTTTGCTATTCATTAAGATATTCTTATTTATAAAACTTATAATTTATATATACAGCTCTCTTTTTTTTCTTTAGAATAATAATGTTTTTTTTCTTTTTTTTTTTTTTGTAAATAAACTATTGGAAATATAATTTAGTCAATGTCTACACTTCTCAATGCTTATTTTTTAATAGGGTATTTTGACATTTTCAATTTTAGTATAAAGATGTTATCCTAGACTATCAATATTATAACTCTTTCATTCCTCTATTTGATATACAATAGTAGTCCTCTTTGTTATCATCAATTACTCATTCTTCTTCTCCCCTTTCATTACATTGCACCAACAAATTGGTATCAAGAGCACTTGGTTCTATTTTCCTGGGAAACACGAGTGATTGTGAGCTGTGTTTGATTTTGGTTCATTGGTTTTTTTTTTCTGTTGAAATCTTGAACAAAAAATCTGAACAGAATCTGATTCTGTGGGTTGGGAAACAGTGTGTTTGAAGATGTGAAAAATTTGTGCAAGGTTTAAAATGAATGGAGACAGTAGTTTGAACACCAAACTTTCAGTTTTTAATGGCAAAAACTGGAACAGATGGATGATACAAATGCGTGTGTTGTTTGGTGCGCAAGATGTTCTAGATCTGGTTACAGATGGTTATGTACCAGCTGCAACAGATGCAATTGAAGAACAGAGAACTACTGAGAGGATGATGAGGAAGAGGGTCCAGAAAGCTTTGTTTTATATCCATCAGTGTGTGGATGAAAGTGTGTTTGAGAAGATTGTTGATTCAACAATGTCAAAAGGGGCGTGGGATTTACTGGTGAGATGTTACGATGGCGATGCATCAGTAAAGAAGGTGAAGCTTCAATCCCTACGAAAGCAATATGAGAACCTGAACATAAAGAACAGTGAGAAAGTTTCTGAATATATCTCCAGAGTGATTCTGATCACTAACGAGATGAAGGCGTGTGGAGAAACTTTGTCTGAACAGGTAATCATAGAGAAGATTCTGAGGTCGCTTACTCCTCAGTTTGATTACATTGTTGTTTCTATTGAACATTCTAAAGATCTGGAAACCATGAGAATAGAAGCATTGCAAAGCAGCTTAGAAGCACAAGAGTTACGTCTGTCTGAGAGAACTTCTGAGATAGAAGCTGAGCAAGCTCTGAAGGCTTCTTTTGTCAAGAAAGACCAGAAGCAGGATAAACGTGGTGATAGATTCTAGAAGTCAGAAGCCTTAACTTTTGATGATAAGAAATATCATAAAGGAAAGGAGATGTATGACAAAAGGAAGGTTCAATGTTACTCTTGTAAACAATTTGGCCATTTTGTTAGAGATTGTAGGTCAAACAAGGAAAGGAAATCAGAAGAAGTATATATGGCTAAGAGAAACTCTAATGATGAACCTGTACTACTAATGGCTTTTGATTCTGATGGAAAATGTTCAGAATATTGGTGGTATATGGACACTGGTTGTTCAAATCATTTAACTGGAAACAAACAATGGCTGTCAGACTTTGACTCCAGAAGGAGAACAGAGATCATATGTGCTGACGATAAGTATCTTGATGCAGAAGGTATGGGAGATGTCAGAGTTAGGGTGAAGAATGGGAAAGACAATCTGATCAAAGACGTTTGGTATGTTCCTGGTATTAGAAGCAATATGATGAGCGTATGTCAGCTGATTGAGAAAGGTTTCTCAGTTGTTATGAAAAACAATCTTTTGACGTTGTATGATTCCAATCAGAAGTTGATTATGAAGTTTGAACAAGGAGGTAACAGAACATTCAAGGTGAATGTAGAAACAACTGAAGCAATGTGCTTAGTGTAGAAGGCGTTGAAGGTAACAGTAAGTTGTGGCGTAAGAGGTTGGGGCATTTGAACTATAGAAGCTTAGGGCATATATGTTCTAAGAAGCTTGTACATGGTATTTCGAAGATTGTGAAGCCTGAGAAGTCATGTGAGATATGCATGAAAGGAAAGCAACCTAGATTGCCATTTACATCAGAAGTAGCCCCCAGAGCGAAGCATGCTCTGGGAGTAGTACATTATGATGTGTGTGGACCATTTCCAGTACCTTCACTTGGAGGAAACAAATATTTTGTGTCTTTTGTGGATGAGTTCACAAGAATGACATGGGTAACACTCATCAAGTTCAAGCATGAAGTGTTTACTGAGTTCCAGAAATTCAAAGTGAAGGATGAGAAGCAGAGTGGTCAGAAGTTAAAAATTCTAAGAACGAATGATGGAGGTGGGTATAACTCTACAGTGTTTCAGAATTTATGTGAGGAGAGTGGAATAGAACATGAGGTTACTTCTCCATATACTCCTCAGTACAATAGTCTTGTTGAAAGAAGAAACAGAACTTTGCTTGATATGACCAAAAGCATGCTGAAAGAGAAAAAGCTACCTCACGTGTTATGGGGAGAAGCTATTGCCATATCAGCATATATTCTGAACAGGTGTCCAACGAAGAAACTGAAGGAAGTTGTTCCTTTAGAGAAATGGATTGGAGATAAGTAGAGTGTCAGTCATCTGAAGGTGTTTGGCCCTGTCTGTTACAAACACGTTCCAGAAGCTAGAAGACAAAAACTGGATGGTAGAAGCAAAGTAATGTTGTTGGTGGGGTACCACAGTACAGGTGCATATAAGCTTTATTGTCCAAAAACTAATAAAGTTGAAGTCAGCAGAGACATTGTGGTGAAAGAGTCTAAAGCATGGGATTGGAACAAATCTCAATCAGATTCTGGTGTAGTGCCAACACCAGAGTTAGCCTCTGAAGATGTTTTAGAAAGTTCAGAAGATGAATCTGATTCTGAAGATCCTGAAGATTCTGAAGATGATTCAGAAGAAGATTCTGGAAATGGATCTGATTCTGATCCAGATGTTGATCATGATCCAGAATCTGGTGGTGATCATAGTTCTGGAAGGGAAAACTCTAAAGGTGGTAACTCTGAAAGTAGTAGTTCTGGTGTAGCTTCAGAACAAGCTCAAAGACCACAGAGAATCAGACAAAAACCAATAAGGTTTGCAGATTTTGACATGTTACAGGATAATCAAGTTGACTCTGAAGGAGAAGTCGTTCAATGTGCCATGCTAGTAGATTCTAAACCAGTGGACATTGAAGAAGCTCTCAAGAAGAAAGAATGGCTTAATGCCATGAAAGAAGAACTTGAGGCAATAGAAAGGAACAAAACTTGGAAATTGACTAAACTTCCAGATAAGAAAAAAGTCATCAGCGTCAAATGGGTTTTTAAGTTGAAACTTAAGCCAGATAGTTAAATTGGCAAGCACAAAGCTAGACTAGTAGCTAGAGGTTTTCTTCAGAAACCTGAGCTAGATTACTTTGAGGTGTTTGCGTCTGTAGCTAGGCATAAAATAATCAGACTGGTGATTGCTTTAGCTGCAAATAGAAATTGGCCTTTAATGCATCTGGATGTGAAGTCTGCATTTCTGAACGGTCCATTACAGGAAGAAGTTTATGTGTCACAACCTCCTGGATTTGTGAAAAAGAATCAGGAAGGGATGATATACAGGTAGAATAAAGCTCTGTATGGACTGAAGCAAGCGCCTAGAGCTTGGAATCTGAAAATTGATTCGTTTTTCAAGAAGCAGAGGTTTCCGAAATGTGAGATGGAATATGGAGTTTATGTACAACACTCTGATAACAATATGATTTTGGTGTATCTCTATGTTGATGACATTTTGCTAACAGGTAGCTGCCCAGAAGATATAAAGAAGTTCAAAGAAGTTCTGATGAATGAGTTCGAGATGACAGATCAAAATGACATATTTCCTAGGGATGGAGATTCTATACTCGAAGAAGGATGTCATTCTGCATCAGTTAAAGTATGAACTAGAACTTCTGAAGAGATTTAAGCTGCATAATTGCAAAGTTGTTGTGACACCATCAGAAACCAATCAAAAATTGGATTCTGACTCTGATGGTGATTATGTTGATTCTACAACCTTCAAACAGTTGGTTGGTTCTCTAAGGTATTTATGTAATACTAGACCTGACATTTGTTATGCAGTTGAATTGGTTAGCAGATTCATGAGTAATCCAAAGTAGTCTCATTTCCAAGCTACTGTCATAATTCTGAGATATATCAAGGGAACCCTGAGATATGGAGTGTTGTTTCCTTCTGAAAGAAAGACAGGATCAGAATTAGTAAGTTATTCTGATTCTGACTACTGCGGAGACAGAGTGGACAGGAGAAGTACTTCTGGATACTTGTTTAAATTTCTGGGAGGTCTCATTTCCTGGAGTTCCAAGAAATAGTTTGTCGTGGCTCTGCCAACATGTGAAGCTGAGTATATCGCAGGTGTTGTAGCTGCTTGTCAAGCTGTTTGGTTTCTGAATCTCCTGCATGATCTGAAGGTTGAAGTTGAGGAACCTCTGAAGCTGATGATTGATAATAAGTCTGCAATTGATCTTACCAAGAATCCAGTGCTACATGAAAGAAGCAAGCACATCGAGACAAAGTATCATTTTCTCAGAAGTCAAGTGCAAAAAGGAGTGTTAGAAGTTCTGCATTGTAGCACTCAGAAACAACTTGCAGATCTTTTGACAAAGACAGTTAAAACAGATCAATTTCTTTGCTTGAGAGATGAAATTGGTGTTGTTAGCTTCTGATAGAATATCTAATTTAAGGGATGGTATTGGAAATATAATTTAGTTAATGTCTACAATTCCCAATGCTTATTCTTTAATAGGGCCTTTTGGCATTTTCAATTTTAGTATAAATATACTATCCTAGGCTATCAATATTGTAACTCTTTCATTCCTCTATTTGATATACAATAGTAGTCCTCTTTGTTATCATTCATTGCTCATTCTTCTTCTCCTCTTTCATTACTTTGCACCAACATAAACAACACATAAAAATGATAAGAAAAATCTTCCTGTCGGTTGCATGAATATTTTTGGCAATGAATAGGCAACATATTTTAAAAATTTTAACTTCTCTAATTCCCACACCACACGTGAACTATGCCTAACTACTATTTCACATAGTATATTGTGAATAAGATTTAGTTTGTTTTTAGAATAAATGTTTGTTTCTAGAATAGGGGAAATAAATTAGAAATTAATTTGTTCTTATTAAATGTAATTATTTAGTGTAATTATCTGTATAGATATGTAACATCTATATATACAAGAAATAATATGAGAAGGTATCAAAACCTATTTCATGACATGGTATCATACCTGTGAATTTTTGGTTCTGATCGTGTTTGTTTTTATCTCTGCCTGCGACAACATTCTGGTCGCTTAACTTTTGTTGTTCATCGGATCCTGATCGATCACCGTGGAATTTGTTTCGTGCAAATTCATATAGTTGTCGTCGTAATTATCTTTTGGATTTAGGGTTGCATTTTCCTTTGCAGTCCTTTCACTAATCGTGATTCTGGATCATTTTATTCTTGGTTTCTTAATTCTGCTGCCCGTGTTTCTTGACTGTTCTACCGCTCGTGTTTCTTGATACGGGATTTTGTTCTTTGTTCTTCCGCGCTCGTGTTTCTCAGTGCTGGCTTTTATTCTTTGTTCCTATTCGGTGGGCTTGCGTTTCTAATTCATTGGTCAAAGCTTTGTTTCCTGTTCGGTGGGATATTTTTTGATTACAAGGTTTGTTGTACGTGGTTTGTTGTTTCTTGATTTCATTACTTTGGTTTCATTATTATAATAATTAATCATTATTATAATAATTAATTATTATAATAATATAATTAGTGAGGTTGTTTATAGTAGAAAATATTTCTGATGGATTCTGAAAAAGGAAGAGATAACTTTTGTGTTCGTTTTATCGGCAAGAGTTGTTCCACATGAGAATTTCAATTCAAGATGTATGTTAAAGGAAATGGATTATAGAATGACCTAGATGATGTCTCTAAGGCACCGACGGAGAAAACTGCTTTAGATGCGTGAGAAATTAAAGATGCTCAAATCATCACCTGGATTCTCAGTAGTATTGATCCTCAGGTGATTAATAATTTGCACTCTTTTTCAACTGCTCATGAAATGTGGAATTATCTGAAGCGCATTAACAACCAGGATAATTCAGCAAAATGTTTTCAGGTGGAGCTAGACATAGCCAAATAAAAACAAGGTGATTTGTCTATTCAAGAATACTATTTTGATTTTTTGAATCTCTAGACAGAACACTCTGCTATTATATATGCTAATGTTCCCAAGACCTCTCTCGCGGTTGTTCAAGAGGTCTACAACACAAGTGGGCGAGACCAATTTCTCATGAAACTTCGTCCAGAATTTGAGGTTGTCATAGGTGCTTTTCTAAATAGGAATCATGTTCCTTCTTTGGATGCTTGTGTTAGTGAACTTTTTAGGGAGGAACAATGTTTGCTTACTCAAGGAACCATGTCTCATGATGTTGTAAATTTTGAACCGGTAGCAATTGCATATGCTACTCAAAGTAGAGGTAAAGGTCGTGATATGCGACAAGTCCAATGCTTCTCTTGCAAACAGTTTGGCCATATTTCTCGGAGTTGCGGTAAGAAGTTCAATAATCATTGCAAGAAGAAAGGTCATATTATATCTGATTGCCCAACGCGTCCTCCACGACCAACACAACATTCAGTGCAGGCATTTCATGCAACTACAAATTTTTTCGACGGTCCTTCTATTACTAGTGAATCTAATGGTTGTACTTTACAACCTAAAATGATTCAATAAACTATACTTTCTGCTCTTTCAGTTTTGGGAATTCAGGATAAGTCTTCTAATGTTTTACATCCATGGTTTCTTGATTCTGGTGCATCTAATCACATGACAGACTCCTTTGAAAACTTGCACAATTTACGGTCTTATTGTGGTAATCAGAAAATTCAAATTACTGATGGTAATAATCTATCTATCACTAATGTTGGTGACATAAACTCTGATTTTTGGGATGTACTTGTATCACCTGGTCTTGCTTCCAATTTATTGTCTGTTGGCTAATTGGTGGACAACAACTGTAATGTTAATTTTTCTCGATCTGGTTGTCTTGTGCAGGAGCAGGTGTCGGGGAAGGTGATCGCAAAGGGGACTAAAATGGGAAGATTATTTCCGCTCCAGTTTATTTCTAATCAATTATCTCTTGCTTGTAATAATGTTTTGAATTCTTATGAGGATTGGCATAGAAAATTGGATCATCCAAAATCTTCTGTTTTGTCTCATTTATGTAAAACTGGTTTATTGGGAAATAAAAATGTTATTTCTAATGCCTCTATTTCATGCTCTGTTTGCAAATTGACTAAAATTAAAACACTTCCTTTTTCATCTGGGGCTCACCGTGCTTCCAATTGTTTTGAGATAATTCATAGTGATGTATGGGAAATGTCTCATGTAGTTTCTCTTGCTCACTATAAATATTTTGTCACATTTATAGATGATTATAGTCATTTTACTTGGATATATTTTCTCCTCTTTAAATATGAAGTGTTTCTATGTTTAAGAAATATTTGACATGTGTTGAAACTCAATTTTAAGCAAGTGTTAAAAATTTTCGCTCTGACTCTGGTGGTGAGTACGTGTCTCATGAGTTTCAGGAATACCTACAACAAAAAGGTATTTTGTCTCAACGGTCTTGTCCCAATACCCCTCAACAAAATGGCATGGCAGAATGTAAGAATAGTCACTTACTTGATGTAACACGAACCTTACTTCTCCAAGCTTTTGTACCATCCCGATTTTGGGTGGAGGCTTTTTCCACGGTTGTCTTCTTGATCAATCGTCTTCCTTCTATGGTTATTGATCTTGTTTCTTCTTTATTTCGTCCTTTTAAAATTCATCCTGATTATAGTGTTTTACATACTTTTGAGTGTGTATGTTTTGTTCACTTACCTCCATTTGAAAGGTATAAGCTTGGTGCACAATCTGTTCAATCTGCATTTATGGGGTATAGTCATTCTCATAAGAGATTTATGTGTTATAATGTTACTAATCATTGTTTTCGCATTACTAGGAATGTGATTTTTTTTTTATAATCAGTTTATGTTTCCTTGCGTTTCTCCTACCATGAATGATATTGTTGTTAGAACATAGTTTGATTCTACAACCCTTGTGTTTCACCTACCACTGTGCTAAAAGCAATTGCTTGTAGCCAAGGTGCTACTCTATTTCCTTATAGAGAATCCAACAAGGGGCCTACCCGGCCCACCTAACACACCTGTGTAGGTTCCCATGGGGGGATGTTAAGCCCTTCGAATCCCTAAGGTTGATGTTGGATATTTTAATCCAACAATCTCCCCCCCAGTGTCAGCCGGGGGATTCGAACCCATGATCTTGCTCTGATACCACTTGTAGGATCAAGCGCCTACCACTGCGCTAAAAGCAATTGCTTGTAGCCAAGGTGCTACTCTATTTCCTTATAGAGAATCCAACAAGGGACCTACATGGCCCACCTAACACACCTGTGTAGGCGCCCATGGGGGATGTTAAGCCCTTCGAATCCCTAAGGTTGACGCTGGATATTTTAATTCAACAATTGTTACTCTTCCTAAGTTTTCTATTATGCCTAAATCTATAGAACATTATAAACCAGGTCATGTATATGTTAGAAAACACAAACAGCAGGTTTCCCCGCCCCTTCCCGATGTTGAACTGCCCCTTAATCATGTACCAGTTGAACCACGACGTTCTGTTCGAATATCTCGAGCTCTAGATAGATATTCACCAGTCAGGTATGATTCCTCACATACTCCTCTGACTGCCACACTTTCTAGTATATATACTCCTACTTGTTACTCACAGACTGTTAAAGATGTGTGTTGGATAAAAACAATGAATGAGGAACTTCAGGCTCTTCAAGAGAATTTCACATGGGATATTATCTCTTGTCCGTCTAATGTCAAACCCCTTGGTTGCAAATGGGTGTATCCTATGAAATTAAATTCGGATGGATCCCTCAACCGTTTTAAGGATCGCTTGGTTGCCTTAGGAAACAAGCAAGAATATGGAATTGATTATGATGAGATATTTGCATCGGTTGCCAAAATGACAATTATTCAGACTGTAATATATATAGTTACTTCTAATGGATGGTCTCTTCATCAAATGAATGTGAAGAATGCTTTTATTCATGGTGACCTGACTGAAGAATCTACATGACACCTCCTCAAGGTATGTTCTCTTCATCCAAGGGTGTTTGCAAGCTTAAACGCTCCTTATATGGTTTGAAACAAGCACCCAGAGCATGGTACAAGAAATTCTGCTCCATTCTACTTGGATTCTCCATTACTCAGAGTCAGTATGATTCCTCTTTATTTATTCATAGAACATCTGTGAGTATTGTTCTGTTTCTTTTGCATGTTGATGATATGGTTATTACTAGTTCTGATCATGCTTCCATTCAACGACTTAAGCAACAACTACATGCCTCATTTCACATGAAAGATCTTGGTAATCTATATTATTTTCTTGGTCTTGAGGTTCATTCTATATCAAAGGGAACATTCCTCCATCAATATAAGTATATCACAAATTTGATTTTTATGGCTGGTCTCCAATCGACTAATCCAGTGGATACTTCTCTCGAGATTAATGTTAAATATCATTGTGATGATGGTGATCAGTTGCCTGATCCTTTGTTGTATTGTTAACTCGTGGGGTAGCCTTAATTACTTGACTATTACTCGCCCTAACATATCCTTTGATGTTCAACAAGTAAGTCAATTCATGCACTCTCCTCACCACCTTCACTTGGCAGCAGTTCGTCGCATAATTCGTTACTTGAAGGAAAGCTCTCATCGTGGTTTATTCTTTCCCACTGGAGTTGCTCCTAAATTGAGCGCTTATAGTGATGTCGATTGGGCATGGTGTCCCGATACTCGACAATATGTCACTGGTTGGTACATGTTTCTTGACTCTTCATTGATCTCATGGAAAAGTAAGAAACAAGCGAGAGTCCCTAAATCTTCTAATGAATTTGAGTATCGTGCCACGTCTGTTGCTTGTTCTGAAATAATTTGACTTCATGGTCTTTTGGCTGAACTTGGATTTTCTCAAATAGAGCCAACTTCACTTTATGCTGACAATACAAGTGTCATCCAAATCGTTGTGAATCCTGTTTTTCATGAACACACCAAACATATTGAAGTTGATTGTCACTCAATTTGTGACGCGTATGATGACCGACTAATATCACTTCCTCATGTTAGTACTCAGTTGCAGGTTACAGATATTCTTACCAAGGCTGTTCCGCGTCCACATCACCAGTTTCTTATTAGCAAATTGATGTTCATTGACAAACAACATCAATTTGAGGGGGAATGTGAATAAGATTTAGTTTGTTTCTAGAATAAGGGTTTGTTCCTAGAATAAGGAAAACAAATCAAAAATTAATTTGTTCTCATTAAATATAATTATTTAATATAATTATCTGTATAGACCGGTATAATCTATATATACAAGAAATAACAATGAAAAGTACCATACCCTATTTTATGACATATATACCATAACATGCAGCATGTCAAAAACCATTACCATTCTGCTCAATTATTTTTATCAATGTCAAAACTGACCATCATGTGACAAACCTATAATATGAAATACTAATAAGCATGATTAGTCCAACAAATGAGGTGAAAACTCGCTGTCAAGTTACTAATTAAAACCAATATTATGACACTATGACCAAACAGAAAAATTAGAAAATTTGGAATCATATTGACAGATAGGATATCAAATGGTAGGAAGAACATATAATTCACAAATCAATAATACAATTGCAACTTCTTGTCACCTTCTATTTCCAGCTCATTCATCTTATTCAGACTTTGACATGCCCCCTTCCCAACAGACCCACGTTAACTTATTCATTAAATTTTATTTTTTATTTTTTATTTTTCTTTCCATTTTACATAAATAGAAAAATACCAATTTCATCAATATTATCTCACTATCTTTTCTTGTATATTATTCTACCTACAAAAGCCTATTCATACTTCCACTTTCATTCATTCAATCTAACTCAGTGCTCCAGTTTTATCTTCTGAAAATATCAAAAACTTCATCATGAGAGAAATCCTTCATGTACAAGCTGGTCAATGTGGAAACCAAATTGGTGGAAAGTTTTGGGAGGTTATGTGTGATGAACATGGGATAGACCCTTCTGGAAGTTATGTAGGAAACTCACCCCTTCAGCTTGAGAGGGTGAATGTTTACTACAATGAAGCAAGTGGTGGAAGATATGTTCCTAGAGCTGTTCTTATGGATCTTGAACCAGGTACTATGGATAGTTTGCGTTGCGGTCCGTTCGGGAAAATATTTAGGCCTGATAACTTTGTGTTCGGACAAAATGGAGCTGGTAATAATTGGGCTAAAGGACATTATACCGAAGGAGCCGAGCTTATTGACTCTGTCCTCGATGTTGTTCGTAAAGAAGCCGAGAATTGTGATTGCTTGCAAGGTAATTCACTCACTCAGTTCTTAGTATATTGAGACATACTATTGTTTTGCACAAGCATAGGTAGATCTAGATTGTGATCGCAATTGAAGTTGCGTCCGAATTAATATTGTCCATGTACTTTTTGACAGGTTTTCAAATTTGTCATTCATTGGGAGGTGGAACTGGATCAGGAATGGGTACTTTGCTCATTTCAAAGATCAGAGAAGAGTATCCTGATAGAATGATGTTGACTTTTTCGGTGTTTCCTTCTCCAAAGGTTTCTGATACTGTGGTGGAACCATACAATGCAACTCTTTCTGTTCATCAACTAGTTGAGAATGCTGATGAATGCATGGTTCTTGATAATGAAGCACTCTATGATATCTGTTTCAGAACTCTCAAGCTCACTAATCCAAGTTGTAAGTGTTTTCGTGAAATTTCACAGTTCATATGAAGATTTACTTGAACTTATATACTAATATTACCCATTGAAACACAGTTCAAAAGAATTTATGAAATATGACATGTTCATAAGATGTTTTGAGCTTATTTTCATCATGATAAGTGATTATGCAATGAGATGTAGATTAAGTTGTTTATATGATTGACTTGTAGACTAATGTATGCATATTTTGTTGGTGCAGTTGGTGATTTGAACCATTTGATTTCAACAACAATGAGTGGAGTAACATGTTGCCTCCGATTTCCCGGCCAACTCAACTCGGATCTTCGAAAACTAGCAGTTAATCTCATTCCTTTCCCGCGTCTACACTTTTTCATGGTTGGTTTTGCACCCTTAACATCAAGGGGTTCTCAACAATACAGCTCCCTCACAATTCCAGAACTGACACAACAAATGTGGGATGCAAGAAACATGATGTGCGCTGCAGATCCACGACACGGCAGATACTTAACAGCCTCAGCAATGTTCCGCGGCAAAATGAGCACGAAAGAAGTTGATCAACAGATGATAAATGTTCAGAACAAGAACTCGTCTTACTTTGTCGAATGGATACCGAACAATGTGAAGTCAAGTGTCTGCGACATTCCTCCCACGGGGCTGTCTATGTCTTCCACGTTTATGGGGAATTCAACTTCGATTCAAGAGATGTTTAGGCGTGTTTCGGAACAGTTTACTGTTATGTTTAAGAGAAAGGCTTTCTTGCATTGGTATACTGCGGAAGGTATGGATGAGATGGAGTTTACTGAGGCTGAGAGTAATATGAATGATTTGGTTGCTGAGTATCAACAGTATCAAGATGCTGCTGCAATGGAAGACGGTGAGGTTGATGAAGATGAAGATGAGGAGGATATTGCTTAAATGCAATGATTTGAACAAAACATTAATTAAGGATCATTCATCATGTCATGGAAAATACACATATAGTAAGAAGAACTTTGTGCTTGTGTGCTTGTTACACATATTATGGGTTTCAAAGGTACATATGACTCTCAATTCTAATGGGAGTAATGTTTTTAAGGCTTTTGTTTTGAATTGTTTGGTTTTTGTTCTTTGTGGAGGTTACTTTAGAGTTTAGGTGTGGGACTTTGTTATTTGTGAATGTACACCATGTATTTTTGTTTTGTTTTCACTTCTCATTTCTGGTTTTGTGTCTTATCCTTATTAATAAATGTTAATAATTGATATGATCAATTGTATAGTCGGTGGAATAAATATTTGTTGAATTATTAATCTCGTTGATATCAACATGGTTAAGGAGATACATCATCGCATCCTTGTTGAAAGATAAGGTTACAGACATATTGTTGATTTGGATTACGAAAGCTTGCCATATTTCTGCAACTATTGTACATGTATTGGTCATTCTTTCTACTGACAAATGTTGGAATCTGGTTGGACAACACCATGAACTTAATAAAAAGCTAGTGAAGGTTAAAAATCAGCACATAAAAACTAAAATAAAATATAATTGTACGGATTAATTATACAGGTGAACACTAAAGTGATACAACAGAAAAGATTAATTGTTCTGATGATGAACATCAAAATTCATCACAAAATGTTAAAAATATACAGGCGAACATTAAAGTGATACAACATAATAGATTTCTTTTCTCACCTCCACCATCTATTTTTCATACAATATTTTATTGCTAAAATATACAGATTTTTCAAAGAGGTTCATGCAGAGTACCGTAGATGTTTAGGGTGCTAATACCTTCCCTTTGTATAACCAAACCCCTTACCTAGAATTTTTCCCCCTCTTTTTGGGTTATTCGCTCTTTTCCCATCCTTTGGAAACAATAAAGCGCGGTGGCGATTTTTATTTTTGATCTGTATGAGTCTAGTCAATCAAATGGCTTAATCTTAAACATTTCTACCGCTACAAGTAGTAATATTTTTAGGCGTGCCGTCACTTTCCTGTTCACTTTGCAGTTCATTTTCTACAAATATTACATCCCTGGTGACAGTAATCATGTGGGCAGTGGGATCCCACAGACGATACCCCTTAACACCGTCAACATAGCCCAAGAATATGCATTTTTTGGATTTAGGATCTAGCTTGGTTCTTTCTTGGGAGTTGTACATCACATCACAGGACAACCAAACACATGTAGAGAAGAATAATTTCTTGGCTTTTTATTCCATATTTCCATCGGTGTCATTAAACCAATCGCAGTTGATGGTGATCGGTTTATCACGTAACAAGTCGTTTTCACTGCTTCTGCCCAGAAGGACTTGGCTAGTCCTGCAGTTTGCAACATAGCTCTAGTCCTCATAAGGAGAGTTCTATTCATTCACTCTGCAAATCCATTCTGTTGAGGTGTATGAGAAACGATAAATTGTCTCTTAATACCACCTCGCTTGCAAAATGCCAAAAAATCATCGTCTATAAATTCTCATCCATTGTTTGTTCTCAAGCATTTTATCTTTTTACCAGTTTCAAACTCCACTAGTGCTTTGAACTCCTTGAATACTGGATACACATTTGACTTCTTTTTGACCGGGTACACCCACAATCGCCTGGAGTAGTCATCAATAAATGATACAAAATATTTTGCTCCTCCTGTAGATATTTTCGGTGACTCCCACACATCAGAATGAATCAAGTCCAGTATGTGTTTGCTTCTAGAATTTGACTTAGCAAACTTTAATCTATATTTCTTGCTTATCACACAATGCTCACAAAAAGGTAAATTTACTGTTTTGAGCTCAGGTATGAGATTATGTTCTGCAAGAACTTTCAAGCCTCGTTTTGACATATGGCATGGTCTACGATGCCACATTGTCGTTGATTTTTCTTGACTAGTTGATGCAACTGACACATTACCCTCTACCAACATCTCTCCCATAAGAATGTATAGATTTGCAGATAGCTTTTCTGCCTTCATCACTACTAGAGCGCCTCTCACCACCTTCAAGATCCCACCTTCAATATGGGTCTTGCACTCGAGGTCATCTAATTGTCCAATAGACAATAAATTCTTCTTCAACCCTTTCACATGTCGTGCGTCTTGAATTGTACGAAATGTACCATCATACATTTTTATTTTGACAGTACCGACACCAGCAATTTCTAAGGCGTAATCATTTTCCATGAACACTGATCCTTCTGAGATAGGTTGATAAGTGTAAAACCAATCTCGTAGAGGAGTCATGTTTCATGTTGCTCCCGAATCAATTATCCAAACGTCAGTGAGTTGTTTACTACCCTTGGAACCAGTTGTTTCTCCATTATATAGAATTTCTCCATCATCAGAGGTATTGGCAATACATCCCTGAGATGAACTTGCCTCTGAAGACTTCTCACCATTCTTCTTAAACCAACAATCTCTTTTCAAGTGCCCTTTCTTGCCACAGTTATAACATATCACATTCATCTTACTTTGAGATTTTGATCTACCATGATTTTTGCTCTCACTGGGGCCATGTTCCACTGATCTGCCTCTCGTCATTGTCAAAGCTTCTATTTGTTTTGAGTTTTCTTGACGGTATTCTTTATTTATACGCCTGGACTCTTCCTCAAGAATAACTCTGACAACATCATGAAAGTATAGACGGCCTGTAACATTATTATTTGTTAAGTTAACGACGAGTGGATCATATGAATTTAGTAAGCTCTGAAGTAGAAGTTCTGCACGTTTATTTTCTACTATGTTAAAATTTACCGATGTAAGTTGAGCAAATATTGTATTTAGAGTGTTGATGTGATTTGTCACAAATGTGGATTCACTCATTCAAAGAGTATAAAGTCTTCTCTTTAAGAAGATGCGGTTGTGTAGTGACTTGAAGTCATACAATTTGATGAGGACGTCCCATATCTCCTTTGCAGTTTTCTTTTCGACAACGCTAGACTAAATTGAATCCGTCAATGCTAAGTGAAAATTGGCAACAGCGTTGCTATCCATCTCATTTCACTTTTCGTCAGATATTCCCTCAGCTCTATCTTCAATTACTGCTAAACAATTATCCTTCCTCGGGATTGCCTTTATCTTCAGTTTTCACATGGAGAAAGTACTCTCATTGAACTTCTCAATTTCAAATTTTATTGTCATGGTTTTGCACCAAAAATTAGCAACTGAACCGACTAACACAATTTCATCGTGAATTAGCAATTGTATATTTTTACCGCACACTGGAACGAATTCAGTATACGTTAACAATCACTGTAAAAGTATACAATCACACGTGTGAATAATAACTGTGAACCGTAGCAGAATATGAACCTACACCAATAGCTCTGATACCACTGTTGGGTATCAAAGTAACAAAATAATATTAACACAACTAAAATAAAAGATAAAAATATAGAATTAAGGAGAAGCAATTGTCTATTAAACTCTTGGATGATTATGAAATGATTAAAAAAATTACATTATAGCAACTATTTATATTAATTACTAATTTAATTTTCTCCTAATCATCAATAAATTGATGATTTCTATAACTTTGAAACTTTCTCTCCACTACCTATAATTCAATTTACATAATAAATTAAATATAATTTTCTGACACTATTATCATCCATGGAAAAATTATGGGATTATTTAACTGCACTATATGAGTGATAAAAGGTGACCCTTTTCCGCTTATCTTTTGTATTATTAAGGTGATTCTTATCACATAACTTTCCTTGTTAAAACAAAGCCAGCTGCAGAGTATCACCTCATGTAACATAGTAACTGCAAGTCACACTTTTTCGTTGATGACTATGATTTTGTGTAAAGCCAGAAGAAGAATTTCTAGTTTCATAGATTAGCGTCTTGGAGAGTATTGCAGTAACTCTAGCCAAAGAATCACTCCTCACAAATGTAAAGTAATTGGAGAAGCAGTCCATTACACAAGACTTAATTGAATTTCCAACTCTCCAAGAAAAACCTAAGACCATCCATATTCAAGCTCTCCTCTTAGAAAGGTCATATTATTTCCATGATGGGTAGGACTTAACTAGTTAAACTAGTGATCCATGGAATGCTCTTATATAGCGTTGAAATATACTCCTAGCCAAATAATTGGACAAATGTATCAGAAATTTTGTGTGGACTAGAAACATCGATTCGAAGAAGTTGGTGACCCTATCCTGTTACAAGGTTTGCACTTCTATTGCAGCTGGTGGACTAGGCCTAAAGAAGATCAAATTAATTAACAAAGGTGGCTTCCTCAATCTATGTTAGAACATTAAATTTCTTTTCAACTACGTAACAACATGATGGGTCCGTAGCTCAGTGGTAGAGCATTTGACTGCAGATCAAGAGGTCACCGGTTCAAACCCGGTCGGGCCCTATCATATTATAGTTTTTTTTTATTTTTCAAAACTCCATGCTATTAACTATCTTAAGAGCTAATAACCGTTGAGTAATCTTTGTTTTTTTACTTCTTTATTACACTATAAAACAGATTGCATCACTTGAAGAAAGCAGAACTCTCAATCTTTCATCATCATTCAAGCACTTTGCATATCTTAAGTTCAAGACACCAAAACAAGAGAGAAAATAAGAGAGTTATTGAGCAGAACTAAAAATCTAAATTTTTTCTGTTAGAAAGTTGTCTCTCTTGTATTTAAAATCAGTTGTGCTAATTTTTAGATATTTGAATGTTTAAACATCAATATAGAATAATTGGAATCACTTAGATTCTATTTTTATAAATAGAAATCATTTTTTGAAGTTTAAAAGTTGGCTTACATGGAAAAAATGGTTTTTTTCTGTTTTTTTTTTCAAGTTACACTAGACGATTCAATTTTCAAGTTCCTCTTCTCCATGAACATTAGCATCAGATAAAATTACCTAAGTAAAAAACATTAACGTGACAATAATGTTAAAGAAGATATAGTTAGTTAATATAGCATTATATTTACAAAAGAACATAGTTAGTGAATGCACATAACCCACAAAGCACTGCATAACACTCAATATTTCTAGACATATTATTCCTGCAATAAACTGAAATTGAAAGCAAAAGATACATTCATTAGATTGTGATTACTTTTCTCAACATATTAGGTATACTAATAAGTGTTATTTTAGCAAACGTTAAACTTTGAAATCAAAATACTTCAGTAATGACTAACTAAAAGGTCACAGCTGATAGATTTTAATGTTGCATACTCCTGCATATGGCACTAAACCACATATTCTCTTCATTGTAATCTACTTAGTGTAAATCTAAGATCGTCGTGATGACAATCTTAAACATAAACTCTAGTTTTATATTGACGTGACAATCTCACACAACTTTTCAATTTAAATTTATTTTTTCAAATTTTTAACATTTTATTTTATAAAATTTTATATTTATTTTAAATATAATTCTCAAATAAATTTTGTTTAAAAAAACAGTTAGATAAATATGTCATTAAAATAATAATTTATAAATTAGTAGTCACTTATTTTAAAATGATAATTTATAAATAAATAAATAGTATTAAATATATTGATTATTATTATTATTATTAATTTAGAGCATATTATGAGTTATGAATAATAATAATGATAATATGAATAATAATAATGATAATAGTATTGTTTATATTTCTATTTCTATTCCAATTATAAATTAAAAAAATAAAACTTATAAAAATATTTATATTCATATTCCAATTATTAAGGGTATCTAATAAAATAAAAATAAAACAAAACGTAAATTTAAAATACAATTCTATATTTATTTTAAATATAATTCTCAAATAAATTTTGCTTAAAAACAGTCAAATAAATATGTCGTTAATTTTTTTATAGTTTATATCCCAATTAACAATTATTTTACAACTTTTATAACTCTTATTATCATTATATATTATCACATTTTAAACTACTTTTTCCATTTTATAAATTAGTAAAGCGTTCATGCACTAAAAATTTATTAGATTATATTTTTTTCTGTAATTAAATTTTACATATATATATATAATATATATATATATATATATATATATATATATATATATATATATATATATATATATATATATATATATATATATATATATATATATATATATATATATATATATATATATATATATATATATATATATATATATATATATATATATATATATATATATTAATTTTATAATTTATTATTATTGATACTAAAAATAATATTCTACTTGAGTTTACTATTACTATTAAAACGAGAATAATAGATTAAATTAATAACATTGAATCCTCAAACCTATCTCGAAAAGGGGCTTAGGGTTCGCCGGTTTTCATGTACGGTGGGCCTTCTCATCGGAGGGAAGGCTAGGTAGAAGTGAGGAAGAAGGCTTTCAGGAGTTGGATTTCAAGATGGGATATTTTTTCAAAGGGCAAAGGTTGGGGAGACTTCAATTCCATCGAAGTTACATTGATTTATTTCTCAGAAATTTCAGAAGACTGTAAGGCAGAGGGGTTCTTCAAATTACTTGGATTCATTGGGAAAGTGGTGGAGGTGTCAATATCTCTGAGAAAGAACAAAATCGGGAAGAAATTCAGTTTTGCAAGGTTTGTGGAGGTAGAAGATGCAAGGATTTTGGCGGTGAGGTTTAATAATGTCCAAATTCTGGGGAAGAAAATTCACGCAAACATTCCAAGATTCGAGAGGAGGAAATTTCCAGTCTTGGTATAAAGCAGGGGCGAGGTTGGTCGTGGGGAAGGTTTTTGTTGTCAGGCGCGAGCAAGTTGCAATGAGTCAGTACCGTATCCCCAAAGGGGGTTTAGATCTTACGTGGATGTTGTTTCTAAAGGGCTGGATGGAAGGGAGTCTAGCTCTCTGGAGGAGAAATTTGCCTTTGATTTCTCTTCGAAGGAGGAGGACATGACGAGATTGTGCAGAGCATTTGTTGGGCAGGTCAAAATTCTAGGAATATCATTCAATATCCAATCTCAGCTTGAAACGGAGGGCTACTTCGTAATTAAGGTAACACCTTTGGGACTAAATCTCTGCTTGTTGGAAGAATTGGAGGAAGGTATAATTGATGAGCTCACGGGTGAAGGGGAAACACGTTGGAAAGATTGGATTTTAGAGATTAGGAAGTGGAGTGTGGAGGAGGTCGATGACGGAAGATTGGTGTGGCTTAGAATCCTTGGTGTCCCAGCTCACGCCTAGGCATTAGAATTTTTTGTTACATTGGCGAACCGGTTGGGTCTATTCATGTGTATTAATGAAAAAACCTCCAACGGTTCTCGTATGGATATGGCAAGAGTTTTGGTTAGAGTTCATTATGCTTTCAAGTTGTTAGAAACTATGCGAGTGCATATCAACGACAAAGAGTTCAACATTATTCTCAGAGAAGAATATCTGTATCATTCTGGATCAGGTAATTCTTTAACTCAAATTACTGATTTTGTGTCTTTCGTCTCGGAAGATACTTGGTCTTTCGATTCTAAAGTAGGTAAGGAAGACGATGCTGAAGAAGATTCTAGTGATAACATCGAGGAGTTTTTGGAGTTAGGGAAGGTTAGGGGGAGGTATCAAGCCAGGAAAAATATTTGTGGATGACTGATTGTAGATTAATACCTGTAACAAGCCAGGAAAACTATCTACATGAAGAGATTGAAGATTAATACTTGTAACAAGCCAGGAAAACTATCTTTCTTTCTCAGGTCAGAGATTAATACCTGAAACCAGATGGGACAACTATCTCAACGACCGACAAAACAAGTTCCAGATTAGTACCTGACAACTATCTGTGAGCAAATCGATTGCAGATCAATTCCCGAAACAGGACGGGGTGACTATCTACATGATGAATACTTCCTTCAGACCTCTACTGGTTCAGTTTAAATCGATTAATGGTTCATCCTGATTCCTTTCCGGTAGACACTTTCTCTGGTTTAGATAAATCGCTCCAAAGATTTATTTTGATTCTTTCCAGTTAAAGAATATTCAAGACCTCTGTTGGTTCAGTTTAAATCGATTAATGGTTTATTTTGATTCCTTTCCGGTAGACACTTTCTCTGGTTCAGATAAATTGCTCCAAAGATTTATTCTGATTCTTTCCAGTTAAAGAATATTCAAGACCTCTGCTGGTTTAGTTTAAATTGATCAATGGTTTACCCTGATTCCTTTCCGGTAGACACTTTCTCTGGTTCAGATAAATCGCTCCAAAGATTTATTCTGATTCTTTCCAGTTAAAGAATATTTAAGACCTCTGCTGGTTCAGTTTAAATCAATCAATGGTTTATCCCGATTCCTTTCCGGTAAACACTTTCTCTGGTTCAGATAAATCGCTCCAAAGATTTATTCTGATTCTTTTCCAGTTAAAGATTATTCAAGACCTATGCTGGTTCAGTTTAAATCGGTCAATGGTTTATCCTGATTCCTTTCTAGTAGACACTTTCTCTGGTTCAGATAAATCGCTCCAAAGATTTATTCTGATTCTTTCCAGTTAAAGAATATTCAAGACCTCTATTGGTTCAGTTAAATCAATCAATGGTTTATCCTGATTCCTTTCCGATAGACACTTTCTCTGGTTCAGATAAATCACTCCAAAGATTTATTCTAATTATTTTCCAATTAAAGATTATTCAAGACCTTTGCTGGTTCAGTTTAAGTCGATCAATGGTTTATCCTAATTCCTTTTCGGTAGACACTTTCTCTGGTTCAGATAAATCGCTCCAAAGATTTATTCCGATTCATTTCCAGTTAAAGATTATCCAAGGCCTCTGCTGGTTCAGTTTTAAATCGATCAATGGTTTATCCTAATTCCTTTCTGGTAGACACTTTCTCTGGTTCAGATAAATTACTCCAAAGATTTATTCTGATTCTTTTCTTGTTGAAGTCAAGCTTAGACTTAGTCTAATTTTTATCAACAATCACTTTTGGGTGGCATCTATAAGCCCATTTCCAACAACTCTCCATCACCGCTCCAAATGGAATCTTTAAGCCCATTCCATACACAATCAATCACCACATCATCGAGTGCAAATTTATGGGCACTATAGTGTTCAATCGTCTTCCACCTTCAAGTCACAAATGGAAGACTCACCAATCTAACTCTTCAGGTTTAAGAAGATTGAACAGGGGCAGTTGTTGTACCCCAAAATTTTCCCTCTCTTTTCTCAAGGAATTTCTCGCAAGGATTCTCAAAAATTCAAGCTTACACAAGTACAATTGTATTTTTCAGCATCAAGTTAAAGAGGAAACTGTTAAAAAAGGTCAAAGCAGATAAAAATAATCTTTTTGACAAAATTGAAGAAAAAAACAAGTTTTCGATTCACATCCTTCGATTGGACTTTTGGCCTCTTTCGATGCAAGCTTGGCTTGCATCCTTCGATTGAGCGTTAGCCTCTGACACGCTGGATTTGATTCATAAAGCAGGAGTTTCCTGCATACAACCTTCGATTGCAACATTGGCCTCACATGGTTCACAATGCAATGGTTGCCTGCAGGCCTGCTTCGATTGGACATTTGATGCCTACATGCCTATGTTGATTGGACAAATAATTCCCTCCATGCTTGATTTGATTCACAAAGTGATGGCTGGCTTCATGTAGCCTTCGATTGAACAATAGCTTCCTTCTTGCATGCTTCAAAGCAAGGGGCTCCCACCAGGCCAACAGGTACAAGGCAAAAAGCCTCCTGTAGCCTCCTTCGATCCCAAGGCAAAAAGCCTCTTGTAGCCTCCTTCGATCCCAAGGGGAAAAACCTCTTGTTGATATCCTTCGATTCAGAAGGAAAGAGCCTCATGTTTGGTTTCCTTCGATTCAGGAGGCAAAGGCCTCTTTTCTGGTCTCCTTTGTTTGTACCCTTTACCTCCTGTATGCATTCTTCGTTTGGGGCGTGTGGCTTCCTTTAAATACAAGCTCTGCATACACCCTTCGTTTGGGTGTGTGGCTTCCTTCAAATACAAGCTCTGCATACACCCTTCGTTTGGACATGTGGCTTCCTTCAATGCAAGTTTTGGTTACACCCTTCGTTTGGACATGTGGCTCCCTTCATGCAAGATTTAGTTTGAGCAAAGACCTCTTGCATGTTTGCTTGAAATCACAAAGCAATGGCCTCCTGCAGCTCTCCTTCGACTCATAAGCCATTAGTTTTCAATTTTGCCTTTGACACCACAAAGCCAGGATTTCCTTTATGCCAACAGGCACAAGGCAGATACCTCCTGCATACACCTTTTCATTTGGCCATGTGACCTCTGGCAGGCAGGCCTTCAATTGGACAAAAGCCACCTTCACACAAAGCTTCGGTTGAAATTTTGGTTCCCTTCGAATCAGCATACTCTGAATCCCACTCTGGATCCTTCGAGGAAGCTTGTTTGAAGAACTTTGAGCAAATCTCATAGCCTTATCCTCCAAATCTCACTTGTCATGCTATGTTGCTTCTAAATCTTTACATAATCAGAGGCTTACACAAAGGTTCAAAGCTTTGTCTACTGGATAATACTATTCTTGGATAAAATAGCAAAAAGCTATGTTCCCTTTTTTCATAAAGAGTACTTTAATCACAAAGTCATCTCCCAATCTGATTTTGGTCTGAACGAAAGCAGTGCCAAAAGCATGCATCCAATCTCCTTCCCCCAATAGACAGCAGGCCCCCACATGTACTCGAAACTTGGGAATAACGAAAAGGATGAATTTTGTTTTCGTTTCAACCAAACCATGGTTTATTATTCTACAAACCTGGTTACTCTAGCACCTCTGCCCCTTTCTCTATAAATAGAGAAATATTTGCAAGCTAAAGAGGACTTTTTTGGGTGGTGAAAAGAATCTTCATAAAATCATCAAACTCTCAAAAAAATCTTAAACTCTTAAGATTCTCAATCACTAAACACAAACCCAGAATCTAAACACTTGTTTCTTTTTCTCTTTCGAATCTGAAGCAATCCTCACACTTTGTTTTCTTTCGAATCCAATAGAAAGAACACCACACTTGTTCTTCTCCTTCGAATCCAGGAATAACAAGCACCACCCCCACTCTTCTGGGCCTTCGAATCCAGCATTAGAAACGTCACCTTCGTTTCTTACCTTTGAATCTAGGAGTATCCAGGGCAGCAGCTAAAGATCCAACTCACATACCTCAGCTTCAAGCAAGGTAAGTCACTCTGACCTTGAACTTTTCGTTTTAAGCATATACATAACATTTGTTTCCTTTTCATTTCTCCTTTTTTCAGTTTGTTTTCATTGCTAACCTTTTGGTTTTTGTTTCTTGGTTTATTAGACGTTTTTAAGAACTAACCTAGCCATGAGATAATACTAGCATGGCCTCAGGCCATGTTGCTATTTAAAACCCAAATCAAAGAAAACAGGAGGAAGGAAGTATGAATCGAAGCCTTAAGCTTCCCCCTGGCTGCCTCACAGTCCCAAATGAAAGTTTAGGAGGGCACGGAGGATACGTACTCATGTTTCTTTGCAGGTCCTTACTGCTTTGTAGTCTAAACGAAGAAAATAAGGTTGTCCACACTTACTGCCAGGCCCAATCGAAGAAGGTAGCAAGGAGCTTGAGGTGAAGAGTACACCTCATGTTGATTCTAGGCCCCAATCAAAGGAAGCAGAAAGGAAGAATCGAAGGCGGCATCTCATGCTTCATGCTAAGCCCAAATTAAAAGGTGTGTCCTCACTACTTCCAGGCCAAATCGAAGGGAGCCAGAGAAGCAGAATCGAAGGATTCTGCTGCCCAAATCGAAGCACTCACTTTTCCTTTCTTTATTTTGTTTTGTCTTTAAATTTTCTTGCTATTCAATATGGTTGTAATAGTGTATGATTTATTTTCTGCATTTTTTATTACTTTTATACAAATGTTAGTAATTAGGATGTATGGTAAGATAAAACCAACAAGTAGACAACCCTAATCAAAGACTAAATGCATGCAAACCAAACACATTATTCACACACATGCACCCTTAGGGTAATCTCACTTGTTGCCTCGGAAAAATAGTCATGTCCCTCGAATATGGGCGTTTTAGCAAAGACCCTCGATAAAAGATCGTAGTCCCTCGATGAACCTCGATGTTTCCATCGGTAAACGATATAGTCCTTAAACGACATTGCTAAAACGTCTCACAAGTTACCTTCTATAACTATACAAACGTCCCATGCCTGTCCCTTCACATCCAATGATGGGGCTTCTTACCAAATCAATGGTAAGATAGCAACATCTAAAGGAGGAGGAAAAGAAAAAAGACCTTTTGAGTAGGAGGGATGCTCATAGTTGCTCGCTTGCTCACAATAAAAACATTTTTTCACACCAACACTTTCAATTGAAACATTTTCAAAAGACAAAGCTCTTTGTACGCGTTCTTATAGAAACAAGAATCATTACAAAGACACTTTTCAAAATCACTTTCAAAAACACATTCCACAAACACCTCTTTGAATTATTTTCAAAACCAACACTTTGTACGCGTTCTTATAGAAACGAGAATCATTACAAAAACGTTTTCAAAATACTTTCAAAACCCATACCACAAGCACATTTTCAAACAAAAGCAAGTGATCTAGCAAGCAACTAAGAGCCTGTAGATAACTATGGATGAAAAGGGTGCTAACACCTTCCCTTTTCATAACCTACCCCCCCGAACCCAAGAAATAATCTCGAAAGGTCTTTCTTGTTCTTTTCAGCCTTTCCTTATTGGATAAAAGAAAAGTCGATGGTGACTCTTGTTATCAGCAACAATTGCGATCAAATGCAAAACACCCAAGTCAGTTCTCCTATCGTGTTACAGCTAGTATGTTACTCCTGCGTTTTTTAGGCCGAAGGGCATCACGTTGTAGTAGTAATTTCCAGATCTGGTCATGAAGGAGGTGTAATGTTTGTCGCTCATCGCCATGGGAATTTGATTATAGCCCGAATAGGCTTCCATAAATGACAAAATTTTGTAGTCGGCCGAGTTGTCGGCCATCATGTCGATGTTAGATAAATGGAAAGCATCTTTAGGACATGCCCGATTGAGATCAATATAGTTAACACACATACGCCATTTTCCATTATTTTTCTTAACAAGTATAATGTTTGAGAGCCAGGTTGAATACTGGTCCACAGAAATAAAATTTGCCTCTAGGAGGTCTTTTACAACTTTTTCAGCAGCCTCCGTTTTTTGGGAGACTGTCTACGCCTACATTGTACTACTGCCCTAGCGGCTGGATCCACAGAAAGTTGGTGATAGGCGACCTCAGGGTCAAGTCCGAGCATCTCTACAGCGTTCCACGTGAACATGTCAGCATTCTCCCTCAAGATGGCTTTGAGTTGTTTCCTTGCCAGGTCGGGGAGTCTGACACTGATCTTCACGCCTTTGCTCGGGTCTTCGTCGAGGGGGATGAAATCAAAGTCTCCGACTAGTACGGTCAAAGAGGATCTTGTTCGCCATTGGGGGCCTCGACTTCATCTTTGTCAAAGAGAGTGTCGAGTGAGGTGGAGTCGACCTTTGGTAGAGCTTGTTATTTTTCAGCTCAAGCAGGTTTGTTCGTCGAGATAGTCGTTGTTGTCGAGGTGATTGCCCTTTTAGTAGGTTGTGCCCCAGTGTCGAACATGTTTTTCCCTTTGGAAGCTGCATTGAAACATCTATGGGCAGCTGAAATGTCTCCATGGATGGTGGCGGCACGAGCCCTCTTGGTGTAGAACTTCATCTTTAAATGTACCATGGAGGGTACAGCGGTCAGCTCAGCCAGTAATTGGTCTCCCCGGGATGCAGTTGTAGAGAGACGGGCAATCGATCACCAAAAACCGCACTTTGACCTGTCGGGATGCAGTTTCTTCCTCGAACGTGACAAAGAGCTTGACGTAGCCCCATGGCTTGGAGGTCGAACCGTTAAATCCTTGCAGGTTGAACCCCACGTATGCTGACAGGTGTATATCATCGAGTTGTAGGGTGCATAACAGGTGGGTGTACATGACATCGAGAGAACTCCCCTCGTCGACCAGGATGCGATGTACATCAAAGTTGGCCATCTTTTCCCTCATCAATAGAGGAATGTTGGAGTTGGGGGGCTCCACCTGGTAGCTCCTCGAGGTAGAAGGTGATCAGCTCAGATTCTCCCCTAAATATTTCAAGGGTTATGTGATACGGTGGGAGAACTGACTTGAGGGTTTTGCGTTTGATCGGAAATGTTGCAGTTAGCAAGAGTCGCCATCGACTTTTCTTTTATCCAAAAGGAAAGGTGAAAAAGCACAGGAAAGACCTTTGAGATTGTTTCTTGAGTTCGGGGGGTAGATTATGAAAAGGGAAGGTATTAGCACCCTTTTCATTCATGGTTTTCCATGGGCTCTTAGTTACTTGATAGATCACTTGCTTTTGTTTGAAACTGTGCTTTGTGTGGTTTTTGAAAGTATTTTGTAAAGAGGCCATTGTTTAGGTAATCTTTGTAATGATTCTCGTTCGTAAGAATGTATACAAGGATGTTTGATCTTTTGAAAATGTTTTCAATTTTGTAAGATGTTTGAAAGTGTATGTGATTATTTTGAAAATAGAAAGGATGCTTGTTTTGAAATGGATCAAGTAATTAGGAGCAATCTACCTATTCAAAAGTCTTTCTTGTTCATTTTCTTTTCCTTTGACATTGTTGTCTTACGATTGATTTGGTAAGCAACCCTATCTTTGGATGTAAACAGGACGGACGTGGGTCATCGTATAGCCATGATTAGCAATGTTGCAAGGTATCTTAGCATTCTTTTTGAGGGACTAAGATCATTTTGTAAGGCAACTTTGAATAGCGTCATTGAGGGACTATGATCTTGTATTTGTTTGTTTTTTTTGCTAAGATACCTTACATGCGTAATATGGCCATTTTGTAAGGCAACCAAGTAGATTTTACCCTAGGGGTGCTTGTGTGCAAGTGTGTTATTTTCATGCTTGTTTTTATCTTGGATTAGGGTTTTCTATTTGATTGATTTTATCTTTCCATACAATCCCTAATTACTAGCATATTATGTAAAAGCGATAAATTGCGAAATTTAAAGTTACTACGCTATTACAACATTTGTGGGAGGAGGTATACAATTTATGAATGGGGATTGAAATAATGTAAACCTAATTAATCTATTACAACAAAATTGAATTTATACAAGAATTGGAATAAATAATATACAAGATGAATTAAATATGCAAGAATTTGTAAATGCAAAGAAAAAGATTTTTTTGTTTGGTTTCTTAATATGAAGGAGGTTTTGACCTAAACCTAATTAGATAAAAAAAGGGTAATTAAATTAAATTAAACTTAAGTTAAATAAAGAAATTATTTAAGAAAATATTTTTGGATGAAACCCTAAATCTATTTTAGTTGATTAAAAGAAAGTAAGTTTAAAGAAAAAGTATTTTTTGTCTTAAAAAAATAGATTGTGGTATTATGAAATATTTTTGGTCTTTTTTAACATTAAAATAAATATATTTAGATAAATAATAAACTAGTTTTATTTTAATATTTACAAGAAAATTAATACAAGTAAATAAAGTATGGTGAATAAAAATAACTTTTTATGTAGAAAAATATTTAAATTATGTCAAAATATAAATCTATTATTTTTATACATTTTATGATTTTTTTGGTATTTTAGAAAATATATTTAAAATAAAAAAGAAATAAAGAAATAAATAAAAATAAAATGGGCCAGGGTGGTGTCACTAGTAAACAGTGGGGGTGAGCTAGCAAAAAAAACAATGCCAGGCCCAAAGGGCCCAGCGCCTGCAAATATGTGTTAGGAAATCAGAAAATTGGAAAAAATGCAAAAGGGGGGTTCACATTGGTTCGAACCCTCGCCCTTTAGGTAACATATGCCTTAGTATGTGCGCGCTTGCCACTGGGGTGGCTGTTTCATCCGGTCATATAATCAAAGCATAAATATATATCAAAAAATGCTTCCTGAAGGAAACTTCATCTTCAACCTTGGGCCATGGCCGGACCACATATATCTTCCTCATTTCTCCATAAAAATAGAAGGTTCAAACATAAAAGTTGTGGTGTTTCTTCCCACGAATTCAACCATATAACTTATATAAACTAACAATCAAAGATAAGATCTAATTTTGCTAGCCCTAAATTAAAACCTAATTTTCTCAGAAATTTCAAATCCAAAATTCTCTATGCACAGTCAATATAAATGGAAACTATGAACATGGTTAGCTTTAGAGCAAGGATATCTACATTTTGTTTTCACAAATCAGGATCAAAAGATGATTGTATGAAGAGATAGAAGTTTGAGTTTTTACCTATTGCAGCTGGAGTCGTGAATGAAGTTTGAGCAACTTTTGAGAAGGCCTGAGGATCTGTTTAGCTTGCCTGGACCTCCTTGAGTGTATCTCAACTATTACTTTGTCTTGAAAGTCCCTGTATGTCTCTGTTTAAGTCAACCTGCAAGCTTGATATTTGAAAATGGTGGATTGTGATTGAGGAGTTATAGTGAGGAAACAAGGGTCTGGATTGCTTTGGTATGATGTAGACAAGGTGTTTGAATGATTAGTTTTCAAAACGCACGAGTGGAAATGAAGATCATGGGTTTTGGTTCAGAACTGTATGTTAATGGTGTTCTTGAACATGTTTTTGTTTTTTTTTATGTTTGAGGTAGTTTCAGGGCAATATCATTCGTGTTTCAACTTGCCAATAGTGTGTCTACTTATAAGCAAGAAGTTTTAAGATTTGTAACAATTCAGATTTCAAAAACTCACATGTTTTGCTTGGTTACTTGTTTTTGAAGCAAAGCTAGCAAGCATGGTGTGATACAGTGGGAGAATTGACTTGAGGGTTTTGCGTTTTATCGCAAATGTTGTGGTTAGCAAGAGTCGTCACCGACTTTTCTTTTATCAAAAAGGAAAGGTGAAAAAGCACAGGAAAGACCTCCGAGATTTGTTTCTTGAGTTCGGGGGGTAGATTATGAAAAGGGAAGATATTAGCACCCTTTTCATCCATGGTTTTCCATGGGCTCTTAGTTACTTGCTAGATCACTTGTTTTTTGTTTTGGAATTGTGCTTTGTGTGGTTTTGAAAGTATTTTGTAAAAGAGGCCATTTTTTAGGCGATCTTTGTAATGATTCTCGTTTGTAAGAATGTATACAAAGATGTTTGTCTTTTTGAAAATGTTTTCATTGTTTGTAATATGTTTTTGAAATGTGTGTGTTTGTTTTTGGAAATAGTAAGGATAGTTGTTTGAAAATAGAGCAAGTAACTAGAAGTAATCTACCTACTTAAATGTCTTTCTTATTCCTTTTCTATTTCTTTGACATCGTTGTCTTACCATTGATTTGGTAAGCAACCCTATCTTTGGATGTAAACGGGACGGGCGTGGGTCATCGTATAACCATGATTAGTAATGTTGCAAAGTATCTTAGCATTTTTGAGGGACCAAGATCATTTTGTAAGGCAACTTTGAATAGCGTCATCGAGGGACTTATGATCTTATATTTGTTTGTTTTGCCAAGATACTTCGCATGCGTAATATGGCTATTTTTTTGTATAAGGCAACAGAGTGGAGAAACCCTAAGGATGCTTGTGTGTAAGTGTGTTATTTTCATGCTTGATTTTGTCTTGGATCAAGGTTTTCTATTTGATTTGCTTTGATCTTGCCATTCAAACCCTAATTACTAGCATAGTATATGAAAGCGGTAAATTGCTAATTTAAAGACCACTGCGCTATTACAACATTTTATGGGAAGGGGGAATAAAAATTATGAATGGGGATTTGCAATAATGTAAATCTAATTAAGCTATTAAAACCAAATTGAATTTGTACGAATATTTGAATAAATAATATACAATATAAATATGCAATGGTATGTATGCAAAAAAAAATTTTTTGTTTTGTTTTTCATATAAAGAAGAATTTTGAATTGAACCTAATAATATTAAAAGGAAATTATTTATTGAAAAAAAGTGGTTAACCCTAATTTCTAATTTAAAAGAAAACAAAGTTCTTTAAGTATTATTTTTGTGTATTTTTTGTCTTAAAATAGTAAATAATATTTATGAAAATATTTAGTCTTCTTATATTTCAAAATAAATATTTACAAGTGTGAGAAAAATAACAAACATTTAAACCTATTCTATTTTTAATTATAAGTTTATTTAGAAAAAAATAGTTAATATATAATTTAATAAAAATATTTTTTATGAGAAAATAAGATAAAAATAAACAAAATATAATATTTATCATGTTTTATATTTTTATGATTTTTATGTTAAGGAAAGTATATTTAATAAAAATGGAAATGAAAATAAAAATAAATAATAAAAAGTATGGGCCAGGGGTGCTGTTAAGAAAAAGGAGGTGAATGTTAGAAAAAAAATGAGGCCCATAGATGCCGAGCCCACGCTGCAAACCAGTAAAAAAAAGATGAAAAAATGTGAAAAGGCAGCACCAAGGCTCGAACCTGTGACCTTAAGCATTTCTGCGCGCTGCCTTACCACTGGGGTGGCTGTACATCCGTTAGTTTAAATGAAACAAGAAAAACATAACATATAAAGCCTCCTTGCCCTGTACTTCATCTTCTTCCTCAAGCTGGCCAAAACCTCTGTATCTTTCTCATTTCTCCATGAAAATGGAAACTTCCAACATGAAAATGATAGTACTCTTTCCCACGATTTCAACCATATAACTCATGTAAACTAACAATCAAAGATCAAAACGAATTTTAAAGGCCCTAATTTTAAACCTAATTTTTACAGAAATTTGAACTCTAAAATTCTCTATACATAATGAACAGAAATGAAATCTATGCACATGATTGGCTTTAGCACAATAATGTTTACATTTTCCTTCATAAATCGTGACCAATAGATGCCTGTATGAAGAGATAGAAGTTGGAGTTCTTACCTCTTTCAGCTGAGATAGTGAATAGAGTTTGAGTGAGTTTTATGAAGGCCTGAAGATCCCTTTAGCTTTCCTGAACCTCCCTGAGTGTGTTCTAATCCTTGCCTTGCCTTGAAAGTGCTTGAATCTCTCTATCCAAGTCAACCTGCAAGCTTGAAAAACAAAAATGGCAGATGAAGAAGGAGGAGTTACAGTGAAGGGATGATGGTCTGGAACACTTAGATATGAGGTAGGTAAAGTGTTTGAGTGATTAAAACTTGAAACGCACAAGTAGATTTGTGGATTGATATGCTTGGTATCAAACTGCCAGTTTTGACATGTTTTTGGTGATAGGGAGTTTTAGAGAGTTTATGGACTTGAGAAATCGTGTGTTAGGTTGCAAATTGTTTGTGTATAAGTATAGAGAAGATTTCAAGTCAGCTCTACAACAGATTTTTGAGTTCTAGCCTTTTTGCACTCTTACTTGCTTTTTAAGAAAGGTGAAGAGACCACTCTCTACATGCTTGTACAAGCCTGCTTGGAGTTGGTACAAATCCTAGACAACTTTCTTTTGGTTTATAGGACTTGTGTGTGCAGAGAAAACAGGTCCAATGCTCAAGAAGTGAAAAGTTGCAAAAGTCATGCTTTTCTAAAATGGCAATGGCAACTTTGTGCCATTTATGGAATTAAAGATTGGACAAAGACTCTAGTGCTTGGATTAAGGCTTTATCATCTGTGTAATCATTAAACTATTAAGTGAGAAACAAGTTTGAGACCTGTAAAGCAAGGGTTAGGCAGCATAGGTTCAGATTTGAATTTTATTCTTCATGAAATGGCTTGAAATCAAAGTGAGAAATTGCCAACTTCATCTCTTCGATTCTCCCTACTAAAAAATGATCTCAAGGAGTTCTTGGACATTTTGGAAAGCTTTCAATGTACTCTATAACTCATATTTGAAATTAATTTCAAGATTCCTCTTGGAAATAGCTGAAAAATTGCCATGAAGTTAGGTAAAAAACCTGCCTAAATTAGGGCAAAATTTCACTAAGTTATTTTAGTTCATGGGCATGTGTTCACAAAATTACATCTTGAGATCCAAGCATATTTAGGAAAAAATGTGTGAAGCAAAGTTGTAGATTTCATGGAGATCTACAACTTTCATGTTGGGAACATCCTTTGTTTCATCTTGTAACATGATGGAAATTTGGCTTAAAGTTGAGAAAAAATAAGAAAATTTCTATACTTAGAAAAATTTCTAAGTTAAGAAAATTTCAAATTTCAAAACAAAATCTTCAATCTTTGATTTCTTGATGAAAAATTTTCAAATTTTGACATGTTTTAATGAGTTGTGATCCTTGGCATTTGATTTTGACCAAAAAGTCAAAGTTTGACTTTTCAGTATACAGTTGACTTTTGATCAGTTGACTGCAAATTTCATCTGTCAATCCAATGGATTTGCAATGTTTTGAACCATGTCATTAGGTCTTGATGATGAAATTGAGCCCTTGGAATCATGTTTCAAACCAATTGGTCATTTGCTAGGTCAAAAACCAGAACTTGCCCTTCCTCAGCCAAAACCCTAATTTTAACCATTTGCCCTTTTGATGATTTGATCAAATTTCTTAAGGAATTATGGTCCAAACTTGATCAAATGATACATATGAGTCTAAAATGTTGATGTGGATAAAAAATTATGAAGTTTGACTGTAAATTGGCCATGGTTGACTTTTTCCCCAATACAATGATTTTTAGGTCAACTGTCCAATTGATTGATCAAAAGTGTGATTCAGGGCTTGAAACTTGTCATGAGTAATCTTAGGGGTCCATAATGATACTTGAAATTCATATGAAGCATTGATAGTCCAAAAATCCTTGTACAATCTCAAACCCTAATTTTGGGTCATCAGTGCATGATGAGGTATCTTGAGTTGGTCAAACCCTAATCCAGTATTGATTGGCGATTTTTGCCGTTCGTGACTCGAAGGTGAAAGAATGATTGAACACTAGAGTGCCCATAAATTTGCACTCGATAATGTGATGATAAAAGGAATGGGCTTACAAATGCCATTTTGAGAGGTGATAGAATCTTATTGGAATGGGCTTGTAGATGCCATCCAAGAATGTTTGTTGAATTGTAAGTTGTAAGTTGAAAGAATGAGTATCAGAACAGAGTCCGTGTTTGGAGCGTACCTAAAAGCTGATTTTGACTAAGTATCAGAATGACATCCGTGTCTGGTGCATATCTGAACTATATCTGAGAGTTGATTTTTCGAATAAATACCAGAATGGCATCCGTGTCTAGCGCGTATCTGAACTATATCTGAATGAGTATCAGAAAGGCATTCGTGTCTGGCGTGTATCTGCACTGTATCTGAAAGTTGAATCTGAATGAGTATCAGAATGGCATCCGTATCTGGAGCGTATCCGTACTGTATCTGAAAGTTGAATCTGAATGAGTATCAAAATGGCATCCGTGTCTGGAGCGTATCCGTACTGTATCTTAAAGTTGAATCTGAATGAATATCAGAATGGCATCCGTGTCTAGAGCGTATCTGTAATGTATCTGAAAGTTGAATCTGAATGAGTATCAGAATGGCATCCGTGTCGGGAGCGTATCTGAACTGTATTTGAGAGTTAAATCTGAACGAGTATCAGAATGACATCCGTGTCTGGAGCGTATCCGTACTGTATCTGATTGCATATTTGTCAATGGTAACTGCTAGTCTTATCCTAAAAAGGGTAAAATGTTAGCTAAAACACAAAGTTATGTTGCATGAAATGTATGATGCAATGTATTTGCTTTATCAATGTTTATGATATATGGATGTAATGTATGTGCATGTAAGCTGATTTGCTGTATTGCCGTTTGATTGAGGAAAATAAATCCTCGAATGCTACTGAGGATATGTGAATTTTCATGTCTTGAAGTTGAAGTAATGATGAACTCTCGTTGAGAGAAGTAAATTCCGTTGTGAGGGCAATGCCATGTACTGTTTATAAGATCTGCTTGGGGAATCCTGAGAAATTTGATGATTTCTACTGGGGATTAAAAACTTGAAGTTTTGTTCCACTAGGGATTTAAATGACGTACTGTGGGGATTTCTTGGGTAATAGTCTAGAGGTATTTCCCTATCCATTCGAACCATCAGTAATTGTCTCTCTCATTTTGTTTATTTGTAAACGGTAATCATGTTCAAATGCATATGTTCATCAATGAATCATTGGACGTTTTTTGCAAACAAAACACAAGCGTAAAGAAACGACAAATAGTTTTTTTCACTTTCAAAGGGTATCTTTGTATTGATAAATATTTGTACAAAGGAGACAAACATTCTAGTAAGAGAATGCTGTCGTAAAATAAGAAAACTTTGATACAAAGAAAGATGACTATGTGTAATAATCCCATGGGGTTCCCATTCTTCTATAGCCTTTATATCTCCAAATATCTTGTCTATTTGTTGCTTCGTATGAAGATGATTGAATTGATCAGAAACTCCGAGTTTGTCAGTAGAAGCCAGAGGTTGTCCGTCAAATGATCCGACGGGACATAGTCATACGCTTTAATTCCCTAACTTTTGCCTGGACCTTCCTTTTGGGTTTTCAGTCCACCGGGAAACCCTTTTTTTCCCAAGTCGCCCTTTCGGGTTTTCAACTTGCCGGGTGTACAGATTTTTTTAATTTTATCCCTAATTTTTTCCCGAACCTTTTGGTTCGCCGGGATGCCCCTTGTTTTGCCTAGGTGTGTCAACCTAGCGGGTCTCTTATGCGTAGTATCTTTTGACTATATCCGTGTTCGCAGGGTGTGGCAAGTCGTCACCATCCATGGTGGTCAAGATCATTACTCCACCGGAGAATATGTTTTTGATTACAAATGGTCCTTCATAGGTAGGAGTCCATTTGCCCCTGGGATCACTTTGTGTCAAGATGATACGTTTGATCACTATATCCCCAACTTGATATACTTGGCGTCTGACTTTCTTGTTGAAAGCCTTGGTCATCCGTTTTTGATACATCTGACCATGGCAGACAACAGTAAGCCTCTTTTCATCAATTAAATTCAGTTGATCAAGTCGAGTCTGGATCCAATCGTCTTTGTTCAAACCTGCATCCTTCATAATCCTTAAAGAGGGGATTTGGACTTCAATAGGCAAGACAACCTCCATGCCATATACCAAAGAATATGGTGTTGCCCTAGTTGATGTGCGAGCCATAGTACGATACCCGTGGAGAGCGAATGGTAGCATCTCATGCCAGTCTTTGTATGTGACTGTCATTTTCTGTATGATCTTCTTAATGTTTTTATTTGCAGCTTCGACAACACCATTCATCTTTGGCCGATAGGGAGAAGAATTGTGATGCTGGATCTTGAATTGCTCACATAAAGCGGTGATCATAGTGTTGTTGAGATTTGTACCATTGTCAGTGATGATCCTTTCCGGGATACCGTACCAACAAATGAGATTTTGCTTGATGAAGCGGGAAACGACATTCTTGGTAACGGAAGCGAAGGAAGCTGCTCCAACCCACTTGGTAAAATAGTCAATGGCCACTAGGATGAAGCGGTGTCCATTGGAGGTTGTAGGCTTGATCTCTCCAATCATATCAATTCCCCACATAGCAAAGGGCCAAGGAGCCGTCAAGATATTCAGAGGAACCGGAGGTACGTGCACCTTGTCAGCATAAATTTGACACTTATGACAGGTCCGAGAGTGTTGATAGCAATCTGCCTCCATGGTAGACCAATAATAGCCTGCCCGTAGGATTTTCTTCGCCATCGTATGCCCACTGGAGTGGGTGCCAAAAATACCTTCATGTAATTCGACCATGATCTTTTCAGCTTCAACCTTATCCATGCACTGAAGCAAAATGGAGTCATGATTGCGTTTGTACAGGATGCCATTACTAAGGAAGAACTTAGCAGAGAATCTCCTTAAGAACTTCTTATCATTGATTAAAGCTCCTTCTGGATATTCTTGAGCCTCGAGATACCTCTTGACTTCATGAAACCAAGGCTGGTCCACTATTTCTTTAGTATTAATCTCGTGACAATGCGCTGGTGTGGCGGTAGAAATGTGCAAGACTAAGCCATTGGATTGACTAGACTTTATACAAATCAAAATAAAAATCGCCACCGTGCTTTATTGTTTCCAAAGGAATGGAAAAAGAGCGAATAACCCAAAAAGAGGGGGAAAGATTCAAGGTAAGGGGGTTGGTTATGCAAAGGGAAGGTATTATCACCCTAAACATCTACGGTACTCCGCAGGAACCTCTTTGAAAAATCTGTATATTTTGGCTATAAAAATGTGTTGTATATAAAATGGATGGTGGAGGTGAGAAAAGAAATATTTTTGATTTTTGCACCCGCCGCGGTTGCGAACCTTTAGTGCCTACGTACCACCTTTCGTGCAATAGGGGATCAGGGTACACGTAGTTCCTCTTTTAAAAATTTGAAACACAAGTGTGTTGGTTGATTTTATGAGATAAGACATCATCGCAATTGTCCGTGTGAAAAAACATACTTACTACCCACAATCATGAGAAAGGAGAATTTGCATCATCTCAAAGTGGAGGATATGGCTTGGATTTTAAAATCAACAATGCCTCACTCAACACCCAAGTGGAAAATATCTCACTTCACTACATATTGTAGAAGTATAGTTGTTTGCCTCACTACAAGGATTGACAAGAGTCTAATCTTTTTAGAAAAGTTTAAAGATAAAAGCCAAAGTGGCAAAATGGTTTGAAATGAGATTGATTGACTTTTAGTCTTCTCACAAAAAAAAGGTCAAGGTATTATTAAATTGATTGAAATTTATTTATGAAAATGTTTCGAAGATGCATGGACCTAAGTCCAAGTTTATTATGAAAATGTTTCAAGTTTCAAAACAAGAAGAGTTTTTTTTTAAGGAGGGAGAAGATTTTTGAAATTAAAGAAGATGGGAGGAGAAGAAGAGGCTATCCTAAAGCATAAGGTAAAAGCTAGGGATAAGAACCATCTAACCAACAAGAAGCCATTACTTGACATTATGAGTCAATATAGAATTCCCATTCTTCAGATTGAAACCAAGCAAGCAAAGATACTAGACCTCTTGAAAGAACCAAACTTCAAGTGTTTTAAGTCTTCGCAAAAATTGGGCAGAGTAACGGCTGTATACGGGTGAATTCCAGATTACAAACAAAGATCGTAATCTCAATAACCTGCACACAAAACAAACAAACAACCCAATGTCTTTAGGTAAACCTCAAGAACTCCAGACAAAATATCAAATAAAGTCACAAAGTCTCCAAGATAGGCCAAGGTCTCTAATCCTAAGTCCAAGAAGTCCATCACTCCATAATGCAAAGGATAGTAACCATGTAGTCCAAGTATCATTAATGATTTTTATGGTTCATGTTGATTATTAGGTGTCTTTAAAAAGAAAGAAAAGCTCAAGTGAGCAAAAATAAAAATGACATAAAAGTAAATGCTCAAGTGAGCAAAGATGAAAATAGCATGAAATGTAAAATGCTAAAAGTAAATGGTACATAAAGCATGAAAATAAAAGCGTAAAGTAAAGTTAATTGTTAGTAATTAGTAGTTAGTTGGATGACCATCTTGAAACTTGCATTTGGAACTCATTAGAGGATTGGTAGAACAAAAGCCTCCACACAACAAGTTGCATTTGCTTTTTGTCAAGTATATCATCCATTTTGGAATTCTCACAAGGTAACATGTAATGATGAACGATGTTTAAGTGATCCGCGTTGACCAAAGGTGTTGTAGATCCATTAGAGGATTGGTAGAACCAAAGCCTCCACACAATGAATCTCAAGGTTATTGGATAAAAGAGATCAAATTAACATACTTGGGCTTGCAATCATAAGTTTGGGCCACGAATGATCATTTATTCGAATCGGGACAAAATTTAGCGCTATGTTAAGCAATCGTAAGTGGACTTATGTAGAAGTCACACCTATTTTGAGGCCCGTCAATAGCAATCTATGTACTTCATGTTTGGATAAATGATATAGAGATCACCATCCCTTAACATGTAGCACAATTAAAAAAGAAAGGGATAAGATGAAGAGGAAGGGGAATGATAAGCTAATTTGGATCACCATTTCAAAATTCTTTCATCTTTAAATTCAACCACTCCTCTAGATGGATTAAAGCACTAAACATATCATTAATCCAAAACACCAAAAATGAATTAAATAATTCACTCTTAGGTAGATTTGAATTGATGAACATTTATCCAACTTCATCTACATCACAAAGTCCATTGAGTTTAAAGACAAATTGGACATTTAAAATTTCAATCCAAACCAACAATCAAAAGGAGTGAGTAGAAAAAGCATTTTGGATCAAAGCTGCCCCAAAACAAGGCAAAAAAGTGCATTATGTCCCTGTGTAAATCGATTTCACTATTGTGTAAATCGATTTACACAGTACAGTTTTCTAAAAATTGTGCAAAATTGCTTCTGTGCAATCGATTGCACTACAGTGCAAATCGATTGCACACAGTTACAGTAGCAAAAACAGCATTTTAAAAGGGCAATTTCTTGTTCAAACTTTCCATCAAACACCTTATGATCATGGATCCACTTGAGCACGAAAATTCCATCAAATTATGAGAAAATAACACCATTGAAATCACAAAATAATGCTCAAAGAATCAATCCCAAAGATCACCAAGAGATCACATTGTGAAAGATAAATTATCCAACTTACCAAAGGTAGATCTAGAGAATTATCAAAACAACTTCAAGAATTTGCTTCAATTCAACCACAAGAATCAATTGACCAAGCTTGGATGTAGATAATTGATGGAGAAAAAGTGTTTGGATGAAGGTTTAGCTCAAAGATTAGTAAGCTTCAATGCAAAGCTTACTAACTTTTTGAAAATGGAGCTTTGAGTGAATTTGGTAGATGGAGAGAATTGAGAGATTTTTTAGCAAGGTGGATTTGGCTATCAAAAGCTTGAAATTTGAATGAAATGAGATCTCTATTTAAAGTTTTAGGATTGGGATTAGTGGTAATTTGGTAATTGATTCTTGGAGCCAAAATTTGAATTAATGATAACTCTTTCAAAAATTAGAGCCAAAATTTGAATTAATGATAATTCTTTCAAATATTAGAGCCAAAATTTGAATTAATGATAATTCTTTTTAAAAATGAAAGATTGGCTCTAAAATTGGAATTAATGATACATCTTTCAAAAGTGAAGGAAAATTGGAGCCAAAATTTGACAAGTTTAAAATGCTGATTTTTTTTTTTAATTTTCACGCTGTGCAATCGATTGCACTACAGTGCAAATCGATTGCATAGTGTATTTTTTTCAAAAATGGCGCAAAATACACTATGTGCAATCGATTTCACTTTAAGAGCAATCGATTGCATCAGTGAAAAAAATGAAATTTTTTTAATTTTTTTTCTTTGCAAATAGAGATTTTAGGAAAATAATGCCAGAAATCCTTATTTGTCAGATGCTTCGACTTGGTACCTACAAAACAAAAATATACAAAGACAAAGACAAATATTTTTTTGTATTTTGATTATAAGTTAGTCAACAACACATATACAAAATACACAACCAAGGTGCTTGGAGATTCCTCAAGAGCAAACTTAAAGATAGGAAAAAAGAGGAAGAACCAACCCTAATGTGATCTTGTTATGATCGAGTTGATATGATATGATAGAGGAATCTTAGGGGAAAAATTGGGGTACAACAGCTACCCTTATTTAAGTGTCTTCTATCCGGAGATACGAAGGTTACGAATATTCGTGTCGACGCGATTGAAGATACTTAAATATAAAACAAGCCCTATTTTTGTCTCTAAGATGCCATGCAATGCTTATGATTATGGATGCATATAAACAGAACAAAAGAGACGCAAAGTAACACTGGGGATGCCATAAAAATGAAGAAACAAAGGAGCAACCCCACCAGGAAAACAAATCACTGGTGGACCAAAAGAATAGAACCAGAGAGGAGGATAACAAGCATCGACGTTCACTGCCGATGTCTACCAACGTTCACTGAAGGTAGAGAGAAGAAGATATACCGACTCACAGATGACGGTAAACTACCAACTCAATAGTTGAAGGTAGAAGAGAAAATATATCATGCCATCGCCGTTCACTAACGAGGAACTATCACCGTTCACTGATGATAGCAAAAAGATAAGAAACACCGACGTTCACTGCCGATGCACTACCAACGTTCACTGAAGGTAGATTTTGAAAATATCAAACCATCGCCGTTCACTGACGAGGAACCACCACCGTTCACTGATGATAGCAAAAAGATAAGAAACACCGATGTTCACTGAAGGTAGATTTTGAAAATATCATACCATCGCCGTTCACTGACGAGGAACTACCACTGTTCACCGATGATAGCAAAAAGATAAGAAACACCGACGTTCACTGCCGATGCACTACCAACGTTCACTGAAGGTAGATTTTGAAAATATCATATGTTCCCCAAACTTCTGGTGTTTCACCTAGAACAGGTCTCAACTTATTCCTTAACCAAGGAATTCCGCCTGGAAAGGGTAATATGTAAGCTGTCTCAAATAAAGAGACTTCCACTTGCAAAGATTTCACAACGAGCAATTTCTGTGAATTTGAAAGTCTTGCCTTCCACTGGCGTAAACTGACGGTGGACTGAAAGCTAACCACTCATAGAGGAAATAGCAAAAAGAGTTACGTCGACTTGTACAGGGAAGCACGAGTTGCTCAAACAAAGATACTTGTTGCTTGTTATCATGGAGGATTGCAAAAAGAAACGACTTTCTGGGGATGGAAATGTGGCTTCCTGGGGAAATAGATATGACTTCCTGGGGAAATGAGATATGACTTCCTGGGGAAATGAGACATGACTTCCTAGGGAAATGAGATATGACTTCCTGGGGAAATGAGATATGACTTCCTGGGGAAATGAGATATGACTTCCTGGGGAAATAAGATATGACTTCCTGGGGAAATGCCACATTATTCCTGCTAAAGAGATAAAGTCTTCTCGTGCAAAATAAATGCACAAATCAAAGCTCAAAGTCCTCAGAAATCCAGAGTAAATAATATTGTCATGCAACCACGAATCCAATTAGAAACAAATTGGAGCAAGACGGCCAAAGAAGATACATCCTTTGAGAGATAAACTCAAGAGGGAAAACCAAATCCAACTAAGCAAGGAGCGCTATTGTCTGTCCTAACTTGACTGAGGAGAAACATAATCCGGATGTAGCTAAATCAAACAGATACCAGGATAGAACATCTTTCTTCCGTTTTCATCGGAGAAACCAGTTTTCCAAAAACAACGTGCCTACCGAAGATTGCAAAACTAGTCTCAAATAAAGCAGACTGACACCGAGACAACCAAACCTCACTAAGGAATTCAAACCCACTTCCCTGGAGAGAAAAAAAAAACTGAGGATTGAAAACTTTTCATCATGAATACTCATTCCAACAAGAGATGCCCTGGGATAACCTTCCCAGGGAATAACACACAGACTTCCATGGGGAAAACAAATGTTTCACAGTCCGTACTTCTACTGGGGATTTCGATACTGATTGTGAATAAGGCAAATGGAAACCAAATTGTCAAAACATTCACTGGGGAAATCAGGCCCACTTTGAAGGAAGAAAAACATACGGACTTCACTAAGGGAGACAATACTTCATCATCGAGACCTCTACCGGGGACTTCATTGGGGAGGTCGACACCATATCATCAAGGGGAAACCAAGATACGTTCTTCACTGGGGAAAAAGGACTTCTATCAAACAAACAAGGCCTTCACTGGAAAATACTGGATTGAGTCTTCATATCAACCAAACCTATTCCAACAAAAGATGCCCTGGTGTAGTCTTCCCGGGAAATCAAGAAGTCAACACTAATGCCAATATTGCAAAAAGAGAGATATCTTAGCACACCAAGGGAATAAAACCTTTCATCATATGAGGGAAAACTTCGTTGGGGGACCTGGGACAGAGGCTTCTGACCATGCAAACCCAAAATCAAAAGCGAACCAAGACTTGGCCGGGGATCATGGGATCACAAACCTAATACTGTACCTTACGCCAACTGGTATCGTCTTTAATTATCTGAGAAACACACAAAGATTGCGCATATACCAACAAGATGACCTGAGAAAAACCTTCACGAAGGAAGTAAATATTCTTAAAACAACCGGAGTTTGTTCATTTCGGGGATCGCCATTTTTGTTGTCATTGTTTCATCACAAATCCCAAAGTAAATTGAATTGTAAAGATGTCTTTCTTTTTGAAAAGTCAATTTTTTTTAATCCTTTTGCTTTGAAAGTTATTATCAGTAATAAATGAAGTCTTTGCAAGCTAAATAAAAATAAGAACACAAAGAATTGGGCAAAAGCTCGAATTTTATTAATAGAATGGTAGTCTGCGAATGGCGAGTGTGATACGGTGGGAGAACTGACTATGAGTTTTGCGTTTGTTTTCGCAAATGTTTCAGTTGAGCAAGAGTCGCCACCGACTTTTTATTTTATCCTAAGGAAAGGTTTAAAAAGCACAGCAAAAACCTTTGAGATATTTTCTTGGGTTCGGGGAGTAGATTATAGAAAGGGAAGGTATTAGCACCCTTTCTATCCATGGTTATCCATGGGCTCTTAGGTACTTGCTTAGATCAACTTGCCTTGGTTTTCAATTGTTTGAAATGGTGCTTTGTGCGTGGTTTTGAAAATGTTTTGCAAAAAGATGCCTTGTCTAGGCTACCCTTGTAACAATTCTTTACTCGAATGTTTTACAAAAGGTGTTTGTCTTTTTGAAAAGATGTTTCAAGGTTTTTTGAAAGTTTGTTTTGAAAGTGTTTGTGGTTTGAAAAATAGGCAAGCGTTTTTGTTTTGCAAGTTGACAAGTACTTAAGAGCTATCTACCCTAAAGTTCTCAAAGATTTTTGCCATGTTTTAACCCTTTTAACAATTTTGTTCCACCATTGCATTTGGTGGACAATCTTGTGTTAGGATGTGAAAGGGACGGGCGCGGGTCATCGTTTAGACCATAATTGCAATGGTGCCAAGTATCTTTGGGCAATTTTCCTTTAAGGGACTTGATCATTTTTAGGCAACTTTTCGAAAGCGTCATCGAGGGACTTATGATCATTTGAATTTGTGTTTGTTTTGCCCAAAGAGACCTAACATGCAATATGGCCCATTATTGAAGGCAACAAGTGGAATACCCTAGGGGTGCAAGTGTGATTGGTGTTGTCCATTTTCATGCTTGATTATCTTGAAATTAGGTCAAACTATTTTGTTGTTTTTATTTGCATACAAACCCTAATTCTATCATGGTATATTTAGAAAAACTTTAAAGCGCGAAAATTAAAGTTCCTAAGCTATTACAACACAATATGGGAAGGGGGGTACAAATGTTCAAATGGGGGGTATTTGACAAGGAATTTAAACCTAACTATTACATCAATTTGGAATTATTTACAAGATATTTAATTGCACAAATTAAATAGAAATAAAATAAATATGCAAGATGCAAAAAGGGTTTTTATATGTATGGAAAAAAGGTGTTTTTTATATGTCAAATAATCAAAATAAAAAGTATTATTTTTTTTTTTGGAGTTTTTTTATTATGTTTAGGGCAAAACCCTAATTTATTAAATAAAATGTATTAGCTACTTAATATATATAATATTTATTTATTATATACAAAAATAAAATAAAATGAAGTATATTTGTAAAAAAAGGTATTTTTAATGTCAAATATTAACAAAATAAAAAATGTATGTATTTTTGTATTTTTGTCCTAAATATTCTAATAAGTATCTATATATATATATATATATATATATATATATATATATATATATATATATATATATATATATATATATATATATATATATATATATATATATATATATATATATATATATATATATATATATATATATATATATATATATATATTTGTATTATTTTCTAAATATGTATTATATATACAAAATAATAATATTTAATATTTATATAAAAAAAAAGTATATTTTATATAAAATATTTTCAGAAGATAAAATAAAATAAAAATCAGAAAATGAATGTGTTTACATTATTTTTTCTAGTTATTCTAAATAATAGTATTTATATTATTTATGCACAAAAACCAAATAAGACTAATAAATATCAAAATAAATGCAAAAAATGTGGAAAAAAAGATTTTTATATTTTTTCATACTTAAATAAAAATATAGAAATGAAATCAAAAGGAAAAAATGGAAAATGATAAGTAAAAATCAAAATGGGTCAGGGAGGTTCAAAAGCAAAAGCAAGGTGCAAATAAGAAAAATAGAACAAGCCCAGCCCAATAGGACCTTCTTCAACCTCTGGCCAGAACCTTTGTCAAAAACGCGCGCTTTGTACAATGATTCAAACCCCTGGATTCTTGGACTTTTAGCACAAACTTACAACATAAGAAATGTTAATCATCAAGCCACGATTCTAGACATGTAAAGAACTCATCCTAACTCTCAGAAATGAGAGAGAATTTCATCATTCCCAAATCTTAACCTAACTTTTTATCAATGTTCAGACCTTAAATTCTCATAGCACAGGCAAAATAAATGGAAAGTAAAGACATGTACAGTTTCAGGGGCATGAGTAGAACACTTCTTATTCACAAACTTAGAGCTAATGATGCCTACATTGAGAGTTAGAAGTTCAAGAATATACCTGTTCAGTTTGAATCGTGTCTGACAATGGGGGAGCTTTCAGGGCAAGATGATGATTTGTACAGCTTCCTTGAAGTGTGAGGATGCTATTCCAATACTTGGTATGCTTTGAAACCTTCTGTATCAAGCTGCAGAAGTCAACCTGCAAGAGGAGGAAATGAAAATGGCCAAACTGATTAGAGGAGTTACAGTCCACTTCTAATGCTTTGGATAGTTTGGATTGATGGTAAGGAAAGTGTTTGAACTGGTTTTGTCCAAGATGCACGATGGAAATGAGTTGTGGGATTCAAGTTGCAGAATATGCCCTGTTTTGCCACAAAGCTGTGATTTTCTGTATATGGATGGATGAAGGGTTGTTTGGTCGTGCTTTAGGTCAGTTAGGGAGTGTGAAATGTGAGGACAAAGTTTGCCTAGGTTAGTCTTTGCTGAGATGAGAGTTGTTGTACAAAATGCTAGCTTTCTTCTTACTTAAGCAAAAGTTGTCAAGTTGGTTCTTAGGCCAAGGCAGGTCCCTCCTAATGTGCTGCACACTTAGTCTTGATCAGTGTAATTATTCTAATAACTTGTGCCAAGAAGATATGCACTGTACTTGCTTGGATTACCAATTGACATAAAGTTCCACTTTTGCAAAAATGGCCATTATGCTTTTTCTACTTTGGGATTAAACCATTATGCAATGCTTGAACACATAGAATATGGTCTTGGCACAAAGAGTTTGCATTAAATTTATGAGTGCAAAAGGGATTAGAGGCCTGTAACTATCTTAAGCATGCTGATCTAAAAATTGCCTAAGTGTATGAACATGTAAATGGCTCATAACAAAAGTGAGTTTTTCCCATATTGCCAAATTCGATTCTCTCTAACCATGAGGTTGTTTGATGAGTTCTTGGACATTTTGGAAATCTTGGAATGTGTACTACAATCCATCTTTGAAGTGAAAATTGAAATGCCAAGTGGAAGTATGTGAAAAATGGTCTTGAAGTTAGGCAAAAATCCTGCCTAAAATAGGTCAAATTTTCTCTAAGTTAAGAATGGTTTGGTACCCTTGTTCCAAAAATTGTAACTTGAGATACAAGCCTCTTTTGGGAAAACTTTGTGAATCAAAGTTGTAGAATTTGAAATAGGCTACAACTTTCATGTTTTGACTTTAGCTTGAATCCAAATGAATCTTGGTGAGAAAGTGGGTCAAAGTTAGGAAAAAATTAGGGTTTTTCATAACTTAGAAAAATTCTAAGTTATGAAAAATCTTCATTTCAAACCCTAATTTGCAATTCTTGATTTCTTGATGAACAAGTTTCATGATTTGGCATGTTTTGATGAAAAATGAATCTTGACACTTGATTTTGACCAAAAAGTCAAAGTTTGACTTTTCAGTATACAGTCAAAATTGATCAATTGACTAGGAAATTCAACTGTCAATCTTGTGCATTTGGGATCTTTTGAACTTGTTGAGCATGTCAAGACAATTCCATGGGGTCCTTGAGTCCATATGTGATCTTGGTTTGCCATTGGCTAGGTCAAACAGTCAAAATATGCCTTTGTGCAGTCAAAACCCTAAAAATGACCATTTTGCCCTTTTGGTGATCTGATCAAATTTCTTGTGGAATTGTGATCCAAACTTGATCAAATGGTCCATGTGAGTTTATAATGTTGACGTGGGTCAATTTTTATAAGATTTGACTGTCAATTGGCCACAGTTGACTTTTTCCCCAATACAGTTGCTTTCTAGGTCAACTGTCCAATTGACTGGGCAAAATTTGGAATCAAGACTTGAAACTTGGTATGGATAAACTTGGGAGTCCAATATGAAGCATGAAAGTCATCTTAGGCATTTTAGGTCAAAACATCTTTGTGCAAACACAAACCCTAATTTGGGTCAACAGTGCAAGGAGAAGTCTTGAGTAGGTGAAACCCTAACTAGATCTTGAGCTTCAAGGGCTTTGTGATGAGAAATCATTGAGAAATGGGAGGGCAAATTTTGGGGTACAACAGTTGCCCCTGTTCAATCTTCTTGAACCTGAAGAGTTAGATCGGCAAGTTTGCCTTTCGCGACTCGAGGGTAAAAGGAGATTGGACACTCGAGTGCCCTTAAATTTGCACTCGTCAAAGCAATGGATGCGGGAATGGGCTTAGAGATGCCATTTGGAGATGGGCTTAACGATGCCATCGGGAGGAGTGACAGGAACTTGTCGGGGATGGGCTTAAAGATGCCATCTGGAATGAGTATCAGCAAGGTATCCATGTTTAGGACCATCTCTGAACTGGGGGTCTGAACAAGCAATAGATTGACATCCGTATCTAGAGGCATCCGTAAACTGTTTTCAAAAGTTGAGAATCGTCTGAACAAGCGATAGGTTAACATCCGTTACTTGGAGAACCCGTGAACTGTTTTCAGAAATCTTGAAGTTGAATAAGCAATAGAGCCGCATCCGTTGTTGGGAAGCGTCCGTAAACTGTTTTCAAAAGTTGCATCTGAACAAGCGATAGATTAACATCCGTTGTTGGGAAGAATCCATAAACTATTTTCAGAAGTCTTGAGAAGAAACTGAACAAGTGATAGGTTAACATCCGTTACTTGGAGAACCCGTGAACTGTTTTCAGAAATCTTGAAGTTGAATAAGCAATAGAGCAGCATCCGTTGTTGGGAAGCGTCCGTAAACTGTTTTCAAAAGTTACATCTGAACAAGCGATAGATTAACATCCGTTGTTGGGACGAATCCATAAACTGTTTTCAGAAGTCTTGAGAAGAATCTAAACAAGCGATGGGTTAACATCCGTTACTTGGAGAACCCGTGAACTGTTTTCAGAAATCTTGAAGTTGAATAAGCAATAGAGCAGCATCCGTTGTTGGGAAGCGTCCGTAAACTGTTTTCAAAAGTTGCATCTGAACAAGCGATAGATTAACATCCGTTGTTGGGACGAATCCATAAACTGTTTTCAGAAGTCTTGAGAAGAATCTGAACAAGCGATGGGTTAACATCCTTTACTTGGAGAACCCGTGAACTGTTTTCAGAAATATTGAAGTTGAATAAGCAATAGAGCAACATCCGTTGTTGGGAAGCGTCCGTAAACTGTTTTCAAAAGTTGCATCTGAACAAGCGATAGATTAACATCCGTTGTTGGGACGAATCCATAAACAGTTTTCAGAAGTCTTGAGAAGAATCTGAACAAGCGATGGGTTAACATCCGTTACTTGGAGAACTCGTGAACTGTTTTCAGAAATCTTGGAGTTGAGGAGGAACCGGTGTAGGGTTTCCTGATGATGAGCTCGTGTAAAACTATATCTGGATGAACCTAGAATAAGCATCATGATGTTGCCATGTCTGGGTCACATCTGAACTATTCCTGGAAAGAATCTCGGCAGATAATGATTTTTGTCTGTCGACTGGTCTTACCTGAAAAGGTAAAGAGTTAGTTATATGCAATGTCATGATGCATGATACAATGTATGTTATATGATATGAATGTAAATGAATGTGCATGTAAGCTGGAGAGTTGTCTTGCGGATGATAAATGAATCCTAGATGGCTGAAGATAAAAGCATCTTGACTGTTGTCGGGAAGGATAATTCCTTGGCTGTTGCTGGGGAATAAGGAGCTTGGGTTGTATACCAATCTTCAGGGGAATACCAGACCTTCAAACGTCGAGGGGCCTCAGAACCACTTGTAGGGACTTGGAATTCCCTTGGTGACTTGCAGGGTAAGAGAATTTCTGATGATGTCTACTGAGGATTTTAGAACCTGGTAGGCTCATGCTAAGGAGGTAAGACTGAGAATCTCTAGTCTAGTGAGAAGCATTTCTGTGGGGAGAGGGTTCACTAGTCTGGCTCCGCTGGGGATTGATAGTTTGAAGTTTTAGCTCTGCTGGGGATACTGAAACTTAAACTCTGAGGGGAATTGAGTTCTGGAGGATTCTCTGGCTGGGGATAACAAAGATAAACTCCTCTGGGGATTGTAATGATAAGTTATGTTGGGGAACTCTGATGGACTCCACTGGGGATAGGAAGAAATTTGCCGAGTGCGATCTTCCGTGGCAATAAGCTGAGGATAACCCAGTTATAAGCCCTTGTGAGGAATAACTTTGAATAAAGCTCGGGAGAGACGTCTGTATTCTGCAGGGGATAAGCTTCCAAAATCTACTCGGGATAGGCTTCAAGACTTGCTGGGGATATGGATTCCAAATCTCCTGGGGGTTTCCTTTGAAAGGGTATCAAGATATCCAACTGCACCTTCAACCTATCAGTAATCCTCTTTCTGGATTCATAAGGAAATGATCATGTTCAGATGCATATGCCTATTTAACAAAACATTGGACGTTTCTCAAAATGAAACGATTAGTGCAAGAGAGAAAGGAAAAAGGAAATGACATAAATTTCTGGGAAAAGTATTTGTATTAACTTTCTATGAGTATATTTGTACAGAGGAGACAACCATCCTAGTAAGAGGATTTCGTCGTAAATATTGAAAAATTTATATAAAAGAAGGATGGCTATGTGAAATAATTCCATGGGATTCCATTCCGCTATAGCCTTCACAACTCTGAATATCTGTCCATTCAATGCTTCGTCCGCCGATGACTGGATTGATCAGAAGCCTGGAACTAGTTGATGAAGAGATTGTCTTTGAAGTGATCTGACGAGACATAGTCATACGCTTTAATTCCCTAACTTTTTCCTGAATCTCCCTTTCGGGTTTTCGATCCACCGGGAAACCCTTTTTTGCCCAAGCCGCCCTTTCGGGTTTTCAGCTTTCCGGGTGTACAGCTTTCTTTTTGTTTTTATCCCTATTTTTTTCCTGAACTGCCCTTTCGGGTTTTCGGTTCACCGGGATGCCCATTTTTGCCCAAGCCGCCCTTTCGGGTTTTCTACTTGTCGGGTTATTTTATGCGTAGTATCTTTTGACTATGTCTGCATTCGCAGGGTGTGGCAAATCGTCGCCGTCCATGGTGGTCAGAATCATTGCACCACCAGAAAATATGCTCTTGATCACAAATGGTCCTTCATATGTAGGAGTCCATTTGCCCCTGGGATCACTTTGCGGTAAGATGATCCGCTTGATTACGAGATCTCCGACTTGATACACTTGACGTCTGACTTTCTTATTGAAGGCCTTGATCATCCGCTTTTGATACGTCTGACCATGGCATACAGCAGCGAGTCGCTTCTCATCGATCAAATTGAGTTGATCAAGTCGGGTCTGAATCCAATCATCTTCATTCAAACATGCGTCCTTCATAATCCTTAGAGAAGGGATCTGAACCTCCATGGGTAGGACAGCTTCCATGCCATATACCAAAGAAAATGGGGTTGCCCCGGTTGAAGTACGTGTCGTCGTACGATATCCATGTAGAGCAAACGGTAACATCTCATGCCAGTCTTTGTAAGTGACTGTCATTTTCTGAATGATCTTCTTAATGTTTTTGTTCGCAGCTTCAACAACACCGTTCATCTTCGGCCGATAGGGAGATGAATTGTGATGGTAAATCTTGAACTGTTCGCACAAAGCGGTGATCATTGTGTTATTCAGATTAGTACCGTTGTCTGTGATGATCCTGTCTGGAACACCATACCGGCATATGAGATTTTTCTTGATGAAGCGGGCAACCACATTTTTAGTAACAGAGGCGAAGGAAGCTGCTTCGACCCATTTGGTGAAATAGTCAATGGCGACCAGGATGAAACGATGTCCATTGGAAGCCGTGGGCTTGATCTCTCCAATCATGTCAATGCCCCACATTGCAAATGGCCAAGGAGCAGTCAGAACATGGAGAGGAACCGGAGGGATATGAACTTTGTCAGCGTAGACTTGACATTTGTGGCAAGTACGGGAATGTTGATGGCAGTCAGCTTCCATGGTAGACCAGTAATAGCCTGCCCTTAGGATCCTCTTAGCCATTGTATGCCCGCTCAAGTGAGTGCCAAATGTGCCGCTGTGTATCTTAGTCATGATCAACTCTGCTTCAGCTTTGTCTACGCATCGAAGTAATACACAATCATGGCTTCGTTTGTAAAGGGTGCCGTTGCTCAGGAAGAATTTGGCAGCAAATTTCCTTAAGAACTTCTTGTCATTTACGGAAGCTCCTTCGGGATAATCTCTAGTCTGGAGATACCTTTTGATTTCGTGGAACCAGGGTTGTTCCACTACTTCTTCGGTATTAATCTCGTGACAATGTGCAGGTTCATCCATTCGCTCGATGGTGATTTGGGGAGCCTCGTTATCCCAGTTGAGTTTAAACATGGAGGACATTGTAGCTAGAGCATCTGCTAGCTGATTCTCTTCTCGCGGGAAATGCTCGAAGGTAATTTGCTCGAAATGAGGCAACAATGTCAAGACATGTTCTTTGTATGGGATAAGATTAGGATGCTTGGTATCCCACTCTCCTTTGATTTGGCTGATAACCAAAGCCGAGTCCCCGAATACGATCAAAGATTTGATCCCCAAGTCTATAGCAGCCTTGAGACCAAAGATGCAAGCTTCATACTCAGCCATGTTGTTCGTGCAGCTGAAGCAAAGTCGGGCCGTGAAAGGTGTGTGACAACCTTCCGGAGAAATGAGTACTGCGCCGATACCGTTTCCAAGTGCATTTGAAGCACCATCAAAGTACAGGGTCGATCGGGATCCCTTTTCGGGTCCGTCATACGGTCCGTTACCTTCAATGTTGTCCAAATTCATGATGTCCTCGTCTGGGAAGTCAAATCTCATGGGTTGATAATCTTCGATAGCTTGATGAGCCAGATGGTCAGCTAGTACACTCCCTTTTATAGCTTTTTGGGTGGTGTACTGGATGTCATACTCAGTTAGGATCATTTGCCATCTAGCTATCCTTCCGGATAAGGCAGGCTTTTCGAAGATATACTTGATAGGATCCATTTTGGAAATCAACAAGGTAGTATGAGTCAACATATACTGCCTTAGTCGGCGAGCAGCCCATACCAAAGCGCAACAAGTTTTCTCGAGCAGTGAGTAGCGAGTCTCACAGTCGGTAAACTTTTTGCTAAGGTAATAAATAGCATGCTCTTTTCGACCAGACTCGTCATGCTGGCCCAAAACACACCCCATTGAGTTATCCAAGACAGTCAGATACATGATCAATGGTCTTCCTTCGACGGGTGGCATCAAAATAGGAGGTTATAGCAAATACTCCTTGATCTTATCAAAAGCAGCTTGGCAATCGTCGTTGCATTCGACTACCTGATCTTTCTTTAAGAGTTTGAAAATTGGATCACAGGTAGAAGTCAGATGAGAGATGAATCTGGCAATATAGTTCAAGCGCCCCAAGAACCCTCTAACCTCCTTTTCAGTACGGGGAGCAGGCATCTCTTGTATTGCTTTCACTTTCACTGGATCGACTTCAATGCCTTTGTTGCTTACAATGAATCCTAGAAGTTTACCAGACCTAACTCCAAAAGTGCACTTACTTGGATTCAGCCTGAGTTTGTATTCTTTCAATCTGGCAAACAACTTTTCTAGATGTTCAAGGTGCTCCTCCTCTGTTTGTGACCGAGCTATCATATCGTCTACGTAAACTTCAATCTCATGATGTATCATATCATGAAACAAAGCTACCATGGCGCGTTGATAAGTTTCCCCTGCGTTCTTCAGCCCGAACGGCATCACCTTGTAACAGAAATTGCCCCATTGTGTGACAAAAGTTGTTTTCTCCATATCCTCGGGGGCCATTTTGATTTGATTGTAGCCCGAGAATCCATCCATGAAGGAAAATACTTTGTGCTGAGCTGTGTTGTCGATCAAAATGTCAATGTGTGGAAGTGGAAAATCATCTTTGGGGTTGGCCCTATTCAAATCCCGGTAGTCCACACACATCCTGACTTTGCCATCTTTCTTAGGTACTGGCACGATGTTAGCGACCCATTGAGGATAGGACGTAACAGCCAGAAAGCCAGCGTCGAATTGCTTCATCACTTCTGCTTTGATCTTTTCAGACATGTCAGGCCTCATTCGGCGGACTTTTTGCTTGATCGGTGGACAATCCTCTCTTGTGGGGAGACGGTGAACCACGATGTCTGTGTCTAAACCCGGCATGTCTTCATAAGACCAAGCAAAGATTTCAACATACTCATTCAACAACTGTATCAGGCGTTCCTTGACACTTTATTCCAGATTGGCACCCACTTGCACCTCCTTCCGGTCTTCCTCGGTCCCTAAGTTGACAGTTTCCAACAACTCTTCATGAGGTAAGATGGCCCTTTCCTCTTGCTGTAGAAGTCTGGCTAGTTCTCCTGGTACTTCACAACCTTCGTCATCTTCATACTCGGCTTGATTGACAAGATCTTCAGAGTTATTGAAGGATATAGCAGAATAGTCACCCATGGAATCCGGAGTGGATGGGTACCTGCATTTGTGAGTGTGGGTGTGTGTAAGGGATAGCCATCCTTAAACAAAAAATGCAAAAGGAAAGAAAATGAACACAAGCAGTTTATCAAATGAAAAACGTCCAATGAATCATTAAACATGGCATATGGATATGAAAAATAATCAAAACTCTTACAAATGGACCTACATGCCCCGGGCAAGGCATGAGGTAAAAAGATAGTGTACGGATTGTTCGAAAATAAATATTATAGACCAAATAGGAAATGTTTGACAGATAAATTACTGATGAATAAAAGTGATGGGGACAAAGTCTTTTGCCTCCCAGTTGCACAATCCTCCTTTGACAGTTGGGTAAATCCACTCTTCGATGTTGCTCTCTTTGTCTTCATCCTCCAAAGCGTTGATTCCGTAGGGAGAAATTTTGACTGGCGCTCTTTCAATCTTCGAACGGCGCATAGCTTTCTGGCCTGCGGTAGTGAATCCTAATCCAAATTTGTCTGTTTTATGTGGAATATCAGGCAACTGCCCCCATGCTGAATTCTTCCCCTCCTTTATTGCGGCCCTTGCGTCCTCCAGAGATGCCATCCTGGCCATCTGCCTCGGTGCCTCAGCTGCCAACTTTGCTACTGTTATTTCAGGAAGGACTTCTTCGAAATGCTGGAAAGGTGTCTCGATGAACTCACCTTCTACCTCCACGTACCGGAAGGAGTTCAAGTGGCTGATCATGTAGTCCTCTTCACCATGGACAGTAATGATCTTTCCCTTGACATGATACTTCAACATCTGACGTAAGGAGGAGGTGACTGCCCCGGCATGGTGTATCCAAGGCCTACCTAACAAGCAAGAGTATGACGGACGGATGTCCATCACATAGAAAGTAGATTTAAACACCTCGGTGCCCACCTTGATGGGAATATCAACCTCCCCATGGACCATTCTCTTCGAACCATCGAAAGCTCTGACAACAATATCACTCGGTTTCAACTCCAACCCTTCACAATCTAGTCGGTCCAAGGCCTTCTTAGGCAGTACATTCAGCGACGAACCAGTGTCAACCAAGACATGTGCGAGAGTAGTTCCTCGGCACTCGACTGAAATGTGCAAAGCATCATTGTGGTTTATACCTTTAGGAGTTAGGTCGGCATCAGAGAAACCTAATCCATTGTCCGCAGTAAGGCTGGCCACGCAATTTTGAAATTGATCTGCAGAGGTTTCCTGGGGCACATGGGCTGCCTTTAGGAATTTTATCAGAGCTTTAGCGTGCGCTTCCGAGCAAAGTAGTAGTGCCAGCATGGAGATCTTTGAGGGGGTTTGCCCCAGTTGTTCTACCACATCGTAATCACTCCTTTTGATTATCTTCAAGATCTCATCCATTTCCTTCTTGGAGGTTTCCGGGATGACCAAGGGTTGAGCCCTCATCCTGACGAGCTCATCTTGGATTCCCTTACCTTTATCAACAACGGTAGGAGGGACAATACTAGGAACAACAACATCTTCAATCAAAGGGGTTCTAGCGGAGAGTTTTATTGGTGCAGGGATGACCTTGTCAGCAGATGAGGGTCCAAAGATTGCTCTTGGAGGGGCAATCTCTGGAGAAAATATTCTCCCGCTCCGGGTGATTTTGCTCGTGCCTGCAATGTTTCCAATGCTGGCTTCTTCTTCATCCGAACTTTCTTCAGTTACTTCAACTTGTTTGATACCATGGTAGTAGACGTCACCGCCGTAGTTCCATGGTATTGACTTCTCAGAAACATAGGGGACAGGCCCTGACATTGTTATCTTCAAAGGAACAGACTTCGTAGCTGGTGTAATCTTAACAGGCTTTCTGACGGCCTTGGAAAGATTGGCGTGAATGGTTATAATTGAGACATCTTCAGTATGGGTTGGAATAGCAGAAACTTTTTCAAACAAAATTTGTCGACTGTCCATTAGGCCTTGTATGCCTTTCTTCAGTAACGGACAATCAAACGGCAGAGAGTAACAATAATAGCAGTCTTCTTTACATCCCGAGAAGATCCCGGCCCTTAACAGATTCAACTTGATGGTTAGCAACAGAGTTATCAGATCATTGACATCAGCAACATACAAATCTTCTTCAATGGCATTGACATTTCGGCCGTGCTTCGGCATTGGAGCAGATATCACGTTCGGCTTCTCCGGCGCGTCAAACTCCACTTCCTTCGCCTCTATCAGGTCTTGGATTTTATTCTTGAGTGCCCAACAATCGTTGGTGTCGTGCCCGACACTGTCATAATGGTAGGTGCATTTAGCATTAGGATGGTAATGCGGAGATGACGTATTCACATTTTTTGGTGCCTCTTTGATAGTGGCGAGATTCAACTTTAACAGATGGGGAAGCACTTGCGCTGGCGTCATATTAATATGGGTGAACTGCCGTTGTGGCCGTTCCACTCGTTGTTGATTTGGTCTGGACTGGTTATAGCGAGGTTGCTCACTTGAAGGATTTTGAATCATTACAGCCCCCACAGTTGGCCGGCGCTCAGTCTTCCCTGCTCTTCTCTGGGAGTATACCACAACCGTTTCCTTCTTAAAAGGCTTCTTCTCAACAGTTGCAGCGGCACCCTTCTGAATCTTTCCTGACTTGATGTCAGCTTCTATTCTTTCGCCTGTTAAGATTAAATCGGTAAACCCCGCGGAAGAGTTACCAATCAGATGATTGAAAAATGGCCCAGATAGGGTCCCTAGAAACATATCAACAAGTTCACGGTCGGTTAAAGGAGGCTGCACCCTGCCAGCCAAATCCCTCCATTTTTGTGCATATTCTTTGAATCCTTCGCCGGTTCCCAGTGACATACCTCGAAGTTGGGTACGTGTGGGAGCAAGGTCAGAATTATACTGATATTTTTTGTAGAAGGCGGTGGCCAAGTCTTCCCAGTTTCGGACGCTGGTTCCCTCTAGCTGATAAAACCACTCCAGTTGAGCCCCAGAAAGGCTGTCTTGAAAGAAATGGATCCAAAGGTTCTTATCTGCCGTATAGGGTTGGATATTTCTTACGTAGGACCTGAGATGCATTTTTGGACAGGACAGCCCGTCATACCTCACAAAAACTGGCACTTTGAACTTTGGGGGAATCACAATCCCGGCAACTAAACCCAAGTCTTCAAAATCCAAACCCGGTACTCTCTGTAGCTCCATGGCGGCCAACCTGTCTTCTAAACCTTTGTATTTATCATCAGCTGGAGGGTATTGTTGATCAGAGTAGTCTTCATCCTCTTCGACCTCCTCTTCTTCCATATCGGACTCGGAAGGTATCGCAGCCCCACCTCCTTTACTGGTTCCTTCATCAGAAGTAGGAGGAAATTCAAGCACTCTCCTGGCCTCTCCGTCAAATCTTCTCCCTAAAGTAGCCACCCCGAGTCTCTTTTTCTTCTTTTTCACTGGGTCTTTATTCCCCAGCAAGGTCTTTAGATCCTCCTGACCCTTAGCCAAGGTCATCAGGAGTTGCTGAAACTGTGCATTTTGAGCTTGCAGGTCTTTGACTGTTTTCTCGAGATCCATCCTACTGAAATAAACAGCAGACATATAAGGAAACCTGGCGTGAGACCTGCTTATGCACATGATGAATGATATGCTTATGTATGCAATGCATTCAAGGATTTAGAACATTCAAAATTGTTGTAGACAAAAAGGAACGCACGTCATATTAATAAGAAGAAATTTGTTAGTACATAAATACCCCATGGGCCAAATATTACAAAAATAACTTCTCAAGGAAAAAAGACGTTGCGCATCCTCTTTAGCGCAATGTAGGTGTTGAGGGCCTCTTGCTCATGGAGTCGGCGGGTAAGCTCTAGAACCTTCTTCTCACTGGCATAGAAGCTAGCTTCAAAAGTGTTCCGTTCCTCCTTGAGCTGAATCCAGTTCTTCTGCATTTCCTCCCACGATGTAGGCATGTCAGGATATAGGATGGTGTAGGGAACCTCTCCTTCCTTGACGGGCTCTTTAATCACAGGGAGAACATGAGGATAAGGCATCATTAGACTCTGGGCTCGGGTTCGTACCCACTTGAGATAAGGCTCAAGAGGGATGGAGTTCTTGTGTCCCAGTGTCTTGCTATCAACCTTGTTGGGCATCCTCCAAGCTCTGATGAATCTTTGGCGAAGTCCTTGCGCATAGTTGTCGAAGTCAAAAACTAGGTCAGGAATCAACATGTCATGAGGGCCATCCCTCCGTGCATATCCAAATTGCCTCAAAGTTAGGCAAGGGTTGTAGGTGATACCTCCTCTGATTCCAAGTAAAGGAACATTAGGAAACTCTCTGCAACGATCGACGATGATGACATTTTCTCTGGACCGAGAACACCAATGTACATCAGAGTGAGTAAGAGTCATCAACCGTTGGGACCACCTTGAGCCTTGGTCATCCTTCAAGACAGATTGTGGAAGGTGCGAAATAAACCACCTTGCAAGGAGAGGAGTACAGCACATGAGAACACCCCTCTTTCTCATTGTTCATGTGTAAAATGAGTGAAGAATGTCCCCAAGCAATGTTGGTATCAGATTTCTGGATAAGAAGATTTTGACGGCGTTGACATCTACCAGCTGATCAGGATTTGGGAACAAGACCAACCCATAGATGAGGAGTGCCACAATTTCTTCAAAGGCTTGTAGGTCCAATGAATTCCAACATTCTTGTGCCTTCTCAAACAAGAATTTTGCTAAGAATCCTTTGACGCTGCTTCTGGTTTCCCAATGCCCCTTGATTTCAATGGTTGTAGATGTAGTGCTCGAGCAACATCTTCCGGCTTTGGTTCCTTTTCCGTACCGTTGTAGGGTAGTTGATTAAGGATAGGGATTCTTAGGAGTTGAGAAAACTCCTCCAAAGTGGGTACCAACTGGTAGTCGGGGAAAGTGAAACAGTGGTGAAGAGGGTCAAAGAGCTGGAATAGCACTTTCATCATGTCTTCTTCAATGTTGGTGTTGACTAAGCTGAGCAGTCTACCATGTCTTTCACTGAAGGATGAGCTTTCCGGAATTCTTGAGGTGAGCTCCTTGAGTTGAGGAGAGATTCTCACAAGGTTGACTTGGATGGTTTTTCTGCGAGGAATTTCCATGACCTACAAAACAAGAACAAAGATGAAGATCTAAACCCTTGAAATGGTTAGTGAATGCATATGATGCTTTATGATGTTTATGATGTATGCACAAACATATGTACAAGCAAATCACACCAAACCCTAGTTTCAGGCTTGCATGGGGTTTCATAGGTAAGTACCCTCTTGAGTGTAGTTGGCTTAAAAACCTGTCCTATAAATAGTAACCGGGTTCTAAGGAGCTCAATATCATTGGATTGTTTTCATCGTTCATGGTTTTGGTTTAGCCACTTAACTAGCGACCAAAATATTCCAAGAAAACAACCCTCAATGAGTGTAGTATCGAGTATCTACCAACTTCGGACTGCACCAAAGCCGGTCATCTCACTACCCCTAATAAAAGGCCAAGATGGTCAAGTAAGGTTCTAGGTCATTAGTGCTTAGTGACATCACTCAGCGGCCCCGTACTCTCCTTGATTGAACTCAAGGGTTACCGGTACTCACAAATATGTCGCACTAATATAGCTATTGCTTCGACCGTGTCGGTATACTCCGCACAGTTTCCACAACGTATTGCTATCTATGAATGTTTCCCAAAATCCGGGTGTAGGATTGCAAACCCAAACAAAAGAGCCAAGATATAAAGCAATCAAATCAAACAATTAGTCATGCAAGAGGGTGATCTAAGCCCTAAGGTTACTCCACTTTTAAAATTGTCCCCAGCAGAGTCGCCAGTTCTGTGATACAGTGGGAGAACTGACTATGAGTTTTGCGTTTGTTTTCGCAAATGTTTTGGTTGAGCAAGAGTCGCCACCGACTTTTTATTTTATCCTAAGGAAAGGTTTAAAAAGCACAGCAAAAACCTTTGAGATATTTTCTTGGGTTCTGGGAGTAGATTATAGAAAGGGAAGGTATTAGCACCCTTTCTATCCATGGTTATCCTTGGGCTCTTAGGTACTTGCTTAGATCAACTTGCCTTGGTTTTCAATTGTTTGAAATGGTGCTTTGTGCGTGGTTTTGAAAATGTTTTGAAAAAAGATGCCTTGTCTAGGCTACCCTTGTAACAATTCTTTACTCGAATGTTTTACAAAAGGTGTTTGTCTTTTTGAAAAGATGTTTCAAGGTTTTTTGAAAGTTTGTTTTGAAAGTGTTTGTGGTTTGAAAAATAGGCAAGCATTTTTGTTTTGCAAGTTGACAAGTACTTAAGAGCTATCTACCCTAATGTTCTCAAAGATTTTTGCTATGTTTTAACCCTTTTAACAATTTTGTTCCACCATTGCATTTGGTGGACAATCTTGTGTTAGGATGTGAAAGGGACGGGCGCGGGTCATCGTTTAGACCATAATTGCAATGGTGCTAAGTATCTTTGGGCAATTTTCCTTTAAGGGACTTGATCATTTTTAGGCAACTTTTCGAAAGCGTCATCGAGGGACTTATGATCATTTGAATTTGTGTTTGTTTTGCCCAAAGAGACCTAACATGCAATATGGCCCATTATTGAAGGCAACAAGTGGAATACCCTAGGGGTGCAAGTGTGATTGGTGTTGTCCATTTTCATGCTTGATTATCTTGAAATTAGGTCAAACTATTTTGTTGTTTTTATTTGCATACAAACCCTAATTCTATCATGGTATATTTAGAAAAACTTTAAAGCGCGAAAATTAAAGTTCCTAAGCTATTACAACACAATATGGGAAGGGGGGGTACAAATGTTCAAATGGGGGGTATTTGACAAGGAATTTAAGCCTAACTATTACATCAATTTGGAATTATTTACAAGATATTTAATTGCACAAATTAAATAGAAATAAAATAAATATGCAAGATGCAAAAAGGGTTTTTATATGTATGGAAAAAAGGTGTTTTTTATATGTCAAATAATCAAAATAAAAAGTATTATTTTTTTTGGAGTTTTTTTTATGTTTAGGGCAAAACCCTAATTTATTAAATAAAATGTATTAGCTACTTAATATATATAATATTTATTTATTATATACAAAAATAAAATAAAATGAAGTATATTTGTAAAAAAAGGTATTTTTAATGTCAAATATTAACAAAATAAAAAATGTATGTATTTTTGTATTTTTGTCCTAAATATTCTAATAAGTATATATATATATATATATATATATATATATATATATATATATATATATATATATATATATATATATATATATATATATATATATATATATATATATATATATATATATATATATATATTTGTATTATTTTCTAAATATGTATTATATATACAAAATAATAATATTTAATATTTATATAAAAAAAAGTATATTTTATATAAAATATTTTCAGAAGATAAAATAAAATAAAAATCAGAAAATGAATGTGTTTACATTATTTTTTCTAGTTATTCTAAATAATAGTATTTATATTATTTATGCACAAAAACCAAATAAGACTAATAAATATCAAAATAAATGCAAAAAATGTGGAAAAAAAGATTTTTATATTTTTTCATACTTAAATAAAAATATAGAAATGAAATCAAAAGGAAAAAATGGAAAATGATAAGTAAAAATCAAAATGGGTCAGGGAGGTTCAAAAGCAAAAGCAAGGTGCAAATAAGAAAAATAGAACAAGCCCAGCCCAATAGGACCTTCTTCAACCTCTGGCCAGAACCTTTATCAAAAATGCGCGCTTTGCACAATGATTCAAACCCCTGGATTCTTGGACTTTTAGCACAAACTTACAACATAAGAAATGTTAATCATCAAGCCACGATTCTGGACATGTAAAGAACTCATCTTAACTCTCAGAAATGAGAGAGAATTTCATCATTCCCAAATCTTAACCTAACTTTTTATCAATGTTCAGACCTTAAATTCTCATAGCACAGGCAAAATAAATGGAAAGTAAAGACATGTACAGTTTCAGGGGCATGAGTAGAACACTTCTTATTCACAAACTTAGAGCTAATGATGCCTACATTGAGAGTTAGAAGTTCAAGAATATACCTATTCAGTTGGAATCGTGTCTGGCAATGGGGGAGCTTTCAGGGCAAGATGATGATTTGTACAGCTTCCTTGAAGTGTGAGGATGCTATTCCAGTACTTGGTATGCTTTGAAACCTTCTGTATCAAGCTGCAGAAGTCAACTTGCAAGAGGAAGAAATGAAAATGTCCAAACTGATTAGAGGAGTTACAGTCCACTTCTAATGCTTTAGATAGTTTGGATTGATGGTAAGGAAAGTGTTTGAACTGGTTTTGGCCAAGATGCACGATGGAAATGAGTTGTGGGATTCAAGTTGCAGAATATGCCCTGTTTTGCCACAAAGCTGTGATTTTCTGTATATGGATGGATGAAGGGTTGTTTGGTCGTGCTTTAGGTCAGTTAGGGAGTGTGAAATGTGAGGACAAAGTTTGCCTAGGTTGGTCTTTGCTGAGATGAGAGTTGTTGTACAAAATGCTAGCTTTCTTCTTACTTAAGCAAAAGTTGTCAAGTTGGTTCTTAGGCCAAGGCAGGTCCCTCCTAATGTGCTGCACACTTAGTCTTGATTAGTGTAATTAGTCTAATAACTTGTGCCCAGAAGATATACACTGTACTTGCTTGGATTACCAATTGACATAAAGTTCCACTTTTGCAAAAATGGCCATTATGCTTTTTCTACTTTGGGATTAAACCATTATGCAATGCTTGAACACATAGAATATGGTCTTGGCACAAAGAGTTTGCATTAAATTTATGAGTGCAAAAGGGATTAGAGGCCTGTAACTATCTTAAGCATGCTGATCTGAAAATTGCCTAAGTGTATGAACATGTAAATGGCTCATAACAAAAGTGAGTTTTTCCCATATTTCCGAATTCGATTCTCTCTAACCATGAGGTTGTTTGATGAGTTCTTGGACATTTTGGAAAGCTTGGAATGTGTACTACAATCCATCTTTGAAGTGAAAATTGAAATGCCAAGTGGAAGTATGTGAAAAATGGTCTTGAATTTAGGCAAAAATCCTGCCTAAAATAGGTCAAATTTTCTCTAAGTTAAGAATGGTTTGGTACCCTTGTTCCAATAATTGTAACTTGAGATACAAGCCTCTTTTGGGAAAACTTTGTGAATCAAAGTTGTAGATTTTGCAATAGGATACAACTTTCATGTTTTGACTTTTGTTTGAATCCAAATGAATCTTGGTGAGAAAGTGGGGCAAAGTTAGGAAAAAATTAGGGTTTTTCATAACTTAGAAAAATTCTAAGTTATGAAAAATCTTCATTTCAAACCCTAATTTGCAATTCTTGATTTCTTGATGAACAAGTTTCATGATTTGGCATGTTTTGATGAAAAATGAATCTTGACACTTGATTTTGACCAAAAAGTCAAAGTTTGACTTTTCAGTATACAGTCAAAATTGATCAATTAACTAGGAAATTCAACTGTCAATCTTGTGCATTTGGGATCTTTTGAACTTGTTGAGCATGTCAAGACAATTCCATGGGGTCCTTGAGTCCATATGTGAGCTTGGTTTGCCATTGGCTAGGTCAAATAGTCAAAGTATGCCTTTGTGCAGTCAAAACCCTAAAAATGACCATTTTGCCCTTTTGGTGATCTGATCAAATTTCTTGTGGAATTGTGATCCAAACTTGATCAAATGGTCCATATGAGTTTATAATGTTGATGTGGGTCAATTTTAATAAGATTGGACTGTCAATTGGCCACAGTTGACTTTTTCCCCAATATAGTTGCTTTCTAGGTCAACTGTCCAATTGACTGGGCAAAATTTGGAATCAAGACTTGAAACTTGGTATGGATAAACTTGGGAGTCCAATATGAAGCATGAAAGTCATCTTAGGAATTTTAGGTCAAAACATCTTTGTGCAAACACAAACCCTAATTTGGGTCAACAGTGCAAGGAGAAGTCTTGAGCAGGTGAAACCCTAACTGGATCTTGAGCTTCAAGGGCTTTGTGATGAGAAATCATTGAGAAATGGGAGGGCAAATTTTGGGGTACAACAGCGAGACTCCATGGATGATTACAAAGTTTGGGAAATGGTAATATATAATGGAAAAGATACATTGAGATACAATGACCACCATTCCCCTAACAACTTTTGAAGTCCTGAGCAGCAGCTTTTGTTGAAGTATGGTGAGGATCCGAGAAGATTGTTGTTTCAACGATCAAGTCTTGTCTGACGTAGTTACTTGCCAAGAAAAATCCCTAACTTTTGCCTAAGCTGCCCTTGCGGGTTTTCAACTTAGCGGGAAATTTATTCTGTTTATGTCTCTAATTTTTTCCTAGACCGCCCTTTCAGGTTTTCAGCCTACCGAGACACTCCTTTTTGCCTAAGCTATCCTTTCGGGTTTTCAACTTAGCGAGCTGTTCTTTTATTTCTTTAGGCGAATTATTTCTTGACTGCGTCAGCATTCATGGGACGTGGGAACTCCTCGCCATCCATAGTTTCAAGAATTAATGCACCACCAGAGAAGGCTTTCTTGACAACATACGGGCCTTCAAAATTGGGAGTCCACTTGCCCCTAGAATCAATGTTAAAAGAAATGATCTTCCTGAGCACGAGGTCGCCTTCTCTGAATTCACGAGGTTTGACCTTTTTATCAAATGCTTTCTTCATTATTTTCTGATATAACTGCCCATGACATAAAGCTGCCATCCTCTTATCTTCAATCAAATTCAATTGGTCAAACCTGTTCTGGACCCATTCAGCCTCTGTCAACCTGGCTTCCATTATCACACGCAACGAGGGAATCTCTACCTCAACATGGAGTACAACTTCCATTCCATATACCAGGGAGAACGGGGTTGCTCCTGTTGAAGTGCGGACAGATGTTCAATATCCATGCAGAGCAAAAGGGAGCATTTCATGCCAATCCTTATAAGTAATAACCATTTTCTGGATAATTCTCTTGATATTCTTATTAGCAGCCTCAACAGCCCCATTCATCTTTGGCCTGTATGGAGACGAATTGTGATGGACAATCTTGAATTCTTCACACAGTTCTGTCATCATTTTGTTGTTCAAATTTGAGCCATTGTCAGTGATGATTCTACTCGGCACACCATACCGGCATATCAGATTGTTTTTGATGAAACGCACAACCACTTGTTTGGTAACATTGGCATAAGAAGCAGCCTCTACCCATTTGGTAAAGTAGTCAATCGCTACCAAAATGAAACGGTGTCCATTTGAAGCTTTGGGTTCTATCATCCCGATCATGTCAATACCCCACATAGAGAAAGGCCATGGGGAGGAAATTACATTGAGAAGTGTCGGAGGCACATGGATCTTATCTGCATAAATCTGGCATTTATGGCACTTCTTTGCAAATTTGGAACAATCAGATTCCATTGTCAACCAATAGTAACCTTCCCTTAGCATCTTTTTAGCCATCGAATGTCCATTAGCATGAGTGCCAAATGAACCTTCATGAATCTCATGCATCAACATGTCTGCTTCGTGTCTATCCACGCATCTGAGCAAGACCATGTCATAATTTCTCTTGTATATCACATTTTCACCGAGGAAGAAACTGCCTGCCAATCTTCTCAATGTCTTTCTATCTTTCCTCGATGCACCAATCGGGTATTCCTGAGTCTGAAGAAAATGCTTGATATCATAATACCAAGGTTTTTCATCTGTTACCTCCTCTGTCGCAAACACATGAGCGGGCCTATCCAGCCGTCGAACTGTAATACGGGGTATATCATTCCAAGAATTCACTTGATACATGGAAGCCAGAGTTGCCAGAGCATCCGCCATTTGATTTTCATCTCTAGGGATGTGATGGAATTTAACTTTATTGAAGAAGGGTAGCAATCTTCTAGCATAATCTTTGTAAGGGATCAAGCCAGGGTGACGAGTATCCCATTCTCCTTTAATCTGATTTATTACCAAAGCTGAATCACCATACACATCTAGAATTTTGATTCTGAGATCAATAGCTTCCTCAAGACCCATGATGCAAGCCTCATATTCTACCATATTATTAGTGCAATCAAATGTTAGCCTCGCAGTAAAAGGAATGTGCGATCCATGAGGAGTGACAATCACAACACCAATTCCTTTACCATAAGAATTCACCGCTCCATCAAAAATCATACTCCAATGAGATTCAGGGTCAGGGCCTTCCTCAGGCAATGGTTCATCACAATCTTTCACTTTCAAGAACATCACATCCTCATCAGGGAATTCAAATTCTGCAGACTGATGATCTTCCACCAGTTGGTGAGCAAGGTAATCTGCCAACACACTACTTTTAATAGCTTTTTGAGTGCGGTACTCAATATCATATTCAGACAACAACATCTGCCAGCGGGCAATTCTCCCCGTAAGAGCAGGCTTCTCAAAAATATACTTGATTGGATCCATTTTGGAGATCAACCAAGTGGTATGATTCAACATATACTGCCGCAAACGCTTTTCCGCCCAGGCCAAAGCACAACATGTTTTTTCTAGCATGGAATACCACAACTCACAATCAGTGAACTTTTTATTGAGATAATAAATGGCCAACTCTTTCTTTCCCGTTTCATCCTGTTGTCCCAGAATATAACCCATGGATTTATCTAACACCGTTAGATACATAATCAGCGGTCTTCCTTCTATAGAAGGGAGCAAGATAGGAGGTTCACGCAGATACTCTTTAATACTCTCAAATTCCCTTTGGCAGTCATCCGTCCACACACAACCTTGATCTTTCTTTAACAACTTAAAGATCGGTTCACACTTTGCAGTCATGTGGGAAATGAATATGGAAATATAATTCAAACGCCCGAGGAAACCCCTGACTTGCTTTTCAGTTCTTGGTACTGGCATTTCTTGAATTGCTCCGACTTTATCAGGATCAACTTCAATTCCTTTCTGGCTAACAATAAAACCTAACAATTTCCCTGATCTAACTCCGAAGGTGCATTTATTTGGATTCAAGCGGAGACGAAACTTCCTCAAACGCTGAAACAACTTCAACAAATCTTTTATATGCCCTTCTTCAGTTTGGGATTTGGCAATCATATCATCAACATATACTTCAATTTCCTTGTGCATCAGATCATGGAATAGGGTTGTCATAGCCCTCTGGTACGTTACACCAGCGTTCTTCAACCCGAAGGTCATCACTCTGTAACAGAATGTTCCCCAGGGTGTGATAAACGTTGTTTTTTCCATGTCCTCTAGAGCCATTCTTATTTGATTATACCCAGAAAATCCATCCATGAACGAGAATACTTTGAATTTTGCTGTGCTATCCACTAACATATCAATGTGAGGCAATGGAAAATCATCTTTTGGACTAGCTTTATTTAGATCTCTCTAATCTATGCACATGTGGACTTTTCCGTCTTTTTTCGGTACTGGGACAATATTGGCAATCCATTGAGGATACACTGACGTCACAAGAAAACCAGCATTAATCTGCTTTAGGACCTCCTCTTTGATCTTTACTGCCATATCTAGGTGGGTTCTTCTCAACTTTTGTTTAACTGGCGGACACTCTGGCTTCAATGGCAAATGATGCTCAACAATGTCTGTATCTAGACCAGGCATGTCTTGATAAGACCAAGCAAAAATATCCACATACTCTTTCAACATCTCAATCAACCCACTCTTCACATCAAGATGCAATGATACTCCAATCTTAATCTCTTTCGGATCTTCTTCTGAACCCAAATTAATCACTTGCAAAGGCTCCTTATATGGCTGAATGGTATTATCCTCGTGCTCAAGCAACCGTGAAACCTCTTCTGGAATCTCATCATAATTTTCTTCTTCATCCCCAAACACAGAACATTCAAAGTTGGGAGAGGGTGCAGGGTCATTGTATTCAACGGGTTTTTTAATTAATCTGCACATATGATTTATGATTGCCTTTAGAAACTGACACATATAACAAGTGATCATGCAGATTAATTTTCAGTTATCATTTATTTTGAAAGGGTTTTTTATTTTATTACCATTTCCCAAGAAAAAGCAGAAAATAAAGACATATTTTTGGAAGCAAAGACAACTTTTATTAATGATCTTAAAAGTCAAAGCAAACAGATAAGCCCATACAATACTTTCACCTTGGGTAGAGTGAAAGCTTTTCAAAGAAAGAAACAGATTAACAAAACAAATTACTTTGAAATATGTATGCAAGAAGGAACATCAATGGTGACCCAGTTTTGAACTCGAACTCCATGCGTCACAGAATTCGGTACTTCCTGCCCTGCTTCATCTTCTTCAACATCATTGATTCCAAAACCAATTGGATGGAGGTAGCCTCCGCTACGGAAAACATCATGATAACTGTTCACAGGAGACTTTGACTTCAAACTTTCGCCTTTGCCATTCTTCGAAGAAAAACCCAAACCAGTTCTGTTCTTGTTCACGGGTGGATCCACCAGTCGTCCCCAAACTGCATTATGAGCATTGCGCACAACCTGCTGGGCGTCCTTCAGGGAAACTACAGAATTATCATTCCTCCTTATGTTGTCAATGGATAGGGCTTGGAACTGGGTTCCAATAGCAGCCTCATCCGCTTCTACAATACTGAAAGAGGATAGATGGGATATCAACAACGCCTGCTCCCCATTTATGATCACTACCTTCCCTTCACGCACAAATTTTAGCTTCTGATGCAGAGTTGAAGTGACAGCCCCTGCTTCGTGTATCCATGGTCGTCCAAGCAAACAACTATATGCGGGAATAATATCCATAACCTGGAAGGTTATCAAGAACAAATGTGGTCCTATATGGATGGGCAGGTCCACTTCACCGATGACAGATTTCCTCAGCCCATCAAAAGCCTTCACAATGATGCCACTCGGGCACATAGATATTCCTTGATACTTTAACTTCAAGAGGGTACTTCTCGGTATGACATTCAACGCGGATTCGTTATCAATTAGCACATTGGATAGCGAATTATTCTTACAGTTCATGGATATATGGAGGGCCAGGTTGTGATTCCTCCCTACATCTGGTAACTCATCATCACAGAAGCTCAAATTGTTACATGACGTAATGTTTCCAATTACGCTGCTGAATTGATCTAATGGCATGTCATTCTCTACAAAAGCTTGGTCTAGTACTCTCATCAGCGATTCTCTATGAGCAGAGGAATTCATCAATAAGGCTAGAATAGATATCTTTGAAGGAGTCTGCAATAGCTGATCCACAATTCTGTAATCGCTAATCTTAATTATCTTCAAGATATCATCCACTTCTTTCTCTAATGTAGCTCCACTAGTCCTTCCTGCAGACTTCTTAGGCTCATCATTCTCAGCAATCTTCTTTCCAGCAACAACATCTCTTCGAATGACCAGTGCAAATACACGACCACTATGGGTCACTCTGTTATTATCAGCTATATTTCCAACATCTAGCATCGGCTGGATGGGAATCTCCATCCCATCTTCTAAGATCGTAGCATTGTATTTGTAAGGCACAGCCTTATCGGATTCATAGGGAACAGGACCTGGCAGACTAATTACCAATGGGGCAACAACTGGTTTACTATGGTACTCCACCTCAAGATGAGTGGGTGCACCAAAACAAGGTACAATGACATTCACCCCTTCCTCAACACAATCAGCCATCAAAAATTCATTTCCGACAAACAAATCTTCGTCTGAAGAGAAATACTCATCTGCGGAGGCATACTCTTCCTCTAACTCTTCCATCAAACAAACTTCAACCATATCAATCTCATGATAATCATCTCTCTAACATGTGATCTTGATGGTTCCATTGTCTAACATCAACTGAACACCTTCCCTCACAACAGAACATCCTCGGGGATTTCGACAACAAATTATGCAAGATCCATATTGGTGTTCCACCTAACCAGCAGTATGGCAGAAGGTAGCATGTAACTGCACTAGATCCTCATTCAAATGATCCACATCAAAAATTCTGAATTCACCCGGACATCCAGAAACCGTATTCACTTTCTCTTCATATTTTGCCCTAGGCCTGATTATATGGATTAAACCTTCATCCATCATCTCTTGTAAATCAGCCTTTATCTTCTCACAACCTTGTATATCTGTACTGCAAATAGCACAACCGGTATGGTCATGTGTATAATAACTGAATTTACAGAGATATGCGTGCATCTTCACCAAATCCCCTCTAACCAGATTAATGTCAAAAATTCGAAAGTCGCCTGGACAACCGGCCACCATATTCACAACATTCACTCCCCCGTGCTTGGGTAGAGGATTGTCTTTCACATTAGGTCCCACGTCTTTAAAAGATAAAATTCCAGATTTCAACAACCTTTGCACTTCAGTCCTCAAAGGATAAAAATTCTCAACACTATGCCCTGGTGCTCCCTGATGAAAGGCACACGTCTGGTCTGCTTTGTAATACCACGACAATGGTGATGGTACAGTGGGAGGTGGTTGTGTCTGGACCAACTTCTTCTGAACCGATGCTGGTAATAGCTCTGCATAGCTCATGGGAATAGGATCATAGTTCTCCCTTCTCTGATTATACCCTTGATTCCCCTGCTGGGATGGTCTCTGATAAGCAACGGTAGTTGGAGCGGCATTCATAACAGGAGTAACTGAGGCAACTTGCTGATGACGCTGATAATTCCTTCTAGGAGCATTTATTTGTATCCCCTTCTTTCTTCTTTGTAAACCCGTAAGATGGCTTCTTCACACCTCCAGATCCTTCACCCTTTGTCAAACGGCCTTCTCTTACTGCCTCTTCTAGGCGGACACCCATTCCTACCATCTCTGTAAAATCACTTGGGGCACTTGCTACCATTCTTTCGTAGTAGAAAGCTCCTAGCGTCTTTAGAAAAATCTTGGTCATTTCTTTCTCTTCCATGGTCGGAATCACTTGTGCAGCCACTTCGCGCCATCTCTGTGCATACTCTTTGAATGATTCTCTGTCTTTCTGAACCATGGCCCTAAGCTGGTCACGGTCAGGCGCCATGTCCACATTGTACTTGTATTGTTTAAGGAATGCTTCTCCCAAATCATTAAAAGTATGGATGTTGATGCTGTCTAAACTCATGTACCAGTTCAACGCAGCACCGGTCAGACTATCCTGGAAAAAATGAATCAGCAGACGCTGATCATCAGTATGGGTAGACATCCTTCTCACATACATCACCAAATGAGCACGAGGGCAAGTGTTGCCCTTGTACTTCTCAAATTCCGGGACCTTGAACTTAGCAGGCACTTTAACATTCGGGACCAAACACATCTCATTCACATTCTGCCCGAACAACTCTTTTCCCCTAAGAGCCTTCATCTCTCTTTGCATTCTATCAAACTGCTCTTGGAAATCATCCATTCTGTCATAAAGACCCAAGTATTCACTCGGCGGAGGGAAAGGACGACACACATCTTCATTAACAAACGGAACCAAATTCACCAAAGGAGGTGCATGAGTAACAATATGCACCACAGGAGGTGCAGGAGTAACAACATTTGGAACCACTGGAGCATCTTGAGGACCCAGATTGAAACCTTCAGGTGCAAAATTCTCTGGCATTCCCCACGGATAACCCTGAGGCATACGGTTTTGAACAACAGCCGGAGTAGCGGATACAGGAACAGTCAGAACTTCAGTACTTGCCCTTGTTGGTTGAGGTTGAACACTCGGTGGCTGATTCTGAGCAACCACCAGAGCTTCCATCAGAGTAGTCAAGTTGGCCAAGCCAGCCTTCAAAGCAGAAACTTCTTCGCGCAACTCGCGATTCTCCTGTTCTAAGTTGTCCATCTTCTTTTTGAAATTAGCCCGAGTGTTGTAGTGATGAATCAGCTTGCTGAATGAAGTAAAGAAGCTGGGTAAGGCACCTGGATATGCATAACAAATTCAAAAACATGTGCAATATGATGCATGATATGCAATGTATATGATTATTATTATTTTATCATTTAATATTTCAAGGGATTTAAGATTTACAGACATATTGCAAACATCAAAATAACAACGCATTTGAAATACTGAAAACTTTTATTATAATAACTTCGAAATGGGTTACAAGTTTCAATGATCCCAAGTACAAGATGAAAATACAATCTAAAATCCTGAGAAAAGGAACTGATAGAGATCAATTTGTATGAATGCGCTTCCCCGTGAGCCTGGCAATCTGAGCTCTCAACCTCTGGTTTTCTTCCACATGTCTGATGGCAACCTCCTTCCAATCATCTGAATCAGGAAGTGAACAAACAACACCTGTTTGAGGCTTAGGAGAAAATAAATCTCCTTGCCTCTCCATAGACTCTATTGCTCGACTCTCAAGGATCTCGATCAAATCATCTCTCTCCTTCAGGTCTGCTCTGTAGGAACTCTCTAAAGTCTGGAACTTGTTCTTCCAAGCATCCCTTTCCTGTTGCATCCTAACCAAAGCAAGCTGCAGCTCTTCTATATCATCTAATAAGGGAGGAGTGGTCTTCACAAACAAATCAGGGATGGGTGTCTCCCGAGTATACGGCATCTTCAACTGAATGGCTCTCGATCGGACCCACTGAAGATATGGCTCCAAAGAAACAACACCCCTAGGTCCCAAATCCTTCCTACTCTTCTTATGAATGTGACGCCAGGCCTTCGCAATCTTCTCCCTAGCTTCCCTGTGGTCTTCTCCTTCCTTCAGAAAGAAACTACTCAGATGAATATTGTTCGGTTTATCCCTCATCGGATAACCAAGCTATCGCCGTGCAAGAACAGGGTTATAGTTAATTCCTCCCTTTGTACCAAGAAGAGGCACATTGGGGAAACTACCACAACTGTCAATAATCTCCGCATCCTGGTAAGCTCGATGATACCAATCAATATCCGAGTGAGTAAGTGCCATGATCTTAGGAGCCCAACGGGGTTCCTTCTTGACATCCCAAAAAGCGTCAGACCGAGGCATATGAGAGGTAAACCACCGATACAACAAAGGCGCGCAATAGATAATCATTCCCCCATGATAAGAATTCCGAAGATGAACAGAGTAATAAGCATCACCCAACAGTGTAGGAACCAGGTTTCCAATCATGAAAATCTTGATAGCGTTAATGTCGACAAACTTGTCCACATTAGGAAATAAGAATAATCCATAGGCGAGTAAAGCAAAGATGGCCTCAAAAGCAACCGTACTCTTCATCCTGGAAAAGTAACGAGCTTTCTCCAATAAGAACTGAGCTGGTAATCCTCTAATCCCTCCTTTAGTAGTCATATGAGCTTCCACCTCAGACTTCCCCAGATGAATCAAAGCAGCAATCTCATGTGGTTTTGGCTCACCCTCCAAACCAGTAAAAGGAACGCGATCGGTAACAAATAAATCCAATAGATAGGAATACTCTTCCAGTGTTGGCATCAACTGATAATCGAGAAAAGTAAAGCAGTGATACACCGGATCATAGAACTGGACTAAAGTTGAGAGAAAACCCTCCTTCATCTTCAGCTTCATGAGAGGAATAATGGATCCATACTTCTTCCGAAAGTCTGCAGAACACTCGATCTCGGGAATTAGACTGATCAACTCATCTATCTTAGGATCCTTGAAACTGTATTTCCCGGTCTTTCTCTTTCCAGAATCCATGGTTTAAAAGTACCTGAGATATTCACAAATAGTCAACCTTTAAATCCCTTGAAATATTGTTTTTTCAAAAGATGCTTATGAGTGCATGGATGCATGATGCAACAATCACACACAAGATCACACATATAGGGTTCATAGGTTCAACGTCACGAGCATGAGGTCGAAGGTACTACCCATAAGGTATTGGTCTAAAAAGTTATCACCTGCCGAACAAGGTTCTAGAGGTTCTCAGAGTCTACATCCTTCCTTCGGATATTACCAACTTCTCGACTAACTCGGTAATTAGTAATATTCTCAAGAAAGACTCGTCCGAGCATAGTATCGCGTGACAACTACTTCCAGATTACTCCGTTATAGTTTCCGCACTACACCTAAAAGACCAAGAGGGGTTAGGTAATCTACGGTCCTCAGCTTCGGCAGGCTCCCAGGTCGAAAGCAGTACGTCTTCCCGATTACTCGGTAACCGACACTACAATCAAAGGGGCCTCCACTGAGTGGGGGATCTCATGCCTCCTTTTTGGGGATTACTCCCTCAAAGTTAACATGACTATATCGCCCGTCCTATCTTAAAGTTTTCCCAAGTCCGGGTATAGGACTTATGAGTAATCACCAAGAACCCTGTAAACCAGGAAAATCCAGACAAACATATATACAAAATATAACACATAAACAACAATAGCACATATACAAATATAAACAAAGATAGGTTTAACCCACTTAGGGATGGACCAGCAAGAGGTCAATATCTCCCCAGTGAAGTCGCCATTTTTCTGTGGCGGTAGAAATGTGCAAGACTAAGCCATTGGATTGACTAGACTTTATACAAATCAAAATAAAAATTGCCACCGCGCTTTATTGTTTCCAAAGGAATGGGAAAAGAGCGAATAACCCAAAAAGAGGGGGAAAGATTCAAGGTAAGGGGGTTGGTTATGCAAAGGAAAGGTATTAGCACCCTAAACATCTACGATACTCCGTAGGAACCTCTTTGAAAAATCTGTATATTTTGGCTATAAAAATGTGTTGTATATAAAATGGATGGTGGAGGTGAGAAAAGAAATATTTTTATGATTTTTGCACCCGCCGCGGTTGCGAACTTTTAGTGCCTACGTACCACCTTTCATGCAATAGGGGATCAGGGTACACGTAGTTCCTCTTTTAAAAATTTGAAACACAAATGTGTTGGTAGATTTTATGAGATAAGACATCATCGCAATTGTCCGTGTGAAAAAACATACTTACTACCCACAATCATGAGAAAGGAGAATTTGCATCATCTCAAAGTGGAGGATATGGCTTGGATTTTAAAATCAACAATGCATCACTCAACACCCAAGTGGAAAATATTTCACTTCACTACATATTGTAGAAGTATAGTTGTTTGCATCACTACAAGGATTAACAAGAGTCTAATCTTTTGAGAAAAGTTTAAAGATAAAAGCCAAAGTGGCAAAATGGTTTGAAATTAGATTGATTGACTTTTAGTCTTCTCACAAAAAAAAAAGGTCAAGGTATTATTAAATTGATTGAAATTTATTTATGAAAATGTTTCGAAGATGCATGGACCTAAGTCCAAGTTTATTATGAAAATGTTTCAAGTTTCAAAACAAGAAGAGTTTTTTTTTTAAAGGAGGGAGAAGATTTTTGAAATTAAAGAAGATGGGAGGAGAAGAAGAGGTTATCCTAAAGCATAAGGTAAAAGCTAGGGATAAGAACCATCTAACCAACAAGAAGCCATTACTTGACATTATGAGTCAATATAGAATTCCCATTCTTCGGATTGAAACCAAGCAAGCAAAGATACTAGATCTCTTGAAAGAACCAAACTTCAAGTGTTTTAAGTCTTCGTAAAAATTGGGCAGAGTAACGGCTGTATACGGGTGAATTCTAGATTACAAACAAAGATCGTAATCTCAATAACCTCCATACAAAACAAACAAACAACCCAATGTCTTGAGGTAAACCTCAAGAACTCCAGACAAAATATCAAATAAAGTCACAAAGTCTCCAAGATAGGCCAAGGTCTCTAATCCTAAGTCCAAGAAGTCCATCACTCCATAATGAAAAGGATAGTAACCATGTAGTCCAAGTATCATTAATGATTTTTATGGTTCATGTTGATTATTAGGTGTCTTTAAAAAGAAAGAAAAGCTCAAGTGAGCAAAAATAAAAATGACATAAAAGTAAATGCTCAAGTGAGAAAAGATGAAAATAGCATGAAATGTAAAATGCTAAAAGTAAATGGTACATAAAGCATGAAAATAAAAGCGTAAAGTAAAGTTAATTGTTAGTAATTAGTGGTTAGTTGGATGACCATCTTGAAACTTGCATTTGGAACTCATTAGAGGATTGGTAGAACCAAAGCCTCCACACAACAAGTTGCATTTGCTTTTTGTCAAGTATATCATCCATTTTGGAATTCTCACAAGGCAACATGTAATGATCAACGATGTTTAAGTGATCCGCGTTGACCAAAGGTGTTGTAGATCCATTAGAGGATTGGTAGAACCAAAGCCTCCACACAATGAATCTCAATGTTATTGGATCAAAGAGATCAAATTAACATACTTGGGCTTGCAATCATAAGTTTGGGCCATGAATGATCATTTATTCGAATCGGGACAAAATTTAGCGTTATGTTAAGCAATCGTAAGTTGACTTATGTAGAAGTCACACCTATTTTGAGGTCGGTCAATAGCAATCTATGTACTTCATGTTTGGATAAATGATATAGAGATCACCATCCCTTAACATGTAGCACAATTAAAAAAGAAAGAGATAAGATGAAGAGGGAGGGGAATGATAAGCTAATTTGGATCACCATTTCAAAATTCTTTCATCTTTAAATTCAACCACTCCTCTAGATGGATTAAAGCACTAAAAATATCATTAATCTAAAGCACCAAAAATGAATTAAATAATTCACTCTTAGGTAGATTTGAATTGATGAACATTTATCCAACTTCATCTACATCACAAAGTCCATTGAGTTTAAAGACAAATTGGATATTTAAAATTGCAATCCAAACCAACAATCAAAAGGAGTGAGTAGAAAAAGCATTTTGGATCAAAGCTGCCCCAAAACAAGGCAAAAAAGTGCATCATGTCCCTGTGTAAATTGATTGCACTATTGTGTAAATCGATTTACACAGTACAGTTTTCTAAAAATTATGCAAAATTGCTTCTGTGCAATCGATTGCACTACAATGCAAATCGATTGCACACAGTTACAGTAGCAAAAACAACATTTTAAAAGGGCAATTTCTTGTTCAAACTTTCCATCAAACACCTTATGATCATGGATCCACTTGAGCACGAAAATTCCATCAAATTATGAGAAAATAACACCATTGAAATCACAAAATAATGCTCAAAGAATCAATCCCAAAGATCACCAAGAGATCACATTGTGAAAGATGAATTATCCAACTTACCAAAGGTAGATCTAGAGAATTATCAAAACAACTTCAAGAATTTGCTTCAATTCAACCAAAAGAATCAATTGACCAAGCTTGGATGTAGAGAATTGATGGAGAAAAAGTGTTTGGATGAAGGTTTAACTCAAAGATTAGTAAGCTTCAATGCAAAGCTTACTAACTTTTTGAAAATGGAGCTTTGAGTGAATTTGGTAGATGGAGGGAATTGAGAGATTTTTTAGCAAGGTGGATTTGGCTATCAAAAGCTTGAAATTTGAATGAAATGAGATCTCTATTTATAGAGTTTTAGGATTGGGATTAGTGGTAATTTGGTAATTGATTCTTGGAGCCAAAATTTGAATTAATGATAACTCTTTCAAAAATTAGAGCTAAAATTTGAATTAATGATAATTCTTTCAAATATTAGAGAAAAAATTTGAATTAATGATAATTCTTTTAAAAAATGAAAGATTGGCACTAAAATTTGAATTAATGATACATCTTTCAAAAGTGAAGGAAAATTAGAGCAAAAATTTGACAAGTTTAAAATGCTGTTTTTTTTTATTTTAATTTTCACGCTGTGCAATCGATTGCACAGTGTATTTTTTTCAAAAATGGCGCAAAATACACTATGTGCAATCGATTGCACTTTAAGAGCAATCAATTGCATCAGTGAAAAAAATGAAATTTTTTTAATTCTTTTTCTTTGCAAATAGAGATTTTACGAAAATAATGCCAGAAATCCTTATTTGTCAGATGCTTCGACTTGGTACCTACAAAACAAAAATATACAAAGACAAAGACAAATATTATTTTTGTATTTTGATTAGAAGTTAGTTAACAACACATATACAAAATACATAACCAAGGTGCTTGGAGATTCCTCAAGAGCAAACTTAAAGATAGGAAAAAAGAGGAAGAACCAACCCTAATGTGATCTTGTTATGATCGAGTTGATATGATATGAGTGAGGAATCTTAGGGGAAAAAATTGGGGTACAACAGCTTGTTCATCCATTCGTTCGGTGGTGATCTGGGGAGCCTCGTTATCCCAATTAAGTTTAAACATAGATGATATTGTGGCTAGAGCATCTGCTAGTTGATTTTCTTCTCGCGGGAAATGCTCGAAAGTAATCTTCTCAAAATGTGGTAGAAATGTCAAAACATGTTCTTTGTAAGGGATAAGGTTTGGGTGCTTAGTGTCTCATTCCCCTTTGGTCTGACTGATGACCAAAGCTGAGTCTCCAAATACGTCTAAGGATTTGATTCCCAAGTCTATGGAAGCTCTGAGACTAAAGATGCACGCTTCGTATTCCTCCATGTTGTTTGTACAATTGAAGCAAAGTCTGGCAGTAAAGGGAGTATGACACCCTTCCGGAGATATGAGTACAACACCGATACCATTACCAAGTGCATTGGATGCTCCATCAAAGAAAAGGGTCCATCGGGATCCTTGTTCAGGTCTGTCATATGGCCTGATTTCTTCACAATTGTCTAATGTCATGATGTCTTCATCCGGGAATTCAAACTTCATGGATTGATAATCTTCTACAGCTTGGTGAGCGAGATGGCCAGCTAGCACACTGCCCTTTATAGATTTCTGGATAGTATACTGTATTTCGTATTCTGTTAGGATCATTTGCCATCTAGCTATCCTCCCAGATAGAGCAGGCTTCTCGAAGATGTATTTTCTCGGATCCATCTTAGATATCAATAAGGTAGTATGAGTCAGCATATACTGTCTTAGCCGGCGAGCAGCCCATGCCAGAGCGCAACAAGTTTTCTCGAGCAGTGAATATCTGGTTTCACAGTCGGTAAACTTTTTGCTCAGGTAGTAAATAGCGTACTCTTTTCGGCCAGACTCGTCATGCTGCCCCAATACACACCCCATTGAGTTTTCTAAAACAGTCAGATACATGATCAGTGGTCTTACCTCGACTGGTGGCATCAACACAGGAGGCTCTTGTAAGTACTCTTTGATTTTTTCAAAAGAAACCTAGCATTCATCATTTCATCTGACTTCTTGATCTTTCTTTAATAGTTTGAAGATCGGCTCACAAGTAGCTGTTAGGTGAGAAATGAATGTGAAAATATAGTTCAAGCGTCCCAAGAATCCTCTGACTTCCTTCTCAGTACGAGGAGCAGGCATCCCTTGTATTGCTTCAACCTTGGAAGGATCGACCTCAATACCTTTGTTGCCGACGACAAAACCTAAGAGTTTACCGGACCGTACTCTGAATGTGCACTTGTTTGGATTCAACCTCAGCTTGTACTTCTTCAGTCTCTCAAACAACTTTTGTAAGTGATCCAAAGGCTCTTCTTCCGTTTGTGATCTGGCTATCATATCGTCTACGTAGACCTCTATTTCATGATGTATCATATCGTGAAATAAGGCTACCATGGCGCGCTGATAGGTTGCCCCAACATTCTTCAATTCGAATGGCATCACCTTGTAGCAAAATGTGCCCCACTGTGTGACAAATGTTGTTTTCTCCATGTCCTCAGGTGCCATTTTGATTTGGTTGTAACCTGAGAATCCGTCCATGAAGGAAAACACTTTGTGCTGTGCCGTATTGTCAACCAGGATATCAATGTGGAGGAGGGGAAAATCATCTTTAGGGCTTTCCCTATTCAAATCTCTATAGTCCATGCACATTCGTACTTTGTCATCCTTTTTTGGTACGGGAACAATGTTGGTAACCCATTGAGGGTAGGAAGTGATAGCCAAGAATCCAGCATTGAATTGCTTCATGACCTTCGCTTTGATCTTTTCTGACATATCAGGCCTCATGCGGCAGACTTTTTGTTTTACCGGTGGACAATCTTCTCTTGTAGATAGACGATGTACCACGATGTCCGTATCAAGTCCCGACATATCTTCATATGACCAAGCAAAGATCTCAACATAATCATGCAACAGTTGAATCAGATGCTCCTTGACACTGGGCTCCATATTGGCACCCACCTTGACCTCTTTTTTATCCTCCTCGGTACCCAAGTTGATTGTATCCGCAGGTTCCTCATGAGGCTGAATGGTTCTTTCCTCTTGTTGTAGTATTCTGGCCAGTTCCCCTGGTACTTCACAATCTTCCTCCCCTTCGTATTCGGCTTGGTAGATTAGATCCTCAGAGTCACAAAAGGCCATAGCAGTATCGTTACCCATGGGATCCAGAATGGAAGGGTACCTGCATTTGTGAGTGTGGGTGTGTGTAAGGGTATAACCATCCTTAAAATATAAAATGTAAAAGAAAGACAATGAGCACAAAAATTTGTATGCGAAAAACGTTCATGATTCATTGAATGTCATATGAAGATGAAATAATAACCCTTACAAATGGACCATTGTGTCTCGGGCGAGACACAAGGTTTTAAGTGTGCGAATTATTTTTGAATATTACAAGTCCAATCAAAATGTAGAGATAAATTACTGAGGGATGAAATTTATTGGGACAAAGTCTCTGGCCTCCCAATTGCTGAGTCCTCCGTGGACAGTAAGAAAGATCCAATCCTCCAAGCTGCAGTCCTCTTCACCATCTTCTACCGCATTGACCTCCCAGTTGCTAATCTTCAAGGGTGGCCCTCCAGCACGGGCACGACGTACAACCTTCTGAGCACTTGAAGTGAAACCTAAGCCAAATTTGTCAGATTTATACGGAATATCCGGAAGTTGCCCCCAGATGGTGCATCCACCTTCCTCTACTACTGCTTTGGCGTCCTTCAAAGATGACATTCAGAGTGGAGGTCTTGTAATCTTGGGAATCTGGGACACAGCTTTGGTCACTTCTACCTCTTGGGGGACCTCTTCGAAGTGTTGAATAGGAGTTTCGATGAACTCGCCATCCAATTCCACATACCTGAAGGAATTGAGGTGGCTAATCATATATTCTTCCTCTCCATGGACAGTGATAATCTTTCCTTGGACCGAATATTTCAGCATCTGGTGCAGTGTAGAGGTGACAACGCCAACAATATGGATCCATGGCCGTCCTAGCAGACAGGAGTAAGAGGGGCGGATGTCCATTACATAAAAGGTTGAATTAAAAGTTTGAGTCCCAACCTTTATGGGGATATCCACCTCCCTGTGTACCATCCTCTTTGAGCCATCAAATGCCCTTACGACTATGTTACTTGGCTTTAACGTCAGTCCTTCGTAGTCCAGTCTGTCGAGAGCTTTCTTCGGTAAAACATTCAAAGATGAGCCAATGTCCACCAAGACATGGGCCAGAGTTGTGCCTCTACATTCCATAGAGACATGTAATGCCTCATTGTGCTTTCTTCCTCTTGGTGTCAGATCCGCATCTGAGAAGCCTAGGCCGTTATCTGCTGTCAAGCTAGCCACACAATCTTGAAATTGATCAGCAGATATCTCATGGGGTACATGGGTTGTCTTTAGGAACTTTACCAGGGCTTTCGCATGTGCCTCGGAACACAACAACAATGCCAACATGGAGATCTTGGAGGGAGTTTACCCCAACTGTTCAACTACATCGTAGTCGCTCCTTTTTATAATTTTCAGAATCTCCTCCATCTCTTTCTTGGAGGTCTCGGGGATAGTCAGGGATTGAGCCTTCGTCTGGACAGGCTCTACTTGAATACTTTTCCCTCGAGTTTCAGCAGCAAGAGTTTTGGTAGGAATGACAGTAGGGGTTGTATCATTTTCGTCAATAGGAGCATTTGCAGAGATGATTATAGGAACAGAAGTAACCTTTGGAGCAGCCACAGGTCCAAAAACTGCCTTTGGGGGGGCAATTTCTGGAGAAAAGATTCTACCGCTTTGGATAATCTTACTAGTTCCGGCAATATTACTAATGTCAGAGTCTTCTTCTTCGGAGCTTATCTCTTCGGCGGCCAGCCCATCTTGTTTGATGCCATGGTAGTAGATGTCCCCACTGTAATTCCACGACACAGTTTTGTCTGATTCATATGGGACTGGCCCAGGCATTATGATTATAAGAGAAGTAGTTTTTGGAACCGATGTAATTCTAACGGGTCTTTTGGGGACCCTGGAAGAATTGGTGGAGATGGTAATGATTGAAACGTCTTCAACAGGAATAGGTGAAACAGGAGTATTTTCAAACAAAATCTCTTTGTTGTCTATCAAGCGTTGAATGCCTGTTTTCAACAAAGGGCAAACAGTTGGTGAGGATAAGCAGAGGTGGCAGTCTTCATTACAACCTGGGAATACACCGACTTTCAACAAGTTTATCTTAATGATTTGGAGTAGAGTTACGAGTTTATCAATTGTGGTAACAAACGAATCTTCTTCAATAGCATTGGCGTTGTGACCATGTCTGGGCATAGGAGCAGAAATGACGTTTGGCTTCTCGGGCGCATCAAACTCAATTTCCTTTGCCTCTATAAGGTCTTGAATTTTGTTTTTCAAGGCCCAACAATTGTTAGTGTTGTGACCCAGACTTTCAGAGTGATATGCGCAACGGGCATTTGGGTGATAATGAGGGGACACTGTGTTGGGGTTTTTTGGAGCTTCTTTTAGAGTTGCCAAATTGGATTTCAGAAGATGCAGTAATACTTGGAACAGAGTCATATTGATTCTGGTGAATTGCCGGTCTGGCCTTTCCACCCTTGGTTGATTACTTCTTGGTTGATCAGATGTAGGCTTTGGGATCATAACATCCCCTACCATTGGACGGCGTTCGGCTCTCCCTTGGTTCCTTTGTGGATATACAGCAGCTACTTCTTTCTTCCCAATAAAAGGCTTTGTTGTACCCCAAAATTTTCCCTCTCATTTGTCATGTATTTGCTCACAAGATCTTCTACGACATCGAGTTTGCAGCACTGACGCATCAATTTAGGTTTGAAATTGGCACAAGGGCAAAATGGTCAATTGCATACTGAAAAGTCAAACTTTGACTTTTTGGTCAACATTATATTTCAAAGATTTAATTTCATCAAGACATTCAAGAATATCAAGTTTAATCATCAAGAAGTCAAGAAAGTCAAAAGTCAACTTGCAAAGTCAAGATTTCCAAGACTTAGAAATTTTTTAAGTGTTTTTATACATGATAATGTCATCACTTCATGCCATTCCTTCACCAATATGTAAGATGATTCAAAAGAAACTTCCAACATGAAAGTTGTAGATCTCCATGATATCTACAACATTTCTTTACACAACTTCTCCTAAATATGCTTGCATCTCAAGTTATAAATTTATGAAGTCATGACATTTCCATTTAACACTTAGAGAAATTTTCAGCAGTTTTAGTCAGGATTTTATCCCAACTTCTTGGCATTTTTTCACATAGTTACAAGATGATTTCGTCAAAATGGCCAACATGAAAGTTATAGAGGGTGTTTCAAGCTTTCCAAAACATCCAAGAGCATGAATTTATCATATTTGAGCTAGGAGATACAAGGATCTGAAGTTGGGCATCCACCCTTGATTTGCAAGTCATTTTATTGAAGAACACACAACAAAACCCTTATGCTATGCTGCATAATCCTACTTTACAGGCCTTGTGACTTGCAAATCTTACCATAATTTAATGCTTACACAAACTTTTGAGCTATGGTCCATTTGGTTTAAGCATTGTCCAAGTGATCTTTCCATTTTTGGCACAAAGGCACCATTGCCATTCTTGCAAAGTTCACTTTAATCATAAAGTCAATTTCTTGAGCCTCTAACTTGTTGTTCTAATCACACTTAACATACAAAATCAGAAAGGCATGCTTAAAGTGTCTAATAACTTTATGCAACAAAGTACAAAGCATTGGAACTATAATCTTCAAGCTTGCTTCATGTACAATCTAACCTAGCCATAACATGTGATTCCAAAAATCTGAGTTTTGTTTCAAGTCTAAAACCTTCTCTATAAATAGAGAGGCCAATCACAATAGAAAGAGGTTATAAAAAATAGAGAGAAAGAACAAGGAGAAAAGCCAGAAGTTATATTGATAAACCCTTAAAATCTCATATTCACAAAAAGCCATAACAGTCCATAAAACCTTCACTCTTGAGTTTTGAAGTCAAAACCTTTAAACCTCTCACACTTTGCATATTCCATCTAAAAAACTATCCAAACATTTCATACCACACAGAGGTTGTTTAGTAACCTTCAACAAAAAGGAAAGTCTAGCAGCCTGTTGAAGCTTTCTTAAGGTTCATACAACATCTTGAAGGATATTTGGATTCAAAACCTAAAGTGCTGTTTTAAGGTAAGTCATCTTTACCTTGCCTTTTCCATACATCAACTTTTCTGTTTATAGGATGTAGCAATCACTATTTTTGAAGTTAATCATTTATTTGTTGTTCATGTTATTCATTTATATGTCAAAAACTAACTGACGTATGCAAAGAATGGTGTTTAAGGCAGAAAAAGGCAGTATGTATCGACACATATCCACATGTGTCCACCCATCTTAGTGAGAAAAAAAGGTATGAGTCGACACATAACCCTCATGCATCGACCCATACTGAGTTCAGATTGCAAAACAGAAGCTGGAAGAGCCTATGAGTCGATACATACGCGTTTCGTGTCGATGCAAGAAGGTGCATGAGTCAACACATCCCATTATGTGTTGACCCATACTGAACTGATTTTGTTTTTACAGGAGCAGGGAAAAGCTATGTCTCGATGAATAACAACATGGGTCGACACATAGCAGTTCAAAATACATTTTTCCCTTGGTTTTGCACTGCTTTTACATTGCTTTCATTATTATTCGATATGGTTGTAATATTTCCGTCTCCATTTCATCCCTATTGTTAAATTGTACCCCCATCCCCTTAAAGTGATGTAATAGCTTATATTTTATTTTCCGCATTTTTACTTGCTTTTCATATATTGCTAGTAAATAGGATGTATGGCAAGATAAAATCAATAAATAGATAACTTTCAAATATAAGATAAAATGCCTGCAAAATAACACACTTGCACACAAGCATCCTTAGGGTTTCTCCACTTGGTTGCCTTATACAAAAATGGCCATAATACGCATGCGGAGTATCTTGGCAAAACAAACAAATATAAAGATCATAGTCCCTCGATGACGCTATTCAAAAGGTTGCCTTATAAAATGATCTCGGTCCCTCAAAATGCTAAGATACTTTGCAAACATTGCTAATCATGGCTATACGATGACCCACGCCCATCTCGTTTACATCCAAAGATAGGGTTGCTTACCAAATAAATGGTAAGACAACAATGTCAAAGGAATAGAAAATGCACAAGAAAGACATTTGAGTAGGTAGATAGCTTCTAATTACTTGCTCCATTTCAAACAACTATCCTTGCTATTTTCAAAAACAAACACACACATTTCAAAACATCTTACAATCATTGAAAACATTTTCCAAAAGACAAACATCTTTGTATACATTCTTACGAACGAGAATCATTACAAAGATTTCCTAAACGAATGGCCTCTTTTACAAAATACTTTCAAAACCACACCAAACACAATTTCAAACAAAGAAAAGCAAGTGATCTAAGCAAGTAACTAAGAGCCCATGGAAAACCATGGATGAAAAGGATGCTAATACCTTCCCTTTTCATAATCTACCCCCCGAACTCAAGAAAACATCTCAAAGGTCTTTCCTGTGCTTTTTCACCTTTCCTTTTGGATAAAAGAAAATTCGGTGGCGACTCTTGCTAACCGCAACATTTGCGATAAAACGCAAACCCTCAAGTCAGTTCTCCCACCGTATCACAGAATTGGCGACTCTGCTGGGGAATATTATAAAAGCGGGGTTACCTTAGGGTTTAGATCACATTTATTTGCTTACATTGCTTGACTTGTTTGCTTTACATTATGGTTCTTTGTTTGGGTTTGAATCCTCTACCTGGATTTGGGAAACATTATAGGTAAATAGCAATACGTTGTGGAAATTGTGCGGGGTATACCGACACGGTCTAAGAAATAGCTATGTTAGTGTGACATATTTGTGGGTACCAGTAGACTTTGAGTTAATCAAAGAGAATACGGGGCCGCTGAGTGATGTCATGAAGCACTAATGAACTTATAGAACCCTTTACTTGACCAACTTGGCCTTTAGGATGTAGTGAGATGACCGACTTTGGTGCAGTCCGAAGTTGGTAGATACTCGATACTACACTCATTGAGGTTTGGTTTATTGGGATATTTCGGTCGCCATTAAAGAGGCTTGAGCCGAAACAATGACCAAGGAAACAATCCAGTGATATTGAGCTCCTTAGAACCCAGTTACTATTATTATGACAGGTTGAGCCAACTAAACTTCAAGAGGGTACTTACCTATAAAACCCCATGTGAGCCTAAACTAAGAACTTGTTTGATTTTCTTATATATGCATACTTGTACATAACACCATGGACATCATGAACATCATATGCATTCCCTAACCATTTCAAGGATTTTGGAGATTCATCTTTGTTCTTTTTTTGTAGGATATGGATTCACTTCGCAAGAAAACTATCCAAATCAACCTTGTAAGAATTCCTCCACAACTCAAGGAGCTAGCTTCAAGGATCCCTGAGAACTCTCCATTCACCAAGAGGCATGGTCGTCTACTCAACTTGGTCACCTCCAACACAGAGGAGGATATGATGAAAGTGCTCTTCCAGTTCTTTGATCCTTTGCATCATTGCTTTATTTTCCTGATTATCAACTTGTGCCTACTTTGGAAGAATTCTCTCAACTCTTGAGGATTCCTATTCTCAATTAACTACCTTTCAACGGTATAGAAAGATATCTAAAGCCAGAAGATATTGCTCAAGCCCTGCACTTGCACTCATCTGATGTCACAACCCACTGGGAAAATAGAAGTGGTGTCAAAGGTTTCTTAGCAAAGTTTCTGTTTGAGAAAGCCCAAAGTTGTTGGAATTCCCTAGACTTGCAAGCTTTTGAGGAGATTGTGGCTCTTCTTATCTATGGGATGGTCTTGTTCCCCAATCCTGACCAACTCATAGATGTAAGTGTGGTTAAAATCTTCATGTCACGCAATCTGGTGCCTACATTGCTAGGGGATATCCTACACTCTTTTCACACTCGTACAATGAGGAAAAGAGGTGTCCTTATGTGCTGCACCCCCTCCTGGCAAAATGGTTTATTTTTCATCTTCCCCAATCAGTCTTAAAGAATGAGCAAGGATTAAGGTGGTCACAAAGGTTAATGACGCTCAAACATTCAGATATTTGTTGATGCTCCCGATCCAAGGAGAATGTTATCATTGTTGACCGTTGTGGGGAATTCCCTAATGTCCCTCTACTTGGAATTAGGGGAGGCATCACCTACAACCCATATTTAGCTCTAAGACAGTTTGGTTATGCCCGAAGGGATGTGTGATACAGTGGCAGAACCAGACTGTTTTAGGAATGCTGGTTTGCATTTTGCATTTGTGTTTGCAAAATGTCGCGGTAAGCAAGAGTCACCACCAAATTTTATTTTATCCAACTGAAAAGGAAAAAAGCACAGAAAAATTCCTTTTTTCGAGATTCTGAGTACGGGGGGTAGATTATAGAAAGGGAAGGTATTAGCACCCTTTCTATCCTTGGTGTTCTACGAGCTCTTAGGTACTTGCTCATCATTTTCAAAATTGCTTGTGTATGTTTGATTTGAAAAAGTTTTTACTTTGATTTAACCCTTGCTTCTTTCTTCAAGAGTGTTACGAAGTTGTTTTGAAAACTTTGTTTGAAAAGAGTGTAAGTGTGAAAAAGTTTGTTTGTTTGTTTGAGCAAGTACTTAAGAACTATTCTACCTACTCGAAAAAAGAGAATGTTTCTGTTCTTGTTTCCTTTAGACAGTGTTATCCCACTATTAGTGAGTAGGTAGCACCTTCGTTGGAGTTTTAAGGGTAAATTTGAAAGGGACGTACGATCACTAAAGCAATATTAGGACGTCTTAGTAATAACCCTAATGTCTTAAGATCAATACGAGGCAACATATCCGAGGAAACCTTTCCGAGGCAACTTTTCCGAACGGGACTTTGATCTTTGTTTAGACAAGAGAGCGACCACTAAAATACCCTATACTTAATGACCGTTTACCGAAGGCAACCGAAGTGGGAGTGTACCCTAAGAGTGCGCATGTGCGAGTGATTAAATTTTAATTTATTATCTTTTCACATTTAGGGTTTGCTAACCATTTCAAAGTTAATCATACATTCTTGTCATGCAACCCTAATATAATACATCTAATAGTTTAATATTTTGCGGAAATTAAAGTGCGGAAAGAAAAGCTACACTATTACAAGGCTTCGGGTATTAATTTACATAGCCAAAAACAACCCGTAAAAAAACGATAAATGAACGAAAAAGTCCTAATTAAGCTATTACATCCCATGAGCAATTACATCAATATTGTAAAAAATAAATGAAGCGCGCACGACGAGTTAAGAACGAGAGAAGTTAGGGTTTTGACCCCGTCTAACCTAATTAAAAGAGAAAAAACTATTTTAGTTGTTTTTGATTATTTTAAGAAAATAAGGTTTTTTAAATTAAATACAAACCTAATTAGTAATTAAATTAATATAAGTAAATAATTTACATGGCCTATTTTTGTATTTTTGGTTATTTTTTAAGTAAAAGGAAAATAGAATTTAAATTAAGCAAAACCCTAATTTCTAACTTGTTTTAATTTATTTATAAAATAATTAAAGTTACCCTAAAATTAAATAAACTAATTAAATTAATTTTTGTAAAAAAAAATAAAACCTAAATCTAATTTGGGTGAAAATTATTTTTATGATTTTTTTGATAAAAAGAATTAATTTTTATGTTAGTAAAAATAATTAAATAAATTAAATAAGGAAAATATAAAAAGAAAAGAAAATAGAAAATGGGTCTGTGGACAACAACTGGAGGGGTGTGTTGCTAGCAATTCTTGGCCCAAGATCAGAGGTCCACGTTTGACTTCCCAGATTTCCTGCTGCATGTTGACCAAGGCCTATGATGCTCCTTCATCTAATGGCCTTTAGATCTGGCCATCTGGAGATCAAATGGAGGAACCTTGAGGTTACATGGTGGACTTCTTATCTATGCATGCGCCTGATCATGTAAATTAAAATAATATGAAATAGGGGGGACCTGGGATTCGAACCCAGGCCCCAAAGCATTTTCCAACTGCTCCACTACCAACTGAACCACGCGCTTCTGTTGTATGTAAAGAAACAAACAAATATTATAAAAACAACATAACTTTGTTAGCTCCCTGCACGTGAAATTTTAAACAAACGAATGGGACGGTGCCACGCAAGTCATCTTCTTCCCCTCTCCGTTGGTAAAAGTCAAAGACTTTTACCTACGGACAAACGTCCGTCACTACAACCCTGCACATTGCAAAATCATACACAAGCATGATAAATGGAATCTAATACTGTGAATCAAGTCGCCTTGGCCTGCTGAGCACGATGGTGCCCTTCTTGAGGACCAATTTCACCTGTATAAGAAAAAACCAAAACACAACAAGGAACCCTAACAATGGTGGATTCCTGTACATCTAACAATAATGCAATTAAATGGTGCCATTAGTTTGCAAACATGTTAAGGATTCAGAATATGCTATTGAAACATGATAAAGATGCCAGAAATTGGATAATCGAATATAAAAAATATACCAAACCGTGATGACTATACGTCCTGTTTCTGGGCTTGGGAGGACTGGCAAACGATGGAATCTGCTTCAGAAAAGGTCCAGGAGTGGATTAGCTGCTTCAAATTGCCTTGAATCTTCCTCTAACTAGTAATTCGAACCAACACTTTTGAGTGATTTTTTTAATTCAGTTCTGACTTCTCACGCCTCCAAAGCTTGTGTTTTAGGTCTGCAAATGTTCACTATATACCAAGGGATGAGTTAGGTTTACAAATATGATCTCAATCCTTGCCAATTATGATTTGTGATCTTGATTCACTTGAAAATATTTCCAAAATAGGCCAAAATCAATCTTTTTGTGCCCACCTATGCCTTGAATGAATTGATTCACTTGCTAGCTGTATATGGGACCTGAAACATGCACAAGATCTTGAGGTTTCAATGATTTGGATTTTTTTCATGATTTGTTTTGATTTAAATTGATTTAATTGCAATAAAAATCAAAATTAATAGAAAAAATAAGATAAATACAAATGAGAAGATCTAGGGATCGTGGACCATGCTACCAACTCAAAACAAATGCAAAAGATTAGGCCCATTTAGCAAAATTTGCAATTTGAGGCACTTTTGACTTTTGGCAATTTTGCAAAAAAGGTCAACTTCACCAATGCATAACTTCTTCAATTTTGACCCTTTGAAGGTGTTCTTGGACTTTTTAGAAATCTTGAGATGTCCTCTAAGAAACCATTTTTGTCCCATCTCAATTGAGTCTTCCATGTTCATGTATGAAGCTTTGACAAAAAAGGTGTTTTTGTTGACTTTTTAAAATGACCTATAATGTCCAAATTCATAACTTCTTGTGAGTGCATATTTTGAACTTGGGAGATGAAGATGGATTGTAGATCATTGCATCCTATTCAAAATTATAAATGGATGGGTCATTTATCATAAATTATGAGAAAGTTATGCTTGGTCAAAGTTGAGTTGACTTTTCCTACAAAACCCTAATTTAGCAACTTTTGGTTCTTGATGAATTATGAGCAATCCTTGATGAATCATGAACAACCCTTGATCAAATGATGAATAACACTTCAAAATTAGGATGTTGACCAAAAATCTTGAAGTTTGACTGTATGTGGGCCACAGTTGACTTTTGCCCTATCATAGTCGATTTTCAGGCCTTTGAGCAATTGACTGAGCAAACTTTCTCTGCAAGGCTTGAAACTTGACATGGATGATCTTGAGAACATATTAGGACAATGGTGAGAACTTGGGATCCCTTTGACTCAAGTATCTTGATGTAACATGAAACCCTAATTTGAGGTAGACTGCCTTAGGAGAGAGATTGTCTGGTCAACTCTTGGACTTCCTTGAGCAACTTGAGACTTTCTCTTGAAATGTTTTGAGAAATATGGAAGGGAAAATTTTGGGGGTACAACAGCTGCCCCTGTTCAATCTTATTAAACCTGAGGATGTAGATTGGCTTTTCTGCCTTTCGTGATCCGAAGGTGGAAGATGATTGAACACTAGAGTGCCCAGAAATTTGCACTCGCATGAAGTGGTACTTGTCTTGTGATGTCGGGAATGGGCTTACAGATGCCATTTGGAAATTGGTGGGGGATGGGCTTAAAGATGCCATCTGAAGGAGTGTCGATCGTCTAAGAGATTCCTTAGCGAGAGTCTGTATACCTGTTGTTGAGGAAGACTACGCTGGGGAGTGCTGGTCTCTGTCTTGAGAGAAATAGAATTTTAGGAGCTTCAGTCGTCCGTTATTCTACTGGGGAATCGTCTCTTAGTCGAAGAGATGAAATTGGACTACTATCTGGTCGTGATCCAGGCTTCATAGTGATAAGACCGACTATTATCCGGTCGTAATCCAGGCTTTACAGTGACTTACTGGGGAAATGAGATTAAACTTTCTATCTGGTCGTGATCCAGGCTTCGCAATTTCTCGATTCTTATCTGGTCGTAATCCAGGATTCAGAAGGAATTAAGTTGTTATCCGGTCGCATCCGGGTTTCAACTTGAATTTAGGGCATACTAATATCCGGTCGACTCCGGGCTTCTTAGTAATTGTCCAGGTAAACTGCTATTTGGTCGTAATCCAAGCTTCACAGTGTCCCTCACTGTTATCGGGTCGTAATCCAGGCTTCAGTCCTTTTATCGTTATCTGGTCGTAATCCAGGCTTCACAATGATTTATACCATTATCTTGTCGAATCCAGGCTTCACGGTGTTCTGTACTACTATATAGTCGTAATCCAGGCTTCACAATACCTTACTTCTTATCTGGTCGTAATCCAGGCTTCAGAAGAAATCAAGTGGTTATCCGGTCGCCTCCGGGCTTCCATTTGACTTTAGGGCCTACTAATATCCGTCGAATCCGGGCTTCATAGTAATTGGCCGGATAAACTCCTATTTGGTCGTAATCCAAGCTTCACAGTGTCCCTCACTATTATCTGGTCGTAATCCAGGCTTTAGTGTTTTTTATCGCTATCTGGTCGTAATCCAGGCTTCACGATGTCTCATACCATTATCTAGTCGGATCCAGGCTTCATGGTGTTCGGAGAAATCAAGATACTATCTGGTCAAATCCGGGCTTCATAACTTGTATTAAAGATGTACCACTATCTGGTCGTAATCCAGGCTTCGTGGTGTCTTTGGCTGCTATCTGGTCGTAATCCAGGCTTCACAGAAACTTGTATTGCTATTTGGTCGTAATCCAGGCTTCATAATAACTGCCTGAGCTGTTATTCGATTGTAATCCGGGCTTCACGGCTTGTTGGGGATTAAACTATTATCCGGTTGAATCCGGGCTTCATAGCTTAAAGATAAACCACTATCTGGTCGAATCCAGGCTTCACGGTGTTTGATACTATTATCCGGTCATTATCCGGGCTTCACAATATGATGTAGAAATCAAGATACTATCTGGTTGGATCCGGGCTTCATAGCTTGAACTTAGTGAAAATTTGATTGTACTTTTCCTGAAAGGTAAAGGGTTAGTTGTATGTAATGCATGATATGTATCAAGAAATGATGTTCTTAAAATAAATGAGATTGTGATATATGAGGCGTATGCACATGTCATGATGTATGGACATGCAATGTTTTTATGATGTTCTCTAGCTGGGGAAAATAAATCCCAGATTGCTGCTGGAGAAAAGAGTTGAATTCTTCATTCTCGCTGGGGATAATGACTGAAGATGGTTGTTAGAATAATCCTGCTGTAGAATAAACTGACGAGAAAATGACTCTGTGGGGAAGAGATACTCTGCTAGAGGATCTGTTGATTTGGAGGAATAACCTCGGCTGGGGATGAATTACCGCTGCTGGTGATAATGAAACCTGTTGGGGATTGAGTTTCTGTTTGTGGAAGAAATAAACTCCGCTGGGGATAATCTTCTAGTGCTGGTGATAGATAAACTCTGCTTGGGGAGAACCAATGTTTTTAGATACCTTTTGCTCTGCGGGGAGTGAATGTACCTTTAGTCATATTCTCCAGCTAGGTCTATCCCTATACCTGGTGGACAGAGCAACCGTAAGGTTTGGACATTTCTTGTTTGCACATGTTCCTGATATTACGAGTAATCGTCTTTTGTTTCGCATGTAAATATTTATGAGCAGCAATTATTGTCAAATGCATATATCAAAAATGAACCGTTGGACGTTCTTGCAAAACAAAACAGAAAAAGAAAAAAAAATTGAAATTTCTTTGTGAAAATGGATTGTATTGATTTCGAAGTTGGCCTGTAAATAGGTGTTTTTGTACAAGAGGCTGACGTCCTAGTAAGAGAACGCCGCCGAAAGATAGAATTTATATAGTTTGTGTAAAACAAAGAAAAACAACTATGTGAACAATCCCACTGGGTTCCAACTCTGCTATTGCCTTTATATCCTCGAGCGTCTCATCACTTTGCTACTTGGTTGAAGGTAGATCAGATTCATTAGTGCTGTCCGAACTTGATAGTTGATACCGAAGTCTGGTTGCAAGACGATCCAATGAGACATAGTGTTACGTTTCAATCCCTAACTTTTGCCTGGACCTCCCTTTCAGGTTTTCTGTCCACCGGGATACCCTTTTTTGCCCAAGCTTCCTTTTCCGGTTTTCGACTTGCCGTGTGTACAGTTTTTTTATTTTCATCCCTTACTTTTTCCAGAACCCTTTTGGTTCGCCGGGAAGCCCTTATTTTTTCCTAGGTCAATCAACCTAGCGGGTCTTTGATTATGCGTAGTATTTTTTCACTATGTCCGCATTGACAGGGTGAGGAAGGTCGTCACCATCCATGATGGTTAGAATCATAGCTCCTCTTGAGAAAATGTTCTTAACCACAAATGGCCCTTCGTACGTAGGGGTCCATTTGCCCCTGGGATCACCTTGTGGCAGTATGATGTGCTTGATCACCAGATCCCCAACTTGATACTCTTGTCGTCTAACTTTCTTGTTAAATGCGTCGATCATCCACTTTTGATACGTATGACCATAACAAATAGCAGTAAGTCTCTTTTCGTCGATTAAGTTCAGCTGATCAAGTCGGGTCTGGATCCAGTCGTCCTCGCTCAAACCTGCATCTTTCATAATCCGAAGAGAGGGTATCTGGACTTCAATGGGTAAGACTTCCCCCATGCTATACACCAAAGAGTAGGGTGTTACCCCTGTTGAAGTCCGTGCTGAGGTTCGGTACCCATGAAGAGAAAATGGTAACATCTCGTGCCAATCTTTGTATGTCATCGTCATCTTCTGCACAATCTTCTTGATGTTCTTATTAGCTACTCCAACAGCCCCATTCATCTTCGGCCGGTAGGGAGAAGAGTTGTGATGTTGTATCCTGAACTGCTTGCAGAGCTCGATGATCATCGTATTGTTGAGATTTGTACCATTGTCCGTAATGATCCTCTCTGGTACCCCATATCGACAGATCAGATTGTGCCGAATAAACCATGCCACAACGTTCTTGGTCACTGTAGCAAAGGAAGTTGCCTCAACCCACTTTGTAAAGTAGTCAATTTCTACCAGGATGAAACGATGCCCGTTGGACGCATTAGGTCTGATCTCACCAATCATATCGATTCCCCACATTGCAAAAGGCCAAGGAGCTATCAAGACGTTCATAGGAACTGAAGGTACATGCACCTTATCAGCATAGACTTGGAACTTGTGACATGTTCGAGAATACTGATAACAATCGTCTTCCATGGTAGACCAAAAATATCCTGCCCGTAGGATCTTCTTTGCCATGGTATGTCCATTAGAATGAGTTCCAAAGGTACCTTCATGTAACTCTGCCATGATTCTTTCTGCCTCGTTCTTGTCCACACATCGCAGTAAGGTTGAGTCATGGTTACGCTTGTAAAGGATACCATTACTGATGAAGAACTTCGTCGTGAATCTTCTCAGAAACTTCTTATCATTAACAGATGCACCCTCGGGGTACTCCTGAGCCTCAAGATACTTCTTTACCTCATGAAACCAGGGTTTATCTACTACCTCTTCAGTCTTGATGTCATAACATTGTGCGGGTTCGTCCAACCGCTCAATGGTAATCTGGGGAGCCTCATTGTCCCACCTGACCTTGAACATAGAAGACATAGTAGCTAGCGCGTCCGCTAACTGGTTCTCCTCTCTGGGGAAATGTTCAAATGTTATCTCCTCAAAGTGTGGGAGCAATGTCAATACATACACTTTGTAAGGAATAAGATTTGGGTGCTTGGTATCCCACTCGCCTTTGATCTGACTGATCACTAGAGAGGAATCTCCGAATACACTTAAGAACTTAATCCTTAGGTCAATAGCTGCTCGAAGGCCCATGATGCACGCTTCATACTCCGCCATATTGTTGGTGCAGTTAAAACATAATCGGGCGATGAACGGAGTATGACATCCCTCAAGAGATATGATCACGGCGCCAATGCCATTACCCAAAGAGTTTGAAGCTCCATCGAAATACATAGACCATCGGGATCCTTCCTCAGGTCCTTCATCCAGTCCAGGCTTTTCACAGTCAGTCACTAACATGATGCTCTCACCCGGAAACTCGAAATTCATAGACTGGTAATCTTCCACGGCCTGATGCGCCAAATGATCTGCCAACACACTTCCCTTGATTGCCTTTTGGGTTGTGTATTAGATGTCATACTCGGTTAAGATCATTTGCCATCTTGCTATTCTTCCGGACAAGGCAGGCTTTTCGAAGATATACTTGATTGGATCCATCTTTGATATGAATAGGGTAGTGTGAGTCATCATATACTGTCTCAGCCGGCGAGCAACCCATGCCAAAGCACAACAAGTTTTCTCAAGCAGTGAGTATCGGGTCTCACATTCGGTAAACTTTTTGCTAAGGTAGTAAATAACATGCTCTTTTCGGCCAGACTCGTCATGCTGCCCCAGCACGCACCCCATTGAATTTTCGAGTACTGTCAAGTATAAGATCAAAGGTCTTCCCTCAACTGGAGGCATCAGAATAGGAGGCTCTTAGAGATATTCTTTGATCCTTTCGAAAGCGGCCTGACATTCATCATTCCATCTTACCACTTGATCTTTCTTCAGCAGCTTGAAGATTGGCTCACAAGTAGCAGTCAAGTGTGAAATGAATCAGGCAATGTAGTTCAGACGTCCCAAAAAGCCTCTAACTTCTTTTTCCGTTCGGGGAGCTGGCATTTCTTGTATAGCTTTCACCTTTGCAGGATCCACTTGAATACATTTATCACTAACGATGAAACCCAGCAGCTTACCAGACCTTACCCCGAAGGTGCACTTGTTTGGGTTTAACCTCAGCTTGTACATCTTCAACCTGTCAAATAGCTGCTGGAGATGGTCCAGGTGTCCCTCTTCAGTCTGGGACCTTGCAATCATGTCATCAACGTATACCTCAATCTCATGATGAATCATGTCGTGGAACAAAGCGACCATGGCGCGCTGATACGTTGCCCCAACATTATTCAGTCCGAACGGCATGACCTTGTAGCAAAAGGTACCCCACTGCGTAACGAAGGTTGTCTTCTCCATGTCTTCGGGAGCCATCTTAATTTGATTGTAACCAGAAAACCATCCATAAAGGAGAAGATCTTATGCTAAGCGGTGTTGTCGACCAGAACATCGATGTGAGGCAGTGGGAAATCATCCTTGGGGCTTGCCCTGTTCAGATCCCTATAGTACACGCACATCCGCACCTTACCATATTTCTTCGGTATCGGAACCACGTTGACAACCCACTGCGGGTAAGAAGTAACTGCTAGAAAACTGGCGTCAAACTGTTTCATGACCTCAACTTTGATTTTCTCAGACATCTCTGGGCGCATTCGGCGAACTTTCTGCTTCACTGGAGGACAGTCTTCTTTAGTTGGCAAGCGGTGAACCACAATATCGATATCCAACCCAAGCATATCTTCATAAGACCAAGCGAAGATCTCAACATAGTCACGTAGCATCTGAATCAAACGTTGCTTGACACTAGACTCCAGATTTGCACCGATCTTGACCTCTTTCTTGTCCTCTTCTGTACCCAAATTCACTGATTCCACTGGCTCTTCATGGGGCTGTATGGCCCTCTCTTCCTGTAGTAACAGTATGGCAAGTTCCCCAGGAACTTCACAATCATCCTCACCTTCGTCCTCGGCTTGATTGATCGGACTTTCAAAGTCATAACTGGCAGTAGCAGAGTCGTTATCAGTGGGATCCAGAGTGGATGTGGATCTGCATTATGATATGTGAGTGTGTGTAAGACAATAAGTGTTTTGATAAAGTGCAAGATAGAAAAGAAAAAAACAGGAGCGCAAAATTTGTAATGCAAGAAAACGTCCAATGCTTTATTGATGATATATGAAAATGACAAATATTAAGCCCTCACAAACAAAGCCAAGGTGCCTAGGGCAAGGCACCGGGCCGTAAATTTTTAAACTGTTTGTTACAAATCTTTAAAACAAAAGTATATTACTGTGTAATAAAAGAAACGAGCACGTAGTCCTTTTCCGTCCAATTGTTCAATCCACCGTTGGTAGTCGGGTAAATCCAGCTTTCGAACTCTGACTCTTCTTCGTCGTCTTCAATTGCATTCACTCCTGGACTACTGATGTGCAGAGGAGGTCTTCCAATCCGTGCGCACCGAACAACCCTTTGAGCCTCTGCAGTAAAGCCCAAACCAAACTTGTAAGCTTTGTGTGCAAAGTCGGGGAGTTAACCCCAATTTGCACACCCACCTTTTTCAATAACAACCCTAGCATCCTTGAGGGAAGCCATCTTCATCGGATGTTCTTAAATAGAAACTTCAGTCGACACCAGAGTCTGGGGGACCTCTTCAAAGTTTTGACACGGGGTTTCGATGAACTCCCCATCCATCTCCACATACTGAAAGGAGTTAAGATGGCTCACCATGTACTCCTCTTCTCCTTGAACCGTAATAATCTTCCCCTTCACTGGATATTTCAACATCTGATGGAGCGTAGAAGTCACTGCCCCAGCCTTATGAATCCATGGGCGACCCAGCAAACAAGAATATGATGGTCGGATGTCCATCACATAGAACGTAGATGCAAAAATCTGAGAGCCAACTTTAACAGGGACGTCCAGCTCCCCGTGCACCATCCTTTTAGACTCGTCAAAGGCCCTAACCACAATATTACTCGGCTTTAGAACCAACCCTTCACAGTTCAGCCGGTCCAACGCTTTCTTGGGTAAAACATTCAATGAGGACCCAGTATCCACCAGTACGTGGTCCAGAGTAGTGCCCCTGCACTCGATCGAAACATGCAGGGCATCATTGTGACCCCTTCCTTTAGCAGTCAGATCTGCATTGGAGAAACCCAACCTGTTGTCAGCGGTTAAACTAGTTACACAGTCTTTGAATTGATCAGCAGATGTTTCCTACGGCACATGTGCAGTTTTAAGGAAAGCAATTAAAGCCTTTGCATTGGCTTCCGAGCACAACAATAAGGATAACATGGAGATCTTCGACAGGGTATATCCCAGCTGTTCGACTATGTTGTAGTCGCTCTTCTTAATAATCTTCAGAATTTCCTCTATCTCCTGTCTAGGGGTTTCTACAACAACCTTCTTAGGTGCCTCCGTCCGGGTAGGCTCACCTATGACTTCTTTGCCCCGAGTGTCAGATGGCTCGGCGACATGGGTGATAATTGGAATATGAACCAGGGTAGTAGCTGATGTACTGGCAGGTGGAATGGCAACATGCTTTTGAACAGTCGGAGGGGAAATCTCAAGAGAGAAGAGTCTTCCACTTTGGGTGACCTTGCTAGCCCCGACAATATTGCTGACATCAGTATCAGCCTCTTCAACCTTCAAGTCTTGTTTGATCCCATGATAATACACATCGGCCCCAATAGTGCCACGGGATAGCCTTATCCGAAGTGTATGGGATAGGACCAGGAATAGTAATGATCAATGGAGAAACTCTTGGAACGGATGTAATCCTAACAGGCTTTCTCGAGGAAGCCTTGGAAGGATTGGCGGAAATGGTTATGATGGAAACATCTTCAACAGGAATCAACGGAATCAAAGTTTTCTCGAACAAGATCTCTTTGTTATCCATCAGGCGTTGAACACCTGATTTCAATAAATGGCAACCAGCCGACAAGATTGAACATAGGTGGAAACCTTTGCCACAACCCGAAAATAAACCGGCCAATAATAGGTTCTTCTTTACTGTCATCAATGGAGTAGAAATGTCTTCCACAGAGGTCACAAATAAATCATCGTCCACAGCATTTACTCCATGCTTGGGCATAGGAGCAGTCATGACGTTAGGCTTTTCCGGGGCGTCAAACTCGATTTCTTTAGCTTCAATCAAATCTTGCACCTTATTCCTCAAGGCCCAACAGTTGTTTGTATCATGTCCTGGGATATCAGAGTGATAGGTGCAACGGGCGTTTGGATTTTATAGCGGAGATGTGGTGCTGGGATTCTTCGGGGCTTCCCTCAGAGTTATCAAGTTGGTCTTCAATAACTGCGTTAAAATTTGAGACAGAGTCATACTGAGCCGAGTGCACTGTCTTTGCGGCCTCTCTACTCTTTGTTGATTGTTGCGTTGTGGGGCAACGGTGGGTCTTAATATTACTACCGCATTAACTGCTTGGCGTCGTTCAGGTCGGTTTTGGCTCCTCGGGCTGTAAACTGCACTAGCTTCTTTCTTGAAAGGCTTCTTTTCTGTACTTGATGAAGCACCTTTCTGTATCTTGCCACTTCTGATGCCAGCTTCTACCCTCTCCCCAGTCAAAATCAATTCAGTAAACCCTGATGACGAACTACCGATCAAATGATTGAAAAACGGGCCAGACAAAGTCCCAAGAAACATATCCACCAACTCCCTATCAGACAGAGGGGGTTGGACTCTTCCAGCCAAATCTCTCCATTTCTGAGCATAGTCCTTAAAGCCTTCGCCTGCACCCATAGACATACCCTGAAGCTGAGTACGCATGGGAGCAAGGTCGGCATTATACTGGTATTTCTTGTAAAAAGCAGCAGCAAGATCCTCCCAGTTGCGGACGTTAGCTCCTTCCAATTTATAAAACCATTCATGTTGAGTCCCTGACAAACTATCTTGAAAGAAATGAACCCACGGGTTTCTATCAGCAGTGTAGGGTTGGATTTTTCTGACGTACGAGCGGAGGTGTAGCTTTGGACAAGATACTCCATCGTACTTAGCAAAAACAGGAGCTTTAAACTTGTGAGGGATCACCACCCCGGATGCCAGTCCCAGATCTCCAAAGTCCAAACCAGGGATCTTCTGAATCTCCATTGCACTTAGATGGTCTTCGAGTTGCTTGTACCTATCCTCAGCAGGAGGATACTGTTCTTCATCAAAATCAGTGTCATTATCAGAGACCACGGGGCTAGGACCCTTTTCTTCCTCTTGATTCTCTCCTCCTTTAGATGAATGAGACAAATCAGCTTCCTGTCGCAACCTATTCCCAAATCTGTGACCCATATTCAGGAGGACCACCTTCTTTTTCTTCTTTTTCTTCTCCTTCATGATGAGGGTCTTCAAATCTTCCTTCCCTTTAGCCAAGTTCAAGAACATCTCTTTGAATTGAGCATTATGTGCTTGAAGAGCTTTGATGGCTTGATCGGTAGGTATTTTAGAAGACATTTTGTGCTGAAATAAACAGCGAAGAAGATGAGAAACCTGTAATGATACCTGTGATGAGGTGCATGATAATGGAATGTGTATGAAATGATTTCAAATACTTTGGGATATTTAAATTTGTGAACCAGGAAATAAACAAACTTTATTAGATTCAAACTTGTAAAATGTTTAACAATGCCTTTAAGGCGTTACAAAAGAAATAAACTGAAAATAAATCTAAGCTAGAAAAACAACAAAAAATCAGAAATCCCATGGTCGCTTTCCATTCGTGCTGACGTAGTCATTGATTGTCCTTTCATTCTCAAGTTGCCCTGTGAGCTTCAAGATCTTCCTCTCTTGCACATGATACTTCTCCCTGTAGGTATCCCGCTCCTCCTTTAGATGAATCCAGGATCTCTTCAATTCCCCAAGATCAGTAGGCATGTAGGGATAGAGGACTGTATAAGGAACCCCTTCTTCATTATTATGCTCCACAATCACTGGTAACACAGCTTCATAAGGCATCCCAAGCTTCTGAGCACGGGCTCGAACCCATTGGAGATAAGGTTGCATAGGGAGAGAAGTATTCGGTCCTAGCTCGTGAGGGTCTGACCTGTTCACCATGCCCCAGGCTCGTATAAACCTTCGGCGATGCTCTTTAACGTCCTCCTTATAGTCAAAGACAATATCTGTAAGAAGTAGCTCATGAGGACCGTCTCTCTGAGCGCGACCAAACTGTCGTAAAGCCAAGCAAGGACTGTAGGTTATTCCCCCTCTACTTCCAAGCAATGGGACATTAGGGTATTCCTCACATCGATCAATGATAGCACCACCTTCCATATCCTTAGAACTCTAAAGAATGTCTGTATGAGCAAGGGACATTATCCTGTAAGACCATCCCAACCCTTCTTCATTTTTCAGCATGGACTTGGGGAGGTGCGAAATAAACCACCTCGCCAACAGCGGCATGCAACACACGAGGGTCCCTCTTCTACGCACTGTACGAGTATAGAGAGCATGTAAAATATCACCCAAGAGGGTGGGCACAGGATTGCGAGACAAGAAGATCTTAACTGCATTCACATCTATGAAGGAATCTGGGTTTGGGAAAAGAACCAAACCGTAGATGAGGAGAGCTAAGATGTCTTCTAAAGCCTGAAAGTTCAAACTGTCCCAGAATAGTTGAGCTTGATCCATTAGAAACTTGGCTAAGAAACCTTTAACCCCGCTTCGTGTCTCCCAATTAGACACTACATCAGCCTTTTTCAAGTGTAAAGCTGAAGCAATGTCCTCTGGTCTAGGAGTTTCTTCCAAACCTGTGAAAGGCATCTGCTCGAGGATGGATATACCTAGTAAATGAGAAAACTCTTCCAAAGTGGGAACTAGCTGATAATCCGGGAAGGTGAAACAACGATGCACTGGATCAAAGAACTGGAAGAGCACACTCATCATTTGCTCATCAAACCTGGAGGTAACCAAACTAAGAAGCTGACCATGTCTTCTAATGAATGAAGAAGTATCAGAAATTCTCGGATGGTGTGTCTACGCATGGAAGTCATGATCTGCAAAACAGAACAAAGATAAATCCCCTTGGTCTTTGAAATGGTTAGTCTAATGAAATATGCATGCTATGTTATGATGCATGATGTCATGATAAAGCACACAACAGGTATAACAGATAGCAGACATGGCAAAGGCAAACAAGTCACACAATAGCCCTTAAGTTTCAGGCTTGCATGGGGTCTAGGTATTACCCTCTTGAAGTTTAGTTGGTTTCAACCTGTCCTAATAATAGTAACCGGGTTCTAGAGGTTCTCAATATCACTGACCATCCTCCATCGATCACAGTTTCAGCTCACACAATCTTTTCTTGCGGCCGGAACTATCTCGAGAGTATGGTCTCAATGAGTGTAGCATCGAGTATCAACCAGTTCCCAGCTTTACACCGAGACTGGCTATCTCACTACTTCCTATGGCCAAGCTGGTCAATTATAGGTTCTAAGGTCAGTTGGTGCTTAACGACCCATATAACAGCCCCGTATTCTCCTTGTTTCTCCACAAGGGATACCGGTACCAACTAATGTGCCACATCAACGTAGCTACTGCTTCAACCGTATCGGTCTACGCCGTACAGTTCCCTCACAGTTTATTGCTACTTACCTAAAAGGTGTTCCCCAAATCCGGGTTAGGATCTATAGTAACTCCCGATACAAAGCCCTCAAAGATAAATCAATCAAATCAAACAATAGAAGCAAATATGATGAACTAATCCTAAGGTATACCCCACTTATTAACTCCCCAGTAGAGTCGCCAGTTCTGTGATACGGTGGCAGAACCGAACTGTTTTAGGAATGCTGGTTTGCGTTTTGTGTTTGTGTTTGCAAAATGTCGCGGTAAGCAAGAGTCGCCATCGACATTTATTTTATCCAACTGGAAAGGAAGAAAGCATAGAAAAATTCCTATTTTCGAGATTTTGAGTACTGGGGGTAGATTATAGAAAGGGAAGATATTAGCACCCTTTATATCCGTGGTTTTCCACGGGCTCTTAGGTACTTGCTCATCATTTTCAAAATTGCTTGTGTGTGTTTGATTTGAAAAAGTTTTTACTTCGATTTAACCATTGCTTCTGTCTTCAAGAGTGTTACGAAGTTGTTTTGAAAACTTTGTTTGAAAAGAGTGTAAGTGTGAAAAAGTTTGTTTATTTGAGCAAGTACTTAAGAACTATTCTACCTACTCGAAAAAAGAGAGTGTTTCTGTTCTTGTTTCCTTTAGACAGTGCTATCCCACTATTAGTGAGTAGGTAGCACCGTCGTTGGAGTTTTAAGGGTCAATTCGAAAGGGACGTACAATCACTAAAGCAATGTTAGGACATCTTAGTAATAACCCTAATGTCTTAAGATCAATACGAGGAAACATATCCGAGGTAACATTTCCGAGGCAACTTTTCCGAACGGGACTTTGATCTTTGTTTAGACAAGAGAGCGACCACTAAAATACCCTATACTTAATGACCGTTTACCGAAGGCAACCGAAGTGGGAGTGTACCCTAAGAGTGCGCATGTGCGAGTGATTCAATTTCAATTTATTATCTTTTCACATTTAGGGTTTGCTAACCGTTTTAAAGTTAATCATACATTCTTGTCATGCAACCCTAATATCATACATCTAACAGTTTAATATTTTGCGAAAATGAAAGTGCGGAAAGAAAATATACGCTATTACAAGGCTTCGGGTGTTAATTTACATAGCCAAAAACAACCCGTAAAAAAACGATAAATGAATGAAAAAGTCCTAATTAAGCTATTACATTCCATGAGCAATTACATCAATATTGTAAAAAATAAATGAAGCGCGCGCGACGGGTTAAGAACGAGAGAAGTTAGGGTTTTGACCCCGTCTAACCTAATTAAAAGAAAAAAAACTATTTTTGTTGTTTTTGATTATTTTAAGAAAATAAGGTTTTTTAAATTAAATACAAACCTAATTAGTAATTAAATTAATATAAATAAAATAATTTACATGGCCTATTTTTGTATTTTTGGTTATTTTTTAAGAAAAAGAAAAATAGAATTTAAATTAAACAAAACCCTAATTTCTAACTTGTTTTAATTTATTTATAAAATAATTAAAGTTACCCTAAAATTAAATAAACTAATTAAATTAATTTTTGTAAAACAAAATAAAACCTAAATCTAATTTGGGTGAAAATTATTTTTATGATTTTTTTGATAAAAAGAATTAATTTTTATGTTAGTAAAAATAATTAAATAAATTAAATAAGGAAAATATAAAAAGAAAATAAAATAGAAAATGGGCCTGTGGAGAGCAATTGGAGGGGTGTGTTGCTAGCAATTCTTGGCACAAGATCAGAGGTCCACGTTTGACTTCCTAGATTCCCTGCTGCATGTTGACCAAGGCCTATGATGCTCCTTCATCTGATGGCCTTTAGATCTAGCCATCTGGAGATCCAATGGAGGAACCTTGAGGTTACATGGTGGACTTCTTATCTATGCATGCGCCTGAACATGTAAATCAAAATAATATGAAATATGGGGGGACCTGGGATTCGAACCCAGGCCCAAAGCCTTTTCCAACTGCTCCACTACCAACTGAACCACGTGCTTCTGTTGTATGTAAAGAAACAAACAAATATTATAAAAACAACACAACTTTGTTAGCTCCCTGCGCGCAAAATTTTAAACAGACGAATGGGACGGTGCCACGCAAGTCATCTTCTTCCCCTCTCCGTTGGTAAAAGTCAGAGACTTTTACCTACGGACAAACGTCCGTCACTACAACCCTGCACATTGCAAAATCACACACAAGCATGATAAATGGAATCTAAGACTGTGATTCAAGTCGCCTTGGCCTGCTGAGCACGATGGTGCCCTTCTTGAGGACCAATTTCACCTGTATAAGAAAAACCCAAAACACAACAAGGAACCCTAACAATGGTGGATTCCGGTACAGCTAACAATAAGGAAATTAAATGGTGCCATTAGTTTGCAAACATGTTAAGGATTCGGAATATGCTATTGAAACATGATAAAGATGCCATAAATTAGATAATCAAATCTGAAAAATATATCAAACCTAGATGACTATACGTCCTGTTTCTGGGCTTGGGAGGGCTGGAAAACGATGGAATCTACTTCAGAGAAGGTCCAGGAGTGGATTAGCTGCTTCAAATTGCCTTGAATCTTCCTCTAACTAGTAATTCTAACCAACACTTATGAGTGATTTTTTTTTTAAATTCAGTTCTGACTTCTCACGCCTCCAAAGCTTGTGTTTTAGGTCTGCAAATGTTCACTATATACCAAGGGATGAATTAGGTTTACAAATATGATCTCAATCCTTGCCAATTATGATTTGTGATCTTGATTTGATTCACTTGAAAATATTTCAAAAATAGGCCAAAATCAATCTTTTTGTGCCCACCTATGCCTTGCACGAATTGATTCACTTGCTAGCTGTATATGGGACCTGAAACATGCACAAGATCTTGAGGTTTCAATGATTTGGATTTTTTCATGATTTGTTTTGATTTAAATTGATTTAATTGCAATAAAAATCAAAGTAAATAGCAAAAATAAGATAAAGACAAACGGGAAGAGCTAGGGCTCATGGACCATGCTACCAACTCAAAACAAATGCAAAAGATTAGGCCCATTTAGCAAAAATTGCAATTTGAGGCACTTTTGACTTTTGGCAATTTTGCAAAAAAGGTCAACTTCACCAATGCATAACTTCTTCAATTTTGACCCTTTGAAGGTGTTCTTGGACTTTTTAGAAAGCTTGAGATGTCCTCTAAGCAACCCTTTTAGTCCCATCTCAATTGAGTCTTCCAGGTTCATGTATGAAGCTTTTACAAAAAAGGTGTTTTTGTTGACTTTTTAAAATGACCTATAATGTCCAAATTCATAACTTCTTGTGAGTGCATATTTTGAACTTGGGAGATGAAGATGGATTGTAGAGCATTGCATCCTATTCCAAATGAGATTATCATGGTTCATTTCTCATAAAGTATGAGAAAGTTATGCTTGGTCATATTTGAGTTGACTTTTCATACAAAACCCTAATTTAGCAACTTTTGGTTCTTGATGAATTATGAGCAATCCTTGATGAATCATGATCAACCCTTGATAAAATGATGAATAGAACTTAAAAATGAGGATGTTGACCAAAAATCTTGAAGTTTTACTTTATGTGGGACACAATTGACTTTTGCCCTTGCACATTCGATTTTCAGGCCTTTGAGCAATTGACTGAGCAAACTTTCTCTGCAAGGCTTGAAACCTGACATGGATGATCTTGAGAACATATTAGGACAATGGTGAGCACTTGGTATCCCTTTGACTCAAGTATCTTAATGTAACATGAAACCCTAATTTGAGGTAGACTGCCTTAGGAGAGATTTTGTCTGGTCAACTCTTGGACTTCCTTGAGCAACTTGAGACTTTCTCTTGAAATGTTTTGAGAAATATGGGAGGGGAAATTTTGGGGTACAACAGGATGGCCCACATGATATGCTGATTCAAGGCTTGGTATTTGACTACGACAATGACGATCAAGGTCTTCGCCATAGATTCATCCGAGCTTGGAGGATGCTAAATAAAATGGATAGCAAGACTTTGGGACACAAGAATTCCATCCCTCTTGAGCCTTACCTCAAGTGGGTACGAACCCGCGCTCAAAGTCTTATGATGCCTTATCCTTCCATTCTTCCAGTGATTATTGAGCCTGTTAAGGAAGGAGAAGTTCCATACACTATCCTACATCCTGACATGCCCACATCTCTCGAATATCTACAAAGGGATTGGATACAACTCAAAGGAGAGCGAGATACTTTCGAAGCCCAATTCTACAAGCGAGAAGAAGGTTTTGGAACTCACTAGGCTACTTCATGAGGAGCAGACTCTAAATGCCTACATAGCACCAATGAGGATGCACACTACTTTTTTATCTTAGAGTGTTGTATTATTTTGCCCAAGGGGCATTGATGTACTCAAACTCTATCTTATTAATATAACGTGTGTTTCTTTTTGTTTAAAACAAACTTGAATCTTTTAAAAATCCTTGAAAACATTGCATATGCACATATCATTCATCATAACATAAACAGGTCTTTTGCAACTAGTTTCCTCATCTCTCTACTGTTTATTTCAGTAAGATGGATCTCAAACAGACGGTCAAAGATCTTCAAGCTCAGAACATGCAGTTTCAACAATTACTCATGACCCTAGCCAAGGGGCAAGATGAGTTGAAGACTCTGTTAGCTGAAGAAAGAAAGAAGAAACCAAAGAAAGCCACTGGGGTTTTGAATATGGGGAGAAGATTTCAGGGACAAACTAGAAGAACCTTGAATTTTGCAACCACTTTCGGGGAAGGAGAAGGAAAAGGAAAAGAAATAGCGGTTCCGTCAGAATCTGAAGAGGAGGAAGAAGAGGAAGACTACTCTGAGGAACAATACCCTCCGGCTAATGATAAGTACAGACATCTTGAAGAGCGTTTAAGCGTTATGGAAATACAAAGGGTACCAGGTCTAGACTTTGAAGAATTGGGGCTAGTGTCAGGAATTGTGATCCCACCAAAGTTCAAAGTGACATTATTTTCAAAATATGATGGGGTGTCATGTCCTAAAATGCACCTCCGATCATACGTAATAAAGATTCAGCCACACTCTACCGATAAAGACCTATGGGTGCATTTTTTCTAAGATAGTTTATCCAAAACACAACTCGATTGGTTTTACCAATTAGAAAGGGCCGACGTCCACAATTGGGAAGACCTTGCCGCAACTTTCTATAAACAGTATCAGTATAATGCAGACTTGGCGCCTACCCGTACTCATCTTCAGAGTATGGCTATGGCTTCAAATGAGGGTTTTAAAGATTACGCGCAAAAATGCAGAGATCTAGCTGGGAGAGTGCAACCCCCTCTGTTTGAAAGGGAGTTCGTGGATATGTTCTTAGGCACTCTATCAGGCCCTTTCTTCAACCATTTGATTGGGAGTTCATCTGCTGGATTTACTGAGTTAATATTAACCGGAGAGAGGGTGGAAGCTGGCATAAAAAGTGGAAAGATTCAGAAAGATTCGTCTGCCTCTACAGCTGTAAGAAAGCCTTTCATCGGGAAAAAGGAGGTATCTGATGTTTATCCATGAAGGAACCAAGGGAGAGTTGAACGCCGACCAATGGTAGGGGCCATTATGATCCCAAAATCTACATCTGATCAACCAAGAAGTAACCAACCAAGGGTTGAAAGGCCAGTCCGGCAATTCACCAGAATTAATATGACCCTAGCCCATGTCTTACCACATCTTCTGAAATCTAATTTGGAAACTTTGAAGGAAGCTCTAAAGAATCTCAACACGGCGTCCCCTCATTATCATTCGAATACCAGATGTGCATACCATTCCGAAAGTCCAGACCACGACACCAACAACTGTTGGGCTTTGAAAAACAAAATTCAAGACCTTATAGATGCAAAAGAGATTGAGTTTGAGGCGCCTGAGAAACCAAATTTCATTTCCGCTCCTATGCCTAGACATGGTCACAACGCCAATGCTATCGAGGAAGATTTGTTTGTTACTACAATATATGAACTCTTAACTCCGCTCCCGATCATTAAGATAAACTTGTTGAAAGCTGGTATATTCCCAGGTTGTAATAAAGACTTCCATCTTTGCTTATCCTCACCAACTGTTTGCCCTCTGTTGAAGAAAGGCATTCAACGCCTGATAGACAACCAAGAGATTCTGTTTGAAAATGCTCCTGTTTCACCCATTCCTATTGAAGACATTTCAATCATAACCATCTCCGCCAATCCTTCCAGGGTCACCAAAAGACCCGTTAGGATTACATCGGTTCCAAAGACTACTCCTCTCATAATTACAATGCCCGGGCCGGTCCCATATGAATCAGATAAAATAGTACCATGGAATTATGGTGGAGAAACCTACTACCATGGTATCTGTGATATGGTGGCAAAACCGACTGTTTAATACTGGTTTGTGTTTTGCGTTTGTGTTCGCAAAATGTCGCGGTAAGCAAGAGTCACCACCAACTTTTATTTTATCCAACAAGGAAAGGAAAAAAGCACAGAAAAATCCCTTTTTCGAGATTTTCTGAGTACGGGGGGTAGATTATAGAAAGGGAAGGTATTAGAACCCTTTCTATCCGTAGTTATCTACAGGCTCTTAGGTACTTGCTCATCATTTTCAGAATTGCTTCTTTGTGTGTTTGTGTGATTTGAAAAGTTTTTTGACTTCGATTTAAATCTTGCTTCTGTCTTCAAGAGTGTTACGAAGTGTTTTTTGAAAGCTTTGTTTGAAAGAGGAGTGTAAGTGTGAAAAAAGTTTGTTTGGATTGAGCAAGTACTTAAGAACTAATCTACCTACTCGAAAAAGAGAATTATTCTATGTTCGTTTCCTTTAGACAGTGCTATCCTACTATTAGTGAGTAGGTAGCACCGTCGTTGGAGTTTTGAGGGTCAATTCGAAAGGGACGTACGGTCACTAAAGCAATGCTAGGATGTCTTAGTAATAACCCTAATGTCTTAGATCAATTATTCGAGGCAACAATATCCGATGCAACCATTCCGAGGTAACTTTTCCGAATCGGGACTTTGATCTTTGTTTAGACAAAAGAGAAACCACTAAAGCGTCCTATACTTAATGACCGTTTACCGAAGGCAACCAAGTGGGAGTGTACCCTAGGAGTGCGCATGTGCGAGTTATTTAATTTCAAGTTATTTATCTTTGCACATTTAGGGTTTGCTAACTGTTTTAGAGTTTACATACATTTTTGTCATGCATCCCTAATATCATACATCTAACAATTCAATATTTTGCAGAAATTAAAGTGCGGAAATTAAACTACGCTATTACAAGGCTTCGAGTATTTACATAGCCAAAAACAAACCCTTAAAAATAAAGCGACAAATGAAAAGTAAAAGACCTAATTAACTATTACAACTTTGTGAGCAATTACATTAATAGGATAAAAAATAAATAATAAAAACGCGCGCGAGGAAAATTAGATCGGGAGAGAACTAGGGTTTTGACCCTTCCTAGCCTAATTAAAAGAAAAATTGTTGTTGTTGTTTTTAATTATTTTTTTTTTAAGAAGAAGGAATTAAGTTTTTAAATTAAATACACAATTAATTAGTAATTAAATTAATGAAAATAAATAAACGGCCTATTTTTGTGTTTTAATTATTTTTAGGAAAAGAAAATATAATTAAGTTAGAAATAAAACGCTAATTGTTCTAATTATTTTTAAATTTATTTACAAAAAAAATTAAAGTTATCTAAAATTAACAACCTAATTAAATTAATTTAATTTTTTGATAAAAAATAAAATCTAAACTTAATTTGGTGAAAAATATTTTTGTGATTTTTTGACAAAAGAAAATAACTAATTTGTTAGTAAAGTAAATAAATTAAATTAAATAAAAAAAATAAAAAAGAAAAGATATAGAGAAAATGGGCCTGAGAAGAGAAGCTTGGGGGGTGCATATAGCATTTTTTTGGGCCCAAAACAAGGAGGTCCACGTTGACTTCTGAGATCCCATGCCATGCGTTTGACTAGGCGTTTGGTGCTCCTTCATTGATGGCCCTTGGATCTGGCCATCTGGCCACTTGGCAGGCTAGATGATGAGGGTGTATGATAGCCCTTGGCCTTATACGCGCATGCAATTCCTGAAATAAAAATAATATGAAAGGAATGAGGGACCTGGGATTCGAACCCAGGTCCTGAAGCACTATCCAACCACCTGGTTACCAACTGAGCCAGCTGTTCTATTTGTTCATGTAATATAAAACATTAATCAAATATGAAAAAGGCCAAACATATTAATTCAACGCGCGTTTTTTTGAATAGGCCAATGGTTGCTTGCCAGCTAGTCATCTTCCTCCTTGCAGCGTTGGTAAAAGTCCCAGACTTTTACCTACGGCGCCATGTCCGTTGCTATAAGTCCTGCGATTCTCAAAATCTAATACAAACGTGATAAATAAAAACCAAAGCCATAGATAGCTTCGTCTGATCCTGCTGAGTACAGTGGTGGCCCTTTCATGGCCCAATTTTGCCTATATGATGAAATCCCAAATCGAGCCATAAAACCCTAATAATGGTGGAATCTCATACATGGCATGAAAACACAATTGAATATTACAGAAAGCTTGCAAATATGATGGTGAACAATAATATACAATTATTTTGTGCTATAGGTATCAGAATGAAGCAATTCTAATTCAAGAAAAAAGGAATGTCGTGGCTGACTTACAACGTGTTTCGGTATTGGAAAAGCCTTGTTCTTGATGGATTTCGCTTGCTGTGGATCCCAGGAGGTGATTGGGATGGTCAGGAAGGCCTATAATTGCTTGCAACTAGGAATTCGATTCCACACTTTTTCTTTCTTTTTTTCAATTTGGTTCTGATTCTCACGCCTCTTTTTAGCCTTGCTTTAGGTCTACATACACTCCTTATGTACTGAGGAATGAATTAGGGTTGTCAATGTGATCATAATCTTCCTCCATTATTGAATTTGATTTGGATTTGATTCACTTTGAATATCTTTCTAAAATTAGGAAAATTCAATCTTTTTGTCCACACCAATGCTTTGCACGATTTCAAATACTTGCCAACTGGATTTGAGACCTGAAACAAGTACAAAATCTTGAATTTCCAATGCTTTAGATTTTTCTATGATTTGTTTTGATTTAAATTGATTAAATTCAAATAAAAATCAAAATAAATAATAAAAACAAGATAATTACAAGTGGAAAGGGCTAGGGATCGTGGACCATGTTATCAACTCAAAACCAATGCAAAAAGTTAGGCCCATTAAGCAAAATTTGCAATTTGAGGCATAGTTGACTTTTGGCAATTTTGCAAAAAGGGTCAACTTCACCAATGCATAACTTCCTCAATTTTGACTCTTTGAAGGTGTTCTTGGACTTTTTAGAAAGCTTGAGATGTTCTCTAAGCAACCCTTTTGGTATAATCTCAATTTGATATTCCATTATCAGGTATGAAGCTCTGACAAAAAAGGTGTTTTTGTTGACTTTTCAAAATGACCTATAATGTAAAAATTCATAACTTTTTGTGAGTGCATATTTTGAATTTGGGAGCTGAAGATGGATTGTATAAAATGGCATCCTATTAAAAATAAGCTTTGGATGGGTCATTTCTCATAAAGTATGAGAAAGTTATGCTTGGTCAAAGTTGAGTTGACTTTTCCTACAAAACCCTAATTTAGCAACTTTTGGTTCTTGATGAATTATGAGCAATCCTTGATGAATAATGATCAACCATTAATCAAATGATGAAATATACTTAAAAATGAGGATGTTGACCAAAAATTTTGAAGTTTGACTGTATGTGGGCCACAATTGACTTTTGCCCTAGCGCAGTCGATTTTCAGGCCTTTGAGCAATTGACTGAGCAAATTTTCTCTGCAAGGCTTGAAACTTGTCATGGATGATCTTGAGAACATATTAGGATATTGGTGAGCATTTGGGATCCCTTGGACTTAAGTATCTTGATGCAACATGAAACCCTAATTTGAGGTAGACTGCCTTAGGAAAGAGCTTGTTTGGTCAACCCTTGGACTTCCTTGAGCAACTTGGGGATCTTTGTTGAAATGTTTTGAGAAATATGGGAGGGAAAATTTTGGGGAACAACAGTATCAAAAAAGATAGGCTGACTTCCGAAGAAGTGAGCTCCGAAGAAGAAGATTCTGAAATTAGCAATATTATCGGAACTAGTAAAATTACCCGTAGTGGTAGAATCTTCTCTCTAAAGATTACCCCTCCAAAGGCAGTTTTTGGACCCGTGGCTATTCCGAAGATTACCTCTGTACCGATAATCATACATGCAAGTATTCCTACCGACAAAGACGACATGATCCTTGTTGTTGTCCCTACCAACACTTCTACTGTTTAAAATCGAGGAAAAAGCATTCAAGAGGAGCCTGTCCGGATGAAGGCTCAACCACTAGCTATCCCGGAAACATCCAATAAGGAAATGGAAGAGATCCTGAGGATAATAAAGAAGAGTGACTATGACGTGGTTGAACAGTTGGGGCAAACTCCCTCCAAGATCTCCATGCTAGCCTTACTGCTGTGCTCTAAGGCACATGCAAAAGCTCTGGTAAAATTTCTGAAGACAACCCGTGTGCCACAGGAGACGTCTGCTGACCAATTCCAAGACTGTGTAGCCAGTTTGACAGCTGATAACGGCCTAGGCTTCTCTGATGCTGATTTGACACCCAGAGGGAGAAAGCACAATGAGGCATTGCATGTCTCTTTGGAGTGTAGAGGAACGACTCTGGCCCATGTCTTGGTGGACACGGGTTCATCTTTGAACGTCTTACCAAAGAAAGCTCTTGACAGATTGGATTGCAAAGGGCTGACATTGAAACCCAGTAACATAGTTATGAGAGAATTTGATGGCTCAAAGAGGATGGTCCACGGGGAGGTGGACATCCCGATAAAGGTGGGAACTCAGACTTTTAGCTCAACCTTCTATGTGATGGACATCCGCCCCTCTTACTCCTGTCTGTTAGGACGACCCTAGATCCATAATGACGGTGATGTCACCTCCACGCTACACCAAATGCTGAAGTACCCGGTCCATGGAAAGATTATCATTGTCCATGGAGAGGAGGAGTACATGATTAGTCATCTAAATTCTTTCCGATATGTGGAGTTGGATGGCGAGTTCATTGAAACTCCTTTTCAACATTTCGAAGAGGTCTCTTAAGAAGTAGCGGTAACCAAGGCGGTATCCCCGATTCCCAAGATCACAAGACCTCTGCTTCGGATGTCATCTCTAAAGGACGCCAAAGCAGTAGTAGAAGAGGGTGGATGCACCATCTGGGGGCAGCTTCCGGACATCCCGTATAAATCAGACAAGTTTGGCTTGGGGTTTACTTCAACTGCTCAGAAGGTTGTGCGCCGTGCCCGTGCTAGAGGGCCACCTTTGAAGATTAGTAACCGGGAGGTCTACACAGTGGAAAATGTTGAAGAGGTTGGCAACTTGGAAGATTGGATATTTCCTACTGTCAACGGAGGACTTTGCAATTGGGAAGCCAGAGACTTTGTCCCAATAACTTTCATCTCTCAGTAATTTATCTTTTACATTTCTGTTGGACTTGTAATATTCACAAACAATTTACACTTTAAAAACCTTGTGTCTTACCCGAGGCACAATGGTCCATTTGTAAGGGTTTTTATTTCATCTCCATATGACATTCAATGAATCATGGACGCTTTTCCACATACAAACCTTTTGTGCTCATTGTTTTTCTTTTACATTTTATTGTTTAAAGATGGCTATACCCTTACACACACCCACACTCACAGATGCAGGTACCCCTCCATTCCGGATCCCATGGGTAACGATACTGCTATAGCCTTTAGTGGCTCTGAAGATCTAATCTACCAAGCCGAATACGAAGGTGAGAAAGATTTTGAAGTACCAGGGGAATTGGCCAGACTACTACAATAAGAGGAAAGAGCTATTCGACCTCATGGGGAACCGTTGGATACAATCAACTTAGGCAGCAAGGAAGATAAAAAGGAAATCAAGGTGGGTGCCAACCTAGAGCCGAGTGTCAAGGAGCGTCTAATTCAGCTATTGCATGATTATGTTGAGATATTTTCCTGGTCATACGAAGACATGCCAGGACTTGATACAGACATCATGGTACATCGTCTACCCACAAGAGAAGACTGTCCACCAGTGAAGCAAAAAGTCCGCCGCATGAGACCTGACATGTCAGAGAAGATCAAAGCAGAATTCATGAAACAATTCAATGCTGGATTCTTGGTTGTTACTTCCTATCCTCAATGGGTTGCCAACATTGTTCTCGTGCCTAAAAAGGATGGCAAAGTACGAATGTGCATGGATTATAGAGATTTAAACAGGGCTAGCCCTAAAGATAATTTTCCACTTCCCCACATAGACATCCTGGTTGACAATACGGCCCAGCACAAAGTGTTTTACTTCATGGACGGATTCTCAAGTTATAACCAAATCAAAATGGCACCTGAGGACATGGAGAAAACTACATTTGTCACGCAGTGGGGCACATTCTGCTACAAAGTGATGCCATTCAGACTGAAGAATGTTGGGGCAACCTATCAATGTGCCATGGTAGCCTTATTTCATGATATGATACATCATGAGATAGAGGTCTATGTAGATGACATGATAGCCCGATCACAAACTGAAGAGGAACACCTTGATCACTTGCAAAAGTTGTTTATGAGATTGAAGGAGGACAAACTAAGGTTGAATCCAAACAAGTATACATTCGAAGTCCGGTCCGGTAAACTCTTAGGTTTTGTTATCAGCAACAAAGGCATCGAGGTTGATCCTGCCAAGGTTAAAGCGATAAAAGAAATGCCTGCTCCTCGTACTGAGAAGGAAGTCATAGGATTCTTGGGACGCCTGAACTATATTGCCAGATTCATTTCTCACCTAACAGCTACTTGTGAGCCAATCTTCAAACTATTGAAGAAAGATCAAGTAGTTAGATGGAATGATGAATTCCAGTTTTCTTTCGACAAGATCAAAGAGTACTTACAAGAGCCTCCTGTTTTGATGCCACCATTCAAAGGAAGACCACTGATCATGTATCTGACCGTTTTAGAGAACTCAATGGGGTGTGTATTGGGGAAGAATGACGAGTCTGGCCGAAAAGAGCACGCTCTTTACTACCTGAGCAAAAAAGTTTACCGACTGTGAAACCAGATATTCACTGCTCGAGAAAACTTGCTGCACTCTGGCATGGGATGCTCGCCGGCTAAGACAGTATATGTTGACTCATACCACTTTGTTGATATCTAAGATGGATCCGATAAAGTACATCTTTGAAAAGCCTGCTCTGTCTGGGAGGATAGATAGATGGAAGATGATCCTAATAGAATATGACATACAGTACACTACCCAGAAAGCTATAAAGGGCAGTGTGTTAGCTGATCATCTTGCTCATCAAGCTGTAGAAGATTATCAGTCCATGAAGTTTGAATTCCCGGATGAAGACATCATGACATTAGACAACTGTGAAGAGATCAGACCATATGACGGACCTGAACAAGGATCCCGATGGACCCTGTTCTTTGATGGGGCATCCAATGCACTTGGCAATGGTATCGGCGCTGTGCTCATATCTCCGGAAGGGTTCACACTCCCTTTACTGCCAGACTTTTCTTCAACTGTACCAACAACATGGCGGAATACGAAGCATGCATCTTTGTTCTCAAGGCTGCCATAGACTTGGAAATCAAATCTTTAGATGTGTTTCGAGATTCAGCTTTGGTCATTAGTCATATTAAAGGAGAATGGGACACCAAGCACCCAAACCTTATCCCTTACAAAGAACATGTCTTGAGATTGCTACCACATTTTGAGCAGATCACCTTCGAGCATTTCCCGCGAGAAGAAAATCAGCTAGCAGATGCTCTAGCCACAATGTCATCTATGTTTAAACTTAATTGGGATAACGAGGCTCCCCAGATCACCATTGAACGAATGGACGAACCAGCACACTGTCACGAGATTAATACTGAAGAAGTAGTGGACCAGCCTTGGTTTCATGAATTCAAGAGGTATCTCGAGGCTCAGGAATATCCAAAAGGAGCTTCAATCAATGATAAAAAGTTCTTAAGGAGATTCTCTGCTAAGTTCTTCCTAAGTAATGGCATCCTGTACAAACGCAATCATGACTCTATTCTGCTCCGTTGTGTAGATAAGACTAAGGCTGAAAAGATCATGGCTGAATTGCACGAAGGTACTTTTGGCACTTACTCCAGTGGGCATACGATGGCAAAGAAAATCCTACGGGCAGGCTATTATTGGTCTACCATGGAAGCAGACTTCTATCAACACTCTCAGACCTGTCATAAGTGTCAAATTTATGAGGACAAGGTGCACGTACCTCCGGTTCCTCTGAATGTCTTGACGGCTCCTTGGCCCTTTGCTATGTGGGGAATCGATATGATTGGGGAGATCAAGCCTACAACCTCCAATGGACACCGCTTCATTCTAGTGGCCATTAACTATTTTACAAAATGGGTTGAAGCAGCTTCCTTCGCATCTGTTACTAAGAATGTTGTTGCCCGCTTCATCAAGCAAAATCTCATTTGCCGGTACGGTATCCTAGAAAGGATCATCACTGATAATGGTACAAACCTTAACAATACTATGATCACCGCCTTGTGCGAACAGTTCAAGATTCAGCATCACAATTCACCCCCTATCAACCAAAGATGAATGGTGTCGTCGAAGCTGCTAATAAAAAAATTAAAAAGATCATACAGAAAATGACAGTCACCTACAAGGACTGGCATGAGATGCTACCATTTGCTCTCCACGGGTACCGTACCACGGATTGCACATCAACTGGGGCAACACCTTATTCTTTGGTTTATGGCATGGAGGTTGTCTTGCCTATTGAGGTTCAGATCCCCTCTTTGAGAATTATGAAGGATTCAGGTTTGAATGAGGACGATTGGATCCAGACTCGGCTTGATCAACTAAACTTAATTGATGAAAAGAGACTTACTGCTGTTTGCCATGGTCAGATGTATCAAAAACGGATGATCAAGGCTTTCAACAAGAAGGTCAGACACCAAGTATATCAAGTTGGAGATCTAGTGATCAAATGCATTATCTTACCACAAAGTGATCCCAAGGGCAAATGGACTCCTACCTATGAAGGACCATTTGTAATCAAGAATATCTTCTCCGGTGGGGAAATAATCTTAACCACCATGAACGATGATGACTTGCCACACCCTGCGAACGCGAACATAGTCAAAAGATACTATGCATAAGAGACCCGCTAGGTTGACACACCTAGGAAAAAAAGAAGGGGCATCCTGGCGAACCAAAAGGTTCGGGAAAAAATTAGGGATAAAATATAAAAAAATCTGTACACCCGGCAAGTTGAAAACCCGAAAGGGAGACTTGGGCAAAAAGGGTTTCCCGGTGGACTGAAAACCCGAAAGAGCGGTCCAGGAAAAAGTTAGGGAATTAAAGCGTATGACTATGTCCCGTTGGATCACTTTGTGGACAACCTCTTAACTTCCACTGACAAACTCGGAGTTTCTGATCAATTCAATCATCTTCGGACGAAGCAACAAATAGACAAGATATTCATAGATACAGAGGCTATAGCAGAATGGGAACCCCATGGGATTATCACACATAGCTATATTTCTTTGTATAAATTTTTCTTATTGTTATGGCACCATCCTCTTACTAGGATTTCTGTCTCCTTTGTACAAAATACCTATTCAAAATAAATACAAAGATATCTCTTTAAAGTACAGAAAACTATTTGTCCTTTTTCTTTACACCTGTGTTTTATTTGCAAAAACGTCCAATGATTCATTAATGAACATATGCATTTGAACATAATTACTGTTTACAAATAAACAAAATAAAAAAAGACAATTACTGACAGATTGAAAGAATAGAAAAACGTCTTTAGGCTATTCCATGAGCAATCCCCACAGTACGTCATTTAGATCCCCAACGGAACTAAAACTTCAAGATCCCCGGTGGAAACCGTCCAGTTTCTCCAAATTCCCCAGCAAGTTGTTTTGAGGCTTGAAATCCAACCGGATAACAACTGACTTCCGATACTCCCCAACGGAACAAAGACTCCCATTATTAATCCCCAGTAGAAGTCATCGAAATTCTCTGGATTCCCCAAGCAGATTCCTCAAGCAGTGTACGACATTGCTTTCACAATAGGATTTTGTCAATACTTCAATTTCAAGATATGAAGAATCCACATATCCTCAGCAGCAGTCAAGGATTTATTTTCCTCAATCATACATCAATACAATAAATCAGCTTACATGCACATGCATTACATTCACATATCATAAACATTGATAAAACACATATATTGCATCATACATTTCATGCAATATAATTTTATGTTCCAAGCTAACATTTTACCCTTTTCTGGATAAGATCAACAACTACCGTAAACAATGTGCAATCAGATACAGTTCAGATACGCTTTAGACACTGATGCCATTCTATTACTCTTTCAGATTCAACTATCAGATACAGTTCAGATACGCTCCGGACACGGATGCCATTCTGTTACTCATTCAGATTCAACTATCAGATACAGTTCAGATATGCTCCAGACACGGATGCCATTTTGTTACTCATTCATATTCAACCTTTTGATACAATTCAGATACGCTCCAGACACGGATGCCATTCTGTTACTCATTCAGATTCAACCTTTTGATACAGTTCAGATACACTCTAGACATGGATGCCATTCTGTTACTCATTCAGATTCGACCTTTTGATATAGTTCAGATACGCTCCAGATACGGATGCCATTATGTTACTCATTCAGATTCAACCTTTTGATACACTTCAGATACGCTCCAGACACGGATGCCATTCTGTTACTCATTCAATTTCAACCTTTTGATACAGTTTAGATACGCTCTAGATACGGATGCTACAGTTCAGATATGCTCCAGACACAGATGCCATTCTATTACTCATTCAGATTCAACTATCAGATACAGTTCATATACGCTCCAGACATGGATTTCATTCTGTTACTCATTCAGATTCAGCTTTCAGATACAGTTCAGATACGCTCCAGATACGGATGCCCTTTCTGATACTCATTCAGATTCAACCTTTTGATACACTTCAGATACGCTCCAGACACGGATGCCATTCTGTTACTCATTCAATTTCAACCTTTTGATACAGTTCAGATACGCTCCAGATACGGATGCCATTCTGTTACTCATTCAGATTTAACTATCAGACACAGTTCAGATACGCTCCAGACACAGATGCCATTCTATTACTCATTCAGATTCAACTATCAGATACAGTTCATATACACTCCAGACATGGATTTCATTCTGTTACTCATTCAGATTCAGCTTTCAGATACAGTTCAGATACGCTCCAGATACGGATGCCCTTTCTGATACTCATTCTTTCAGCTTACAGTTTACAATCCAACGAACATTCTTGGATGGCATCTACAAGCCCATCTCCAACTCGATTCTATCACTTCTCCAAATGGCATCTTTAAGCCCATTCCCTCAAATACACATTGTCGAGTGCAAATTTCTGGGCACTCTAGTGTCCAATCTGTTAGAACAAAGTTTGAATCTACTACCCTATATTTAAGTTTTGATGATAACAAAGTGAAAAGATATAGTATTTATAAGTTTCATGTATGAACTATCTGCTGCCTAAAATTATTATGTTCTGACTTGCAGATACTCTGATTGAAATAAGCAAGATCACATCTATTCAGCATCAGAACTTGATTTCAGACACCAGCATCAGAAGTTGCTATATCAGAATGTTAAAATCAGATGATCAACTCACGTACATGCTGAAGCCTGATGAACAAGACTGCGCTCAACACTCTGATAAAGAAACACAATAGTTCATCAGCAGCGAAGCAGAGTCAGAATGAGCCAAGCCAGAACTTGCATTAAGTAAGCAACGGTACTGTGCATTGAAAGCAAATTAATTCCATCGGCCTCATTCCAGACAAGATTTGCTCAATAAGGAAAGCTTGTTATTAGCATTGAATCAAGAATATTGCATCCAACGTTCATCATCTCAGTGCTATATAAACAAGGCTTTGAAGATTGAAATGGCTAATGCTCTCCAAATCTCTACACGCATAAAAGCTAAACCATAATCTTCGTTCTCTCAGTTTTGCTAAACCACACACTCTGATATTCCATTACTGTTTAGCAATCTAGTTTCTAAGCTTCAATTTGTGTATACATCACAGTTGTGATACAGTTTTGTAGAAAACATCCACACACATAGTTTTATCTCTTTGTAAGAAAGTGTTACCTTGACAAACCGGGTTGTGGTTTGAATCAAGAAGGCTTTAGCAGTTGTTAAAGCAGTCTGTAATATTCAGTTGAATATAGTGGATTAAGACCTCGTTGGAGAGAGGCGAAATCACCTTGACGGGTGGACTGGAGTAGTTTGAGATCAAACGAACCAGGATAAAAATATCTTGTTCATTGCATTAGATTTCAGTTTTACAATTCAACCCCCCTTCTTGTGTTTTTCACCACTTCAATTGGCATCAGAGCGCCTGGTTCTGAGCTAAAACACTTAACCGTGTCAGTACAAGATCCAGCGTCAGAAAAACACAATGGCAGGAAACAATTCTCACATCAGCAATGACAACAATGAGGACAGAGACAGATTCAGTGGCAAACCTCCAGTCTTTGATGGAGAAAACTTTGATTACTGGAAAGACAGAATTGAAAGCTTCTTTCTGGCACATGATGCTGATCTGTGGGATATGGTGACAGATGGATACACGCACCCTGTGAATGCAAGTGGTCAGAAGATTGATAGAAAAACAATGTCTGATCAACAAAAGCGTGACTTCAAGAATCACCACAAGGCCAGAACCATCCTCCTCAGTGCTATCTCCTATACTGAGTATGAAAAGATCTCCAACAGAGACACAGCAAAGAATATTTTTGATTCTCTCAGAATGACGCATGAGGGCAACGTTCAGGTCAAAGAAACAAAAGCTCTGGCGCTCATTCAGAAGTATGAGGCGTTCAAAATGGAAGAATCTGAATCCATTGAAACTATGTTCTCTAGATTCCAGATTCTGGTAGCTGGTCTCAAAGTTCTGGACAAAGGATACTCTACTGCTGACCATGTCAAGAAAATCGTCAGAAGTTTAACCAAGCAGTGGAGGCCTATGGTTACTGCTCTGAAGCTAGCTAAAGATCTCAACAAAATCACTCTGGAGGAACTTATCAGCTCCCTCATAAGTCATGAGATAGAGCTAGAAGCTGATGAGCCTCAGAAGCAAGGTAAGCCTTTAGCATTAAAATCTAACAGAAAATTTGAGTCTAAAGTTTTGCAGGCAGTTGAAGAAACATCTGATGGATCCTCATCAGAAGAAGACGAACTTTCCCTTCTCTCCAGAAGAGTAAATCAACTGTGGAAGCAAAGACAAAGGAAGTTCAGGAATCCCAGAAGATCTGATCAGAACGAGTCTTCTTCCAGATACAGAAGGACAGATTCTTCCTCTGGATACAGAAGATCTGAAGGCTCCTCCAGTAGCAAAAAGCCAAACACCAAAGACATCATCTGCTATTAGTGCAATGAGCAAGGACACTACAAGAGTGACTGCCCAAAGCTTCAGAGGGAAAAGCCCAAAAAGAAGTTTGGAAGAGAGAAGAAGAAAAGTCTCATGGCTACATGGGATGACTCTGACTCGTCTGAAGCTGACTCAGAATCAGATGATGAAAGGGCAAACATAGCTCTCATGGCTAACATTTCAGAAGATAGTGAAGCTTCTGAATCAGACTCAGAATCAGAAACTGAAGAGGTATTTCCTAACTTTGCTGTTAACTTTACAAAGGCTGAACTTGCTGAAAGCCTTAATGAGATTCTGGAACGTTATCAGCAAATTAGAGCTAAATTCAGAGACCTGAAAAGGAATCTTGAATCTGACTCTAATAAGTCTGAGAGTCTTAAATTGGAAAATTCTGAGCTGAGAAATAAGATTTCAAAATTAGAAAACACTTTACAAAACTCTCAGAAGGAACCAATTTCTGAAACTCCCAGCAAAGCTGATGAGATCATCAAGGAGTATGATCACAGTTTCCAGAAGTTCCTAGCTAAAAGCATAGATAGAAGCAGAATGGCTTCAATGATCTATGGAGTTAGCAGAAACGGCAGGAAAGGAATAGGATACCAAGGTAAGGTTCCTACACCAAAGAATGTCATGGACTTAACCATTAAACACACTCCTCTGAATTCACATTTTGTGTATGGTCACACACATGATATCAAATATACTAGCAGTAAGCACTCTGTGAAACCAAAATTCAACCAGAGTGTTGGTAAAACTAACAAATCAGGACCCAAGAAAATCTGGGTACCTAAGGATAAAATAATACATGTTGCAGATATCTTTAGCAGCAAGTCAGAAACACCAGTCATGGTACCTGGACTCTGGCTGCTCACGACACATGACGGGAAGAAGGCATATGTTCCAAAGCCTGGAACTTAAGCCTGGAGGCCACGTTGGCTTTGGAGGCAATCAGAGGGGAAAGATAATTGGCTCTAGAACTGTAGGTAATGGAAATCTTCCCTCTATTAATAATGTTCTGCTAGTAGATGGATTGATGCATAATCTATTATCCATAAGTCAATTAAGTGATAACGGTTATGATATAATCTTTAATCAAAAATCATGTAAAGCTGTTAGTCAGAAAGATGGGACTATCCTGTTTAATGGTAAGAGGAAAAACAACATTTACAAAATCAAACTTTCTGAACTAAAGAGTCAGAATGTAAAATGTCTTCTGTCTGTTAACAACGAGCAGTGGATCTGGCACAGAAGATTGGGGCATGTTAGTATGAGAAGAATATCTCAGATTAACAAACTCAATCTGGTCAGAGGACTTCCTAATTTGAAGTTCAATTCAGATGCTCTGGGTGAAGCATGTCAGAAAGGCAAATTTGCTAAACCTTCTTTTAAATCCAAAAATGTTGTTTCTACCTCTAAGCCATTAGAACTTCTGCACATTGACTTATTTGGACCAGTTAAAACTGCTTCAGTCAGTGGTAAGAAGTATGGGTTAGTAATCGTAGATGACTATAGCAGATGGACATGGGTAAAGTTCTTAAGACACAAGGACGAGTCACACTCTGTGTTTGTTACCTTCTGTAACCAAGTTCAGAATGAAAAGGATCTTAGAATCGTTAAAGTCAGAAGTGATCATGGTGGAGAATTTGAAAATAAAGATTTTGAGTCATTCTTTAATGACAGAGGCATTCTGCATGATTTCTCTTGTCCTAGAACTCCCCAACAAAATGGAGTTATAGAATGAAAGAACAGAACATTGCAAGAAATGGCCAGAACCATGATCAATGAGACAAACGTTGCTAAGATCTTCTGGGCAGAGGCAATAAACACAGCGTGCTACATTCAGAATAGAATCTCAATAAGACCTATTCTGGAAAAGACTCCATATGAATTGTGGAAGAACAGAAAGCCCAACATTTCATATTTTCATCCATTTGGATGTACTTGCTTTATATTAAATACAAAGAATTATTTGAACAAGTTTGACTCTAAAGCACAGAAGTGTACTATGTTAGGATACTCTGAACGCTCAAGAGGGTACAGAGTATACAATACAGAAACACAGATTGTGGAAGAATCAATCAGTGTTCGTTTTGATGACAAGCTTGACTCTGAAAAGTCAAAGCAGAATGAAGTTTTTGCAGGTATAGAAATTGAATTTGCAGGTTCTGAAGACAAGTCATCAGAAGCTCTCAACACAGACATTCCTTCAACGTCTGAAAGGAGCACTGCTAGAAATCCTACAACAGCTGCTGATCAACCTCAGAAGAGATTACCCAGAAGCAGCTTGGATCACCCAGAAGAGACTATCCTAGGAAGAAAGGAAGATCCAATCAGAACAAGAGCAAGCTTCAGAAACTCTGAAGAAACACTTATGGGACTGGTGTCTCCGATTGAACCTTCTTCAATTGATGAAGCACTTCTGGATAATGACTGGATTCTGGCAATGCAAGAAGAGCTGAATCAATTCACCAGAAACGACGTATGGGATCTCGTTCCCAGACCAAAAGGATTCAACGTCATTGGAACAAGATGGGTGTTCAGAAACAAGCTAAATGAACAATGTGAAGTCATCAGAAACAAGGCACGACTGGTTGCACAAGGTTATAGTCAGCAAGAGGGGATAGACTATACAGAAACCTTTGCCCCAGTCGCCAGGTTAGAATCTATCAGACTTTTAATTTCATTTGCTGTTAATAGAGGCATCACTCTGTATCAGATGGATGTCAAAAGTGCATTCTTAAATGGTTATATAGAAGAAGAAGTTTATGTACACCAACCCCCAGGTTTTGAAAATACAAAACATCCAGAACATGTTTTCAAACTAAAGAAGTCACTGTATGGTCTGAAACAAGCTCCCAGAGCTTGGTATGAAAGGCTAAGTAACTTTCTACTGGAAAATGAATTCACCAGAGGGAAAGTGGACACTACTCTATTCTGTAAATCAGTTAAGAGTGACATCTTAGTCTGTCAAATTTATGTTGATGATATTATTTTTGGTTCTACTAATCCTTCTCTTGGAAGAAAATTTGCTAAGTGTATGCAGGCAGAATTTGAGATGAGCCTCATGGGGGAACTGAAATTCTTTCTAGGAATTCAGATCAATCAAACTCCAGAAGGAACTTACATTCATCAGAGCAAATACATCAGAGATCTTCTGAAGAAATTTGACCTCTCAGAATGTAAGCCATCAAAGATTCCAATGCATCCCACGTGCATTCTGGAAAGAGAAGAGGTAAGCAAAAATGTAGAACAGAAAGTCTACAGAGGTATGATTGGTTCTCTCCTCTATCTGACGGCTTCAAGACCTGACATATTATTCAGTGTTTGTATCTGTGCTAGATTCCAATCAGATCCTAGAGAATCTCACTTAACAGCTGTTAAGCGAATTTTCAAGTATCTGAAAGGTACTACTAATCTGGGTTTGTTTTATAGAAAATCTAGTGATTACAGCTTAGTAGGATACTGTGATGCTGATTTTGCTGGAGACATAGTGGAACGTAAAAGTACTTCTGGAAGCTGCCAGTTTCTGGGAGAAAATCTGATTTCTTGGTCCAGCAAAAGGCAATCAACAATTTCTCTGTCAACAGCAGAAGCTGAGTACATAGCAGCAGCAGGATGTAGCACACAAATGCTCTGGATGAAAAGTCAGCTTGAAGACTTCCAGATTTTTGAGAGTAACATTCCTATACTTTGTGATAATACTTCTGCTATTTGCTTAAGTAAGAATCCCATTTTACATTCTAGAGCTAAGCATATAGAAATAAAACATCACTTCATTAGGGACTATATTCAGAAAGGTATTTTGAACTTAAAATTTATAGATACAGACCATCAATGGGATGATATCTTTACTAAACCCCTTTCAGAAGATAGGTTTAATTTCATTCTGAAACATCTCAGCATGAAAGTGTGCCCAGAGTGAAAATGTTTTAATTCCATATATTTACCTTCAGAATGTAATTATTTTACTGTGAACTTCTGATCAATCTCCTTTCAGAAAGATAGAACATGCAGATTGTATCAGATGCAAGTCTAAAGATCTGAGAGTCTAAAGCTCAAAGACAGACGTGCTGATCACTACATCAAACAAGTGTCATCCAATCATCAGCATATCTCTGAAGCAGAACGCGTGCACGCTTCTGAGAAGGCAAAGCGCTGATTGGGTGCATTGAGACACATGTCTGGTAACCGTTTTTAAGTATCTTTCTCAAATCCCCCAAAATCAGCAAGCATTTAATGAAAAGTAATCATGCTTTTAAATGGCAATCATGATTTTTCTCTCTCTTAAAAACGTTTATCTTTTCAAAATAGTTTTGAAAACTCTATTTAAGCACATTAATCTCTCATTCTTATTCTTTACGCTTTCTCACTAATACTCAAGCATTTTCTGCATATTTCTGTGTTCATCTCTTGCAACCTATTTTCCTCAGTTTATTCTCAAAACCCTTTTAGCGTGAACATGGCAACCTCCAGCAGCGTTTCTGCAGGTACTCAGAAGAAAGCATCATCTGAGCAATATCAAGTGCCACTCAGAACTCTCCTCACTCCGGTGAAGAATCTTGAAGTGCTTTCTGAATTAATCATTGACTTTGAAAGCTTGAAGGAGAACGGTTTTGACCTAACTGAAGAAGTTAGGGCTCAAAAGTGGGAAAGGTATTTCGATAGGTTGGTTGGACCAACATTCCCAATGCTGGTCAAGGAATTTTGGATTCACGCCAAGGCTTCAACACATCTAGTCACCTCCTTTGTTATGGGGAAGAAGATTGTGATTACTGAAGATCACATTGCAAGGCTAATCGGTCACAGTGGTGGTGGCGTCCGTTGTGTGGACATGGCTGAAAGATGTGTTGATATAGGTGTGGTAGCTGACAGGATTTTCACTCTTGGGATGCCCAGCAGCAAGATTAAAGATCTGAAGGATCATTGCAGAGTGTGGGCTAAGATTATTCTGGGGTGCTTCAACCACAGGAAACCAACCAGTTCTCCTGATTACATAAATGTGGATCAGCAGTTTCTGATCTACTTTATTGATCAGAAGGTAAAGATCAATCTGGCTCACTTCCTGTTCAACCACCTCAGAACCAGTGTGAAAGAAACAAGGGAAGAAGAAAGAACCAAGAGGGATTGGATACCTTTTGGAAGGTTGATATCAGATATTCTGACAGAGAATAGGCTGATTGAGCATCTGATAGAAGCTCAAGAGCTAAGCATTATTGAACCAACAATTGGGAAACCTCTGAACGCAAAGAACCTGAAAAAGATGAAGCTGATAGAGAATATTCAGAAGGAACCCAGAGCTACTCCCCTTGCTGATATCTCCAGCAGAAGAGTGCCTCAGTGATTTTCCGTTATTTTCTGAAATTGAATCCAAACCAGAGGTGATTCTCAGGTACCTGGATGCGTGCAAGGCAGATGGTACAGATCCAAAGCTGAATATCAGAGATCTGCATCAACCTCAACCAGAAGTGACTCTGAAGAAGACAAAGAAGAGGAAGGCGCCATCAGAAGGATCATCTCAGCAGACTCCCAAGAAAAGAGGTAATTCATCTGCTGCCCCTGTTTTAAATTCTTCTACTATTCCAGCATCTATCCCTCCTCAAACCTCTCATAGAATCTCAATCCCCATCCCTACCATAGATGAAACTGTACAAGAATAAGACCCTTCTGAGGCATTAAAACTCAGAAGACCCAGAACCAAACACCCCAAACAACCAACAATTTCAACAACATCAGCACTTGACCAAGTGTTGTCTGATATTGATCAACACACCTCTGATCAACCAAACTCTGAACCACAAAATGTTCCTCCTCCACAACCAGAACAACAGCAATCTGCTGAAGAACCAGAACAACAACAACCACTCTCAGAAGAACCTCTGATCCCTGAGCAATCAGAGATTCCAACTCCCTCTCCGCAACCAGAAATTAATCCACCATCACCACAAACAGAGTTTCACCACTCTGAAACTCCTTCCCCTCATCAATCTGAACCTCATTCACCTCAACCATCACCGCTGGAAATTCAGCTGCCATGTGGAACAACTGTTATCATGCCCCAGTTACCATCCTCATCAGAATCGACACCACCAAATACTCCCAAAACACCACCCAGTCCAATCGTAATCTCTGATTCTGATACTCCACCTCCAAAACAAACAGCTGCTCAGAAAACCTCTGAAAACCCCAGCAGGACTTTCATAGACTTAACCAGTCTTGACCGTCTTGCTGATTTGAAACACAAAATTGCCATCCCAAAACCAAAGCAACCAGATGTTGGCTCTGGTATTATGAATTTTGAAACAGGTGTGCTGCAATGGATTGCTTCTTTGAAGCAAGTCTGTCCTGGAATGATTGACCCAGCTGCTTCTGATCAGCTCTGGTCACAATTCAGACTTTGGGTACGTGCTGAAGCCCTCAAGTTGCAGGATATCAACTATGAGCAGGCACAACAAAATTTCAGCAAGCTTCTGAATGAAGTTGGAAGTCAGCTTCTGAAAGAGGACGTACTCCCTCTGGACAGTGAACCTTGGTCTGAGAAACAGCAAGCTGCAAAGGTGCAATCAGAAGAAGACAATACCATTCAAGCTGAAGAAAGTCAAGCAGAGGATGTTGCTGAAAGTTCTCAGAAGCCTCCTGCTTCTGATGCTTCTCAAGCTGCCTTGGACAGGCAGACTCTGGAAGAACTAAGGCTGAATGACATGCGTCTGCAGCAGCGGATGGATGAAAGCGATCAGAAGATGAAAGAGAGAATGGATGTGCAGGACAGCAAGATTGACACTGTTATCAGCATGGTGCATAAGCAGAATGAGACTGCTGAAAAGATCCAAGCCATGCTGGAGAACCTGTTCACACGCTTGCCTCCTCAACCTTAGTCTCTTTTTTTCATGCATGACCTTTTTCATGTTTTCCTTGATTTTCTGATGCACTGATTGAATATGTTTTGTAATATTTTCTTGTTTTGATTCTGAACCATCTTAATATGATTAGTTTTTCTGATCTTAATTGTTTTAGCACATCACCAACACTTTTTGATTGCTGACAAAAAGGGGGAGAACAAGAATGATATTTTAATCAATAACGGCTGACTAGACAGAAATTCTCAAACATTCTAACTCTATTACTTGAAATGTTTTTTTTCTGTTTTGCTTAAAGTCTACAGGCACAAGGAAGCTCCTGGACACTCTGAAGACTAGAAGCTCTGATCACTATGAAGTTCTGATCCGCTCTAATATTCTGATCCAAAGCAAAGCTCTGACAAGATAAGCTCTGAAGCTCTGCTCTGACATAAAGCTTCTGATAAGTCAAAGACTCTGATACTCTGATGTTCAAAGAAAGGCAAAAAGATCTGATCCTAAAGAACACGTATAATCAAATGGAAGTAATAAACTCAGGGGGAGTATCTCCTTACTCCTTATTCTTTTGCTTCTTATTCTGATACATATTCCAGATACCTTTTCACGTTATTTTCATTTAAAAATATCTAGTTTTTGTCATCATCAAAAAGGGGGAGATTGTTAGAACAAAGTTTGAATCTACTACCCTATATTTAAGTTTTGATGATAACAAAGTGAAAAGATATAGTATTTATAAGTTGCATGTATGAACTATCTGCTGCCTAAAATTATTATGTTCTGACTTGCAGATACTCTGATTGAAATAAGCAAGATCACATCTATTCAGCATCAGAACTTGATTTCAGACACCAGCATCAGAAGTTGCTATATCAGAATGTTAAAATCAGATGATCAACTCACGTACATGCTGAAGCCTGATGAACAAGACTGCGCTCAACACTCTGATAAAGAAACACAATAGTTCATCAGCAGCGAAGCAGAGTCAGAATGAGCCAAGCCAGAACTTGCATTAAGTAAGCAACGGTACTGTGCATTGAAAGCAAATTAATTCCAACGGCCTCATTCCAGACAAGATTTGCTCAATAAGGAAAGCTTGTTATTAGCATTGAATCAAGAATATTGCATCCAACGTTCATCATCTCAGTGCTATATAAACAAGGCTTTGAAGATTGAAATGGCTAATGCTCTCCAAATCTCTACACGCACAAAAGCTAAACCATAATCTTCGTTCTCTCAGTTTTGCTAAACCACACACTCTGATATTCCATTACTGTTTAGCAATCTAGTTTCTAAGCTTCAATTTGTGTATACATCACAGTTGTGATACAGTTTTGTAGAAAACATCCACACACATAGTTTTATCTCTTGTAAGAAAGTGTTACCTTGACAAACCGGGTTGTGGTTTGAATCAAGAAGGCTTTAGCAGTTGTTAAAGCAGTCTGTAATATTCAGTTGAATATAGTGGATTAAGACCTCGTTGGAGAGAGGCGAAATCACCTTGACGGGTGGACTGGAGTAGTTTGAGATCAAACGAACCAGGATAAAAATATCTTGTTCATTGCATTAGATTTCAGTTTTACAATTCAACCCCCCTTCTTGTGTTTTTCACCACTTCACAATCATTCTCTCACCTTCGAGTCACGAATGGCAAAACTCGCCAATCTAACTCTTCAGGTTTAAGAAGATTGAATATGGGCAGCTGTTATACCCCAAAATTTTCCCTCTCATTTGTCAAGTATTTGCTCACAAGATCTTCTATGACATCAAGTTTGCAGCATTGATGCATCAATTTAGGTTTGAAATTGGCACAAGGGCAAAATGGTCAATTGCATACTGAAAAGTCAAACTTTGACTTTTTGGTCAACATTACATTTCAAAGATTAAATTTCATCAAGACATTCAAGAATATCAAGTTTAATCATCAAGAAGTCAAGAAAGTCAAAAGTCAACTTGCAAAGTCAAGATTTCCAAGATAGAGAAATTTTCTAAGTGTTTTTATACATGATAATGTCATCACTTCATGCCATTCTTTCACCAAGATGTAAGATGACTCTAAAGAAACTTCCAACATGAAAGTTGTAGATCTCCATGTTATCTACAACATTTCTTTACACAACTTCTCCTAAATATGCTTGGATCTTAAGTTATAAATTCATGAAGTCATGACATTTTCATTTAACACTTAGAGAAATTTTCAGCAGTTTTGGTCAGGATTTTATCCCAACTTCTTGGCATTTTTTCACATAGTTACAAGATGATTTCGTCAAAATGGCCAACATGAAAGTTATAGAGGGTGTTTCAAGCTTTCCAAAACATCCAAGAGCATGAATTTATCATATTTGAGCTAGGAGATACAAGGATCTGAAGTTGGGCATCCACCCTTGATTTGCAAGTCATTCTATTGAAGAACACACAACAAAACCCTTATGCTATGCTGCATAATCCTACTTTACATGCCTTGTGACTTGAAAATCTTACCATAATTTAATGCTTACACAAACTTTTGAGCTATGGTCCATTTTGTTTAAGCATTGTCCAAGTGATCTTTCCATTTTTGGCACAAAGGCACCATTGCCATTCTTGCAAAGTTCACTTTAATCATAAAGTCAATTTCTTGAGCCTCTAACTTGTTGTTCTAATCACACTCAACATACAAAATCAGAAAGGCATGCTTAAAGTGTCTAACAACTTTATGCAACAAAGTACAAAACATTGGAACTATAATCTTCAAGCTTGCTTCATGTACAACCTAACCTAGCCATAACATGTGATTCCAAAAATCTGAGTTTTGTTTCAAGTCTAAAACCTTCTCTATAAATAGAGAGGCCAATCACAAGAGAACGAGGTTAGAAAAAATAGAGAGAAAGAACAAGGAGAAAAGCCAGAAGTTATATTGATAAACCCTTAAAATCTCATATTCACAAAAAGCCATAACAGTTCATAAAACCTTCATTCTTGAGTTTTGAAGTCAAAACCTTTAAACCTCTCACACTTTGCATATTCCATCTAAAAAATCATCCAAACATTTCATACCACACAGAGGTTGTTTAGTAACCTTCAACAAAAAGGAAAGTCTAGCAGCCTGTTGAAGCTTCCTTAAGGTTCATACAACATCTTGAAGGATATTTGGATTCAAAACCTAAAGTGCAGTTTTAAGGTAAGTCATCTTTACCTTGCCTTTTCCATACATCAACTTTTCTGTTTATAGGATGTAGCAATCACTATTTTTGAAGTTAATCATTTATTTGTTGTTCATGTTATTCATTTATATGTCAAAAACTAACTGACGTATGCAAAGAATGGTGTTTAAGGCAGAAAAAGGAAGTATGTATCGACACATATCTACATGTGTCCACCCATCTTAGTGAAAAAACAAGGCATGAGTCGACACATAACCCTCATGTATCGACCCATACTGAGTTCAGATTGCAAAACAGAAGCTGGAAGAGCCTATGAGTCGATACATACGCGTTTCGCGTCGATGCAAGAAGGTGCATGAGTCGACACATCCCATTATGTGTCAACCCATACTGAACTGATTTTGTTTTTACAGGAGCAGGGAAAAGCTATGTGTCGATGCATAACAGCATGGGTCGACACATAGCAGTTCAAAATACATTTTCCCTTGGTTTTGCACTGCTTTTACATTGCTTTCATTATTATTCGATATGGTTGTAATATTTCAGTCTCCATTTCATCCCTATTGTTAAATTGTACCCCCATCCCCCTAAAGTGATGTAATAGCTTAGATTTTATTTTCTGCATTTTTACTTGCTTTTCATATATTGCTAGTAAATATGATGTATGGCAAGATAAAATCAATAAATAGATAACTTTCAAATATAAGACAAAATGCATGCAAAATAACACACTTGCATACAAGCATCCTTAGGGTTTCTCCACTTGGTTGCCTTATACAAAAATGGCCATATTGCGCATGCAAAGTATCTTGGCAAAATAAACAAATATAAAGATCATAGTCCCTCGATGACGCTATTCAAAAGGTTGCCTTAAAAAATGATCTTGGTCCCTCAAAATGCTAAGATACTTTGCAAACATTTCTAATCATGGCTATACGATGACCCACGCCCGTCCCGTTTACATCCAAAGATAGGGTTGCTTACCAAATCAATGGTAAGACAACAATGTCAAAGGAATAGAAAATGCACAAGAAAGACATTTGAGTACGTAGATAGCTTCTAGTTACTTGCTCCATTTCAAACAACTATCCTTGATATTTTCAAAAACAAACACACACATTTCAAAACATCTTACATTCATTGAAAACATTTTCCAAAAGACAAACATCTTTGTATACATTCTTACGAACGAGAATCATTACAAAGATTGCCTAAACGAATTGCCTCTTTTACAAAATACTTTCAAAACCACACCAAACACAATTTCAAACAAACAAAAGCAAGTGATCTAAGCAAGTAACTAAGAGCCCATGGAAAACCATGGATGAAAAGGATGCTAATACCTTCCATTTTCATAATCTACCCCCCGAACTCAAGAAAACATATCAAAGGTCTTTCCTGTGCTTTTTCACCTTTCCTTTTGGATAAAAGAAAAGTCAGTGGCGATTCTTGCTAACCGCAACATTTGTGATAAAACGCAAACCCTCAAGTCAGTTCTCCCACCGTATCACAGGCTTCCTCACAGCTGTAGAAGAAGATGGATCCTTCTGAATCTTTCCACTTTTTATGCCAGCTTCCACCCTCTCTCTGGTCAGTATTAACTCAGTAAATCCGGCAAATGAGCTTCCAATTAAATGGTTGAAGAAAGGGCCCGATAGAGTGCCTAAGAACATGTCCACCAATTCCCTTTCAGACAGAGGGGGTTGAACTCTTCCAGCTAGATCTCTCCATTTCTGCGCGTAATCCTTGAAACCCTTATTGGAAGCCATAACCATACTCTAAAGTTGAGTACAGGTAGGCGCTAAATTGGCATTATATTGATATTGCTTGTAGAAAGCTACGGCAAGATCCTCCCAATTGTGGACATTGGCCCTTTCCAGTTGGTAAAACCAGTCGAGTTGTGTTCCAAATAGACTATCTTGGAAAAAATGCACCCATAAGTCTTTATCGGTGGAGTGTGGTTGGATCTTTCTCACATATGATCGGAGGTGCATCTTAGGACATGACACTCCATCATATTTTGCAAACAAAGGCACTTTGAATTTCAGAGGGATCACAATTCTTGACACTAGCCCCAATTCTTCAAAGTCTAGGCCTGGCACCTTTTGTATTTCCATAGCGCTCAAATGCTCTTCCAGATGTATGTACTTATCATCAGCTGGAGGATATTGTTCCTAAGAGTAGTCTTCCTCTTCTTCCTCCTCTTCAGATTCTGACGGAACCGCTGTTTCCTTTCCTTTCCCCTCTCCTTCACCGGATGTTGTTGCAAAATTCAAGGTTCTTCTAGTCTGTCCCGAAAACCTTCTCCCCATGTTTAAAACCCCGGTGAACTTCTTTTTTTTCTTTTTCCTTTCCTCATCCAGTAGAGTCTTCAACTCTTCTTGCCCCTTGGCTAGGGTCATGAGCAACTGTTTAAACTGCATGTTCTGAGTTTGGAGATCTTTGACTGTCTGCTCGAGATCCATCTTACTGAAATAAACAGTAGACAGATGAGGGAACTCGTTGAAAAAGACATGTTTATGTTATGATGAATGATATGTGCATATGCAATGTTTTCAAGGATTTCAAAGATTCAAGTTCGTTTTAGACAAAAAGAAACACATTTTATATTAATAAGATAAAGTTTGAGTACATCAATGCCCCTTGGGAAAAATAATACAAAACTCTAAGATAAAAAGGTAGTGCGCATCCTCTTTGGTGCAATGTAGGCATTTAGAGTCTGCTCCTCATGAAGTAGCCCGGTGAGTTCCAAAACCTTCTTCTCGCTTGCGTAGAATTGGGCTTTGAAAGTATCTCGCCCTCCTTTGAGCTGTATCCAATCCCTTTGTAGGTCTTCAAGAGATGTGGGCATGTTAGGATGTAGGATAATGTATGGAACTTCTCCCTCCTTAACAGGCTCAATAATTACCAGAAGAATGGAAGGATAAGGCATCATAAGACTTTGAGCCCGGGTTCGTACCCATTTGAGGTAAGGCTCAAGAGGGATGGAATTATTGTGCCCTAAAGTCTTTCTATCCACCTTGTTTAGCATCCTCCAAGCTCGGATGAATCTCTGGCGAAGACCTTGATCGTCGTTGTCGTAGTCGAATACCAAACCTTGAATCAGCATCTCGTGCGGGCCATCCCTTCGGGCGTAACCAAACTGTCTTAAAGCTAAGCATGGGTTGTAGGTGATACCTCCCCTAATGCCAAGTAGAGGGACATTAGGGAACTCCCCACAATGGTCAACAATGATAACATTCTCTTTGGATCGGGAGCACCAATGAATATCTGAATGTTTGAGCATCATTAACCTTTGTGACCACCTTGAACCTTGCTCATTCTTTAAGACTGGTTGGTGAAGATGAGAAATAAACCATCTTGCCAGGAGATGAGTGCCACACATAAGGACACCTCTTTTCCTCATTGTGCGAGTGTGAAAAGAGTGTAGGATATCCCCTAGCAATGTAGGCACCGGGTTGCGTGACATGAAGATCTTGACGGTGCTCACATCTATGAGTTGGTCAGGATTAGGAAATAAGACCATCCCATAGATAAGAAGAGCCACAATTTCCTCAAAGGCTTGCAAGTCTAAGGAATTCCAACAGCTTTGGGCTTTCTCAAACAGAAACTTTGCTAAGAAGCCTTTGACACCACTCCTAGTTTCCCAATAAGTTGTGACATCAGATGAGTGCAAGTGCAGAGCTTGAGAAATCTCTTCTGGCTTTGGGTCTCTTTCCGTACCGTTGAAAGGTAGTTGATTGAGAATGGGAATCCTCAAGAGTTGAGAGAATTCTTCCAAAGTAGGCACAAGCTGATAGTCGGGAAATGTGAAGCAATGGTGCAAAGGATCAAAGAACTGATAGAGCACCTTCATCATATCCTCATCTGTGTTGGAGGTGACCAAGTTGAGTAGACGGCCATGTCTCTCGGTGAATGGAGAGTTCTCATGGATCCTTGAAGCTAGCTCCTTAACTTGTGGAGGAATTCTTACAAGGTTGACTTGGATAGTTTTCCTGCAAAGTGAATCCATATCCTATAAAACAAGAACAAAGATGAATCTCCAAAATCCTTGAAATGGTTAGTAGATGTATATGATGTTCATGATGTCCATGATGTTATGTACATGTATGCATATACAAGCAAAGCAAACAAGTTCTTAGTTTAGGCTTGCATGGGGTTTTATAGGTAAGTACCCTATTGAAGTTTAGTTGGCTTAAACATGTCCTAATAATAATAACCGGGTTCTAAGGAGCTCAAAATCACCGGATTGTTTCCTTGGTCATTGTTTCAGCTCAAACCTCTTTAATGGCAACCTAAATATCCCAAGAAACCAAACCTCAATGAGTGTAGCATCGAGTATCTACCAACTTCGGACTGCACCAAATCCGGTCATCTCACTACATCCTAAAGGCCAAGTTGGTCAAGTAAAGGGTTCTAGAAGTTCATTAGTGCTTCATGACATCACTCAGCGGCTCCGTATCCTCTTTGATTAACTCAAAGGCTACCGGTACCCATAAATATGTCACACTAACATAGCTATTGCTTAGACCATGTCGGTATACCCCACACAATTTCCACAACGTATTTCTATTTACCTATAATGTATCCCAAATCCGGGTAGAGGATTTCAAACCCAAACAAAGAACCATAATGTAAAGCATACAAGTCAAACAATGTAAGCAAATAAATGTGATTTAGCCCTAAGGTAACCCCACTTTTATAAATTTCCCCAGCAGAGTCGCCAGTTCTGTGATACGGTGGGAGAACTGACTTGAGGGTTTTGCATTTTATCGCAAATGTTGCGGTTAGCAAGATTCGCCACCGAATTTTATTTTATCCAAAAGGAAAGGTGAAAAAGCACAAGAAATACCTTCGAGATTTGTTTCTTGAGTTCGGGGGGTAGATTATGAAAAGGGAAGGTATTAGCACCCTTTTCATCCATGGTTTTCCATGGGCTCTTAGTTACTTGCTAGATCACTTGCTTTTTGTTTTGAAATTATGCTTTGTGTGTTTTTGAAAGTATTTTGTAAAAGAGGCCATTGTTTAGGCGATCTTTGTAATGATTCTCGTTCGTAAGAATGTATACAAAGATGTTTGTCTTTTTGAAAATGTTTTCATTGTTTGTAAGATGTTTTTGAAATGTGTGTGTTTGTTTTTGAAAATAGCAAGGATAGTTGTTTGAAAATAGAGCAAGTAACTATAAGTAATCTACCTACTCAAATGTCTTTCTTATTCCTTTTCTATTCCTTTGACATCGTTGTCTTACCATTGATTTGGTAAGCAACCCTATCTTTGGATGTAAACGGGACGGGCGTGGGTCATCGTATAACCATGATTAGCAATGTTACAAAGTATCTTAGCATTTTTGAGGGACCAAGATCATTTTGTAAGGCAACTTTGAATAGCGTCATCGAGGGACTTATGATATTATATTTGTTTGTTTTGCCAAGATATTTCGCATGCGTAATATGGCTATTTTTTTGTATAAGGCAACCAAGTGGAGAAACCCTAAGGATGCTTGTGTGTAAGTGTGTTATTTTTATGCTTGATTTTGTCTTGGATTAGGGTTTTCTATTTGATTTGCTTTGATCTTGCCATTCAAACCCTAATTATTAGCATAGTATATGAAAGCGGTAAATTGCGTAATTTAAAGACCACTACGCTATTACAACATTTTATGGAAAGGGGGAATACAAATTATGAATGGGTATTTGCAATAATGTAAATCTAATTAAGCTATTACAACCAAATTGAATTTGTACGAATATTTGAATAAATAATATACAATATAAATATGCAATGGTATGTATGCAAAAAAAAAAGATTTTTGTTTTGTTTTTCATATAAAGAAGAATTTTGAATTGAACCAAATAATATTAAAAGGAAATTATTTATTTAAAAAAAGTGGTTAACCCTAATTTCTAATTTAAAAGAAAACAAAGTTCTTTAAGTATTATTTTTGTGTATTTTTTGTCTTAAAATAGTAAATAATATTTATGAAAATATTTAGTCTTCTTATATGTCAAAATAAATATTTACAAGTGTGAGAAAAATAACAAACATTTAAACCTATTCTATTTTTAATTATAAGTTTATTTAGAAAAAAATAGTTAATATATAATTTAATAAAAATATTTTTTATGCGAAAATAAGATAAAAATAAACAAAATATAATATTTATCATGTTTTATATTTTTATGATTTTTATGTTAAGGAAAATATATTTAATAAAAATGGAAATGAAAATAAAAATAAATAATAAAAAGTATAGGCCAGGGGTGCTGTTAAGAAAAAGGAGGTGAATGTTAGGAAAAAAAATGAGGCCCATAGATGTCGAGCCCATGCTGCAAACCAGTAAAAAAAAAGATGAAAAAATGTGAAAAATGTAAAAAGGCAGCGCCAAGGCTCGAACCTGTGACCTTAAGCATTTTTGCGCGCTGCCTTACCACTGGGGTGGCTGTACATCCGTTAGTTTAAATGAAACAAGAAAAACATAACATATAAAGCCTCCTTGCCCTGTACTTAATCTTCTTCCTCAAGCTGGCCAGAACCTCTGTATCTTTCTCATTTCTCCATGAAAATGGAAACTTCCAACATGAAAATGATAATACTCTTTCCCACGATTTCAACCATATAACTCTTGTAAACTAACAATCAAAGATCAAAACGAATTCTAAAGGCCCTAATTTTAAACCTAATTTTTACAGAAATTTGAACTCTAAAATTCTCTATACATAATGAACAGAAATGAAATCTATGCACATGGTTGGCTTTAGCACAATAATATTTACATTTTTCCTTCACAAATCGTGACCAATAGATGCATGTATGAAGAGATAGGAGTTGGAGTTCTCACCTCTTTCAACTGAGATCGTGAATGGAGTTTGAGTGAGTTTTATGAAGGCCTGAAGATCCCTTTAGCTTGCCTGAACCTCCCTGAGTTTGTTCCAATCCTTGCCTTGCCTTGAAAGTGCTTGAATCTCTCTATCCAAGTCAACCTGCAAGCTTGAAAAACAAAAATGGAAGATGAAGAAGGAGGAGTTACAGTGAAGGTCTGATGGTCTGAAACACTTAGATATGAGGTAGGTAAAGTGTTTGAGTGATTAAAACTTGAAACGCACTAGTAGATTTGTGGATTGCTATGCTTGGTCTCAAACTGCCAGTTTTGACAGGTTTTTGGTGATAGGGAGTTTTAGAGAGTTTCTGGCCTTGAACAATCATGTGTTAGGTTTCAAATTGTTTGTGTATAAGTATAGAGAAGATTTCAAGTCAGCTCTACAACAGATTTTTGAGTTCTAGCCTTTTTGCACTCTTACTTGCTTTTTAAGAAAGGTGAAAAGACCACTCTCTACATGCTTGTACATGCCTGCTTTGAGTTGGTACAAATCCTAGACAACTTGCTTTTGGTTTATAGGACTTGTGTATGCAGAGAAAACAGGTCAAATGCTCAAGAAGTGAAAAGTTGCAAAAGTCATGCTTTTCTAAAATGGCAATGACAACTTTGTGCCATTTATGGAATTAAAGATTGGACAAAGACTCTAGTGCTTGTATTAAGGTTTTATCATCTATGTAAGCATTAAATTATGAAGTGAGAAACAAGTTTGAGACTTGTAAAGCAAGGGTTAGGCAGCATAGGTTCAGATTTGAATTTTGTTCTTCATGAAATGGCTTGAAATCAAAGTGAGAAATTGCCAACTTCATCTCTTCGATTCTCCCTACTAAAAAATGATCTCAAGGAGTTCTTGGACATTTTGGAAAGCTTGCAATGTGCTCTATAACTCATATTTGAAATGCATTTCAATATTCCTCTTGGAACTAGGTGAAAAATTGCCATGAAGTTAGGTCAAAAACCTGCCTAAATTAGGGCAAAATTTCACTGTTATTTTAGTTCATGGGCATGTGATCACAAAATTATATCTTGAGATCCAAGTATCTTTAGGAAAAAATGTGTGTTGAAAATTTTTATATTTCATGGAGATCTACAACTTTCATGTTTGGAACTTCCTTTGAATCATCTTGTAACATGATGGAAATTTGGCTTAAAGTTGAGAAAAAAAAAGAAAATTTATATACTTAGAAAAATTTCTAAGTTAAGAAAATTTCAAATTTCAAAACAAAATCTTCAATCTTTGATTTCTTGATGAACAAGTTTCACATTTTGACATGTTTTGATGAGTTGTGATCCTTGGCATTTGATCTTGACCAAAAAGTCAAAGTTTGACTTTTCAATATATAGTTTACTTTTGATCAGTTGACTGCAAATTTCATCTGTCAATCCAATGGATTTGCAATGTTTTGAACCATGTCATTAGGTCATGATGATGCAATTGAGCCCTTGGAATCATGTTTCAAACCAATTGGTCATTTTCTAGGTCAAAAACCAGAACTTGCCCTTCCTCAGCTAAAACCCTAATTTTGACCATTTTGCCCTTTTGATGATTTGATCAAATTTCTTGAGGAATTATGGTCCAGACTTGATCAAATGATACATATGATTCTAAAATGTTGATGTGGATCAAAAATTATGAAGTTTGACTGTAAATTGGCCATGGTTGACTTTTTCTCCAATACAGCTGATTTTTAGGTCAACTGTCCAATTGATTGATCAAAAGTGTGATTCAGGGCTTGAAACTTGTCATGAGTAATCTTAGGGGTCCATAATGATACTTGAAATTCATATGAAACATTTATAGTCCAAAAATCCTTGTACAATCTCAAACCCTAATTTTGGGTCATCAGTGCATGATGAGGTGTCTTGAGCTGGTCAAACCCTAATCCAGTCTTGAGTCAGTGAGATCTTGTGAGAAAAGTCTTGATAAATGAGAGGGAAAATTTTGGGGTACAACACATGGTTTCAAGGTGAAGTACAAAGCTTGTAGGGGGGTTGATACCTTTAAACACACTTGCTCTGATTGTGTGGAGTGTGTTTGTGCAGAAAGAACCAATGCAAGGCTCAATGCAAGCTGACTTTGCATAAATCTTGCTTTTATAAAATGGAAATGTTGCCTTTCTTCCCAAAATGGAATTAACTTTGTACAATGCATTGAATGCTTGTACTAAAGCTTCCAACAGCTGTTAAAACATTTAATTATGGAGTGAAAGTCAAGTTAGAAGCCTGAAAAGTGGGATTTGTACAACATGCTTGAGGATTGGATCCAATGTTCTTCACAAAATGGCTTGTAATCCAATTGACAAATCACCAACTTCATCTCTTCGATTCTCCCTACTCAAGAATGATCTCAAGGAGTTCTTGGACATTTTGGAAAGCTTGAAATGTGATGTACAACTAATCTTTTAATTTCTTTTGAATATTCCCCTTGGAACTATGTGGAAAATTCCCATGAAGTTAGGTCAAAAATCTGCCTAACTAGGGCAAAATTTCACTAAGTTATTTTTAGTTCATGAGCATGTATTCACAAAATTATAACTTGAGATCCAAGCATTTTTAGGAGAAGTTGTGTGAAGAAAAGTTGTAGGTTTCATGGATATATATAACTTTCATGTTGGAAGTTTCTCTTGAATCATTTTGCATCATGGTGAAAATTTAGCTCAAAGTTGTGAAAAAATAAGAAAATTTCTATACTTGGAAAAATTTCTAAGTTAAGAAATTTCATCTTTTCAAAATAAAATCTTGAATTATTGATTTATTGGTGAAAAAGTTTCATGTTTTGACATGCTTTGATGAATTATGATTTTTGACACTTGAATTTGACCAAAAAGTCAAAGTATGACTTTTCAGTATACTGTTGACTTTTGATCAGTTGACTGAAAAATTCATCTGTCAATCCAATGGACTTGTAGTGTTTTGAACCATGTCATTAGATCAAAGTGATGCAATTGGAATCTTGAGATCATGCCCTAACCCAATTGATCATTTGCTAGGTAAAAAAATAGAAATTGCCCTTTCCCAATCAAAACTCTAATTTTGACCATTTTGCCCTTTTGGAGATTTGATCAAATTTCTTGAGGACTTATGGTCCAAACTTGATCAAATGATACATATGGGTCTAAAATGTTGGTGTGTGTGATATGATGGGAGAACTTACTTGAGGGTTTGCGTTTTATCGCAAATGTTGCGGTTAGCAAGAGTCGCCACCGACTTTTCTTTTATCCAAAAGGAAAGGTGAAAAAGCACAGGAAAGACCTTTGAGATTGTTTCTTGAGTTCGGGGGGTAGATTATGAAAAGGGAAGGTGTTAGCACCCTTTTCATCCATGGTTTTCCATGGGCTCTTAGTTACTTGCTTAGATCACTTGCTTTTGTTGTTTGAAAATGTGTTTGGTGTGGTTTTGAAAGTATTTTGTAAAAGAGACCATTCGTTTAGGCAATCTTTGTAATGATTCTCGTTCATAAGAATGTATACAAAGATATTTGTATTTTTGAAAATGTTTTCAATGATTGTAAGATGTTTTGAAATGTGTGTGTTTGTTTTTTTGAAAATAGCAAGGATTGTTTGTTAGAAATAGAGCAAGTAACTAGAAGACATCTACATACTCAAATGTCTTTCTTATGTATTTTCTATTCCTTTGACATTGTTGTCTTACCATTGATTTGGTAAGCAACCCTATCTTTGGATGTAAACGGGACAGGCGTGGGTCATCGTATAACCATGATTAGCAATGTTTGCAAAGTATCTTAGCATTTTGAGGGACCAAGATCATTTTGTAAGGCAACTTTTGAATAGCGTCATCGAGGGACTATGATCTTATATTTGTTTTGTTTTGCCAAGATACTTCGCATGTGTAACATAGCCATTTTTTGTTTTAGGCAACCAAGTGGAGAAACCCTAAGGATGCTTGTGTGCAAGTGTATCATTTTCATGCTTTGATTTTGTCTTGTATTTAGGGTTTTCTATTTTGCTTGTTTTATTCTTGTCATACAAACCCTAATTACTAATCATGGCACATAAAGCAATAAATTGCGTAATGTAAATAGTTCTAATCTATTACAATAATTTATGGGAGGGGGAACACAAATTTGAATGGGGATTTGCCAAAATATAAACCTAAATAAATTATTACAACCAAATTGAATTTGTACGACTTAGAATGAATATAATACAATATTTAAAATTCAATGCAATGTACATGTAAGAAAGATTTTTTTTTGTGTCTTTTTATGTAAAACAAAATTTAAATCTAAACCTAAAAATATAAGGTAAAGAAAATAATTTTTAAAAGGGGTTTAACCCTAATTATTATTTTAAGAGAAAATAATGTTTTTATAGGTATTATTTTATGTATTTTCTTGTATAAAAATAATAAATAATATTGTATGAAAAAGTATAAAATTATATATATGCAAAAATAAGTATTCATAAGTATGAAATAAAAAATAAATTGAACTAAATATGTTTAATTATATTTACAAGTTTATTAAGAAAATAAATGATATCCTAGTAAAATAAAATATATTTTTATATGAGAAATAAACTAAAAAATAAAATAAAAGTGCAATATTATTAATTCACATTTTTTAGGATTTTTATGCATTAAACAAAATATTTAAAACATTAAATATGAAAATAAACAAATAAAAATAAAAATATAAAAGTTGGCAAGGGGGGGTAATGTAGCAGATTAGTAGTAACATGTTAGCAAAAAGATGCCAAACCCAAAGACTCAGCCCAACCTGCAAAAAAGTGTCAAAACTGAAAAAATGGTAAAATGCAAAACAAAAGTAGCGCGCCCGGGTTAGAACCCAGGACAAGGGTCTCACCAGCGCGCTACTTTGCTACTGGGGTGGCTATACTTCCATTGTCTTAAGAGAAATGAAAATAAGATAACATAAAAGGAATTCTTGCCCTGTACTTCATCTTCTTCCTCAAGCTTGGCCAGACATCCTGTAACTCTCTCATACTTCCATGAAAATGAAAACTCATAGCATGAAAATTTTAGTACTTGAACTCACGATTCCAACCATATAAGTTATGTAAACTAACTATCAAAGATCAAAGAGAATTTAAACAACCCTAAATTTTAACCTAATATTTTCAGAAATTTCAAGTTCCAAATTCTCTCAGCTCAAGTAAAATCAATGCAAGATAATGGTATGTACAACTTCGTTATGATGAGGACTACATTTTTGTTCACAAATCGTGGCCTATGGTTGCCTGTACAAGGAGATAGAGTTTAAAATTTTACCTCCTTCAGTTGGAATCGTGGATGAAACTGGGATGAGTTTGATGGAGGCCTGATGCTTGCTTGAGCTTCCTTGAACTTCCCTAAATGTATTCCAACCCTTGCCTTAATCTGAAGTACCTGAAACTCCTTTGCCAAGTCAAACTGCAAGCTCTGAAGTCAACAACGGCAGATGGTGGAAGAGTGATTACAGAACATGGATGAAAGCCTGGATTGGCTAGGTATCAAGTATGTAAGATGTTTGAATGATCAAAACTTGAAACGCACGAGCCAAATGGAATATGGATGTGCTTATGCAAAATCTGCAGTTTTGGATAGATTTTTGGTGGTTTGCTGGTTGGTAGTGTTTCAGGCCTTTGATAAACGTGTTTTGTGTTGCATAATGTTTGTATATTAGTAAGGAAATGGTTTGATGTCAACTATCTAATAGTTGTGCCTGTTCTAGCCTTTTTGCCACTTTTCTTGTATTTTAAGTAAAGTGATAAGACAAAGCCTTTCATGCTTGTACTGGCTTGCTTAGGGTTGGTATTTCTTCCCTACAAGTTTCCTTTGGTCTGTGGTACTTGTATGTGCCAAGGGGACAGGTCCAATGCTCAAGATTGTAAAGTTTGCAAAAGTTGATCTTTTTCAAAATGGCAATGGTCCCTTTTTGCCATAAATAGAATTGCAAGTTGGATAATGGTTCTAAGGCATGGATAGAAGCTTTGTCAACTGAGTAAGCATTTAATTAAGGAGTGTGGAACAAGTTTAGGACCTGTAAATCATGGATTAGCCAGCATAGGTACTGATTTCAACTTTGTTCTTCATGAAATGGCTTGGACAAAAAGTGAGAAATTGCCAACTTCATCTCTTCGATTCTCCCTACTCAAAAATGATCTTGAGGAGTTCTTGGACATTTTGGAAATCTTGCAATGTGCTATATAACTCATCTTTGAAATTCATTTTTATATACCTCTTGGAACTAGGTGAAAAATGGCCATGAAGTTGGGTCCAAAACCTGCCTAAATTAGGGCAAATTTTCACTAAGTTATTTAGTTCATGACCATGTATTCACAAATTTATATCTTGAGATACAAGAATATTTAGGGAAAAGTGTGTGAATAAAGGTTGTAGATTTCATGGAGGTCTACAACTTTAATGTTGGGAACTTTCCTTGAATCATTATGCATCATGGTGAAAAAGTGGCCTGAAGTTGAGATAAAATAAGAAAATTTTCTATACTTAGAAAATTTCTAAGTTAGAAAAATTTTCAAATCAAACCCTAAATTTCAAACTTGGATTTATTGATGAACAAGTCTCACATTTTGACATGTTTTGATGAAATATGACCCTTGGCACTTGATTTTGACCAAAAAGTCAAAGTTTGACTTTTCAGTATACAGTTGACTTTTGATCAGTTGACTGCAAACTTCACCTGTCAATCCAATGAATTTGAGATGTTTTGAGCCATGTAATTAAGTCAAGATAATGCCATTGAATCCTTGATATCATTCTTTAACTCAAATGGTCATTTTCTAGGTTAAAAATCAGAAATTGCCCTTCCTCAGTCAAAACTCTAATTTTGACCATTTTGCCCTTTTTGTGATTTGACCAAATTTCTTGAGGAATTGTGATCCAAACTTGACCAAATGATACATATAAGTTTAGAATGTTGATGTTGATAAAAAATTATGAAGTTTGACTGTAAATTGGCCATGGTTGACTTTTTCCCCAATACAACTGATTTTTAGGTCAACTGTCCAATTAATTGATAAAAAATATGGTTCAAGGCTTGAAACTTGTCATGAGTGATCTTAGGGATCCATAATGATGTTTGAAAGTCATATGAAGCATTGATAGTCCAAAAATCCTTGTGCAAACTCAAACCCTAATTTTGGGTTATCAGTGCAAGATGAGATGTCCTGAGCTGACCAAACCCTAATCCAGTCTTGAGTCAAAGAGATCTTGTGAGAAAAGTTTTGATAAATGAGAGGGCAAATTTTGGGGTACAACAGCTGCCCCTGTTCAATCTTCTTAAACCTGAAGAGTTAGATTGGCGAGCTTTGCCATTCGTGACTCGAAGGTGAAAGATGATTGGACACTAAAGTGCCCATAAATTTGCACTCGGCGATGTGTAGTTGAGGGAATGGACTTAAAGATGCCATTTGGAGAAGTGATAGAATCTTGTTGGAGATGGGCTTGTAGATGCCATCCAAGAATGTTTGTTGAATTGTAAGTTGTAAGCTGAAAGAATGAGTATCAGAATGGTGTCCGCGTCTGGAACGTATCTGAGCTGTATCTGAACTTGAAGTCTGAATAAGTGTTAGAATGGCATCCATATCTGGAGCGTATCTGAACTTTGAAATTGAATGAGTAACAGAATGGCATCCGTTTCTGGAGCATATCTGAACTGTATCTGATAGTTGAAATCAGAATGAGTATCAGAATGGCCTCCGTGTCTAGAACGTATCTAAACTGTATCTGAATCTTGAAAACTGAATGAGTATCAGAATGGCATCTGTGTCTGGAGCATATCTAAACTGTATCTGAAAGCTGAATCTGAATGAATAAGAGAATGGCATCCGTGTCTGGAGCGTATCTGAATTGTATCATGATTGCATATTGTTAATGGTAGCTTGTTAATCTTATCCTGAAAAGGGTAAAATGTTAGCTGGAACATAAAATTATGTTGCATGAAATGTATGATGCAATATATGTATTTTATCGATGTTTATGATATGTGGATGTAATGTATGCGCATGTAAGTTGATTTGCTGTATGATTGAGGAAAATAAATCCTTGACTTCTACTGAGGATATGTGGATTCTTCATGTCTTGAAGTTGAAGTATTGACAAAAATTCTGTTGTGAGAGCAATGTCGTATACTGTTTGAGGAATCTGCTTGGGAAATCCAGAGAATTTTGATGACTTCTATTGGTGATTAATAATGGGAGTCTTTGTTACGTTGGGGAGTATCAGAAGTCAGTTGTTATCCGGTTGGATTTCAGGCTTCAAAACAACTTGCTGGAGAATTTGGAGGAATTGGATGGTTTCCATCGGGGATTAATAGTTTGAAGTTTTAGTTCCGTCGGGGATCTAAATGACGTACTGTGGGGATTTCTCATGGAATAGCCTAAAGACGTTTTCCTATTCTTTCAACCTGTCAGTAATTGTCTTCTGTCATTTTGTTTATTTATAAACATTAATTATGTTCAAATGCATATGTTCATTAATGAATCATTGGACGTTTTTGCAAATAAAACACAAGTGTAAAGAAAAAGGACAAATAGTTTTCTATACTTTAAAGAGATATCTTTGTATTTACTTTTAATAAGTATTTTGTACAAAGGAGACAGACATCCTAGTAAGGGGATGGTGCCATAAAAATAAGAGAAAAATTATACAAAGAAAGATAGCTATGTGTGATAATCCCATGGGGTTCCCATCCTGCTATAGCATCCGTATCTCTGAATATCTTATCTATTTGTTGCTTCGTCCGAAGATGATTGAATTGATGAGAAACTCCGAGTTTGTCAGTGAAGAGATTGTCCTCAAAGTGATCTGACGGGACATAGTCATACGCTTTAATTCCCTAACTTTTTCCTGGACCGTCCTTTCGAGTTTTCAGTCCACCGGGAAACCCTTTTTTGCCCAAGTCGCCCTTTCGGGTTTTCAACTTGCCAGATGTACAAATTTTTCTTATTTTATCCCTAATTTTTGCCCGAACCTTTTTGGTTCGCTGGGATGCCTTTTTTTCCCTAGGTGTGTCAACCTAGCGGGTCTCTTATGCGTAGTATCTCTTGACTATGTCCGTGTTCACAGGGTGTGGCAAGTCATCACCGTCCACGGTGGTTAAGATCATTGCCCCACCGGAGAAGATGTTCTTGATTACAAATGGTCCCTCATAGGTAGGAGTCCATTTGCCCCTGGGATCACTTTGTGGCAAGATAATACGTTTGATCACTAGATCTCCAACTTGATATACTTGGCGTCTGACTTTCTTGTTGAAAGCCTTGATCATCTGTTTTTGATACATATGACCATGGCAAACAACAGTAAGCCTATTTTCATCAATTAAGTTTAGTTGATCAAGCCGAGTTTGGATCCAATCGTCCTTATTCAAACTTGCATCCTTTATAATTCTCAAAGAAGGGATCTGAACCTCAATAGGCAAGACAACCTCCATGCCATAAACCAAAGAATTAGGTGTTGCCCCAGTTGACGTGCGAGCCGTGGTACGGTACCCATGGAGAGCGAATGGCAGCATCTCATGCCAGTCCTTGTAGGTGACTATCATTTTTGTATGATCTTTTTAATGTTTTTATTAGCAGCTTCAACTGCACCATTCATCTTTGGCCGATAGGGGGATGAACTGCGATGCTGAATCTTGAACTGCTCACACAAGGCGGTGATCATAGTATTGTTAAGGTTTGTACCATTATCAGTGATGATCCTTTCTGGGATACCGTACCAACAAATGAGATTCTGCTTGATAAAGCGGGCAACAACATTCTTAGTCACGGATGCGAAGGAAGCTGCTTCGACCCATTTTGTAAAATAGTCAATGAGAGGCTGTAGGCTTGATCTCTCCAATCATATCGATTCCCCACATAGCAAAGGGCCAAGGAGCCGTCAAGACATTCAAAGGAACTGGAGGTACATGCACCTTGTCAGCATAAATTTGACACTTATGACAGGTCCGAGAGTGTTGATAGCAATCTTCTTCCATGGTAGACCAATAATAGCCTGCCCGTAGGATCTTCTTTGCCATCATATGCCTACTGGAGTGAGTGCCAAAAGTACCTTCGTGCAGTTCAACCATGATCTTTTCAGCCTCAATCTTATCCACACACCGGAGCAGAATGGAGTCATGATTGCGTTTGTACAGGATGACATTACTCGGGAAGAATTTAGTAGAGAATCTCCTTAAGAACTTTTTATCATTGATTGAAGCTCCTCCTGGATATTCTTGAGCCTCGAGATACCTCTTGACTTCATGAAACCAAGGTTGGTCCACTACTTCTTCAGTATTAATCTCTTGACAGTGTGCTGGTTCATCCATTCGTTCAATGGTGATCTGGGGAGCCTCGTTATCCCAATTAAGTTTAAACATAGATGACATTGTGGCTAGAGCATCTGGTAGCTGATTTTCTTCTCGCGGGAAATGCTCAAAGGTAATCTGCTCAAAATGTGGTAGCAATGTCAAAGCATGTTCTTTGTAAGGGATAAAGTTTGGATGCTTAGTGTCCCATTCTCCTTTGATCTGAATGATGACCAAAGTTGAATCTCCAAACACGTCTAAAGATTTGATTCCCAAGTCTATGGAAGCCTTGAGACCAAAGATGCATGCTTCGTACTCCGCCATATTGTTCGTACAGTTGAAGCAAAGTCTGGCAGTAAAGGGAGTATGACACCCTTCCGGAGATATGAGTACAACGCCGATACCATTACCAAGTGCATTGGATGCCCCATCAAAGAACAGGGTCCACCGGGATCCTTGTTCAGGTTCGTCATATGGTCTGATTTCTTCACAGTTGTCTAATGTCATGATGTCTTCATCCGGGAATTCAAACTTCATGGACTGATAATCTTCTACAGCTTGATGAGCAAGATGATCAGCTAGCACACTGCCCTTTATAGCTTTCTGGGTAGTGTAATGTGTGTCATATTCTGTTAAGATCATCTTCCATCTAGCTATCCTCCCAGACAGAGCAGGCTTTTCAAAGATGTACTTTATCAGATCCATCTTAGATATCAACAAAGTGGTATGAGTCAACATATATTGTCTTAGCCGGCGAGCAGCCCATGCCAGAGCACAACAAGTTTTCTCGAGAAGTGAATATCTGGTTTCACAATCGGTAAACTTTTTGCTCAGGTAGTAAATAGTGTGCTCTTTTCGGCCAGACTCGTTATGCTGCCCCAATACACACCCCATTGAGTTCTCTAAAACGGTCAGATACATGATCAATGGTCTTCCCTCGACTGGTGGCATCAAAACAGGAGGCTCTTGTAAGTACTCTTTGATCTTGTCAAAAGTAATCTGGAATTCATCGTTCCATCTGACTACTTGACCTTTCTTCAATAGTTTGAAGATTGGCTCACAAGTAGCTGTTAGGTGAGAAATGAATATGGAAATATAGTTCAAGCGTCCTAAGAATCCTCTGACTTCCTTCTCAGTATGAGGAGCAGGCATTTCTTGTATCGCTTTAACCTTGGCAGGATCCACCTTAATTCCTTTGTTGCTGACAACGAAACCTAAGATTTTACCGGACCGGACTCCGAACGTACACTTGTTTGGATTCAACCTTTGCTTGTACTCCTTCAATCTCACAAACAACTTTTGCAAGTGATCAAGGTGCTCCTCTTCAGTTTGTGATCGGGCTATCATGTCATCTACATAGACCTCTATCTCATGATGTATCATCTCATGAAATAAGGCTACCATGGCGCGTTGATAGGTTGCCCCAGCATTCTTCAGTCTGAATGGCATCACTTTGTAGCAGAACGTGCCCCACTGTGTGACAAATGTAGTTTTCTCCATGTCCTCAGGTGCCATTTTGATTTGGTTATAACCTGAGAATCCATCCATAAAGGAAAACACTTTGTGATGGGCTGTATTGTCAACCAGGATGTCGATGTGGGGAAGTGGAAAATCATCTTTAGGGTTGGCCCTGTTTAAATCTCTATAATCCATGCACATTCGTACTTTTCCATCCTTTTTAAGCACGGGAACAATGTTGGCAACCCATTGAGGATAGGAAGTGACGACTAAGAATCCAGCATTGAACTGCTTCATGACTTCCGCTTTGATCTTCTCTGACATGTCAGGTCTCATGCGGCGGACTTTTTGCTTCACTGGTGGACAGTCTTCTCTTGTGGGTAGACAATGTACCACGACGTCTGTATCAAGTTTTGGCATGTCTTTGTATGACTAGGAAAAGATCTCAACATAATCATGCAATAGCTGAATTAGACGTTCCTTGACACTCGGCTCTAGGTTGGCACCCACTTTGATTTCCTTTTTATCTTCCTTGGTACCCAAGTTGATCGTATCCAATGGTTCCTCATGAGGTTGAATAGCTCTTTCCTCTTGTTGTAGTAGTCTGGCCAATTCCCCTGGTACTTCACAATCTTCCTCACCTTCGTATTCGGCTTGGTAGATTAGATCTTCAGAGTCACTAAAGGCCATAGCAGTATCGTTACCCATGGGATCCAGAATGGAGGGTGTGATCGGTGGATCTGGAACTGACTGTTTAACGCTGGTTCGCGAAATGTCGCAGAAGCAAGAGTCGCCACCGTCTTTTATTTTCTCCAAATGGAAAGGACAAAAGCACAGAAAAATTCCTTAAAGAGATTGCTCTCGGTTCGGGAGGTAGGTTATAGAAAGGGAAGGTGTTAGCACCCTTTCTATCCATGGTTATCCATGGGCTCTTAGATACTTGCTCACTTGTGTTTTCAAAAATGGTTTGTTTGCTTTTCAACTGTGGGTTTTAAAAAGTTTCTTTGAAAATTTCAGTTCGACTCTTGTATCGGTCCTCAAGAGTGTTTGAAAAATGCTTTCGAAAGCTTTTTGAAAATGTGTTGGTGTGAAAAGTATTTTTGATTTGTTTTGTTTTGAATTAGAGCAAGTATCCACGAGTCGTCTACCTACCCTAAGGAATTCGTCTGTGTAAATGTCCTTTAAAGTAGTGCCATCCCACCATTGAGAGGTAGGTAGCACCACCGTTGGAGGTGTTCGGGTCAATTCGAGTTTTGGGACAGTATGGTCACCGAGCAATGGTAAGATACCTTAGGAGCTACCCTTATGCCATTGATCTTTTATTCCGAGGCAACTATTCCGAGGCAACTTGTTTTGAGGCAACCAGATCAATGGGACATAAGGACTCACTAAGACGTCCTATAGTCGACGACCACGTTTCGAGGGACAAGGCAACAGTGTGGCGTACCCTAGGGGTGGTGTGTGATTTGTGTGTCAGATTCATTTATTTTTGTTTTGTTCATGTCAAAGTGATCTATGCGTTTGTTTTTTATTTTCGGCCATTCATTCTTGCATGCATTGATTTAACAGTTAAACTATTGCGGGAAAAGTAAATTCTAAGCTATTACAAACGGCGCGGGTCCACATCGCCAAAATTAAACCAGGACCCGATTTGACAGAAAATAAAGAAGTAAAGTGCGAGAAATAAAATGTCCGAGTTACATGGCTTTGGGAGAATTACATAAATATTTAAAAGAAGGAATAAAGATGCGCGAATTGAATTGAAATTGAAAGCGAGGGCGTTGGACCCTTTTTAATGAAATTAAATTATATTGAGCAAATTAATTAAATTAAAATAAAAAAAGAAATTATTTTAGAGGTTTTTTGGATTTATGGTTTTTTATGAGAATTAAATGAAATTAAAATATTAATTAACCCTAATTCTAATTTTTTTATTTATTAAGAAAAACCGGTTAAAATTAAACCTAAAATTAATCTAATTATTTAATTGCAAGTATTTACAAAAATAATAATTAATAATTAATAATTAAAAGAAAAAGAATGAAAAATACTTAAAACCATAATTCTACACTTTTTAAGTTTATTATGAAAAATATTTGAATTAAACCTAATTTTAAAAAGCTAAATCAATTAATGATATTTATTTACAAAAAAAAATAACATTTAAATAAAAATATTTATTTTTGTCTTTTTCTGATTTTTGTATTGTTTTTATATTTTATGAAAATTAATTTATGAAATTAAAGAAAACAATTGAAAACAATTAAAAGAATAAAAAGGAAAATCAAATAAAAAAATAAAAATGTGCAAACCATGGGGGGTATTCAGACCCAAAGGGAGGTTTTGGAGTGGTTTGGCCATTTGTGTTCTGGCCTCATCATGCATAAGTTGTTCTACTTTGGCCATTTGGCTTTTGGCTTTTGGCCATTTGTGTTCTGGCTTCAACGTTCCCTTAATGTCTGGCTTAATGTCTGCCTCACCATGTATTGGTGTCATGCATAAAATGTTCTGTTTTGGCCATTTGGCTTTTGGCCTTTTGGCCTCAACGTTCCTTAATGAACGTGGTATCCTGTCTAAATCTGCAGTGTTGAACCTCAAGAACACATTAAATAAAAATCATAAAAATTCAAATAAAACCAACATATGAAGAAATTTAATGTTTAGGCACAATATGGCATGTATGAATGATTATACTCTTTTGATCACGGAGATCAAATCAACCTTACCCTTACTGGAAAAGTAGTGACATGAATGCTTTTATGCCCTTTGGATCATGGAGATCAAGCCAGCCTTACCCTTACTGAAGAAGTAATAAGATGTTGGTTTGTAACTGAGATGGCTTGTTTGTAGTGAGAGAGGGATTTGTAATAAGGATTTCAAGGTTTGTTGTGGCAAGGTTTTTTTTCTCTCTTTTTATCCTTCTTTTTTTTCTCTCTTTTTCTCCTTCCTTTTTTCTCTCTTCTTTTTTGTGTGACAAGAAGGTGATTATATAGTGGAAATTAGGGTAAAGAAAATGGGCTTTGAATGTGCAATTGGGCCTCCAATATTCACTTGAATTTGTCACTTTCCAGGCTAAATCGCAGGGACTTAAGTGCATTTTTTGAAGTTGAAATGTGAAAACAAAATGTAGCCGACATCGAGAACTAACTCCTGTCCAAAAATCGACTCAATCGGATAAACGGTGAATTAGTTATGAATTTTTGAAGTTTCAGCTCAGACAAACTTATTTTGGGTTCCAGTGTCGGCTCTGACACGTTCTTCAATAAAAAACTGGTATTGATCGGTGCATAATTTGGTCTCGACTTTTGAAGCAAAGTTGTAGATCTATGAGTCAGTGACCTTGTGTAAAAATATGAGTCCAATCCGATAAAAATTGACCGAGTTATGAATTTTCGAACATGACGCAAATAAACTTCTGTCACAAATTTTCTGCACGAAAATACTTGATAAATCCACATTTTTGAAGACCTTCTGATCGAAATTGGCTTCCAGCCGTGAGAGATGAAAACGTAGATAATGTCAAGACGGAATTTTGGCCACCAGAACGGGTTCAAAACGAGTCACGATCTTCAAGTTATGAATTTTTTAGCGCGTAAAAACTGCACTTTCAGCACACTTTTTCACTATATCTCTTCAAGAAAACTCACACATTCGGATACCTTCTTTAAAGAATTGACTCTTGAGCCGAACCTGAATTTGAGAATACGTTATCAGAGATATCTTGGCGAAAGAATACCTGAATATGACGCGCCAGGTTGGACTTGTGAATTTTCCTTGAAATGTTTTTTTGAGAAATATGGGAGGGCAAATTTTGGGGTACAACAGAGGGGTACCTGCATTTGTGAGTGTGGGTGTGTGCAAGGGTATAGCCATCTTTAAACAATAAAATGTAAAAGAAAGACAATGAGCAAAAAAAAAGGTTGGTATGTGAAAAAGCGTCCATGATTCATTGAATGTCATATGAAGATGAAATAAAGACCCTTACAAATGGACCATTGTGCCTCGAGTAAGACACAAGGTTTTTAAAGTGCGAATTGTTTGTGGATATTACAAGTCCAACAAAAATGTAAAAGATAAATTACTGAGAGATGAAAGTTATTGGGACAAAGTCTCTGGCTTCCCAATTGCGAAGTCCTCCGTTGACATTAGGAAATATCCAATCTTCCAAGCTGCCATCTTCTTCACCATCTTCCACTGCGTTGACCTCCCGGTTACTAATCTTCGAAGGTGGCCCTCCAGCACGGGCATGACGCATAGCCTTCTGAGCAGTTGAAGTAAACCCCAAGCCAAACTTGTCTAATTTATACAAGATGTCCGGAAGCTTCCCCCAGATGGTGCATCCACCCTCTTCTACTACTGCCTTGGCGTCCTTTAGAGATGACATATGAAGCAGAGGTCTTGTGATCTTGGGAAACGGAGATACCGCCTTGGTTAACGCTACTTCATGAGAGACCTCCTCGAAATGTTGAAAAGGAGTTTCAATGAACTCGCCATCCAACTCCACATATCGGAAAGAATTTAGATGAGTAATCATGTACTCCTCCTCTCCGTGGACAATGATAATCTTTCCATGGATCGGGTACTTCAGCATCTGGTGTAGCGTGGAGGTGACAGCACCAGCGTTATGGATCCAGGGCCGTCCTAACAGACAGGAGTAAGAGGGGCAGATGTCCATCACATAGAAGGTTGAGTCGAAGGTTTGAGTTCCCACCTTTATCAGGATGTCCACCTCCCCGTGGACCATCCTCTTCGAGCCATCAAATGTTCTCACAACTATGTTACTGGGTTTCAATGTCAGTCCTTCGCAATCTAATCTGTCAAGAGCTTTCTTTGGTAAGACGTTCAAAGATGAGCCCGTGTCCACCAAGACATGGGCCAGAGTCATTCCTCTACACTCCACAGAGACATGTAATGCCTCGTTGTGCTTTCTCCCTCTGGGTGTCAAATCAGCATCAGAGAAGCCTAGGCCATTATCAGCTATCAAACTGGCCACACAATCTTGGAATTGGTCAGCAGACATCTCTTATGGCACATGGGCTATCTTCAGAAATTTTACCAGAGCTTTCGCATGTGCCTCAGAACACAGTAGCAATGCTAGCATGGAGATCTTGGAGGGAGTTTTCCCCAACTGTTCAACCACGTCATAATCACTCTTCTTTATTATCCTCAGGATCTCTTCCATTTCCTTCTTGGATGTTTCGGGGATAGCTAGTGATTGAGCCTTCGTCCGAACAGGCTCTTCTTGAATGATTTTTCCTCAATTTTCAACAGTAGAAGTGTTGGTAGGGATAACAGCGGGGGTCGTGTCGTCTTTGTCGATAGGTGCACTTGCAGGTATGATTATTGGTACAGAGGTAATCTTTGGAACGGCCACGGGTCCAAAAAATGCCTTTGGAGGGGCAATCTCTGGAGAGAAGATTCTACCACTACGGGTAATCTTACTAGTTCCGGAAATATTGCTAATGTCAGAATCTTCTTCTTCGGAGCTCACTTCTTCCGTGGTCAGCCCATCTTGTTTAATACCATGGTAGTAGATTTCTCCACCGTAATTCCACGGTACTGTTTTGTCTGATTCATATGGGACCGGCCCGGGCATTGTAATTATGAGAGGAGTAGCCTTTGGAACTGATGTAATCCTAACGGGTCTTTTGGGGACCCTGGAAGGATTGACGGAGATGGTTATGATTGAAACGTCTTTAATAGGAATGGGTGAAACAGGAGCATTTTCGAACAGAATTTCTTGGTTGTCTATCAGGCGTTGAATACCTGTCTTCAACAGAGGGCAATCAATTGATGAGGATAAGCAAATATGGCAATCTTTATTACAACCTGGGAATATACCAGCTTTTAACAAGTTTATCTTAATGATCGGGAGCGGAGTTAAGAGTTCATATATTGTAGTAACAAATAAATCTTCCTCGATAGCATTGGCGTTGTGACCATGTCTAGGCATAGGAGCGGAAATGACATTTGGTTTTTCGGGCGCCTCAAACTCAATCTCTTTTGCATCTATGAGGTCTTGAATTTTGTTCTTTAAAGCCCAACAGTTGTTGGTGTCGTGGCCCAGACTTTCGAAATGGTATGCGCATCTGGCATTCGGGTGATAATGAGGGGATGCAGTGTTGGGATTCTTTGGAGCTTCCTTCAAAGTTGCCAAATTAGATTTCAGAAGATGTGGTAAGACCTGGGCTAGAGTCATATTAATTCTGGTGAATTATCGGACTGGCCTTTCCATCCTTGGTTGGTTACTTCTTGGTTGATCAGATGTAGATTTTGGGATCATAACGGCCCCTACCATTGGTCGGCGTTCAGCTCTCCCTTGGTTCCTTTGTGGATAAATAGCAGATACCTCCTTATTTCCGGTGAAAGGCTTTCTCACAGCTGTAGAGGCAGATGAATCTTTCTGAATCTTTCCACTTTTTATGCCAGCTTCCACCCTCTCTCCGGTTAGTATTTACTCAGTAAACCCATCAAATGAGCTCCCAATCAAATGGTTGAAGAAAGGGCCCGATAGAGTGCCTAAGAACATATCCACCAATCCCTTTCGGACAGAGGGAGTTGCACTCTCCCAGCCATATCTCTCCATTTTTGTGCGTAATCTTTGAAACCCTCATTTGAAGCCATAGCCATACTCTGAAGTTGAGTACGGGTAGGCGCCAAATCTGCATTATACTGGTATTGTTTATAGAAAGTTGCGGCAAGATCTTCCCAGTTGTGGACGTCGGCTCTTTCTAATTGATAAAACCAATCAAGTTGTGTTTTGGATAAATTATCTTGAAAAAAATGCACCCACAGGTCTTTATCGGTAGAGTGCGGATGAATCTTTCTCACGTATGATCGGAGGTGCATTTTAGGACATGACACCCCATCATATTTTGCAAATAATGGCACTTTGAACTTTGGCGGGATTACAATTCCTGACACTAGCCCCAACTCTTCAAAGTCTAGACCTGGTACCCTTTGTATTTCCATAGCGCTTAAACGCTCTTCAAGATGTATGTACTTATCATCAGCTGGAGGGTACTTCTCCTCAGAGTAGTCTTCCTCTTCTTCCTCCTCTTCAGATTCTGACGAAACCGCTGTTTCTTTTCCTTTTCCTTCTCCTTCCCCGGAAGTGGTTGCAAAATTCAAGGTCCTTCTAGTCTGTCCATGAAATCTTCTTCCCATATTCAAAACCCCAATGGCTTTCTTTGGTTTCTTCTTTCTCTCTTCAGCTAATAGAGTCTTCAACTCATCTTTCCCCTTGGCTAGGGTCACGAGTAACTGTTGAAACTGTGTGTTTTGAGCTTGAAGATCTTGACCGTCTGCTCGAGATCCATCTTACTGAAATAAACAGTAGAGAGATTAGGAAACTTATTGCAAAAGGCCTGTTTATGTCCTGATGAATGATATGTATACATGCAATGCTTTCAAGGATTTAAAAATTCAAATTTTTTTAAACAAAAAGAAACACACGTTATATTAATAAGATAGAATTTGAGTACATCAATGCCCCTTGGGCAAAATAATACAAAATTCTAAGATAAAAAAGTATTGCGCATCCTCTTTGGTGTTATGTAGGTATTTAGAGTTTGCTCCTCATGGAGTAGCCTAGTGAGTTCCAAAACCTTCTTCTCGCTTGTGTAAAATTGGGCCTTGAAAGTATCTCGCTCTCCTTTGAGTTGTATCCAATCCCTTTGCAAGTCTTCAAGAGATGTGGGCATGTCAGGATGTAGGGTAGTGTATGGAACTTCTCCTTCCTTAACAGGCTCAATAATCACTGGGAGAATGGAAGGATAAGGCATCATAAGACTTTGAGCGCGGGTTCATACCCACTTGACGTAAGGCTCAAGAGGGATGGCATTCTTGTGTCCTAAAGTCTTGCTATCCACCTTGTTTAGCATCCTCCAAGCTCGGACGAATTTCGGGCGAAGACCTTGATCGTCGTTGTCGTAGTTGAATACCAATCATTGAATAAGCATATCATGCGGGCCATCCCTTCGGGCATAACCAAATTGTCTTAGAGCTAAGCATGGGTTGTAGGTGATGCCTCCCCTAATGCCGAGTAGAGGGACATTAGGGAATTCCCCACAACGGTCAATAATGATAACATTCTCTTTGGATCGAGAGCACCAATGAATATCTAAATGTTTGAGCGTCATTAACCTTTGTGACCACCTTAATCCTTGCTCATTCTTTAAGACTGATTGGGGAAGATGAGAAATAAACCATCTTGCCAGGAGGGGAGTGTAACACATAAGGACCCCTCTTTTCCTCATTGTACGAGTGTGAAAAGAGTGTAGGATATCCCCTAGTAATGTAGGCACCGGATTGCGTGACATGAAGATTTTGACGGCACTCACATCTATGAGTTGGTCAGGATTGGGGAACAAGACCATCCCGTAGATGAGAAGAGCCACAATCTCCTCAAAATCTTGCAAGTCTAGGGAATTCCAACAGCTTTGGGCTTTCTCAAATAAAAACTTTACTAAGAAGCCTTGGACACCACTTCTAGTTTCCCAATGAGTTGTGACATCAGATGAATGCAAGTGAAGGGCTTGAGAAATCTCCTCTGGCTTTGGATCTCTTTCTGTACCGTTGAAAGGTAGTTGATTGAGAATAGGAATCCTCGAGAGTTGAGAGAATTCTTCCAAAGTAGGCACAAGTTGATAGTCAGGAAATGTGAAGCAATGATGCAAAGGGTCAAAGAACTGGAAGAGAACCTTCATCATATCCTCCTCGGTGTTGGAGGTGACCAAGTTGAGTAGACGACCATGCCTCTCGGTGAATGGAGAGTTCTCAGGGATCCTTGAAGCTAGCTCCTTGAGTTGTGGAGGAATTCTTACAAGGTTGATTTGGATAGTTTTCCTGCGAAGTGAATCCATATCCTATAAAACAAGAACAAAGATGAATATCTAAAATCCTTGAAATGGTTAGTGAATGCATATGATGTTCATGATGTTCATGATGTTATGTACAAGTATGCATATACAAGCAAATTAAACAAGTCCTTAGTTTAGGCTTACATGGCGTTTTATAGGTAAGTACCCTCTTGAAGTTTAGTTGGCTCAACCTGTCCTAATAATAGTAACCGGGTTCTAAGGAGCTCAATATCACTGGATTGTTTCCTTGGTCATTGTTTCAGCTCAAGCCTCTATAATGGCGACTAAAATATCCCAAGAAACCAAACCTCAATGAGTGTAGTATCGAGTATCTACCAACATCGGACTGCACCAAAGCCGGTGATCTCACTACATCCTAAAGGCCAAGTTGGTCAAGTAAAGGGTTCTAGAAGTTCATTAGTGCTTCATGACATCACTCAGCGGCCCCGTATTCTCTTTGATTAACTCAAAGGCTACCGGTACCCACAAATATGTCACACTAACATAGCTATTTCTTAGACCATGTCAGTATACCCTGCACTGTTTCCACAATGTATTGCTATTTACCTAAAATGTTTCCCAAATCCGGGTAGAGGATTCAAACCCAAACAAAGAACCATAATGTAAAGCAAACAAGTCAAACAATGTAAGCAAATAAATGTGATCTAAACCCTAAGGTAACCCCACTTTTATAAATTCCCTAGCAGAGTCGCCAGTTCTGTGATACGGTGGGAGAACTGACTTAAGGGTTTGCGTTTTATCGCAAATGTTGCGGTTAGCAAGAGTCACCACCGACTTTTCTTTTATCCAAAAGGAAAGGTGAAAAAGCACAGGAAAGACCTTTGAGATTGTTTCTTGAGTTTGAGGGGTATATTATGAAAAGGGAAGGTGTTAGCACCCTTTTTATCCATGGTTTTCCATGGGCTCTTAGTTACTTGCTTAGATCACTTGCTTTTGTTGTTTGAAAATGTGTTTGGTGTGGTTTTGAAAGTATTTTGTAAAAGAGGCCATTCGTTTAGGCAATCTTTGTAATGATTCTCGTTCGTAAGAATGTATACAAAGATATTTGTCTTTTTGAAAATATTTTCAATGATTGTAAGATGTTTTGAAATGTGTGTGTTTGTTTTTTTTGAAAATAGCAAGGATTGTTTGTTTGAAATAGAGCAAGTAACTAGAAGGCATCTACCAACTCAAATGTCTTTCTTATGTATTTTCTATTCCTTTGACATTGTTGTCTTACCATTGATTTGGTAAGCAAACCTATCTTTGGATGTAAACGGGATGGACGTGGGTCATCGTATAACCATGATTAGCAATGTTTGAAAAGTATCTTAGCATTTTGGGGGACCAAGATCATTTTGTAAGGCAACTTTTGAATAGCGTCATCGAGGGACTATGATCTTATATTTGTTTTGTTTTGCAAAGATACTTTGCATGCATAACATAGCCATTTTTTGTTTTAGGCAACCAAGTGGAGAAACCCTAAGGATGCTTGTGTGCAAGTGTATCATTTTCTTGCTTTGATTTTGTCTTGTATTTAGGGTTTTCTATTTTGCTTGTTTTATTCTTGTCATACAAACCCTAATTACTAATCATGGCACATAAAGCAATAAATTGCATAATGTAAATAGTTCCAAGCTATTACAACAATTTATGGGAGGGGGAATACAAATTTGAATGGGTATTTGCCAAAATATAAACCTAAATAAATTATTACAACCAAATTGAATTTGTACGACTTAGAATGAATATAATACAATATTTAAAATGCAATGCAATGTACATGTAAGAAAGATTTTTTGTGTGTCTTTTTATGTAAAAGAAAATTTAAATCTAAACCTAAAAATATAAGGTAAAGAAAATAATTTTTAAAAGGGGTTTAACCCTAATTATTATTTTAAGAGAAAATAAAGTTTTTATAGGTATTATTTTATGTATTTTCTTGTATAAAAATAATAAATAATATTGTATGAAAAAGTATAAAACTAAATGTATGCAAAAATAAGTATGAAATAAGTATGAAATAAAAAATAAATTGAACTAAATATGTTTAATTATATTTACAAGTTTATTAAGAAAATAAATGATATCCTAGTAAAATTAAATATATTTTTATGTGAGAAATAAACTAAAAAATAAAATAAAAGTGCAATATTATTAATTCACATTTTTTAGGTTTTTTATGCATTAAAGAAAATATTTAAAACATTAAATATGAAAATAAACAAATAAAAATAAAAATATAAAAGTTGGCAAGGGGGGTAATGTAGCAGATTAGTAGTAACATGTTAGCAAAAAGATACCAAGCCCAAAGACTCAGCCCAACCTGTAAAAAAGTGTCAAAACTGAAAAAATGGTAAAATGCAAAACAAAATTAGCGCGCCCAGGTTCGAACCCAGGACAAGGGTCTCACCAGCGTGCTACTTTGCCACTGGGGTGGCTATACTTCTATTGTCTTAGTATGGAAATGGTTTGATGTCAACTCTCTAATAGTTGTGCCTGCTCTAGCCTTTTTGCCACTTTTCTTGTATTTTAAGTAAAGTGATAAGACAAAGCCTTTCATGCTTGTACTGTCTTGCTTAGGGTTGGTATTTCTTCCCTACAAGTTGCCTTTGGTCTGTGGTACTTGTATGTGCCAAGGGGACAGGTCCAATGCTCAAGATTGTAAAGTTTGCAAAAGTTGATCTTTTTCAAAATGACAATGGTCCCTTTTTGCCATAAATGGAATTGCAAGTTGGATAATGGTTCTAAGGCATGGATAGAAGCTTTGTCAACTGAGTAAGAATTTAATTAAGGAGTGTGGAACAAGTTTAGGACCTGTAAAGCATGGATTAGCTAGCATAGGTAGTGATTGCAACTTTGTTCTTCATGAAATGGCTTGGACAAAAAGTGAGAAATTGCCAACTTCATCTCTTCGATTCTCCATACTCAAAAATGATCTTGAGGAGTTCTCTGACATTTTGGAAAGCTTAAAATGTTCTCTATAACTCATATTTGAAATTCATTTTGAGATTCCTCTTGGAACTAGGTGAAAAATGGCCATGAAGTTGGGTCCAAAACCTGCCTAAATTAGGGCAAAATTTCACTGTTATTTAGTTCATGACCATGTATTCACAAATTTATATCTTGAGATCCAAGCATCTTTAAGGAAAAGTGTGTAAAGAAAAGTTGTATATTTCATGGAGGTCTACAACTTTCATGTTGGGAAATTTCCTTGAATCATTATGCATCATGGTGAAAAAGTGGCCTTAAGTTGAGAAAAAATAAGAAAATTTTCTATACTTAGAAAATTTCTAAGTTAGAAAAATTTTCAAATTCAAATCCTAAATTTCAAACTTGGATTTCTTGATGAACAAGTCTCACAGTTTGAAATGTTTTTATGAAATATGACCCTTGGCACTTGATTTTGACCAAAAAGTCAAAGTTTGACTTTTCAGTATACAGTTGACTTTTGATCAGTTGACTGTAAACTTCATATGTCAATCCAATGAATTTGAGATGTTTTGAGCCATGTAATTAAGTCAAAATGATGCCATTGAATCCTTGACATCATGCTTTAACTCAAATGGTCATTTTCTAGGTTAAAAATTAGAAATTGCCCTTCCTCAGTCAAAACCCTAATTTTGACCATTTTGCCTTTTTTGTGATTTGACCAAATTTCTTGAGGAATTGTGATCCAAACTTGACCAAATTATACATATAAGTTTAGAATGTTGATGTTGATAAAAAATTATGAAGTTTGACTGTAAATTGGCCATGGTTGACTTTTTCCCTAATACAGTTGATTTTTAGGTCAACTGTCCAATTGACTGATCAAAAATGTGGTTCAAGGCTTGAAACTTATCATGAGTGATCTTAGGGATCTATAATGATGTTTGAAAGTCATATGAAGCATTGATAGTCCAAAAATCCTTGTGCAAACTCAAACCCTAATTTTGGGTTATCAGTGCAAGATGAGATGTCCTAAGCTGACCAAACCCTAATCCAGTCTTGAGTCAAAGAGATCTTGTGAGAAAAGTTTTGATAAATGAGAGGGAAAATTTTGGGGTACAACAATGTGGATTAAAGATTATGAAGTTTGACTGTAAATTGGCTATGGTTGACTTTTTCCCCAATACAGTTGATTTTTATGTCAACTTTTCAATTGATTGATCAAAAGTGTGATCCAAGGCTTGAAACTTGACATGAGTAATCTTGGGGGTCCATAATGATCCATGAAAGTCATATGGGGAATTTCAAGTTCAACAATCCTTGTGCAAACCCAAACCCTAATTTTCAGTCATCAGTGCATAAGGAGGTATCTTGAGCTGATCAAACCCTAGTGCAGTCTTGAGCCCAATGAGATCTTGTGAGAAAATCCTTGATAAGTGAGAGGGAAAATTTTGGGGTACAACAGCTGCCCCTATTCAATCTTCTTAAACCTGAAGAGTTAGATTGATGCGCTTTGCCAGTCGTGACCCAAAGGTGGAAGATGATTGGACACTAGAGTGCCCAGAAATTTGCACTTGGTGATGTGAGAGTCGAGGGAATGGGCTTAAAGATGCCATTTGGAGAGGTGCTAGAAAGTCGGTTGATATGGGCTTGTAGATGCCATCCAAAAGTGATTGTTGAATTGTAATTTATAAGCTGAAAGAATGAGTACTAGAATGGCGTCTGTGTCTGGAGCGTATCTGTACTGTATATGGAAGAGGATTTGATTGAGTATTAGAATGGCATCCGTGTCTGGAGCGTATCTGTACTATACCTGAAAGTTGAATCAGAATGGCATCCGTGTCTGGAGCGTGTCTGTACTGTATCTGAAGTCTAAATCTGAATGAGTATCAGAATGACATCCGTGTCTGGAGCGTATCCGTGTTGTATCTGAAGTCTGAATCTGAATGAGTATCAGAATGGAATTCGTGTCTAGAGCGTATCTGAACTGTATCCTAAGACTGTATCTGAATGAGTATCAGAATGGCATCCGTGTCTGGAGCTTATATGTACTATATCTAAAGTCTGAATCTGGATGAGTATCAGAATGGCATCTGTGTCTAGAGCATATTTGTGTTGTATCTGAAGTCTAGATCTGAATGAGTATCAAAATGGTGTCCGTGTCTGGAGCGTATCTGAACTGTATCTGAAGACTGTATCTGAATGAGTATCAGAATGGCATCCGCGTCTGGAGCGTATCTATATTGTATCTGAAGTCAGAATCTTAATGAGTATCAGAATGGAATCCGTGTCTGGAGCGTATCTGAGTTGTATCTGAAGTCTGAATCTGAATGAGTATTAGAATAACATCCATGTTTGGAGCGTATTTGTATTGTATCTGAAGTCTGAATTTGAATGAGTATCAGAATTGCATCCGTGTCTGGAGCGTATCTGAACTGTATCTGAAGTATGAATCTGAATGAGTATCAGAATGGCATCCGTGTCTGGAGCGTATCTGAACTGTATCAAAAGATTTTGGAATTTTGTTAATGGTAGTTGTTAACCTTATCCTGAAAAGGGTAAAATGTTAGCTAAAACAATATGTTTATGTTGTATGAAATCCATAGTATCATGCGTCCGTGTTATCAATGTTTATATGGATGCAATGTATGCGTATATGAGCTAGTTTGTTGCACTGCTGTTGGATTGGGGAAAATAAATCCCTGACTGCTGCCGAGGATATGGAGTATAAGTCTTCTTGTTGTGAAGTCTAAGTGTTGATGAATTTCTGCTTAGAGAAATAAACTCTGTTGTAAGGGAAATGTCGTATACTGCTTGTAAAATTCCATTGGGGAATCCTGAGAAATTTGACGACTTCTACTGGGGAGTAATAACTGGGAGTTTTGTTCCACTGGGGATTAAACGACGTCCTGTGGGGATTTCTTAGGTAATAGCCTAGAGGTATTTCCCTATCCATTTAACCCGTCAGTAATTGCCTTTTTTCATTTTGTTTATTTGTAAACAGTAATTATATTCAAATGCATATGTTCAATAATGAATCATTGGACGTTTTTGTAGACAAAACACAAGCGTAAAGAAAAAACAGATAGTTTTTGCACTTTCAAAGAGATATCTTTGTATTGACTTTGAGTAAGTATTTTTGTACAAGGAGACAAACATTCTAGTAAGAGAATGTTGTCGTAAAAAGAAAATTTTGATACAAAGAAAATATAGCTATGTGTAAAAAATCCCATGGGGTTTCCATTCTGCTATAGCCTTCGTGTCTCCGAGCGTCTTGTCTATTTGTTGCCTCGTCCGAAGATAATTGAATTGATCAGAAACCCTGAGTTTGTCAGTTGAATCCAAAGGTTGTCTGTGAGGTGATCCAACAGGACATAATCATACGCTTTATATTCCCTAACTTTTGCCTGGACCTCCCTTTCGGGTTTTTAGTCCACCGGGAAACCCTTTTTTGCCCAAGTCTCCCTTTCGGGTTTTCAACTTGCCGGGTGTACAGATTTTTTGTTTTATCCCTAATTTTTTCCTGAACCCTTTTGGTTTGTCGGGATGCCCTTGTTTTGCCTAGGTATGTCAACCTAGCGGGTCTCTTATGCGTAGTATCTTTTGACTATATCGGCGTTCGCAGGGTGCGGCAGGTCGCCGCCATCCATGGTGGTCAAGATCATTTCCCCAAAAGAGAAAATGTTTTTGATTACAAATGGTCCTTCATAGGTAGGAGTCCACGTGCCCCTAGGATCACCTTGTGGCAGTATGATGCGTTTGATCACTAGATCCCCAACTTGATACACTTGGCGTCTGACCTTCTTATTGAAAGCCTTGATCATCCATTTTTGATACATTTGACTGTGGCAAATAGCCGTAAGTCTCTTTTCATCAATCAAATTTAGTTGATCAAGTCGAGTCTGGATCCAATCGTCTTCATTCAACCCTGCATCCTTCATAATTCTCAGGGAGGGGATCTGGACCTCGATAGGCAAGACAACTTCCATGTTGTAAACCAGAGAAAAGGGTGTTTCCCCGGTTGATGTGCGAGCCGTGGTACGATACCCGTGGAGAGAAAATGGTAACATCTCATGCCAGTCTTTGTACGTGACTGTCATTTTCTGTATGATCTTCTTAATGTTTTTATTTGCAGCTTCGACAACACCATTCATCTTTGGCCGATAGGGAGAAGAATTGTGATGCTGAATCTCAAATTCTTTGCACAAGGCGGTGATCATAGTGTTTTTTAGATTTGTACCATTGTCAGTGATGATCCTTTCCTGGATACCGTACCGGCAAATGAGATTTTGCTTGATGAAGCGGGCAACAACATTCTTGATAACAGAAGCAAAGGAAGCTGCCTCCACCCACTTTGTAAAATAGTCAATGGCCACTAAAATGAAGCGGTGTCCATTGGAGGTTGTTGCACCCCAAAATTTTCCCTCTCATTTGTCAAGTATTTGCGCACAAGATATTCTACGACGTCAAGTTTCAGCACTGATACATCAATTTAGGCTTGAAATTGGCACAAGGGCAAAATGGTCAATTGCATACTAGAAAGTCAAACTTTGACTTTTTGGTCAACATTAAGTTTCAAATATCACAATTCATCAAGAAATTCAAAAATATCAAGCTTGATCATCAAGAAGTTAAGAAATTCAAAAGTCAACTTGAAAAGTCAAGATTTCCAAGACTTAGAAATTTTCTAAGTGTTTTTATACATGATAATTTCATCACTTCATGCCATTCTTTCACCAAGATGCAAGACGGTTCAAGGGAAACTTTCAACATGAAAGTTGTAGATCTCCATGATATCTATAACATTGCTTTACACAACTTCTCCTAAATATGCTTGGATCTCAAGTTATAAGTTCATGAAGTCATGGCATTTTCATTTAATACTTAGGGAAATTTCCAACAGATTTTGGTCAGGATTTTATCCCAACTTCTTGGCATTTTTTCACATAGTTCCAAGATGATTTTGTCAAAATGGCCAACGTGAAAGTTGTAGGGGGTGTTTCAAGATTTCTAAAATATTCACGAGCATGAATTTATCATACTTGAGCTAGGGGATTCAAGGGCATGAAGTTGGGTATCCATTATTGAATTGCAAGCCATTTTTGTTGAAGAACACATAATCCAATTGGCATGATGTGCTTCATAATCTTACTTTGAAGGCCTTGTGACTTGCAAATCTCTACATAATTTAATTTTTACACAAGAGCTTGAGCTATTACCTAAGTGTTTGAGCCATTGTCCAAAAGATCTTTCCATTTATGGCATAAAGGCACCATTGCTATTCTTGAAAAGCAAGCTTTTTGTACAAAGTTTGTCTTGAGCCCATAATTTGTTTATTTCTGATTTTACTCCACCATAAAACATGGAAATCAACCCCTTTAAACCAGCAACTTTGGTACTTCATCTTGGAACCATGGAGTACTTGACATAGTTTGACACTTACATCCCAACCAAACCATAACATGTTGTCTTGTAAACCTATTCAGCCTTTGTTCACAAGTCCTTTGCCTATAAATAGAAGAAGCATTTGCAAGACAAAGAAGTTAGAAAAAATAGGGAGAGAAGAGAAAAAAGGGAGAAAGAAAGGTAAGTCTCCTTAACTTTAAACTCTTCATTTCAATCATCATCATTTGGTTAATTTTTTAGGCTAAAATGCAGTGACCTTTGAAGAAAAGGTTTGTAAAAAAATCACGAACAGGCAGGTGTAAGGCAGCTGTTTTTCAAAATCATACAGCGTGCAATCGATTGCACAACCATGCAAATCGATTGCACGGGGTTCCAGTAGCCAAATTTCAAAAAAAATTGAGTGAGCAATCGATTGCACAACCATGCAAATCAATTGCACGGGGTTCCAGTAGCCAAATTTACAAATTTTTTGACTGTGCGGTCGATTGCATAACAATGCAAATCGATTGCACCGGAAGTCAGTAGCCAATGTTTTGAAAAACTAAAGCGTGCAATCGATTGCACTAACATGCAAATCGATTGCACTCAAATAAAAATTGATTTTTTGCTTTGAAATAACTTGAATAAAGGGTTGGACAATATAAAATGTTTCCTTTTGGTCATTGAGCATCTATATCTTAAGTTCAAGGTACATATTATCATTATACCTTGATATTTCCTAAGGACTTGAACCAAAGACTTCATCCAAAGAGGCTTTTAGCTTGATCAATAATTTTTGATTTCTTTATCAATCATGATTTGTCTTCATCAAAACAAGAGTGCATTCGAGAAGCTTGAGTTTACGGCATGTGTTGACACATAATGATCCAAAATGTTTTCTTTTCCTTTCATTATTTTTATGTGCTTCATATATTTTCTTCATGGCTATTCAATATGGTTGTAATAGATAATTAGGACTTTAATTTCTTGCAATCCCCATTTGTAAATTGTATACCCCATCCCCAAATGATTGTAATAGCGTAGGATATTTACTTTCCGCAAATTTATCGCTTTATATATAACATGTTAATAATTAGGGTTTGTATGGAAAGATAAAACCAATCAAAAAGAAAACCCTAATTCAAGACAAAGTCAAGCATGAAAATTACACACTTGCACACAAATACCCCTAGGGTTACTCCACTTGGTTTCCTTGAACAAAATGGCCATATTACGCATGTAAGGTATCTTAGCAAAACAAACAAAAAAACAAGATCATAGTCCCTCGATGACGCTATTCAAAGTTGCCTTACAAAAATGATCTTAGTCCCTCAAAATGCTAAGATACTTTGCAACATTGCTAATCATGGTCATACGATGACCCACGCCCGTCCCGTTTACATCCAAAGATAGGGTTGCTTTCCAAATCAATGGTAAGACAACAATATCAAAGGAAAAGAAAATGAATAGGAAAGACATTTGAGTAGGTAGTTTTCTTTTAGTTACTTGCTAAATTTCAAACAAATATCCTTGCTATTATTAAAACAAACACACACATTTCCAAACATCTTACAAACATTGAAAACATTTTCAAAAAAAGACAAACATCTATGTATACATTCTTACGAACAAGAATCATTACAAATATTGCCTAAACAATGGCCTCTTTACAAAATACTTTCAAAAACCACACAAAGCACAATTTCAAACAAAAGCAAGTGATCTAGCAAGTAACTAAGAGCCCATGGAAAACCATGGATGAAAAGGGTGCAAATACCTTCCCTTTTCATAATCTACCCCCCGAACTCAAGAAACAATCTCAAAGGTCTTTCCTGTGCTTTTTTACCTTTCCTTTTGGATAAAAGAAAAGTTAGTGGCGACTCTTGCTAACTGCAACATTTGCGATAAAACGCAAAACCTTCAATTCAGTTCTCCCACCGTATCACAGAACTGGCGACTCTGCTGGGGATTATTCTAAAAGTGGGGTTACCTTAGGGTTAGATCACATTTACTTGATTTCTTTGTTTGACTTGTGTGCTTTACATTTTGGTTCTTTGTTTGGGTTTAAATCCTCTACCCGGATTTGGGATACATTATAGGTAAGTAGCAATACGTTGTGGAAACTGTGCGGGGTATACCGATTACTATTACTAGGACAGGTTTAAGCCAACTAAACATCAAGAGGGTACTTACCTATAAAACTCCATGAAAGCCTAAACTAAGGACTTGTTTGCTTTGCTTGTATATGTGTTGTACCCCAAAATTTGCCCTCCTATTTTTCATAGAAAACACAACCCTAGGGTTTCTCGGATATTCAAGTTGGCTCAGGAATCGATCAAACAGATTTTCTCCTGTGACAGTAAACCAGCAATTAGCGTTTTTCTTGCAATTCTCAAAAGAAATGAATTCTCAAAGATCCAATTGGCTTTCACATGTTTTCATGCTTCCTCGAGTTTACTGAAAAGACAGTGTTTGTTCTCAAGGCATGGTTGTTTGGGACAAAAGATGGAATTTGAGATTGTCATGTAAGATACTCATGATCGTTTAATCCAGGTTAACCAGATGATTTACGTCTTTTAAAACATTTGCTTGTTTAGGAAATGGAATGGACAATGCGTGTTTGTTTGGAATGCAGTTGCAAGATTACAGAATTATTGGAATTTAAATTATCAGATTGGAGCTTTTTTTTTTCAATTATCTTGATTGGGAATCTTTAAGAATCAGTGAAGATGCGAAGAGAAAATTACAAGTTCTTGACAGTAAAGGATTTCAATTAACACCAGAATATCTCATAAGACTTTCTACATTTATTTCAAAAGTTGTTACAAAACAATTTATTATTTAAATACTTTAGGTTTTACAACTTATCGTGTTTGAAAATGAATTAGTACAACTATTGGATACAATGCAAGAATGATTGTTCTAAAATACAAGGAAAAATTCAAATGCTTGATTGGCCTAAGAGAACTAATATATGCCTAAGTTTGACTGAAGTTCTTTTGCTATCTCCAAAGACCTTCCTTGCTTGCCCTATGGTTCTTGCCTTCCATGATTTGCCCTCTCCATTGTGCTCACATGAAAATGAAGGAAAGAAAAAGTTAGTACAAATTAATTGGACATGAGCAAGAATTTTCAAAAGAAAAAGTGTTCATCATCAAAGTTTGCAATTTGGAATCAGAAGGCTATTTTTAATTCATCACATTTTTATTTTCTCTATTTGAAAATCAAAAGAGAATTATTCTTCTTGGTTCACGAAAAGAAGAAATAAGAAATGCAAGCAAGTTGTCCAAACAAAACAAATGCAGCAAACTTATCCAAGCAAACAGAATAATACAAATTGAATGGAAGCAAGCTTCACAAGCTAGGAAACAAACAACAAAGCTGTCCAAACAAGTAAAATATTGCAAACAGCAGCGCATCACCAAACAAATGCAGCAAACTGAGCCAAACAAAATTGGACAAAAAGCAAACAACAAACAGCATAAGCTAGAGCAGGCAGCAAACAAAAGTGTAGCAATATGATAAACTAAGTCAAACAAGCAAGGGGCTTGTTCAATACGCCAATTCATCATTTTCCATTTTTATTGCAAACTTTTCAGAAAAAGGCAAAAGAGCAATTGACTTTTAGGGTCATTGAGAGAGAAGAGAGGAAAGAAGTCACCTAGGGATGCACAGCCCTGCTTCCTTGACTGTCACAATTGCATAGAAGTTGCTAGAAAACAAAACTGCCATAAAAAGCCAAAGGAACAACATAGCAAAATATTCAATTTATTTGTTTTCCCCCCTTTTTTGAATAAGAATTCAACCAAAGCAACATCAATATAACAGTATACATTTCTCAAGAAAAAGGAGAGAGAAAATGTTCAAACCTCCAAAAACTGTAACAAAGAAAAAACCTGTCAAAAACCACAAAGTCTCAAACCCAACAACAAGAAAAAATCATCAAGCATCCAAACTGTCAAAAGCCTCAAAACACCAAACTATTTTAAAACTCAGAAAAATTATCAAACTTCAAAAACCTCAAAAAACTCAAGTCTTCAAAACTGTCAAAGTTCCAAAAATCTGGAAAAAATCTCAAACCAACAGCAAGAACCAAACTCATCAAACCTGTAACAGAACTAACATCAAAAACATAACCAAAAGCCAAAACTCCCAGCATCCACCCTCAAATCTCAAGTCCTGCAGTAAATAGCAAGATTGCAAGCCAAAAACACAAACCTCCAAAACCAAAACAAGTCTCCAACAGAAAAAATCCATAACCAAAATATATCCAAAACTGTCAAATCTCCAACTCACAAAAACAGCAAGAAACATCAGCAAGACCCAAAACATAAATCAGTAACATCATCCGGAAACCTACAACAGTTTCACAGACTGAAAAAATATAGAAACATTATCCAACTCCATCAAACCAAACCAACCAACAAAACACAGTGGTCAAGCCCCAACAGAAAAAAAACATAAACCTCAAACTGAAACACAACCTTCAAACTGTTCAAACCAGTAACAACCTCAAAATACCAAAACATATCCAAAACCAAAATCCAACAACCAACATCCTTATCATTAAACAAAGAAGACAAAAGGAAGTTACCAGAAAAGTGATTCGTTCAGTCTTCATCTCTTCCCCCACGCATTTCCAGCCACCAAGGAGCATCTCTCTCAGTCTCATTATCCACTTTTCATTTCACAGAAAAGTTTCAAAAAGGTATGGCTTCTTCACCTTCCTTATAAACTATTTCCTGCATCTCAATGAATAATGAGTCTGATTAACATAAAAACATGAACAAAGCAAAAAAAACCAATGAAACTGTTAAGCTTTAAATGAAACAGAACTTCACCTTTCAAGAAAAAAAAACCATTAGAGCTTGGTTAGGAGGTGAGAGAGAGAGAGTGCTCCGGCAACGGAAGGTTGAAGGGAAGATCAAATAAACAACTTTTGAACCCATTAGACATAAGTTCATTTCAAACTTAGGGTTTTCAGAAAAGCACGAGCCTTGGTGAGATAGAGACGGCATGAGCGAATTTGTTCGCGAAATTGAGACAGAGATAGTTAGTGAGAGGTTTAGAGATGAATAAGAGATGAGAAGATGAACAGAGAGGGACGAAGGAGATGAGCGGCGCCGCTGTACCAAAGGGGCAATAATCCTAATTTGTTTTTGTTTCCTTGAATCAAATGCCTAAATAGTTTAAGACCTTGGGCCTATCTCTTGTAATGCCCTTAAGCCCATTCGCTTGCTAACATACCCCCCCCCCCCATTCTGGTTGGTTTTGTTAACAGTAAGGATAGCACTTTCATTTGGGCCTCATTTCCAAGTCCTTTAAGGCCCACTGCGTTTTTGTTTGCTTAATTTGTTTTTTTCTTTTATATTTCATTTTTATTGTTATACTAATACTAAGAAAAAACTTAAAAAACATTTTTATTAATTTTATTTAAGTTTTGTAAATTAATTTTTATCATTTTTTTTATTTTTCGATATTAAATTTTGTTTTAGATTTAGTTGCCATAATAAAATACAAAAATAATAAAGATTTAATCATTTTTTTAGAATAGGTTTTATTTTCTCTTTTCAAGTAAATACATTTCATACATTGTTGATTTTATTTTCATAAATTGCCATAGCTTTATATTAAATCGCATAAAAAATTGATTTGGTTGTATTCCTTGATATTTGGACATCGCTATTTCATTTGATTCATCCCCATTCGTAACAATTGTACCCCCATTCTCGAACATTCTGTAATAGCATAGAATTTCAATTCCCGCAATTTACTGTTTTCCATATACTGTATAGTAATTAGGCGTATATGGCAAGATTCAAAAATCAATCGCTAGATGACCTAATCCAAGAATAAATAACTTGAAACCAACACACTTTCTCACACGCGCACCTCTAGGGTAACCTCACTCGTTGCCTCGGAAATACAATCATGTCCCTCGAATATGAGACACTCTAGAAAATGACCCTTCGATAAACAAAGATCGTAGTCCCTCGATGTTTCCTTCGATTAAAATGATCTCGTCCCTTACAAAAATTGCTAAAGCGTCTCACAAGTTGCCTTCGATGATTGTAAAATTGACCCGCGCCTGTCCCTTCACATCCAATAGTGGGGCTTCTTACCAAATCAATGGTAAGATGGCACCATTAAAAGGAATAAGAAAAGAACAACTTAAGACCTTTCGAGTAGATAGATTCGCTCTTAGTTACTCGCTTGCTCACGACAAAAACTTTTATACCTACACCTCCATTTCAAAACATTTTCAAAAGACAAAACATTTTGTATACGTTCTTATAGAGACGAGAACCATTGCAAAACCTATTTTTAAAACACTTTTTCAAAACACGATTCACAAACACATCTTTGAAACACTTTTCAAAACAAAACTTTGTATACGTTCTTATAGAGACGAGAACCATTACAAAGAGATTTTTCAAAATACTTTCAAAGCCCACACCACAAGCACACAATCAAATGAAATCAAGTGATCTAAACAAGTAACTAAGAGCCCATGGAAAACCATGGATGAAAAGGGTGCTAATACCTTCCCTTTTCATAATCTACCCCCCGAACCCGAGAAAAATCTTGAAAGGTATTTCCTGTGCTTTTTACCTTTCCTTTTGGATAAAAGAAAAGTCAGTGGCGACTCTTTCTAACCGCACAAGTGCGAACGAAACGCAAAACATCTAGTTAGTTCTCCCACTGCATCATAGAACTGGCGACTCTGCTGGGGAGAAAATTAAAAGTGGGGTTACCTTAGGGTTTTAGATCACCTTTACATGCTTATCTTGTTTGACTTGTATGCTTTATCTTTTGGTTCTATTGTTTGAGTTTGAATCCTCTACCCGGATTTGGGGCACCTTTTTTAGGTAAATAGAAATAGATTGTGGAGACTGTACGGCGTAGACCGATATGGTTGAAACAATGGTTATGTTAGTGTGACGCATTTGTGGGTACCGGTATCCCTCGTGGTGAATCGAGGAGAATACGGGGCCGCTGAGTGGCATCGCGAAGCACTAATTAACCTTAGAACCTTAATTGAACAAACTTGGCCATTAGGACGCAGTGAGGTAACCGGTTTCGGTGTAAAGCTGGAAATTGGTTGACACTTGATACTAAACTCATTGAGGCTAGACTTTTGGGATATCTCGGCCGCAAGAAAAGATTGATTGAGCTGAGACAATGCCTAAAAGAAAGGTCGGTGATATTGAGATCCTTTAGAACCCGATCATTATTTCTAAGACAGGTTGAGCCAACTAAAACTTCAAGAGGGTACTTACCTACAAACTCATGCAAGCCTGAAACTAGGGATCTGTTTGTTGTGTGTATATATGTTTGCTTGTACATAAACATCATAAACATCATCAACATCATATGCATGCTCACTAACCATTTCAAGGATTTAGAAATTTATCTTTGTTTTTGTTTTGTAGGAAATGAATCCTCTCCGAAGAAACACCATCTGAATCAGCTTTGTAAAAGCGCATCCTCAACTTCAAGAGCTAGCCTCAAGAGTGCCCGGGGGTTCTCCTTTTACCAAGAAGTATGGTCGGCTTCTCAGTTTGGCTACATCTAACTTCCAAGAAGAGTTGATGTGTGTATTGTTCCAATTCTTTGATCTCGTACATCATTGTTTCACTTTTCCAGACTATCAGTTGGTACCTACATTGGAAGAGTTCTCTCTACACTTAGGGGTGCCCGTGCTTAATCAGATACCGTTCACCGGTTTAGAAGGGATTCCAAAACCTGAAGGCATCGCCTAAGCTTTACATATGAAGAGGGCCGACGTCACAGCCAATTGGGAGACAAGAAGTAGGGTTAAAGGATTTTTAGCTAAGTTTCTGTTGGAAAAAGCTCGTTCATTCTAGGATGACATGGATTTCCAAGCTTTCGAAGAAGTGCTAGCTCTCCTCATTTATGGTTTGGTTTTGTTTCCTAATTCGGACCAATTCATAGACGTTAATGCCATCAATAACTTTCTCTCTCGCAATCCTATACCCACCTTGCTAGGAGATATCTTGCATTGTCTTCATACCCGTACCATGAAGAAAAGAGGTACCCTTTTATGTTGTATACCCCTACTCGCTAAATGGTTCACTTCACACCTGCCTCAGTCAACATTGAAGAACGAGCAAAGATTGACTTGGTCTCAAAGGATGATGTCTCTCACCCACTCTGATATTCGTTGGTGCTCAAGATCCTTGGAAGATATCTCTATCATCGACCGCTGTGGTGAATTCCCTAATGTACCTCTACTAGGTATTAGGGGAGGTATCACCTACAGCCCTTGTTTAGCTCTTCGGCAATTTAGGTATGCCCAAAGGGACGGCCCTCATGAGATGCTCATCCTAGGTATGTTTTTTGACTACGACAAAGAAGACCAAGGTTACCGCCAGAGATTTACACGTGCTTGGGGAATGGTGAACAAAGTGGATAGTAGGACTTTGGGACATAAAAACTCTATCCCTCTCGAGCCTTACCTTAAGTGGGTACGGGCTCGTGCCTAGAGTCTCTCAATGCCTTACCCTTCCATCCTTCCTGTCATCATTGAGCCTGTTATTGAAGGATACGTCCCATACACCGTTCTTCATCCTAACATGCCTACCTCTCTCGAAGACATGCAGAAAGCCTGTATTCAGTTGAAGGAAGAGCGAGACACCTTTGAAACCCAGTACTACGCCAGTGAGAAGAAGGTTCTGGAGCTCACCAAGCTGCTTCATGAAGAGAAGAATCTGAATACTTACATTGCTCCAAAAAGGATGCGTTTGGTCTTTTTGTCTTGAGAATTTTACTGTATTTCAGTTTCTTTCTTTGTAAGCCCGAGGAGGCATGATGTATCCAAACTTGGTTTTATTTAATATGACGTGTGTTCTTTTTGGTTTGAACAAATTTAAATCTTCTAAATTTCCTTGAAATCATTTGCATATCGCATCTTCATTCATCATATGAATAAGCAGGTCTTCACACCAAGTTTCCTCATCTCTCTGCTGTTTATTTCAGCAAGATGGATCTAGAACAAACGGTCAAAGACTTACAAGCTCAGAATTCACAATTTCAATAGCTACTCTTGACCTTAGCCAAGGGGCAGGAGGAGCTCAAGACTCTGCTAGAGAAAGAGAAAGAGAAAGAGAAAAAGAAGAAGAAGCGAGCCGGTGTGGTTGTCATGGGCAGAAGGTTTGAAGGATAAGCCAGACGGATGTTGGAATTCCCATCAACATCTGAAGAGGGGGGAGGAAAAGGTAAGGGAACGACAGTGCCATCTGATTCTGAAGCAGAAGAAGAGGAAGATGAGGACTACTCCGAACAACAGTATCCTCCGACCGATGACAAATACAAGAACCTAGAAGAACGTCTAGCTGCTATGGAAGTGCAAAGAGTACCGGGGCTGGATTTTGAGGAGCCAGGGTTGGTTTCTAGAATTGTAATCCCTCCTAAATTTAAAGTGTCACTGTTTTCTAAGTACGATGGGGTGTCTTGCCCAAAGATGCACCTACGATCTTATGTCAGGAAAATTCAACTGCATTCTTATGACAAAGACTTGTGGGTTCACTTTTTCCAGGATAGTTTTTCAGGAACACATCTTGATTGGTTCTACCAGTTGGAGAGAGCAGACGTCCATAATTGGGAAGACTTGGCAGCCGCCTTCTATAAACAGTATCAATACAACACCGACTTGGCGCCAACCCGTACTCCGCTACAGAGTATGGCTATGACTACCAATGAGGGCTTCAAAGACTACGCCCAAAAGTGGAGGGACTTAGCCGGAAGGGTGCAACCACCATTGTCAGAAAGAGAGCTAGTGGACATGTTCCTGGGTACCCTGTCAGGTCCTTTCTTCAATCACCTGATTGGAAGTTCGTCCGCTGGGTTACTTGATTTGATTCTAACCGGAGAAAGAGTGGAGGCCGGTATAAAAAGCGAGAAAATTCAAAAAGATGCATCTACTTTTGCTGCCATCAGAAAACCTTTCACGGGAAAGAAGGAAGTGACAGCTGTCTACTCTCAGAGGGGTCAAGGAAGAGTTGAGCACCGGCCAGCGGTGGGGCCGTTATGATTCAGAAGTCTGCGTCAGACCAGCCAAGAAACAATCAGCCAAGGAATGATCAACCGAGAAATAACCGGCAAAGGGTGGAAAGGCCTGTATGGAAATTCACTAAGATAAACATGACTCCTGCTCAAGTTTTACCATATCTTCTGAAGTTGAATTTGGCCATGTTGAAAGAGGCCCCTAAAAATCCTAACACTGCTTCTCCATACTACCATCTGAACGCCAGGTGCGCTTAACATTTGAAGAGCCCAGGGCACGACATTGACAAATGTTGGGCCCTGAAGAATAAAATTCAGGATTTGATAGATGCTAAAGAAGTTGAATTCGACGCACCTGAAAAACCCAATGTTATCTCTGCTCCAATGCCAAGGCACAGCCACAACGCCCATGCTATTGAGGAGGATCTATTTGTTGCTACTGTAGATGATTTGATAACTCCGCTCCCTATAATCAAGTTAAATTTGTTGAAGGTTGGGGTTTTCCCAGGTTGTGAAGAAGATTGTCACCTTTGTTCATCCTCATTAACCCACTGTCCATTGTTGAAGATAGGCATCCAACGCCTAATTGATAACCAAGAAATCCTATTTGAGAAGACTCCTGTTTTATCAACTCCTGTAAACGATGTTTCAATAATAACCATATCCGCCAATCCTTCCAAGGTCCCTAAAAGACCTGTTAGGATTACATCCGCTCTGAAAGCTGCACCTTTGAAGATAACCATGCCCGGGCCAGTCCCGTACAAGTCCGACAAATCCATACCATGGAACTATGGTGGAGAAATCTACTACCATGGTGTTAAACAGATTGAACAGACTACCGAGGAGGAGAATTCTAAAGAAGACAATTCCGACATCAGTAACATTTTCGGAACAAGCAAAGTTATCCGTAGTGGAAGAATCTTTTCTCCAAAGATTGCCCCTCCAAAGGCAACTTTTGGACCCTCAGCTGCTCCTAAGGTTATCCCTACACCGGTAAACATATCTTCCAGTACACCAATCATAGAAGAAGTCACGACCCCCGTGGTTATCCCTTCTGCTGCTACTGATGTTCGAGGGAAAGGGATCCAAGAAGAGCCCGTCAGGACGAGGGCCCAGCCGTTGATCATCCCTGAAACCTCTCAAAAAGAAATGGAGGAAATTTTGAAAATAATCAAGAAAAGCCATTATGATGTGGTGGAACAGCTGGGGCAAACCCCCTCAAAGATCTCCATGTTAGCCCTGTTGCTTTGTTCAGAAGCTCATGCTAAGGCTCTAATAAGATTTTTGAAGACGGCCCACGTGCCACAAGAAACCTCCGTTGATCAGTTCCAGGAATGTGTGGCTAGTTTAACAGCTGACAATGGTCTAGGATTCTCCGATGCAGATTTAACTTCGAAAGGGAGAAAACATAATGATGCTTTTCATGTCTCAGTGGAATGCAGAGGGACAACCCTAGCACACGTACTGGTAGACATTGGTTCATCTTTAAACGTCTTGTCGAAGAAAGCCTTAGATAGACTGGATTGTGAAGGCTTAACTCTGAAACCCAGCAATATAATTGTCAGAGCCTTTGATGGTTTTAAAAGGATGGTCCACGGGGAGGTGGACATCCCGATTAAGGTGGGAACTGAAACCTTCAACTCCATATTCTATGTGATGGACATTCGTCCTTCTTACTCTTGCCTGTTGGAAAGACCTTGGATCCACCATGCTGGAGCTGTCACTTCTACTCTGCATCAAATGCTCAAGTACCCTGTCTAAGGGAAAATCATAAATGTTCATGGCGAAGAGGAATACATGATCAGTCATCTGAATTCTTTCCGTTATGTAGAATTGGATGGTGAGTTCATCGAAACTCCTTTCCAGCATTTTGAGGAGGTAGCTCAGGAGATAGCGGCGACCAAGACAGTGTCCTCTGTACCCACGATTACCAAACCTCCACCTCGGATGTCATCTCTCAAGGATGCAAGGGCAACAGTGAAAGAAGGCAAATCCACAATCTGGGGGCAACTTCCTGACTTTCCCCACAAATCAGACAAGTTCAGCTTGGGGTTCACCTCAACTGCTCAGCGGACTGTGCGCCGCGCCCGTGCTGGAGGTCCACCTGTGAAGATCAGTCACCAAGGGGTTAATGCACTATAGGACAGTGAAGAAGAGGGGAGCTTGGAAGAATGGATATTTCCTGCTGTCGGCGGAGGACTGTGCAACTGGGAAGCAAAAGACTTTGTTCCGATTACTTTCATACCGCAGTAATTTATCTTTTCCATTTCTGTTGGATCTGTAATAATTCACAAACAATTCGTACTTTTTCAACCTTGTGTCTTACTCGAGGCACAATGGTCCATTTATAAGGGTTCTTATTTCTTTTTCATATGTTATTTCAATGAATCATGGACGTTTTTCATACAAACTTTTGTGTTCATTGTCTTTCTTTTTACATTTTATTTGTTTTAAGATGGATATACCCTTACACACACCCACACTCACAAATGCAGGTACTCTTCCATTCCGGATCCCATGGGTAACGATACTGCTATAACCTTCAGTGACTCTGAAGATCTCATCTACCAAGCCGAATACGAAGGTGATGAAGATTGTGAGGTTCCAGGGGAATTGGCTAGACTTCTACAATAAGAGGAAAGGGCTATTCTGCCTCATGAAGAGCAGTTGGATACAATCAACTTGGGAACTGAGGATGACATAAAGGAAATCAGAGTGGGTGCCAACCTAGAGCCGATTGTCAAGGAGCGCTTAATTCAGCTATTGCATGATTATGTTGAAATCTTTGCCTGGTCATACGAAGACATGTCAGGACTTGATACAGACATTGTGGTACACCGTCTACCCACAAGAGAAGACTGTCCACCAATGAAACAAAAGGTCTTCCGCATGAGACCTGACATGTTAGAAAAGATCAAAGCAGAAGTTATGAAGCAGTTCAATGCTGGATTTCTGGCTGTTACTTCTTATCCTCAATGGGTTGCTAACATCGTGCCTGTTTCGAAGAAGGATGGCAAAGTGAGAATGTGCGTGGATTATAGAGACTTAAACAGGGCCAGCCCTAAAGACGAATTTCCACTTCCGCACATCGACATCCTGGTTGACAACACAGCTCAGCACAAAGTATTTTCTTTCATGGACGGATTTTCAGGTTACAACCAGATCAAAGTGGCACCTGAAGACATGGAGAAAACTACTTTTGTTACACAGTGGGACACGTTCTGCTACAAAGTGATTCCATTCGGACTGAAGAATGTCAGGGCAACCTATCAGCGCACCATGGTAGCTTTGTTTCATGATATGATACATCATGGGATAGAGGTCTACGTAGATGACATGATAGCCCGATCACAAACTGAAGAAGAACACATTGATCACTTGCAAAAGCTGTTTGTCAGGTTGAAGGAGTACAAGCTAAGATTGAATCCAAACAAGTGCACATTCGGAGTCCGATCTGGTAAACTCTTGGGTTTCATTATCAGCAACAAAGGCATCGAGGTTGATCCTGCCAAAGTCAAAGCTATACAAGAAATGCCTGCTCCTCGCACTGGGAAGGAGGTCAGAGGTTTCTTGGGACGCCTAAACTACATTGCTAGGTTCATTTCTCACCTAACATCTACCTGTGAACCAATCTTCAAGCTATTGAAGAAAGATCAGGTAGTTAAATGGAATGATGACTGTCAAATTGCTTTCGATAAAATCAAGGAGTATTTGCTAGAACCTCCTATCCTGATGCCACCCGTCGAAGGAAGACCGCTAATCATGTATCTGACCGTCCTAGAGAATTCAATGGGGTGCGTACTAGGGCAGCATGACGAGTCTGGCCGAAAAGAGCATGGCATTTATTACCTTAGCAAAAAGTTTACCGACTGTGAAACAAGATATTCACTGCTCGAGAAAACTTGTTGCGCTTTGGTATGGGCTGCTCGCCGGCTAAGGCAATATATGTTGACTCATACCACTTTGCTGATATCTAAGATGGATCTGATCAAATACATCTTCGAGAAGCCTGCTTTATCTAGAAGGATAGCTAGATGGAAGATGATCCTGACCGAATATGATATACAGTACACGACCCAAAAAGCTATAAAGGGGAGTGTGCTAGCTGACCATCTGGCTCATCAAGCTGTCGAAGATTATCAATCCATGAAGTTCGACTTCCCTGACGAAGACATCATGACATTGGACAATGTTGAAGATTTTAGACCATATGACGGACCTGAACAAGGATCCCAGTGGATTCTGTACTTTGATGGGGCATCCAATGTGCTTGGTAACGGTATCGGTGTTGTGCTCATATCTCCAGAAGGTTTCCATACTCCTTTTACCGCCAGACTTTGCTTCAACTGTACGAACAACATGGCAGAGTACGAAGCGTGCATCTTTGGACTCAAGGCTGCCATTGACTTGGGAATCAAATCTTTGATTGTATTTGGGGAATCATCTTTGGTTATCAGTCAAATCAAAGGAGAGTGGGACACTAAGCATCCAAACCTCATCCCTTACAAAGAACATGTCTTGACATTGTTACCACATTTCGAGCAGATTACCTTCGAGCATTTCCCGCGAGAAGAAAATCAGCTAGCAGATGCTCTAGCTACAATGTCATCCATGTTTAAACTTAATTGGGACAACGAGGCTCCCCAGATCTCCATTGAGCGGATGGACAAACCCGCACACTGTCATGAGATTAATACCGAAGAAGTAGTGGACCAGCCTTGGTTTCATGAAGTCAAAAGGTATCTCGAGGCTCAAGAATACCCAGAAGGAGCTTCAGTCAATGACAAAAAGTTCTTAAGGAGATTCTCAGCTGAGTTCTTCCTAATTAATGGCATCCTGTACAAGCGCAATCATGATTCTATTCTGCTCCGTTGTGTAGACAAGACTGAAGCTGAAAGGATTATGGCTGAATTGCATGAAGGTACCTTTGGCACTCACTCTAGCGGGCATACGATGGCGAAGAAAATTCTACGGGCAGGCTACTACTGGTCTACCATGGAAGCTGACTGCTATCAACACTCTCGGACTTGTCATAAATGTCAAATCTATGCAGACAAGGTGCACGTGCCTCCGGTTCCTCTAAATGTCTTAATGACTCCTTGGCCCTTCGCTATGTGGGGAATTGATATGATTGGAGAGATCAAGCCTACAGCATCCAATGGACACCGCTTCATTCTAGTGGCCATTGATTATTTCACAAAGTGGGTCGGAGCAACTTCCTTCGCATCCGTTACTAAGAATGTTGTTGCTCGCTTTATCAAGCAGAACCTTATCTATCGGTACGGTATCCCCGAAAGGATCATCACTGACAACGGCACAAACCTTAACAATACTATGATCACCACCTTGTGCGAACAGTTCAAGATTCAACATCACAATTCATCTCCCTATCGGCCAAAGATGAATGGTGCAGTCGAAGCTGCGAACAAGAACATCAAAAAGATCATACAAAAAATGACAGTCACCTACAAGGACTGGCATGAGATGCTACCGTTTGCTCTCCACGGGTACCGTACCACGGCTCGCACATCAACTGGGGCAACGCCTTATTCTTTGGTATATGGCATGAAAGTTGTCTTGCCTATCGAGGTTCAGATTCCCTCCTTGAGAATGATGAAAGATGCTGGTTTAAGTGAAGACGATTGGATTCAAACCCGACTTGATCATTTGAACTTAATTGACGAAAAGAGACTTATTGTTGTTTGCCATGGTCAGACGTATCAAAAGCGGATGATCAAGGCTTTCAACAAGAAAGTCAGACGATAAGTGTATCAAGTCGGAGATCTTGTGATCAAGCGCATCATCTTGCCACAAAGTGATCCCAGGGGAAAATGGACTCCTACCTATGAAGGACCATTTGTAATCAAGAACATCTTTTCTGGTGGGGCCATGATCTTAACCACCATGGACGACGACGATCTACCGCACCCTACGAACGCAGACATAGTCAAAAGATACTACGCATAAGAGACCCGCTAGGTTGACATACCTAGGAAAAACAAGGGCATCCCGGCGAACCAAAAGGTTCAGGAAAAAATTAGGGATAAAACAAAAAAATCTGTACACCCGGCAAGTTGAAAACCTGAAAGGTCGACTTGGGCAAAAAAGGGTTTCCCGGTGGACTGAAAACCCGAATGGGCGGTCCAGGAAAAAGTTAGGGAATTAAAGCGTATGACTATGTCTCGTCGGATCACTTTAAGGACAATCTCTTCACAGACAAACTCGGAGATTCTGATAAATTCAATCATCTTCGGACGAAGCAACGAATGGACAAGATATTCGGAGTTACGAAGGCTATAGCAGAATGGGAATCCCATGGGAATTTTTACACACATAGCTATCTTTCTTTGTATAAATTTTTCTTACTTTTATGACACCATCCTCTTACTAGGATGTCTGTCTCCTTTGTACAAAACACTTATTCAAAGTAAATACAAAGATACCTCTTTCAAAGTACAGAAAAATATTTTCCTTTTTCTTTACACTAGTGTTTTATTTGAAAAAACGTCCAATGATTCATTAATGAACATATGCATTTGAACATAATTACTGTTTACAAATAAACAGGATGAAAAAGAATAATTACTGACAGGTAGAAAGATTAGGAAAATGTCTTTAGGCTATTCCATGAGCAATCCCTACAACACTTTATACAAATCCCCAAAGGAGCTGAGACTACCAACTATGAATCCCCCAGCGGAGCCAAAACTTTGAACTACAGATCCCCAGCGGAGATGAGACTACCAACTACCAATCCCCAGCGGAGCCGAAACTTCCAACTTTCAACCCATAGCGGAAATCATCCAGTTTCTCCAGGTTCCCCTAGCAAGTTGTCTTGAGGATTGAAAATCAACCAGATGACGGTTAACTTTTGTTTCTCCCTGACCTAGGATAACTCCCCAGTAGATTGGCATACAACCCAAACTCCTGAACTCCCCAGCGGAATTAAGCTTTTTCCCCACAGAGTTTTTATTGCTTCTCGACAGAACAAAGACTCTCGTCAATAATTCCCAGTAGAAGTCATTAACATTCTCTGGATTCCCCAAGCAGATTCCACAAGAAGTATATGGGATTACCCTCACAACGGAATCCTCAGCAGCAGTCAAGGATTTATTTTCCCCAACAGCAGTCAAGGATTTATTTTCCTCAGCAGTACAATAAATCATCTTACATACGCATACATTACATTCATATATCATAAACATGGATAAAACACATTCATTGCATCATGCATTTCATGCATCATAACTTTGCGCTTCAGCTAACATTTTACCCTTTACAGGATAAGGATTAACAGCTATCTTTAACAAGTATTCAAAGTTTTTAGATACAGTAAAGATATACTCCAGACACAGAAGTCATTTTGTTACTCATTCAGACTTAATTTCAAGATATAGTTCAGATACGCTCCAGACAAGGATGCCATCCTGATACTTATTCAAACTCCAAGTACCGATACAATACATATACACTCCAGACACGGAAGTCATTCTGTTACTCATTCAGACTTAATTTCAAGATACAATTCAGATACGCTCCAGACAAGGATGCCATCCTGATACTTATTCAAACTCCAAGTACCGATACAGTACAGATACACTCCAGACACGGAAGTCATTATGTTACTCATTCAGACTTAATTTCAAGATACAGTTCAGATACAGTTCAGATACGCTTCAGACACGGAAGCCATTCTGTCGCTTATTCAGTTTCATCCTACAGATACGGCCCAGATACGATCCAGATACGGAAGCCATTTTGTCGCTTATTCGGATTCAAGTACAGATACAATTCAGATACGCTCCAGACACGGAAGCCATTTTGATGCTCATTCTTTTGATTTACAAACAAATATTCTTGGATGGCATCTACAAGCCCATCTCCAACAAGATTCTAACATCTCTCCAAATGGAATCTTTAAGCCCATTCTCTCAATTACACTTTTGTCGAGCGCAAATTTATGGGCACTCTAGTGTCCAATCATCTTTTACCTTTGAGTCACGAATGGAAAAACTCGCCGATCTAATTCTTCAGGTTCAAGAAGATTGAACAGGGGAAGCTGTTGTACCCCAAAATTTTCCCTCCTATTTTTCATAGAAAACACAACCCTAGGGTTTCTCGGATATTCAAGTTGGCTCAGGAATCGATCAGACAGATTTTCTCCTATGACAGTAAACCAGCAATTAGCGTTTTTCTTGCAATTCTCAAAAGAAATGAATTCTCAAAGATCCAAATGGCTTTCACATGTTTTCATGCTTCCTCGAGTTTACTGAAAAGACAGTGTTTGTTCTCAAGGCATGGTTGTTTGGGACAAAAGATGGAATTTAAGACTGTCATGTAAGATACTCATGATCGTTTAATCCAGGTTAACCAGATGATTTGCGTCTTTTAAAACATTTGCTTGTTTAGGAAATGGAATGGACAGTGCGTGTTTGTTTGGAATGCAGTTGCAAGATTACAAAATTATTGGAATTTAAATTATCAAATTGGAGCAGTTTTTTCAATTATCTTGATTGGGAATCTTTAAGAATCAATGAAGATGCGAAGAGAAAATTACAAGTTCTTGACAGTAAAGGATTTCAATTAACACCAGAATATCTCATAAGACTTTCTCCATTTATTTCAAAAGTTGTTACAAAACAATTTATTATTTAAATACTTTAGGTTTTACAACTTATCGTATTTGAAAATGAATTAGTACAACTATTGGATACAATGCAAGAATGATTGTTCTAAAATACAAGGGAAAATTGAAAATGCTTGATTGGCCTAAGAGAACTAATATATGCCTAAGTTTGACTGAAGTTCTTTTGCTATCTCCAAACACCTTCCTTGCTTGCCCTATGGTTCTTGCCTTCCATGCTTTGCCCTCTCCATTGTGCTCACATGAAAATGAAAGAAAGAAAAAGTTAGTACAAATTAATTGGACATGAGCAAGAATTTTCAAAAGAAAAAGTGTTCATCATCAAAGTTTGCAATTTGGAATCAGAAGGCTATTTTTAATTCATCACATTTTTATTTTCTCTATTTGCAAATCACAAGAGAATTATTCTTCTTGGTTCACGAAAAGAAGAAATAAGAAATGCAAGCAAGTTGTCCAAACAAAACAAATGCAGCAAACTTATCCAAGCAAACAGAATAATATAAACTGAATGGAAGCAAGCTGCACAAGCTAGGCAACAAACAACAAAGCTGTCCAAACAAGTAAAATATTGCAAACAGCAGCGCATCACCAAACAAATGCAACAAACTGAGCCAAAAAAAATTGGACAAAAAGCAAACAACAAACAGCATAAGCTAGAGCAGGCAGCAAACAAAAGTGTAGCAATATGATAAACTAAGTCAAACAAGCAAGAGGCTTGTTCAATAAGCCAATTCATCATTTTCCATTTTTATTGCAAACTTTTCAGAAAAAGGAAAAAGAGCAATTGACTCTTAGGGTCATTGAGAGAGAAGAGAGGAAAAAAGTCACCTAGGGATGCACAGCCCTGTTGCGTTGACTGTCACAATTACATAGAAGTTGCTAGGAAAAAAAAACTTCCATCAAAAAGCCAAAAGAACAACATAGCAAAATATTCAATTTCTTTGTTTTCCCCCCTTTTTTGAATAAGAATTCAACCAAAGCAACATCAAAATAACAGTAGACATTTCTCAAGCAAAATGAGAGAGAAAATATTCAAACCTCCAAAAACTGTAACAAAGAAAAAACCTGTCAAAAACTACAAAGTCTCAAACCCAACAGCAAGAAAAAATCATCAAGCATCCAAACTGTCAAAAGCCTCAAAACACCAAACTATTTTAAAACTCAGAAAAATTATCAAACTTCAAAAACCTCAAAAAAACTCAAGTCTTCAAAACTGTCAAAGTTCCAAAAATCCGGAAAAAATCTCAAACCAACAGCAAGAACCAAACTCATCAAACCTGTAACAGAACTAACATCAAAAACATAACCAAAAGCCAAAACTCCCAGCATCCACCCTCAAATCTCAAGTCCTGCAGCAAATAGCAAGCCAAAAACACAAACCTCCAAAACCAAAACAAGTCTCCAACAGAAAAAAAATCCATAACCAAAATATATCCAAAACTGTCAAATCTCCAACTCACAAAAACAGCAAGAAACATCAGTAAGACCCAAAACATAAATCAGTAACATCATTCGGAAACCTGCAACAGCTTCACAAACTGAAAAAATATAGAAACATTATCCAACTCCATCAAACCAAACCAACCAACAAAACACAGTGGTCAAGCCCCAACAGGAAAAAAAAACATAAACCTCAAACTGAAACACAACCTTCAAACTGTTCAAACCAGTAACAACCACAAAATACCAAAACATATCCAAAACCAAAATCCAACAACCAACATCCTTATCATTCAACAAAGAAGACAGACAGAAGTTACCAGAAAAGTGATTCGTTCAGTCTTCATCTCTTCCCCCATGCATTTCCGGCCACCAAGAAGCATCTCTCTCAGTCTCACTATCCCCTTTTCATTTCACAGAAAAGTTCCAAACAAGTATGGCTTCTTCACCTTCCTTATAAACTATTTCCTGTATCTCAATGAATAACGAGTCTGATTAACAGAAAAACATGAACAAAGCAAAAAAAACCAATGAAACTGTTAAGCTTTAAATGAAACAGAACTTCACCTTTCAAGAAAAAAAAACCATTAGAGCTTGGTTAGGAGGTGAGAGAGAGTGCTCCGGCAACGGAAGGTTGAAGGGAAGATCAGATAAACAACTTTTGAACCCATTAGACATAAGTTCATTTCAAACTTAGGGTTTTCAGAAAAGCACGAGCCATGGTGAGATAGAGACGGCATGAGCGAATTTGTTCGCGAAATTGAGACAGAGATAGTTAGTGAGAGGTTTAGAGATGAATAAGAGATGAGAAGATGAACAGAGAGGGACAAAGGAGATGAGCGGAGCCGCTGTACCAAAGGGGCAATAACCCTAATTTGTTTTTGTTTCCCTTAATCAAATGCCTAAACAGTTTAAGACCTTGGGCCTATCTCTTGTAATGCCCTTAAGCCCATTCGCTTGCTAACATACCCCCCCCCCCCCCCCCCCATTCTGGTTGGTTCTGTTAACAGCAAGGATAACACTTTCATTTAGGCCTCATTTCCAAGTCCTTTAAGGCCCACTGCGTTTTTGTTTTCTTAATTTGTTTTTTTCTTTTATATTTCATTTTTATTGTTATACTAATACTAAGAAAAAACTTAAAAAACATTTTTATTAATTTTATTTAAGTTTTGTAAATTAATTTTTCTTTTTTTTTTCTTTTTCATTATTAAATTTGGTTTTAGATTTAGTTGCCATAATAAAATACAAAAATAATAAAGATTTAATCATTTTTTTAGAATAGGTTTTATTTTCTATTTTCAAGTAAATACATTTCATACTTTGTTGATTTTATTTTCATAAATTGCCATAGCTTTATATTAAATCGCACAAAAATTCGATTTGGTTGTATTGCTTGATATTTGGACATCGCTATTTCATTTGATTCATCCCCATTCGTAACAATTGTACCCCCATTCCCGAACATTATGTAATAGTGTAGAATTTCAATTCCCGCAATTTACTGTTTTCCATATACTGTATAGTAATTAGGCGTGTATGGCAAGATTCAAAAATCAATCGCTAGATGACCTAATCCAAGAATAAATAACTTGAAACCAACACACTTTCTCACACGCGCACCTCTAGGGTAACCTCGCTCGTTGCCTTGGAAATACAATCATGTCCCTCGAATATGAGACACTCTAGCAAATGACCCTTCGATAAACAAAGATCGTAGTCCCTCGATGACCCTCGATGTTGCCTTCGATTAAAACGATCTCGTCCCTTACAAAAATTGCTAAAGCATCTCACAAGTTGCCTTCAATGATTGTAAAATTGACCCGCGCCTGTCCCTTCACATCCAATAGTGGGGATTCTTACCAAATCAATGGTAAGATAACACCATTAAAAGGAAGAAGAAAAGAATAACTTAAGACCTTTCGAGTAGATAGATTCGCTCTTGGTTACTCGCTTTCTCACGACAAAAACTTTTATACCTACACCTCCATTTCAAAACATTTTCAAAAGACAAAACGTTTTATATACGTTCTTATAGAGACGAGAACCATTGCAAAACCTCTTTTTAAAACACTTTTTCGAAACACGATTCACAAACACATCTTTGAACCACTTTTTGAAACAAAACTTTGTATACGTTCTTATAGAGACGAGAACCATTACAAAGAGATTTTTCAAAATACTTTCAAAGCCCACACCACAAGCACACAATCAAATGAAAGCAAGTGATCTAAACGAGTAACTAAGAGCCCATGGAAAACCATGGATGAAAAGGGTGCTAATACCTTCCCTTTTCATAATCTACCCCCCGAACCCGAGGAAAATCTCGAAAGGTCTTTCCTGTGCTTTTTACCTTTCCTTTTGGATAAAAGAAAAGTCAGTGGCGACTCTTGCTAACCGCACAAGTGCGAACGAAACACAAAACATCTAGTCAGTTCTCCCACCGCATCATAATATGCATACTGATACATAACATCATGGACATCATGAACATCATATACATCCACTAACCATTTCAAGGACTTTTGGATTCATCTTTGTTCTTGTTTTGTAGGAAATGGATTCACTTTGCAGGAAAACTATCCAAGTCAACCTTGTGAGAATTCCTCCACAGCTTAAGGAGCTAGCTTCAAGGATTCCTGAAAACTCTCTATTCATCGAGAGACATGGTCGTCTACTCAACTTGGTCACCTCTAACACAGATGAGGATATGACGAAGCTGCTATTTCAGTTCTTTGATCCTTTGCACCATTGTTTCACATTTCCCGACTATCAACTTGTGCCTACTTTGGAAGAATTCTCCCAACTCTTGAGGATTCCCATTCTCAATCAACTACCTTTCAACGGTACGGAAAGAGACCTAAAGCCAGAAGATATTGCTCAAAGCTTTACACTTGCACTCATCTGATGTCACAACTCATTGGGAAACAAGGAGTGGTGTCAAAGGTTTCTTAGCAAAGTTCCTGTTTGAGAAAGCCCAAAGCTGTTGTAATTCCTTGGACTTGCAAGCCTTTGAGTAAATTGTGGCTCTCCTCATCTATGGGATGGTTTTGTTTCCAAATCCTGACCAACTCATAGATATCAACGCCGTCAAAATCTTCATATCACGCAACCCAGTGCCTACATTGCTAGGAGATATCCTACACTCTTTTCACACTTGCACAATGAGGAAAAAAGGTGTTCTTATGTATTGCACACCTCTCTTGGCAAGATGGTTTATTTCTCATCTTCCCCAATCAGTCATAAAGAATGAGCAAGGTTCAAGGTGGTCACAAAGGTTGATGACGCTCAAACATTTAGACATTCATTGGTGCTCCTGTTCCAAAGAGAATGTTATCATTGTCGACCGTTATGGAGAATTTCCTAGTGTCCCTTTACTTGGCCTTAGGGGAGGAATCACCTATAACCCCTGTTTAGCTTTAAGGCAGTTTTGTTATGCCCGAAGGGATGGCCCGCACGAGATGCTAATTCAAGGTTTGGTATTCGACTACGACAACGACGATCAAGGTCTTTGTCATAGATTTATCCGAGCTTGGAGGATGTTAAACAAGGTGGATAGCAAGACTTTGGGACACAAGAATTCCATCCCTCTTGAGCCTTACCTCAAATGGATATGAACTCGCACTCAGAGTCTTATGATGCCTTACCCCTTCATCCTCCTGGTAATCATTAAGCCTGTCATGGAGGGAGACGTTCCATACACTATCCTACATCCTGACATGCCCACATCTCCTGAAGACCTCCAAAGGGATTGGATACAACTCAAAGGAGAGCGAGATACTTTCAAAGCCCAATTCTACGCAAGCGAGAAGAAGGTTTTGGAACTCACTAGGCTACTTCATGAGGATCAGACTCTGAATGCCTACATTACACCAAAGAGGATGCGCACTACTTTTCTATCTTAGAGTTTGTATTATTTTGCCCAAGGGGCATTGACGTACTCAAACTTTATCTTATTAATATTACGTGTGTTTCCTTTTTTGCCTAAAGCAAATTTGAATCTTTGAAATCCTTGAAAAACATGCATCCACATATCATGCATCATATCATGACAGGTTTCTCCCATACATGTCTCCTTATCTTCCTACTGTTTATTTCAGTAGAAATGGCCTTAGAATAGACCATCAAGAGCATTCAAATTCAAAACGCTCAACTCCAAGAGATGTTCTTGAACTTATCTAAGGGACAAGAAGAGGTGAAGGCGCTCCTCACCAGGGGCATGATCACGGGAAATCCTGGGGACGACAGAGATGACCAGTTGGAATGGCTACAAACTGAAATGGCAACAATGAAAGTCCAGATGATGGGACAACTGGTAGGCCAGATGGCTCTCATCCAAAACTTGGCTCGAGGACAAGAAGAGCTAAGGACCCTCATTAACAAGCTTTGTCATGACGGATGTAACCAAATGGGGCAAACATCTAGAAGGGGGAGTCAAGTCACTACTCAGCCGCCCATAAGACAAGAAGCTAGTTCAAGGGAAAATAGACCATTCCAAATTTCTGCCACGTCACAGGCCCAATAACAGCCTCGTTAACATCAACAGGAAAATCAGCAAAGGCAAAACGAGCCCAAAAGATAATTTACCAACATCAACATGCCACTGTCTCAAGCTTTGCAACACCTGCTGAGGATGAATCTGATTACACCAATAAGACCTCATCCAAGTCCCAAAACTTTTTCTCCCAGCTACAATCCCGATGCCAGGTGTGCCTATCATTCCAATAGTCCTGGGCATGATACAAATGATTGTTGGGCGCTAAAGTACAAGATTCAAAACCTAATCGACGAAGGATTGTTGGAGTTCACACAAGATGGCCAAACGGAATTCTTCTGCCATCTCTCAAAGGCTCACCACCTAAAATGACAAGTTCATACAAAGAGGCTTCTGTTCATCTGATTTTTCAATTGTAATCTCTTTTATTGTTCAAACAATTATCCATTAATGTCAAACTTTGTTTCATTAATGCATTGCATATGTTTGTCTCGAATTCATACATTTGTTGTCACTATATTTAAACTACGCTTTTTACTCTTTTTATGACATTCAACTCTTGCTAAAAATTACAAGCCTTTAGAGGGAGGATGACAAAAACATTGCCATAATCTCATACAGTATGCTTTTGGACAAACCTTGCTGACGATGTACGGGCGTTTTTTTTTAAATCCTAAACACTTGATGTTGTACCCCAAAATTTTCCCTCTCATTTCACCAACATTTTCTCATCACAAGACTCTTAGAGTCCAAGATCAAACTAGGGTTTTGCTCTGCTCAAGACCCCTCCTTACACTGTTGACCCAAATTAGGGTTTAAGTTTTCACAGGGATGTTTTAACCTAAAATGCCCAAAGTGACTTTCATACTTCATGTTGGACTCACAAGTTTGTCCTTACCAAGTTTCAAGCCTTGATTCAAATTTTTGCCCAGTCAATTGGACAGTTAACCTAGAAATCAACTGTATTGGGGAAAAAGTCAACTGTAGCCAATTGGCAGTCAAACCTCATGAAATTTGACCCACATCAACATTATGAACTCATATGAACCATTTGATCAAGTTTGGATAACAATTCCACAAGAAATTTGATCAGATCACCAAAAGGGCAAAATGGTCATTTTTAGGGTTTTGACTGCACAAAGGCAATTTTTGACTGTTTGACCTAACCAATGGCAAATCAAGCTCACACATGGACTCAAGGATTCAATGACATTGTCTTGACCCATTCAACAAGTTCAAAATATCTCAATTGCATAGGATTGACAGATGAATTTTTCAGTCAACTGATCAAAATTTGACTGTACACTGAAAAGTCAAACTTTGACTTTTTAGTCAAAATTAAGTGCCAAGATTCATTTTTCATCAAGATATGTCAAATTATGAAACTTGTTCATCAAGAAACCCAAAAATTCAAATTAGGGTTTAAAGTGAAAAAATTTCATAACTTAGAATTTTTCTAAGTTATGAAATTTTCTTATTTTTTCCTAACTTTGTCCCATTTTTTCACCAAGATGCAAATGGATTCAAACAAAACTTGCAACATGAAAGTTGTACTCCATTGCAAAGTCTACAACTTTGATTCACAAAGTTTTCTCAAAATAATCTTGTGTCTCAAGTTATGATTTTTGGAACAAGGGTACCAAAAGCTTTTAACTTAGAAGAAATTTGCCCTAATCTAGGAAGGATTTTGACCCATCTTCTTGTCCATTTTTAACATAGTTCCACTTGGAGTTTCAAGTTGCATTACAAAGATGGATTTTAGTACATGTTCCAAGCTTTCCAAATTGTCCAATAACTCCTCAAACACCCTTGTGGTTAGAGAGAATCGAATTCACAAAGTTGGCAAAAACTCACTTTTGTTCATGACCAATACATGTTCATACAAGTTTCATTTTCAAACCAGCATGCTTTTTATTTGTTTGCAGGCCTCTAAACCCTTTTACACTCCTTAATTGAATGCAAATCCACTGAGCTAATGCATTATCTTGGCCATTTGGACATTGCACACAAAACTAACCCTTAATTAGAAAAAGGTATAATGCCATTTTGGTAAAGTTACACTTTATGTCAAAACATGATCTTTGAGCATAGGGGGCCATATCTCTGAAGCCAAATAAAATCCAAATTGTAAGTATCAAGGGCAAGATATGCAGCATACAATAGAGAGGGTACAGGCCGGCATTGACAACTTGGACATCTTTGCTTCAAAAACAAGAAACATTGCAAAACAGAAGCAACTCTCATTCCTGTTAACACAAGCCAAAGCAAACTTTGTGAACAAGTTCCATACATCAAAAAAGACCTAAGGCATGACCCTTCCATCCCTCATACCACCTAATACTCAGAATCCCTGTTTTGTTGCAAAACAGGGCAAGTTCTGCAAACTTCAAGCCATAATCAATTCCTGTCGTGCGTTTTTTCCAAAAGGGGTTCAAACACCTTCCATACCATCCACCTGAACTATTCCAAACCTTAAACACCAGCTGTAACACCTATAACCCCATTTGCCATTTTCATTTCCAAGCTTTGCAGGTGAACTTCTATAGCACGATACAAGGTGTTTCAAAGCAAGCCAAGTATTGGAGAAGCTTCCTTGGACCTCAGGCAAGCTCAACAGAAGCTCAAACACCATTGAAGGTTGCTACATTGCCATACTCGTGTCCAACTGAACAAGGTATTTGTCAAGTTTCTAACTCCTTATTTAGGCATCCTTAAGCTTAGGTTTGTGAAGCAAAAATGTAGTCTTTAACATGTTTGAGTTGTACATATGCTTAGATTCCATTTATATTAACTGAGCTAGGAGTATTTGATAGTTGAACTTGCTGGAAAAACTAGGTCAGAAATTGGGGGTGATAAAATTCTCCATGGTTTCTTAGAGTTAGGTCAAGTGTTTTATATGGTTGAAATCGTTGCTTCAAGCTCTATAAGTTTCATGTTTTAAGTTTTGTCAAAAGATCAAAGAATCAGGAGATGGCATTTGAACAAGGAAGCGCGCGCGTTTGACAAAGCTGGAGGTTGAAGATGATGGCTTGGGCTGGGCCTGAGTCATCCTTGATTTTAGCACCTCTTTTTCAATTTGCACCCCCCTGGCCCATTTGATTAAATATTTGTCATTTTTATGTTTTTATTTTTTATTCCGACTTTATATTTTTTGCTCAAATATAAAAAATGCCAAAAATAATTTTCCACATTTTTTTCATATTTATTTGATATTTATTTACTTTATTAGGCATATATGTATAAATAAACCATGTTTCTTCTTTTAATAAAACTTAAAAAATATAATACAAAAATATATTTATTTTCCATCTATTATTTTATTTACACTTGAAAATATTTTCTTAAATATACATTTTTTTTTATAAATAATTATTTTTATCTTTTTATATTTAATAGGTTTAATAAATATATATATATATATATATATATATATATATATATATATATATATATATATATATATATATATATATATATATATATATATATATATATATATATATATATATATATATATATATATATATATATATATATATATATATATATATATATATATATATATATATATATATATATATATATATATACTTGTATATTTTATTTTATTAGATAATTAGGACAAAAATATAGAAATAATACATTTTTATTTTTTGACATTAAAAATACTTTTTCTTGACAATATACTTTTATTCTTGCATAAATCAATATATATGGTATATAATTAATAAGTATTACTATTTACTTAAAAATTAGGGTTTTGCCCTAAATGACCAAAATAATTAAATTTGACTTTTTTTATTTTGTTTATATTTCACATAAAAAAACCTTTTCTTGCATAATACATTTTTATTTGATATTTATTCAATTGTTGTATATTCAAATATTACTTGTACATTCGATATGGTTGTAATAACTTAGATTTTATTTCCTTGTCAAATATCCCCAATTCAAATTTGTATCCCCCTCCCTATATCATGTTGTAATAGTGTAGCATTTAAATTCTTGCACATTTAAAAGCTTCCAATTATGCCATGCTTAGACCTAGGGTTTGTATGCAAAATAAAATCAACAACTAGCTTGACCTAATCCAAGATAGACATGCATGAAAAACAAACACAGTGCACACTTGCACCCCTAGGGTTACACCACTTGTTGCCTTCAAAAATGGGCCATGGTTGCATGTTGAGTATTTTGGCAAAACAAAAACAAATCAAAATGATCATAGTCCCACGATGACACTATCTTAGTTGCCTAGAAAATGATCAAGTCCCTTAAGAAAATTGCCAAAAATACTTGACTCTATTGCTATCATGGTCTATACGATGACCCGCGCCCGTCCCGTTAAACATCCTAAAACAAGGTTGTTCACCAAATACAATGGTGAAACAACACTGTTAAAAGGGTTAAAAACATAAGAAAGATCTTTGAGTAAATTAGGATAGATAGCTCTTAGTTACTTGATCAAACTTGCAAAACATCCTTGCCATTTCTCAAAACACACATCACAACACAACTTCAAAACAAACTTTCAAAAACGTTGAAACATCTTTTCAAAAAGACAAACACCTTTGTAAAACATTCAAACAAGAATTGTTACAAAGGTTGCCTAGACAAGGCATCTTTTTCAAAACATTTTCAAAACCACACACACAAAGCACCATTTCAAACAATTGAAAAGCAAAGGCAAGTGATCTAAGCAAGTAACTAAGAGCCCATGGATAACCATGGATAGAAAGGGTGCTAATACCTTCCATTTCTATAATCTACTCCCCGAACCCACGAAAACATCTCAAAGGTCTTTCCTGTGCTTTTTGACCTTTCCTTAGGATAAAATAAAAAGTCGATGGCGACTCTTGCTCAACCGAAACATTTGCGAAAACAAACGCAAAACCCAAGTCAGTTCTCCCACCGTATCACACTTGAGTTATAAGGAATATAATCCCTAGTCAACCCCTTTGAGTCAAAGAAGCAGAAGTTTTCTTTCTTACACAAGTTGAAACCTTTAATCAAAACCTGGGGCAGGGTAGTCTCTCAGTTGATTCAAGCGCGCGTTTAGCCGCAAACTCTCATCTCGTAATACAACGAATGACATCAAAAATATTCCTCTGAAATAAAAAGACGGTGATGGTTCCCTACCAAATCGGAAGTCATTATCTCTCAAAAAAGAAAATCCCACTAAGTCAAAACCTACGAAGGAGACTTAAAGAAAACTGGGACATCCCGCTGACTGTAATCTCAAAACAAGAATAGTCAGGCAAAAATTAGGGATAACAAATCAAAAGAAAGAGGTCACTACAAATCCTCAACAACATGAAAAAAAATAATATTGCAAAAAGGTCTGCCTTCTGACAAACCTAACTTGTCTAAACCATCACTAAAACGTCATTCCAGACTCAATTGGAGTTCAAATGCACAATTAACTGAGCTTAGGACCGAAGAACGTCACGAAGAGTGGGTGGGTACAAATACACTTTGAGCCTTTATCCTTTGTTTCTTAAAACCGTGAACCAAGCCACGTTACAACCCTTCAAAAGTCCTAATTGAAGCATGGGTTAGTTCGAAAGCATACTGTTACAAAAGGTATCTTGACTCCTGTAGAGCTTTACTCTAAATCCTGAGTTAAATTTTTTACAAAATTTCTTTACTCGCTAAAATGCATTTTCAAAAATTTCAAGACAAACATAAACTTTGCGTTACTTGAATATCACTGTTTTCATATGGCTATTTGTTTGACAGCGGAGAAATTCACGCAATATCCAGTGAACGAAAGCTCTCTCAGTGAACAAAATCAATTCAAGTAGGATGACACTCCCATTGACAAATATCCTATCAACAAAGGGACATGACATATCACTATCCAACACACCTGGGGCAGTCCAGTCAAGATTCCAAGAAATCTCTCAAGAATTGTAGAATAACTAGGGGCAAGTCTCCATCTCCGTCACTTGGGGCATTGAACGTCAATCTCAGCAAAGGGTTACGTATAATCAAACATTTTCTGGCAATACTACAAACATTTGCTGCTAGGGGAAATGACAAATATGCCCAAAATCCTTCTCATAGGATGACTCCCAGTCAGAGTTTAATCTCTGAAAACCTTTCCCCAGCTAAGACAACCTCAAGAGTCCTCAAGGACTTCCCCCAACAAAGTCGTCACCTCTCTAGCAGACCGGCAACAGGGTTTATTTCCCCAACAAACTACAATTCCCCAGTTTGAGTTTTCCTCTCCGACTACTACAAATCAAAGGACCACACTCCTCTTCCCCAGTAGACTACTCTACAATCCCCAGCAAGTTACTATGAAGCCTGGACCCGACCAGATATCAGTTCAACTTCGTCCATTAAGAGATAACTCCCAGTAAAGAAACGAACAACTGAGACTCCTTATCTCTTTTCCAATCAGGAATCAGCACTCTCTAACAGAGTATTCTCAAACAAAGTCAATATTCCCCAGCAGAGTTCTCCTCAACAAAACAGGAATCCTCAGTGGAAACATTCTAGGCAAATTTTGAAGACACACCTACTCTTCAACAGTAATCCAGGATTTAATAACCCCCCCCCCCCCCCAACACTTGTCAAGGATTTATTCTCCAAGACAAAATTACATTTCAACAACATTCATAGCATATGCATACAAAATACATATAACACAAATCTCATTTATTTTGAGAACATCATTACACAACGCATAAATCATGACATTGCATACAACTAACTCTTTACCTTTTCAGGAAAGATCAATCAACAGACAGAGGTCATCATCTTTTGGAGTAGTAATCGTCCCAGATTCCTTCATCATCTTGCTGAGGTAGTAATTATCCAAGATTCCTTCATCATCCTGCTAAGGTAGTAATCATCCAAGATTCTTTCATCATCCTGCTGAGGTAGTAATCTTCCAAGATTCCTTCATCATTCTGCTGAGGTAGTAATCATCCAATATTCCTTCATCATCCTGCTAAGCTTTCAGATACAGTTTTAGATACGCACCAAATACGGATGCCATCTTGATACTCATTTAAAGCCAGCTTTCAGATACAGTTTCAGATACGCACTAGATACGGATGCCATCCTGATACTCATTCAAAGACAGCTTTCAGATACAGTTCAGATACGTACCAGATACGGATGCTATCATGATACTCATTCAAAGACAGCTTTCAGATACAGTTCAGATACGCACCAGATACGGATGCCATCCTGATACTCATTCAAAGACAGCTTTCAGATACAGTTCAGATACGCACCAGATACAGATGCCATCCTGATACTAATTCAGATTCAGCTTTCAGATACAGTTCAGATACGCACCAGATACGGATGCCATCTTGATACTCATTCAAAGACATATTTCAGATACAGTTCAGATACGCACCAGATACGGATGTCATCCTGATACTCATTCAAAGACAACTTTTGGATACAGTTCAGATACGCACCAGATACAGATGCCATCCTGACACTCATTCAGATTCAGCTTTCAGATACAGTTCAGATACGCATCAAATACGGATGCCATTCTGATACTCATTCAGATTCAGCTTTCAGATACAGTTTAGATACGCTCCAGATACGGATGCCATCCTGATACTCATTCTTTCAACTTACAAATTACAATTCAATAAGCATTCTTTGATGGCATCTACAAGCCCATCTCCAACAAGATTCTATCACCTCTCTAAATGGCATCTTTAAGCCCATTCCTCCTATCATCGCATCTCCGAGTGCAAATTTCTGGGCACTCTAGTGTCCAATCATCTTCCACCTTCGAGTCACGAATGGTAGAACTCGCCAATCTAACTCTTCAGGTTTAAGAAGATTGAACAGGGGCAGCTGTTGTACCCCAAAATTGTCCCTCTCATTTGTCAAGTATTTGCTCACAAGATATTCTGCGACGTCAATTTTGCAGCACTAATACATTTTAGGCTTGAAATTGGCACAAGGGAAAAATGGTCAATTGCATACTGGAAAGTCAAACTTTGACTTTTTGGTCAACATTAAGTTTCAAATATCATAATTCATCAAGAAATTTAAAAATATCAAGCTTGATCATCAAGAAGTTAAGAAAGTCAAAAGTCAACTTGAAAAGTCAAGATTTCCAAGACTTAGAAATTTTAAGTGTTTTTATACATGATAATTTCATCACTTCATGCCATTCTTTCACCAAGATGCAAGAAGGTTCAAGGGAAACTTTCAACATGAAAGTTGTAGATCTCCGTGATATCTATAACATTGCTTTACACAACTTCTCCTAAATATGCTTTGATCTCAAGTTATAAGTTCATGAGTTCGTGGCATTTTCATTTAAGACTTAGGGAAATTTCCAACAGATTTTGGTCCGGATTTTATCCCAACTTCTTGGCATTTTTTCACATAGTTCCAAGATGATTTTGTAAAAATGGCCAACGTGAAAGTTGTAGGGGGTGTTTCAAGATTTCTAAAACATTCAAGAGCATGAATTTATCATACTTGAGCTAGGAGATTCAAGGGCATGAAGTTGGGTATCCATTATTGAATTGCAAGCCATTTTTGTTGAAGAACACATAATCCAATTGGCATGATGTGCTTCATAATCTTACTTTGCAGGCTTTGTGACTTGCAAATCTCTACATAATTTAATGTTTGCACAAGAGCTTGAGCTATTACCCAAGTGTTTGAGCCATTGTCCAAAAGATCTTTCTATTTATGGCATAAAGGCACCATTGCTATTCTTGAAAAGCAAGCTTTTTGTACAAAGTTTATCTTGAGCCCATACTTTGTTTATTTCTGATTTTACTCCACCATAAAACATGGAAATCAACCCCTCTAAACCAGCAACTTTGGTACTTCATCTTGGAACCATGGAGTACTTGACATAGTTTGATACTTACATCCCAACCAAACCATAACATGTTGTCTTGTAAACCTATTCAGACTTTGTTCACAAGTCCTTTGCCTATAAATAGAAGAAGTATTTGCAAGACAAAGAAGTTAGAAAAAAGAGGGAGAGAAGAGAAAAAAGGGAGAAAGAAAACTAGAAGTTTTGTTGACAAACTCTCAAAAATCTCATAATTGAAAGAAGGTCATAACAGTCCACAAAGCAACACCTCAAGCTCAAAACATAAATTCTAGTTGCAAGGTAAGTCTCCTTAACTTTAAACTCTTCATTTCAATAATCATCATTTGGTTCATTTTTTAGGCTAAAATGCAGTGACCTTTGAAGAAAAGGTTTGTAAAAAAAAGCATGAACAGGCGGGTGTAGGGCAGCTGTTTTTCAAAAGCATACAGCGTGCAATCGATTGCACAACCATGCAAATCGATTGCACGGGGTTCCAGTAGCCAAATTTCCATAAAGTTTGAGTGAGCAATCAATTTCAAAACCATGCAAATTGATTTCACGGGGTTCCAGTAGCCAAATTTCCAAAAAATTTGATTGTGCAATCAATTGCACAACCATACAAATCGATTGCACTGGAAGTCAGTAGCCAATGTTTTGAAAAACTAAAGCGTGCAATCGATTGCACTAACATGCAAATCGATTGCACTCAAATAAAAATTGATTTTTTTCTTTGAAAGAACGTGAATAAAGGGTTGAAAAATATAAAATGTTTCCTTTTGGTCATTGAGCATTTATATCTTAAGTTCAAGGTACATATTATCATTATACCTTGAAATTTGCTAAGGACTTGAACCAAAGACTTCATCCAAAGAGGCTTTTAGCTTGATCAATAATTTTTGCTTTCTTTATCAATCATGATTTGTCTTTGTTTTACCCCAAAATTTTCCCTCCCATATTTCTCAATACATGTCAAGTAAGGTCCTCAAATTGCTCAAGGAGGTCCAAGAGTTAACCAGACAAACTCTCTTCTAAGGCAGTCTACCTCAAATTAGGGTTTCATTCTGCATCAATATGCTTGAGTCCAAAGGATCCCAAATGCTCACAATTGTCCTAATATGTTCTCAAGATCATCCATGTCAAGTTTCAAGCCTTGTAGAGGAAGTTTGCTCAGTCAATTGCTCAAATACCTAGAAATCGACCGTGTTAGGTCAAAAGTCAATTGTGGGCCACATACAGTCAAACCTCGATATTTTTGGTCAACATCCTCATTTTGACGTATCATTCATCATTTGATCAAGGTTCGATCATGATTCCTCAAGGATTGCTCACAATTCATCAAAACCCAAAAGTTGCTAAATTAGGGTTTTGTAGGAAAAGTCAACTTAACTTTGACCAGGCATAACTTTCTCATATTTTATAAGAAATGGCCCATCCAAATCTCATTGTGAAGAGGATGAAATTACATACAATCCATATTCATACCTCAAGTTCAAATTATGTACTCACAAAAAGATATGAATTTTGACATTATAGGTCATTTTGAAAAGTCAACAAAAACACCTTTTGGGTCAAAACTTCATTACATGAGTATGGAAGACTCAATTGAGATGAGACCAAAAAGATTGCTTAGGGGACATTCTAAGCTTTCTAAAAAGCCCAAGAGAACCCTCATAAGGTCAAAATTGAAATGGATATGCCTTGTCAAAGTTGACCATTTTTGCAAAATTGCCAAAAGTCAAATGTGTCCAAAATTGCATTTTTTGCTAAATGGGCCTAACTTTTTATGCTTGCACTGAGCTTGTGATGTGATCCACGACCCATGAGCCCTTCCACTTGTCATTCTTTTATTTTTATTATTTATTTTGATTTTATTTCATTTAAATCAAATAAAATCAATATAAAATAATGAAAATATCAAAAATCAATTAAACCTTGAGATTTTTTGCATGATTAGAGTCATGATACAGTTGATGGCAAGATCAAATCGTGCAAGGCTTCATATGGACAGAAAAATATTGAAAATGCTTGTTTTGGAAAGATTTGGTGCAAGGAATAAATCAATGGTCAATCTTCATAAATGGCAAAGGTTTGATGCAAATTTTAACCCTAATACATTCTCTAATATATATGGAACCTTTCCAAAGCAAGCAGAGGGGGTTAAGTAGTCGTGCAGAGGTGAAAGATAAACTCAAAAATTGCAAGAAAAGTGGTGATCCAATTTCTGTGTTAGAGGTCAATTCGTGCCATTCTCAGGTTGCCAATAGGTTGCTGGACATTCCAAGAGCATTTTCCAATCAGACTCAAGCCTTTCCACGCCTGGAATTGCAAGATAGAGGTATCACGATATGCCTCCAAATTCGAATTCAGTTTCATTGATTCATTCATCCATTGCATACTTTAATGATATATTCGTGTTTGTCTTTGAGTTTTCAAGCTTTTGATACCATTTAATTGTATTTCTAACGCTTGTACATGAATATGCCATTGTTAAGGTTTGCTCTTATGTTTTAGGATTTCTCTGTATCAGTAAAATTGGTCCAAGAAAGTGGTACCATAGTGTTCGTGAGTTCAATACAAACAGAACCATGTAATTAGAATTCATTTAGCATGTGTTTTCTTGATGATTGAAAGTTACAGGTTTGTAGCTACAGTGATATGTCTGTAGGTAAAGGTGTATATCCTAAAGCGACGGTGGGGAGGAAGAAGATGGAGGCGTGGCACCCCCTGGTTGGGCAGTTTGAAATTTCGCGCGTTTTTCATACTTAACCATAGTGTTTGATATTTTAGTTATTATTATTATTATATATACAAGTAACACATGCAGCTCAGATGGTAAACGTGTCTTGGAAAATGCCTAAGGACCTGGGTTCGATCCCCAGGTCCCATATTTGCTTCATGTTATTTTTCAATAAAGGATCAGGTATGCCTCACGCCCCAGCATCCACCATGTGCTATCAGGATCTGATCATCCAATACACCAATGCTTCAGATCTAACGCCTTCCCCCTGGAGGACCACCATGCGCCCCAGTCAAGCGTGTACATGGGATTGGGCAAAGTCAAAAAGGCCAGGATTTTGTTGGGCTCAGAACTTCAAACAACACCCCCCATAATTGCTAATGCAGGCCCATATTTCTTTCTTTTTCTTTTAGTTTTCTTTTAAAAATCTTTCAATATTTATTTTATTTTCTTTAATAGACAAACTAATTCATTTTTTCACAAAAAATATAAAATCAATAATAAAAAAAATGGAATTAGACATTTTATTTTAGTTTATTTGATGTAATTTAGTTTAACCTAGGGAAACCTTAATTTGTTTTCACAATTAAAAAAATTAAATTAGAGAATTAGGTTAACTTCTATTTTTTATTTTCTATTTTTCTCAAATAAATAAAAATACAAAAAATAGGTTTTAGAATAAATCAATTCATTTTTTAAAATTAATTAGAATTAGGCTTTTCTTATTTTTTAAGTTAGTGTAATACTTTCTCTATTTTCCTAAATAACCAAACAAAATAAAAGATTTTTTAACTAATCGCAATTAGGTTTAAGTCAAGGGTCAAAACCTTATTTGTCTCGTATTCGATTCATCGCGCGTGTTTATTTATTTTTTGTCAATATTATTGTAACTGTGCACGGTTTGTAATAGCTTAATCTAGGGCTTTTTATTTATCGTCTTTTGCGGGTTTTTTTTGGCTATGTAATTAATCCCCTCCCCGAAGCCTTGTAATAGCGTAGATTTACTTTCTCGCATTTTTAATTCTCGTAAATATTTAACTGTCTAGATGTATGTTAATAGGGTTGTATGACAAGATTGCATGATAACTTAATACAGTTAGAAAACCCTAATGTGCAAAGACAAATAACTGAAAACAACTCACTCGCACATATCACTCTTAGGGTATACCCTCACCTCGGTTGCCTTCGGTAAACAATCATTAAGCATAGGGTGTCTTAGTGGTCGCCCTCCTGTCTAAAAAAGATCAAATGTCCCATTCGAATGTTGCCTCGGAAATGTTACCTCGGAAATGTTGCCTCGAATATGATCTTAAGACTCTAGGGTTATTACTAAAACGTCCTAATATTGCTTTAGTGATCGTACGTCCCTTTCGAATTGACCCTTACAACTCCAATGACGGTGCTACCTATTTCTCAATAGTGGGATAACGCTGTCTAAAGGAAACAAGAATAGAAACGATCTTTTTTCGAGTAGGTAGATGCTAGTAGGTACTTGCTCAAATCAAAACCTTTTCACACTTACACTTTTCAAACAAATTTTCAAAACAACTTCATCACACTCTTGAGGACTAATACAAGGGTTATCATGAAGCAAAACATTTTCAAAACAAAGCGCATACACAAGCAATTTTTAAAAGATGAGCAAGTACCTAAGAGCCCATGGAAAACCATGGATAGAAAGGGTGCTAACACCTTCCCTTTCTATAATCTACCCCCTGTACTCAAAATCTCGAAAAAGGATTTTTTTTCTGTACTTTTTTTCTTTCCGGTTGGATAAAATAAAAGTCGGTGGCAACTCTTGCTTACTGCGACATTTGCGAACAAAAAACACAAACCAGCATTTCAAAATAGTCGGTTCTGCCACCGTATCACAGAACTGGCGACTCTGCTGAGGAATTAATAAATGGGGTATACCTTAGGATCTAGTTCATCTTAATTGCTTCTCTTGATTGCTTTGGTTGCTTTACTTTTAAGGGTTTTGTTTGGGAGTTACTCTAGATCCTAACCCGGATTTGGGGACACCTTTTAGGTAAGTAGCAATAAATTGTGAGGGAACTGTACGGCGTAGACTGATACGGTTGAAGCAGTAGCTACATTGATGTGGCACATTGGTTGGTACCGGTTTACCTTGTGGAGAAACGAGGAGAATACGAGGCCGTTGTGTGGTGTCATTAAGCATCAGCTGACCTTAGAACCTTTAATCGACCAACTTGGCCATTAGAAAGTAGTGAGATAGCCGGCCTCGGCGTAAAGCTGGGAACTGGTTGATACTCGATGCTACACTCATTGAGACCATATTCTCGAGATAGTTTCGGCCGCAAGAAAAGATTGCGTGAGCTGAAACCATGACTGATGGAGGATGGTCAGTGATATTGAGATCCTCTAGAACCCGGTTACTTTTTCTAGGACACGTTGAAACTAACTTAACTTCAAGAGGGTATTACCTTTGACCTCAAGCAAGCCTTAAAACTAAGGGTTTTGTGTGATTTGACTGTGTTTTCAATATCTATGTTTGCTATACCTGTGGTTTACCATGACACCATGCATCATAACATGACATTCATGCTTCATTACAATAACCATTTCAAAGACCAAAGGAATTTATCTTTGTTCTGTTTTGCAGATTATGGCTTCCGTGCGCAGAAATACCATCCGAGTTAAATTTGTGCAAATACCTGCCCAACTTAAGGAGCTAGCCTCAAGAGTTTCTGAGAATTCTATGTTCATTAAGAGACACGGTCAACTTCTCAGCTTGGTTACTTCAAATCTTGATGAGCATATGATAGTGTACTTTTCCAGTTCTTCGATCCTGTGCATTATTGCTTCACCTTTCCAGATTACCAGCTGGTTCCCACCTTGGAAGAGTTCTCCCACCTATTGGGCATATCCATCCTTGAACAGGTACCCTTCACAGGTATGGAAGAAGTTCCTAGACCAGAAGACATTGCCTCAGCTCTGCATTTTAAACGGGCTAATGTAGTATCCAATTGGGAAACACGGAGCGGGGTCGAAGGTTTCCTAGCCAAATTTTTGATAGATCAGGCTCAACTATTCTGGGATAATTTGGATTTTCAGGCTTTTGAAGATGTCTTAGCTCTCCTTATCTATGGTTTGGTTTTCTTCCCGAATCCGGATTCCTTTGTAGATGTGAATGTTGTCAAGATTTTTCTTTCTCGCAATCCTATGCCTACCTTGCTTGGGGATATCTTGCATGCCCTCTATACTCGTACCGTGAGGAGAAAAGGGACTTTTATGTGTTGCATGTCGTTGCTGTCAAGGTGGTTTATTTCGCACCTCCTTAATTCCATGCTGAAGAATGAAGAAGGTTTGGGTTGGTCGTACAGAATTATGTCACTTGCCCATACAGATATTCTTTGGTGTTCCCGGGTTATGGAAGACACTACTGTTATTGACCTTTGTGGGGGATACCCTAATGTCCCATTGCTTGGAATCAGAGGGGGTATAACTTACAATCCTTGTCTAGCTTTGCGGCAATTTGGTCGTGCTCGGAGAGATGGTACCCATGAGCTACTTCTGGAGGATATTGTATTTGACTATAAGGAGGATGTTAAGGACCATCGCCGGAGGTTTATACGAGCTTGGGGCATGGTGAGCAGATCTGACCCCCAAGGGTTGGGACCAAAGACTTCCCTTCCTATGCAGCCTTATCTCTAGTGGGTCCGAACTCGTGCCCAGAAGCTTGGGATGTCCTATGAGGCCGTATTGCCAGTGATTATGGATCCCACTAATAAAGAGGGCATTCCTTACACGGTTCTTTATCCTTACATGCCCACTGATCCTGGGGAGTTGCAGAGGTCTTGGATTCAGCTGAAGAATGAGCGGGATACTTACCGGGAAAAGTATCATGAGCAAGAAAGGAAGATTTTGAAGCTCACCAGGCAGCTCGAGGAAGAAAGAGTGATCAATGACTACATCGGCACAAAGAGGAAGCGTCCATGGGAATTTTGATTTTGCTTTTCTAGTTTTAGATTTGTTTTCTATTTACTTCTTTGTAACCCCTTAAAGGCATTGTTGAACCTTTCAAAGTTAATCTAATAAAGTTTTTATTTTTGTTTTGCAAATTTAAATCTCCCAAAGTCTTTGAAATCATTACATGCGCATCCCATTATCATGCACATCATTACAGGTACCCTTACAGGTTTCTCATCTTCTTCGCTGTTTATTTTAGCAGAAATGTCTTCTGATCAAGCCATCAAAGATCTTCAGGCACAAAATGCCTAATTCCAACAGATGTTCCTAAGTCTGGCTAAAGGGCAAGAGGATCTGAAGACCCTTATTCTGAAAGAGAAGAAGAAAAATAAGAAGGTCGGTATTCTGAACATGGGTAGAAGATTCGGAGAAAGGATAAGAAAATCAGCTGATCTAACCTCCTCATCCAAGGACGGGGAGAACCAAGAAAGAGCAAAGGACCCTAGTCCTGCAATTTCTGATAACGATATGGATTACGATGATGAGCAATATCCTCCTGCTAAGGATAGGTACAAGCAGCTAGAAGACCGTCTGAGTGCTATGGAGATTCAGAAGATCCCTGGTTTGGATTTCAGAGAACTGGGAATGGTATCGGGAGTGGTGATCCCTCATAAGTTCAAAGCTCCGGTTTTTGCCAAGTACGATGGAGTATCTTGTCCAAAACTCCTTCTCCGCTTGTATGTCAGGAATATTCAACCACATACTGCTGATAGAAATTTGTAGGTGCATTTCTTTCAAGATAGTATATCAAGGACTCAGCTTGAATGGTTCTACCAGTTGGAAGGAGCCAGTGTCTGAAACTGGGAGGACCTTGTTGCTGCTTTCTACAACCAGTACCAGTACAACACCGACCTTGCTCCCACTCGTACTCAGCTCCATGGTATGTCTATGGGTGTAAGTGAAGGTTTTAAGGACTATGCTCAAAAGTGGAGAGATTTTGCTGGAAGAGTCCAACCCCCTTTGCCTGATAGGGAGTTGGTTGACATGTTTTTAGGGACGTTATCTGGTCCATTCTTTAATCACTTGATTGGTAGTTCGTCATCCGGGTTTACTGAGTTAATTTTGACTGGAGAGAGAGTGGAAGCTGGTTCCGAAGTGGTAAAATACAGAAGGATGCTTCGTCCAGTGCAGCAAAGAAGCCTTTCACCGGTAAGAAGGAAGCTAGTGCAGTCTATGGACCGAGGGGCCAAAGCAGACCTGAGCACAGTCAAGCGGTAAATGTTGTAGTAATACCAAGACCCGCAGTTGCCCCACTATGCAATAATCAGCAAAGGGTAGAAAGACCACAACGACAGTTTACCCGCATCAACATTGTGATGCGGTGGGAGAACTGACATGAGGTTTTACGTTTGTGTTCGCAAATGTTGCGGTTAGCAAGAGTCACCATCGACTTTTATTTTATCTAAAAGGAAAGGAAAAAAAGCATAGGAAAAACCTTTGAGTTGTTTTCTTGAGTTCGGGGGGTAGATTATGAAAAGGGAAGGTGCTAGCACCCTTTTCATCCATGGTTTTCCATGGGCTCTTAGTTACTTGTTTTAGATCACTTGCTTTGAAATTGTTTGAAATGATGCTTTGTGTGGTTTTGAAAGTATTTTGAAAAGAGGCCTTTGTTTAGGCAATCTTTGTAATGATTCTCATTCATAAGAATGTATACAAAGATGTTTGTCTTTTGAAAAATGTTTCAATGTTTTGAAAGATGTTTTGAAATGTGTGTGTGTTTGTTTTTGAAAATAGCAAGGATTGTTTTGAAATTGATCAAGTAACTAGAAGCTATCTACCTACTCAAATGTCTTTCTTGTGCATTTTTATTCCTTTGACATTGTTGATTTACCATTGATTTGGTAAACAACCCTATCTTTGGATGTAAACGGGACGGGCGTGGGTCATCGTTATGACCATGATAGCAATGTTGCCAAGTATCTTAGCAATTTTTAGGGACCAAGATCATCTTTGTTTAGGCAACCTTTTGATAGCGCCATCGAGGGACTATGATCTTATTTTGTTTTGTTTTGCCAAGATACTTCGCATGCGTAACATGGCCATTTTTATTTAGGCAACCAAGTGGGTGAAACCCTAAGGGTGCTTGTGTGCAATGTGTGTCATTTTACATGCTTTTGTCTTGCAATTAGTTTTTTCTATTTGTTTGGTTTTTTTGTTCTTGTCATGCAAACCCTAGTTTTACTAAACATGGTATATGAAAGTAATAAATTGCGTAAATGTAAACTAAGATATTACAACAATTATTATGGGAGGGGGGAATACAAGTTTTTGAATAGGGATATTGCACAAAATAAACCCTAAAAATACTATTACAACCCAATTGAATATTGTGCGCATCAAATAAATATACAAATATTAAAATGCAATGCAAATGTATTTATGTAAAAAAAATGTTTTGTATTTAATTTTTGTATGAGAAAAATGATTTATTTAAGCCCTAAAAAATAAGAGAAAAAATATTATTATTTTTGAAAGGGTGAAACCCTAATTTTCAATTAAAATAAAATATATGTTCTATATTATTTATTTTGTCCATTTTTGTACAAGAAAATAATAAATAATATTATGTACAAATATTAAAAATTAAAATATGTATGAAAATAAATATTTTATGTATATAAATAACATAATAAAAATGTATACTATTTTTAAATATATTTACAATTTATTTAAGAAAATAAATTATATTATCCTAATAAACTATTTTTTATGCCAAAAAATAGTAAAAAAATAAATTAAAAGTGTGGAAATAAATAAGTTATTTTTGGGTATTTTTTATCATTAGAAAAAATAAATGCAAGTAATAAATATAAAAATATGCAAGAAAATGCAAAAATATAAGAAAATAGTCAGGGGGTGCAAAAGTAATCCAGGAGGTACAAAAAGTAAAAACAAAAAGGCCAGGCGCGCCAAAAAGCCCAAGCCAGTCATCCCAGTCTTCCAGCCATTCCTTCTGCACGCGCGTTTGCCTTCAACCTGTAACTCTCAGATGCTTGCACAAAAGCAAAAACTTATAACATGAAACTTGTGGCATTTTATCTCACGATTCCAACCATATAAATTTGTAACCTAACTCTCAAAGATTAGGTAGAATTTTATCAGCCCTAATTTGTGACCTAAAAAATCCAGGAACTTCAAGCTTCAAATTCTCATGGCACAGTTAATATAAATGACAAGTATGCATATGTACAGCTTCACCATGTTAAGGGCTACATTTTTTCTTCACAAATCGTGGCTTGAGGATGCCTAAATAGAGAGATAGAGTTTTGAAAAATAGCTCCTTCAGTTGGATTTGGATATGACAATGTGGGGGATTTGAGGGAGGCCTGAGGATCGTGTGAGCTTCCTTGAACTTCCTTCAAGTTATTCTAATGCCAAGTTTGCTTTATGGATGGCCAGAAGTCTCTGCAAAAGTCAAGTTGCAAGCTCCAAGTTTGAAAATGGCAATGGCTGAAACAGAGCTTATAGATGCAGGGTAAGGGCTTGGATAGCTTTGGTAGGATGTTTGTGAAGTGTTTCAAGTGTCAAGCCACAAAAGGCACGAGCAAAAGATGAGTTTGCTATGATTTTGCAGAAATTGGATGTTTGGGCAGAAAATGGAGTTTTGGAGTTTTGGAGAGTTTCAGATGTCAAGCATTCATGTTTTGAGTTGTGACAAGTTTGTATACTTGTATAAAATGGATACAGAGTCCACTCTTCACTAGCTGTACCAGTTCTGAACTTTTGGCCAACTTTCTTGCATTTTAAGAAAAGTGAGATGACTTGTGCAACATGCTTGTACTGGCTGGCTTGTGAGCTGATAGGAGTTGGTACACATTGCTTGATACCTGTGGAAGCTTCTTTCCTCAAAGAAACAGGTCCAAGGCTCAAGATTGATAAAGTTACAAAAGCTCACTTTATGAAAATGGCATTGTAACCTTTGTGCCTAAAATGGAATTATTTCTTGTACAATGCTCCAAAAGCCAAGATAAAGCCTTTACCTTCTGAGTTTGCATTTAATTATGGAGTGTAGAAGGAGTTTAGGACCTGTAAAGCAAGATTCAAACATCAAAGATCTGATTTGCAACTTGATCTCATGTAAAAATGGCTTGAACAAAAGTGATAAAATGCCAATTTCTCTTCTTCGATTCTCCCTAACCACAAATGATCTTGGAGAGTTCTTGGACATTTTGGAAAGCTTGCAATGTGCTCTATAATACATATTTGAAACTCATTTTGAGATACATCTTGTAACTAGGTGAAAAATGTCGATGAAGTTGGGTCAAAAACCTGCCTAAATTAGGGCAAAATTTCACTAAGTTATTTAGGTCATGGACCTATGTTCACAAATTCATAACTTGAGATCCAAGCATCTTTTGGGAAAAGATTGTGAAGCAAAGTTGTATATTTCATGGAGGACTACAACTTTCATGTTGGAAGTTTTCTTTGAATCAAATTGCATCTTGGTGAAAAAGTGATGAAAAGTTAGGAAAAAATAAGAAAATTTCCATACTTAGAAAAATTCTAAGTTATGAAATTTTTCAAATTCAAAACCCTAATTTTTAAAATTGGTTTTCTTGGTGAACAATTTTCATATTTGACATATCTTGATGAATTATGACCCTTGGCACTTGATTTTGATCAAAAAGTCAAAGTTTGACTTTTCAGTATACAGTTGACTTTTGATCAGTTGACTGCAAAATTCATCTGTCAATCCAATGAACTTGAGATCTTTTGAACTATGTAATTAGGTCAAGATGATGCCATTGAACCCTTGAAATCATGTTTGAACCCAATTGGTCATTGGCTAGGTTAAAAATCAGAAATTGCCCTTTCTCAGTCAAAACACTAATTTTGACCATTTTGCCCTTTTGATGATTTGATCAAATTTCTTGAGGAGTTGTGATCCAAACTTGATCAAATGGTACATATGAGTCTAAAATGTTGTTGTGGATCAAAAATTATGAAGTTGACTGTAAATTGGCCATGGTTGACTTTTTCCCTGATACAGCTGATTTTTAGGTCAACTGTCCAATTGACTGATCAAAAATGTGGTTCAAGGCTTGAAACTTGTCATGAGCAATCTTAGGGATCCAAAATGATGTATGGAAGTCACATGAAGCATTGGTGGTCCAAAAATCCTTGTTCAAACTCAAACCATAATTGTAGGTCATCAGTGCAAGATGAGGTATCTTGAGCTGACTAAACCCTAATCTTGTCATGAGTCCAAGAAGTCTTATGAGAAAAATCTTGATAAATGAGAGGGAAAATTTTGGGGTACAACAGCTGCCCCTGTTCAATCTTCTTGAACCTGAAGAGTTAGATTGGCGAGTTTTGTCATTCGTGACTCGAAGGTAAAAGATTATTTGACACTAGAGTGCCCATAAATTTGCACTCAATAAAGTGTGGTTGAGGGAATGGGCTTAAAGATGCCATTTGGAGAGGTGATAGAATCTTTTTAGAGATGGTCTTAAAGATGCCATCCAAGAATGTTTGTTGAGTTGTAAGTTGTAAGTCAGAAGAATGAGTATCAGAATGGTGTCCATATCTGGAACGTATCTGAGCTGTATCTGGAGACTTGAAATATGAATGAGAAACAAAATAGCATCCGTGTCTGGAGCGTATCTGAACTGTATCTAGAGTGTGAAATATGAATGATTATCAGAATGACATCCGTGTCTGGAGCGTATCTGAACTTGAAATCTGAATAAGGGTCAGAATTGCATTCGTGTTTGGAGCGTATCTGCACTTGAAATCTGAACGAGGGCCAGAATGGCATCCGTTTCTGGAGCGTATCTGAATTGTATCTTGAAGTTGAGGTCTGAATAAGTAACAGAATGAATTCCGCGTCTGAAGTGTATCTGTACTGTATTTGAGAACTGAATCTGAATGAGTATCAGAATGACTTTTGTGTCTGGAGTGTATCCGAATTGTATCTGATGGTTGAATCTGAATGAGTAACAGAATGACTTCCATGTCTGGAGTGTATCCGAACTGTATCTGATGGTTGAATCTGAATGAGTAACAGAATTACTTTCGTGTCTGGAGTGTATATGTACTGTATCTTGAGATCTGAATCTGAATGAGTAACAGAATGACTTCCGTATCTGGAGCATATCTGAACTGTATCATGATTGTATTTTGTTAAATGGTAGCTGTTAATCTTATCCTGAAAAGGGTAAAATGTTAGCTGAAATACAAAGTTATGATGCATGAAATGTATGATGCAATATATGTACTTTGTCAATGTTTATGATATATGGATGTAATGTATGCGCATGTAAGCTGATGTGCTGTATTGCTGAGGAAAATAAATCCTTGACTGCTACCGGGGAAAATAAATCCTTGACTACTGAGGATAAGAAATCCTTGGCGACTGTTGGGGATTAAAAATCCTTGATTCCTGAGGATAAGAAATCCTTGGCGACTTCTCCGGGGATATAGGGATCCTTCGTGTCTTGAAGTTGGAGTATTGACAAAAAATTATGTTGTGAGAAATGCCATACTGCTTGAGTAATCCGCTTGGGGAAATCCAGAGAATTTTGATGACTTCTACTAGGGGTTACACAATGGGAATCCTTATTCTGCTGGGGAATAGAGAAAACTCTGATGACTTCTGTAGGGAAATAACAAAGAGAATCTTCATTCTGTTGGGGAGAAATGAAAACTCTGTGGGGAAGAAGGCTTATTGCTGGGGAGTAGGTTTAGGAGTTTGGGTTGTCTTCCATTCTACTGGAGAGTTATCAGAAGTTGTTGTCTGGTTTTTTAGGCTTCAAGATAACTTGCTGGGGAATTTGGAGAAACTGGATGGTTTTCACTGGGGATTGATAGTTTGAAACCTTGGCTCCACTGAGGATTAATAGTTGGAAGTTTCAACTCCATTGGGGATCTGTAGTTCAAAGTTTTGGCTATGCTGGGGATCTTAATGACGTACTGTAGGGATTGCTCAAGGAATAGCCCAGATACGTTTTCCTATCCTTTCAACCTGTCAGTAATTGTTCTTTTTCATCCTGTTTATTTGTAAACAGTAATTATGTTCAAATGCATATGTTCATCAACGAATCATTGGACGTTTTTGCAAATAAAACTCAAGTGTAAAAGAAAAAGGCAAATAGTTTTCTATACTTTGAAAGAGATATCTTTGTATTTACTTTGAATAAGTGTTTTTTACAAAGGAGACAGACATCCTAGTAAGAGGATGGTGTCATAAAAGTAAGAAAAATTTATATAAAGAAAGATAGCTATGTGTAAAAAAATCCCATGGGGTTCCCATTCCGCTATAGCCTTCGTATCTCTGAATATCTTGTCCATCTGTTGCTTCGTCTGAAGATGATTGAATTGATCAGAAGCCCAGAGTTTTTCAGTGAAGAGATTGTCCTTAAAGTGATCCGACGAGACATAGTCATACGCTTTAATTCCCTAACTTTTTCCTGGACCGCCCTTTCGGGTTTTCAGTCCACCGAGAAACCCTTTTTTGCCCAAGTCGCCCTTTAGGGTTTTCAACTTGCCGGGTGTACAAAGTTTTTTATTTTATCCCTAATTTTTGCCCGAACCTTTTTGGTTCGTCGGGATGCCCTTGTTTTGCCTAGGTGTGTCAACCTAGCGGGTCTCTTATGCGTAGTATCTTTTGACTATGTTTACATTCGCAGGGTGTGGAAGGTCGTCGTCGTCCATGGTGGTTAAGATCATTGCCCCCTGAAAATATGTTCTTGATTACAGATGGTCCTTTATAGGTAGGAGTTCATTTGCCCCTGGGATCACTTTGTCGCAAGATGATGCGCTTGATCACTAGGTCTCCAACTTGATACACCTGGCGTCTGACCTTCTTGTTGAAAGCCTTGATCGTCCGTTTTTGGTACGTCTGACCATGGCAAATAGTAGTAAGTCTCTTTTCGTCAATTAAGTTTAGTTGGTCAAGTCGGGTCTGGATCCAATCGTCTTCACTCAAACCTGCATCCTTCATGATTCTCAAAGAGAGAATCTGAACCTCGATAGGTAAAATAGCCTCCATGCCATAAACCAAAGAATAGGGTGTTGCCCCAGTTGATGTGCGAGCCGTGGTACGGTACCCGTGGAGAGCAAACGGTAGCATCTCATGCCAGTCCTTGTAGGTGACTTTCATCTTTTGTATGATCTTTTTAATGTTTTTGTTAGCAGTTTCGACTGCACCATTCATCTTTGGCCGATAGGGGGATGAATTGTGATGTTGAATCTTGAACTGCTCGCACAAGGCGGTGATCATAGTATTGTTAAGGTTTGTACCGTTATCAGTGATGATCCTTTTGGGGATACCGTACGGCAAATAAGATTCTGCTTGATGAAGCGGGCAACAACATTCTTAGTAACGGATGTGAAGGAAGCTGCTTCGACCCACTTGGTGAAATAGTCAATGGCCACCAGAATGAAGCGGTGTCCATTGGAGGCTGTAGGCTTGATCTCCCCAATCATGTCGATTCCCCACATAGCGAAGGGCCAAGGAGCTGTTAAGACATTTAGAGGAACTGGAGGCACGTGTACTTTATCTGCATAGATTTGACACTTATGGCATGTCCGGGAGTGTTGATAGAAGTCAGCTTCCATGGTAGACCAGTAATAGCCTGCCCGTAGGATCTTCTTTGCCATCGTATGCCCACTAGAGTGAGTTCAAAAGGTACCTTAATGCAATTCAGCCATGATCTTTTCAGCTTCAATCTTGTCCACACAACGGAGCATAATAGAATCATGATTGCGCTTGTACGGGATGCCATTACTTAGGAAGAACTTAGCTGAGAATCTCCTTAAGAACTTTTTGTCATTAACTGAAGCTCCTTCTGGATATTCTTGAGCCTAGAGATACCTTTTGACTTCATGAAACCACGGCTGGTCCACTACTTCTTCGGTATTAATCTCGTGACAATGTGTCGGTTCATCCATCCGTTCAATGGTAATTTTTGGAGCCTCGTTATCCCAATTAAGTTTAAACATAGATGACATTGTAGCTAGAGCATCTGCTAGCTGATTTTCTTCTCGCGGGAAATGCTCGAAGGTGATCTGCTCGAAATTTGGTAACAATGTCAAAACATGTTCTTTGTAAGGGATGAGGTTTGGATGCTTAGTGTCCCATTCTCCTTTGATCTGACTGATGACCAAAGCTGAATCCCCAAACACAACTAAGGATTTGATTCCCAAGTCTATGGCAGCCTTGAGACCAAAGATGCATGCCTCGTACTCTGCCATGTTATTCGTACAGTTGAAGCAAAGTCTGGCGGTGAAAGGAGTATGTCATCCTTCTGGAGATATGAGCACAGCACCGATACTGTTACCAAGTGCATTGGATGCCCCATCAAAGTACAGGGTCCATCGGGATCCTTGTTCATGTCCATCATATGGTCTGAATTCTTTAACATTGTCCAATGTCATGATGTCTTCGTCAGGGAAGTCAAACTTCATGGACTGGTAATCTTCTACAGCTTGATGGGCCAGATGATCAGCTAGCACACTGCCCTTTATAGCTTTTTGGGTAGTGTATTGTATGTCATATTCTGTTAGGATCATCTACCATCTAGCTATCCTCCCAGACAGAGCAGGCTTCTCAAAGATGTACTTTATCGAATCCATCTTAGATATCAGCAAAGTGGTATGAGTCAACATATACAGTCTTAGCCGGCGAGCAGCCCATACCAAAGTGCAACAAGTTTTCTCGTGCAGTGAATATTTGGTTTCATAGTCGGTAAACTTTTTGCTTAGGTAATAAATGGCGTGCTCTTTTCGGTCAGACTCGTCATGCTGCCCCAGTACGCACCCCATTGAATTCTCTAAGACGGTCAGATACATGATTAGCGATCTTCCCTCGACGGGTGGCATCAAGACAGGAGGTTCTAGCAAATACTCCTTGATTTTATCGAAAGCAATCTGACATTCATCATTCCATCTGACTACCTGATCTTTCTTCAACAGTTTGAAGATTGGTTCACAAGTAGACGTTAGGTGACAAATGAATCTGGAAATGTAGTTTAGGCGTCCCAAAAAACCTCTGACTTCCTTCTCAGCGCGAGGAGCAGGCATTTCTTGTATCGTTTTGACTTTGGCAGGATCAACCTCGACGCCTTTGTTGCTGACAATGAAACCTAAGAGTTTACTGGACCGGACTCCGAATGTGCACTTGTTTAGATTCAGTCTTAGCTTGTACTCCTTCAATCTGACAAACAGCTTTTGCAAGTGATCAAGGTGTTCTTCTTCAGTTTGTGATCGGGCTATCATGTCATCTACATAGACCTCTATCTCATGATGTATCATATCATCAAACAAAGCTACCATGGCGCGTTGATAGGTTGCCCCGACATTCTTCAGTCCAAATGGCATCACTTTGTAGCAAAATGTACCCCACGGTGTGACAAATGTAGTTTTCTCCATGTCCTCAGGTGCCATTTTGATCTGGTTATAGCCTGAGAATCCGTCCATGAAAGAAAATACTTTATGCTGAGCTGTGTTGTCAACCAGGATGTCGATGTGTGGAATTGGAAAATCATCTTTAGGGTTGGCCCTGTTTAAATCTCTATAATCCACGCATATTCTCACTTTGCCTTCCTTTTTAGGCACGGGAACAATGTTGGCCACCCATTGAGGATAAGAAGTGACAGCCAGAAATCCAGCATTGAACTGTTTCATAACTTCGGCTTTGATCTTCTCTGACATGTTAGGTCTCATGCGGCGGACCTTTTGTTTCACTGGTGGACAGTCTTCTCTTGTGGATAAACGATGTACCAGAATGTCTGTATCGAGTCTCGGCATGTCTTCATATGACCAGGCAAAGATCTCAACATAATCATGCAATAGCTAAATTAGGCGCTCCTTGACACTCGGCTCTAGATTGGCACCTATTTTGATTTCCTTTTTATCATCCTCAGTTCCCGAGTTGATTGTATCCAACTGCTCCTCATGAGGCTGAATTGCTCTTTCCTCTTGCTGTAGTAATCTGGCCAATTCCCCTGGCACCTCACAATCTTCGTCACCTTCGTATTCGGCTTGGTAGACTAGATCTTCAGAGTCACTGAAGGCTATAGCAGTATCTTTACCCATGGGATCCGGAATGGAAGGGTACCTGCATTTGTGAGTGTGGGTGTGTGTAAGGGTATAGCCATCTTAAAACAATAAAATGTAAAAGAAAGGAAATGAGCATAAAAGCTTCATATATGAAAAAGCGTCCATGATTCATTGAATGACATATGAAAATGAAATAAAAACCCTTACAAATGGACCATTGTGCCTTGGGTAAGTCACAAGGTTTTTAAAGTGCAAATTTTTTGTGAATTATTACAGTCCAACAGAAATGTAAAAGGTAAATTACTGCGATATGAAAGTTATCGGGATGAAGTCTTTGGCTTCCCAATTGCAAAGTCCTCCGCTGACAATAGGAAATATCCAATCTTCCAGGCTGCCCTCCTCTTCATTGTCTTCTACCACATTGATGCTCCGGTTGCTAATCTTTACAGGTGGCCCCCCAACACGGGCATGACGCACACCCTTCTGACCAGTCGAAGTAAACCCCAAGCCAAACTTGTCTGATTTGTAAGGAATGTCTGGAAGCTGACCCCAAATTATACATCCCCCTTCTTCCACTACTGCCCTTGCATCCTTTAGAGTGACATCCGAGGTGGAGGTCTTGTGATCTTAGGAATCTAGGATACCGCCTTGGTCGCCGCTACTTCTGGAGAGACTTCCTCAAAATGTTGGAAAGGGGTCTCTATGAACTCGCCATCTAACTCCACATAACGGAAGGAATTCATATGACTAATCATATACTCCTCCTCCCCATGGACAGTTATGATCTTCCCTTGGACGGGGTACTTGAGCATTTGATGCAAGGTGGAGGTGACAGCACCGGCCATGTGGATCCAGGGGCGTCCCAACATACAGGAATAAGAAGGACGGATGTCCATCACGTAGAATGTTGAATTGAAAACCTGAGTTCCCACCTTGATTGGGATGTCCACCTCCCCGTGGACCATCCTCTTAGAACCATCAAAGGCTCTCACCACTATGTTACTGGGTTTTAGAGTCAACCCCTCAAAATCCAACCTATCAAGAGCTTTCTTCGGCAAGACGTTCAAGGATGATCCAATATCAACCAAGACATGAGCTAGGGTTGTTCCTCTGCACTCCACTGAGACATGTAGTGCATCGTTGTGTTTTCTCCCTCTGGGTGTCAAGTCAGCATCGGAGAAACCCAGCCCATTATCAGATGTCAAATTGTCCATGCAGTCCTGGAACTGGTCAGCAGACGTCTCTTGCGGAACATGAGTTGTCTTCAGAAATTTTACCAGAGCTTTGGCATGGGCTTCAGAGCAAAGCAGCAGGGCTAGCATAGAGATCTTGGAAGGGGTCTGCCCCAATTGTTCAACCACATCATAATCACTTTTCTTAATGATCCTCAGGATTTCTTCCATCTCCTTCTTGGATGTTTCAGGAATAGCTAGTGACTGAGCCTTCGTCTGGACAGGCTCCTCTTGAACGTTCTTTCCTTTATTCTCAGCAGTGGAAGTAGGGATAGGAATTGTATTGTCTTTGTTGATAGGTACGCTTGCAGGTACAATCACTGGTGTAGAGGTAATCTTCGAAACGGCCACGGGTCCAAAGACTGCTGCTGGAGGAGAAATCTCTGGAGAGAAGATCCTACCACTGCGGGTGATCTTGCTAGTTCCAACAATATTGCTAATGTCGGAACTGTCCTCTTCGGAGCTTTTTTCTTCGGCAGTCAGTTCATCATGTTTAATACCATGGTAGTAGATTTCTCCACCATAATTCCATGGTACCGATTTATCTGATTTGTATGGGGTGGGCGCGGGCATTGTAATCTTAAGCGGAGCAGTCTTTGGAGCAGGTGTAATCCTAACGGGTCTTTTAGGGGCCCTGGAAGGATTGGCGTAGATGGCTATTATTGAAACTTCTTTCATTGGAATGGGTGAAACAGGAGCTTTCTCAAAGAAAATTTCTTGGTTATCAATCAATTGCTGGATTCCTTTCTTCAATAGAGGGCAGTCAAATGATGAGGACAGGCAAACATGACAGTCTTTGTCACAACCTGGGAAGATGCCAGCTTTTAACAAATTCAATTTGATGGTCAGGAGCAGAGTTAACAGTTCATCCACGGTAGCAACAAACAGATCGTCTTCAATAGCGTTGTTGTTGTACCCCAAAATTTGCCCTCCCATATTCTTCAAAGATTTGCCAAGTCAAACTTCAAAATCTCCCCAAGGGTTGCACAGTACAAGAGCCTCCTGAACAGTCAAAATTAGGATTTTTGTTCTGATCAAGAAAATGAAGTTTCCAAAGGTCCAATCAAGTCCCACATGCCTACAAATATGGTCAAGCATCCTCATATCAAATTTCAAGACTTTCAGCACAAAACTGCACAGTCAAAACCCTAATTGCACTACAGTCAACTGTAGGGGCAAAATGGTCATTTGACAGTCAAAAGTTCAAATTTTTGGTCAACATCTCATTTTGAAGCCACAAACATCATTTGATCAATGCTTGATCATGATTCTCAAAGCTTGGCTCAAAAATCATCAAGATGCAAAAGTTTCCTTATTTGGACAGTTGAAAAAGTCAACTGTAAATTGACCAGGGCATAACTTTCACATGGATTATCAGAAAAATTCCATCCAAAGCTCATTTTGAAGAGAAAGATATTTCCTACAACTCATCTTCATACTTCAAGTCCAAGAAATGCTCTCACAAAAAGTTATCAATTTCAACATTATAGGTCATTTTCAAAAGTCAACAAAAAGGGACTTTAAGTCAAAGGCCATAACTTGAGATTGGTAAATCAAAATGACATGGGACCAAAGACATTGGTTAGAGGACTCAAAGACCTTTCCAAAATGTCCAAGAACATGAGAAAAGCTTAATAATTGAGAAAGTTATGCCTTGTGGAAATTGGGAAATTTTTGGATATTTTGAAAAGTCAACATTGATTCAAATGACCTAAAATTGCTAATGGGCCCATTTTTCTTCCACAATTCATCATCCAAGGCATAGGCACGACCACTTGGCCCAGAGGGAAGTCTTTATTCATTTTTTATTTATTTATTTGGATTTTTATTAATAATAATTCATTTAAATTAAAATAAATACATGAAAAATGCTTAACCTAATTTTTTCAATCTTTTTGTGCACATTATATCATCAAGATTTCATGCCTAGCTAAATAAGGAAAGAACCAATGCAATTGGATGTGATTTGGTAGCAAAAGCATGTGAAAAAGATTTGAAAATCATGGTGGAAAAATCAAATATTGCACTCATTAATTCATGGATTCTAATCAAGTTTTTCAACCCTAATTGGTTCATTACATAAGCCTGAACATAAACCTAATCCTAGAGACCACTGAGCTGCACAGAAAAGCATTCACCAACTTGAAATTTTTTGCAAGAAAACTCAAAACTGAAAATCAGGTTTTAGGTTGATTCAAAGCACAAGACCAATTGCAAAAGTTTCCTCGTGTTCCCCTGAAGCTAACTGGATCACTTTCCAACCTTCATACGCCCAGAATCGGTACAATGGATTCAAACTGTTTCAAATAAAATGCATAATTGTGTTTCCATATTTAGACATTTTCCTTGCGTTTTTTTGATGCATTCATACTAATTGGCTTGTTCTGAAACTAACCATGTGCTTTGATTGAAGTTTTACGCACTGTATGCCAAGATGCCATTATTGTTTTCTAGGGTTTACAGGACTCCGAATTAGGGGTTTTTAAATGAGGAAAAATTAGAACCCCTGAGTACCACCATTGACACAAGCGCGTTTGGACGAAGAAGACGGCACCCTCGCGCTCAATTTATGAGCATCCATGGCTTAATCGTTATTTTCTGATATGTTATCTTAGGCAACGCGTGGAAACCGTTGCCAATGTTTTATATGTTTCAGGAAAAAAGAAAACCAATGAGGAAGACGCTTAGGTGGCTGTCCATGAGTGGAGCATTCAAATGTTTCGCGCGTTTCCAAGCCATTGACAATTTTTCTTTTATAATGTTTGTTAGGTATTCTACATTAAACGCATTTGAAGTGGCTCAGGGGCACACGTGTTGGCTGGTAATGTTAATGACCTGGGTTCGAGCCCCAGGTCTTCACCCTTTCCATATGTTTTTTTTCAATTAACGTTCACATGTAGTGCCCATGCTGAAGCGCACCATACACTTCCAAATCAAGCTTGCCACGTCCATCTCAAGATCAATCAGAAGGCCATGGATTGGAGAACACAATGCACCCTAGTCAACGCGTGTACACGCGTCCTGAAAAGTCAAAAAGGCCAGCAAGGTAAATGGGCCAGATTTACTAGGAGGAAACCTCCTGATTGGGGTCTGAACCCCCAGGTTTGCAAACCCTTTTCGTTATTTTTTTTATTTTTCTTTGTTTCTTTATTTTCAATTATAATTTTTTTAATTAATTAATTCTGCTAATTTAATTATTATTTTCATAAAAACATAAAATACCACCAAAAATCAGAAAAGAGGAAAAATATAATAAATATTTTTTTTAATATTTTTTTGTAATTAAATTGTATATAATTAAACTTAGTTAAATTAGGTTTTAATTTTAATTCTTTTAATAAAAAATCTAAAAAAAACATAGAATTAGGGTTTAATTAATTTTTTATTCTTTTTTTCTTTTATTCCATAATAATTAAATAATTAAATATTTATTTTTTATAATTAAATTGCATGTAAATTAATTAGGGTTAATATTAGGTTTTAATTTTCTTTTCTTAATAAATAAAAAAAACAAATAGAATTAGGGTTAGCATTTAATTTCAATTAATTCTTTTTTTTCATATTAAATCCTAAAATACTAAAAAATACCAAAAACATCTCCTTTTCTTTTTTCTTTATTAATTAATTCCGTTTAATTTAATTTTGCAAAAAGGGTCCAACGCCCTCGTTTTTTAGTTCGCATATTTATTGTTATTCTTATAATATTTATGTATCTCTCCCAAGGCCATGTAACCTTTTAATTTTCTCTGCTTTATTTATTTTTCTGTCAAATCGGGTCCTGGTTTAATTTTGGCGATGTGGACCCGCGCCTTTTGTAATAGCTTAGAATTTACTTTTCTCGCAACCTTTTAATTGTTAAATAATGGCATGAAAGAATGTATGGACAAAAATAAAAACAAGCGTAGAACACCAATAACATGACAAGATAAATGCAAATGAAAACGACACACAAATTGCACACACCACCCCTAGGGTACGCCTCATTGTTGCCTTGCCTCGAAAGGTGATCGTCGAGTAGAGGATGTCTTAGTAAGTCCTCATGATCCGGGAACCTGGCATGAGGGTAGCTTCTAAGGTGTCTTCCCATTGCTCTGGTGATCACCATGTCCCTACAAACTCGAATTGACCCGAACACCTCCAACGGTGGTGCTACCTACCTCTCAATGGTGGGATGGCACTACTTTAAAGGACATTTACACAGACGAATTCCTTAGGGTAGGTAGACGACTCTAGATACTTGCTCTAATTTCAAAAACAAATCAAAGAAAATACTTTTCACACCGACACATTTTCAAAAAGCTTTCGAAAGCAATTTTTTAAACACTCTTGAGGACTGATACAAGAGTCGAACTGAAATTTTCAAAGGAACCTTTTTTTTTAAAACCCACATTGAAAAGCAAACAAACCATTTTTAAAACACAAGTGAGCAAGTATCTAAGAGCCCATGGATAACCATGGATAGAAAGGGTGCTAACACCTTCCCTTTCTATAACCTACCTCCCGAACCGAGAGAAATCTCTATAAGGAATTTTTCTGTGCTTTTGTCCTTTCCATTTGGAGAAAATAAAAGACGGTGGCGACTCTTGCTTCCGCGACATTTCGCGAACCAGCGTTAAACAGTCAGTTCCAGATCCACCGATCACAGAACTGGCGACTCTGCTGGGGATATTAAACTTAAAGTAAGGTGTACCTTAGGGTTAGTTCATAACTGTGTTTTCAATTGTTTTCCTTGTATGCTTTAAATTGTGGGTTGCTTGGAAGTTCTATTGATCCTAACCCGGATCTGGGGGATACCTTTCTTAGAAAGTAGCAACAAGGCTGTGAGGGAACTGTGCGGGGTATACCGACATGGTTGAAACAGTCTGCTACGTTGATGTGGCACTTTGGTGTGTACCGGTAACCCTTGAGTTCAGTCAAGGAGAGTACGGGGCCTCCGCGTGGTGTCATGAAGCATCAACAGACCTTAGGAACCTTCATTGAACTATCTTGGCCTCTTTAGGGTAGTGAGATAACTGACTTTGGTGCAGTCCGAGGTTGGTTGATACTCGATACTACACTCAATTGAGGATTGCTTTCCTGGAATATTTCGGTCGCCAGTTCAGTGGCTAAATCGAAACGATGAACAATGAAATCAATCCCGTGATATTGGGACCCTTAGAACCCGGTTACTTTGATAGGACAGGTTGAACCCACCAACTTCAAGAGGGTACTACCCAGACCCCATGCTGGCCTTAAACCCTAAGGGCTTGTCTTGTGTGCCTTGTGTGCCTTACATGTTTGTCTTTGTAAATATTTGTGGTGTGTTTAATCATAGCATCATGACATCATCCAGCATCATATGCATTGACTAACCATTTCAGGGGTTCGAATTTTCATCTTTGTTCTTGTTTTGTAGGACATGGAAACTGTTCGTAGAAAGACAATTCAAATCAGTCTTGTAAGGATCCTTCCTCAGCTTAAGGAACTTATATCCAGGATTCCCGAGAACTCATCATTCAGTGAAAGACATGGAAGCCTCATCAGCTTGGTCAATACCAACATTGAGGAAGATATGATCAAGGTCTTGTTCCAGTTCTTTGACCCTCTGCATCACTGTTTCACCTTCTTGGACTATCAGTTGGTACCTACATTGGAGGAGTTCTCCCGGCTCCTGAAGATCCCTATCCTTGATCAACTACCTTACAACGGTACGAAGAAGGAACCTAAGCTTGAAGAGATTGCTAAAGCCTTGCACCTACAGTCATCTGACCTCAAGGGACATTGGGAAGTTAGAAGTGGTATCAAAGGGTTCTTAGCCAGGTTTCTGTTTGAAAAGGCCCATGAATGTTGGAACTCCCTTGACTTGCAAGCTTTTGAAGAAGTTGTGGCCCTCCTTGTCTATGGTTTGGTGTTGTTCCCTAACCCAGATCAGCTTATTGATATCAGTGCTGTCCAGATCTTTATGTCCAGGAATCCTATACCTACGTTGCTGGGGGACATCCTTCACTCATGTTACACTCGAACCATGAGAAAAAGAGGTGTCCTTATGTGTTGCACTCCCCTCCTGGGAAGGTGGTTTTTTTCGCACCTTCCACAATCAGTACTGAAGAATGAGCGGGGTTTGAGATGGTCACAACGGTTGATGACTCTTACACATGCAGATATACATTGGTGCCCTAGGTCCAGAGAAGATGTCACTATCATTGATCGTTGCGGGGAGTACCCTAATGTTCCTTTACTTGGAATCAGAGGAGGTATTACTTACAGCCCATGCCTGGCTTGGAGACAGTTTGGTTATGCTCGGAGGGATGGTCCTCATGACATGTTAATTCCTGACATAGTTTTTGACTTCGACAACGATACTCAAGGACTTCGCCAGAGATTTATCAGAGCATGGAGGATGCCAAATAGAATAGACAGCAAGACACTGGGGCACAGGAACTCCATCCCGTTGGAACCTTATCTCAAGTGGGTACGAGCCCGCTCCCAGAAGTTAGTGATGCCCTATCCTCATATGCTCCCAGTAATCAAAGAACCAGTCTTGGAAGGAGAAGTGTCCTACACTATTCAGCACCCTGATATGCCCACATCCTGGGAAGAGATGCAGAAGAGCTGGATCCAGCTTAAGGAAGAACGGAATTCTCTTGAGACTAGTCTACATGCCAGTGAAAAGAAGGTCTTGGAGCTCACCCGCCTGTTGCATGAGGAGAGGAATCTCAACACTTACATAGCTCCAAAAAGGATGCGTAGCATATTTTGGGATTGATTTGATCTTTGTATTATTTTTGCCCATGAGGCTTTGATGTACTAAACAGTTATTTCCTTAATGATAACGTGTGTTCCTTTTTGTCTACAACAAATTTGAACTTTCGAACCCTTGAATGCATTGCATAAACACATCTCATTCATCATGTGCATAGCAGGTTTTTCCTCTTTTCAGGTTGCTTACAGTTCTTCGCTGTTTATTTCAGCATCATGAATCCTGACTCTTCATCAACTGAGACATCCATCAAAGCTCTTCAGGCGCAGAATGCGCAGTTTCAGGAATTAATCAAGGGTTTGGCTCAAGGCCAAAAAGAACTGAAGGCTCTGCTCCTGAAGAAGGAGAAGAAGAAGAAGAGAAGGACTGTTCTGTTCAACTCGGGCTGAAGGTTTGGCAATACTCTGCAGCAGGAAGAGGCTGGTTCTTCTGTTGGCAAGATTACTCCCCAAGAGGCAAGGGTTCCTAGTCCGGTAGTCTCCGACAACGAGACTGATTTTGATGAAGAGAAGTATCCTCCGGCAGAAGACCGTTACAAGCAGCTGGAAGATAGGCTGAATGCCATGGAGATACAACAAGTACCTGGGCTGGATTTCGGAGATCTGGGTTTGTCTACCGGTGTGATCATCCCTCGGAAGTTCAAAGCACCATCTTTTACCAAATATGACGGGGCGTCTTGTCCCAAGCTACATCTCAGGTCCTATGTTCGGAAAATGCAACCGTACTCCGCGGATAAGAATTTGTGGATCCACTTCTTCCAAGAGAGTCTTTCAGGGACTCATCTCGAATGGTTCTATCAGCTGGATGGGACCAAGGTTCGTAACTGGGAGGAGTTGGCTACTGCTTTCTACAAGCAGTATCAATATAATGCCGACCTTGCCCCTACACGTACCCAACTCCAGGGTATGTCGTTAGGTTCAAGTGAAGGTTTTAAGGAGTACGCTCAGAAGTGGAGAGACCTGGCTGGCAGGGTACAGCCTCCATTGACTGATCGGGAGTTGGTAGACATGTTCTTGGGGACCCTATCTGGGCCATTTTTCAACCATCTCATTGGGAATTCGTCTGCAGGGTTCACTGATCTGATTCTGACTGGAGAGAGAATTGAGGCTGGGTTAAAGTCTGGTAAGATTGCGAAGGGTGCATCATCTAGTTCTGAGAAGAAACCCTTCAAGAAGGAGGCTAGTGCCGTGTATGGTTCCAAGAGATCAGAGAGACCTGAGCGCCGCCAATCTGTCAGTGCGGTAATGATTACTAAGCCTGCTGCCGCTCCTCGGCCGACCAATCCTCAAAGGGCTGAAAGACCCCGGAGAGAGTTTACCCGGTTAAGCATGACCCTATCGCAGATCCTGCCACAGTTGCTATCCACCAATTTAGTGACTGTCAGAGAGGCTCCGAAGTTCCCCAATACTGCATCTCCTAAGTACAACCCAAATGCTCGTTGTGCTTACCATTCAGATAGCCCGGGGCATTCCACTGATGACTGTTGGGCGTTAAGGAGCAAGCTGCAGGACCTTATTGACGCCAAGGAAGTACAATTTGAGGCATCTGAGAAGCCTAATGTAGTGACAGCTCCCCTGCCTGCTCATGGAGTGAATGCTATTGGGGACGAAGAGGAAGTGGATGAAGCTGAGTTTGATAGCTGGATCTACCCGGCAACCGACAGCGGACCTAGCAATTGGAGTGCGAAGGACAACCTATCTGTTTCTCTTGTTACTAAGTAATGAATTCCCATGTTTTTGGTATTTGTAATAAACAATAATAAACTCTGTGGCCCGGTGTCTTACCCGAGGCACCGTGGTTTCATTTGTGAGGGCATATAAATTGTCATTTCATATATCATGAATGAAAATCTTGGACGTTTTCTCGCATTGCAAATCTTATGCTCCTTTTCTGCCTTTCTTTCCTTTACATATATTTCAAAACAGCTGTATTTACACACACACTCACTCATACAGGTTTCAATCCACTCTGGATCTCACTGGTAACGACTCTGCTACTGCCAGTTATGACTTCGAAAATCCGATCAACTTAGCCAAAGACGAAGGTGAAGATGATTGCGAAGTGCCTGGTGAGCTTGCAAGACTGTTACTTCAGGAAGAGATGGCAATTCAACCACATGAAGAGCCAGTGGAAACAATAAACTTGGGTACTAAGGAAGACAGGAAAGAGGTAAAGATTGGTGCCAACCTAGAGCTCAGCGTGAAGCAACGGTTGACTCAGATGCTACATGATTATATGGAGATCTTTGCCTGGTCCTACGAAGACATGCCCGGGTTGGATACCGATATTGTGGTCCATCATTTGCCTACTAAGGAAGACTGCCCTCCGGTTAAGCAAAAGGTCTGTCGGATGCGTCCAGAGATGTCTGAGAAGATTAAAGCTGAGTGTTGTACCCCAAAATTTGCCCTCCCTTTCTTCAGGAAACCATCTTAGATTTTTCAAAGTCCCCTGGAACAAATCCAAGTCCTGGGTTATCCTTTTGCCCAAGCAAGCCACTTACAAGAGCAAGATGATCTCACAAACTCCGGAAACAACGCTTCCATCTTGAGGAAAATCAAATTCTAAGTGCTTAGAATGTTTCTTTAAAATAAGTGTTTTTTAAAAAAAATCAGCGCTTCAGAACTTCTGGACCCATTCCAGATGAAGACGGTCAGAAGTTGCAAGCTTGGCTCAGCGTGGTCAGAAGTTGGCTCTTCAGCAGTCATATCAGTTCAATCAGAAGTTGTAAACGTGGTTCAGAGTGTAAGCCTCAAACAGAACATGCCCCTTCAGCAGTTACACAAGCTCAGTCAGAACTTGCTAAAGGAATGCAAGAGAAACATGAAAGTATAAAGGCTCCTTCAGAACAGGTTGAAGTCAGAAGATGAAAGGTCAGAGGGATGGGTGTCACATTGATACAGAATCTCTAAGTCCAGATTGTCCAGAAGTAGACCCAAGGAACGTACCAGAAAACCAGGAAAATTTCCAAAGCTTGCTAAGACAACAGGTAGCCAAGGCCAGAGCATGGTTTACGCTGCTGATTCAACAACCAGAATGTTGGTATTGACAGGTCTTGTCACCATTTAATGCCCATTAATGCTTCCAACCACTCCTGAGCGATCACGTGTGGCTTGGAAAATGCTTTTGCACAGATTCTGGCATGGGTCTTCACGCCACCGCCCATTTCAGAGGTCACTTCGCCCAATCTACGCCTGCTGCTGCTACCTAGGCTGAAAAATAGCTGTTATCACAACTTCCCAGGAATTTCTGTCAAAGAACCAGTTCAAACTCTGTTGGCGCCTTAAATGTTCAAGATATCCACAAGAACTTTGCCTATAAATAGAGAGCTTTCCCCACTGCAAAAGAGGTTCAAGAAGTTCAAGAAAAGAAACAGAAAAATTGCTAAGAGAGAAACCAAACTCCTAAGCAACACAACATTCTGAAACTCTGCCAAAATTTCCAGCCTTGTTTCATAACTTTAAGTTTCTCACCTTCAACTTCATCAAACACCCAGCCCTTTTCTGTAAACCAAAAACGTTCTTTCCAAACTTCTGACCCTATACACGTTTACCCCTTCACTTCCCCTTGTCCAAATCTGTCCAGAACACCACCAGAACCAAAAGCTAACTTTCACCCACCATTTTCCAGAAAGTCAGGTAAGCACCTGCTGACCCTCACCACACTGTTAAGCATCATCAGCTGTGCATATTCAAGTAACATAATGTAAATATTCATGTTATTGCTGTTTATGTTCTGAGGATTCTCATACCTCAAAACGTTCTGAGCCAGTTTAGGACCTGCCTGTGACCTTGGTGATTCTGACCTCTGAGACATTTTGCTATTTTGCTGGATCTGTTCCAAATATGTTTTCTGTTTTGTGGAGTAACAACAGGATTGCAGATGTTCTGATTAGTGCAGGAAAAAGCCAAGTGCTGACTTTGGCGTTAGCACATCTGAAGCTGTCAATAACATCAGAACCTCTGAGAGCTATTGCCTTTTCAGCAGAATCGGAACTTCTGGGTTCTCCACTAACAAACTTCTGTCTTGCAGCGCAGGGAAATCAGAACTTCTGGTTTCCCCACTAACGAAGTTCTGTTTTGCAGGTTCTAGTGTCAGAAGTTCTGACTCATCCAGTTTCACCAACAGGTTGATCATCTGACAGCGGATCTGGGTCAGAACTTCTGATGGCCTCCCAACAGCGCGCAGGCTCCCTCTCTCTCTATATATATCTTGTTTTCCGCTATTTTCTTTTTTGTCTATTTTTCTCGTTGAACCCCCCATGTACAAATGTGTATCCCCCTCCCCTAACTATTGTAATAGCGTAGGATTTTACATTTCCGCTTCTTATTGCTAGTAATTAGGACGTGTATGGCAAGATAAAACTCAATGAAATAGAAAAAACCTAATTCAAAGAAAAACTCTTGTATGCAATAAAACACACTTGCACACTAACACCCCTAGGGTTATATCCACTTGTTGCCTTTCAAAATTGGGCCATATTGCATGTTAGGTCTCTTTGGGCAAAACAAACAATTTAAAAGATCATGGTCCCTCGATAATATTTTTTCAAAGCAAAATGATCAAGTCCCTTAAAGAAAATGCCCAAAGATACTTGGCACCATTGCAATTATGGTCTAAACGATGACCCGCGCCCGTCCCTTTCACATCCTAACACAAGATTGTCCACCAAATACAATGATGGAATAAACTTGTTAGAAGGGTTAAAACATAGCAACAATCTTTTGAGAAATTTAGGAGTAGACAACCTCTTAGCTACTTGAATCGAACTTGCAAAACAAAACACTTGCCTAATTTCAAAATCACACATCACAACACTTTCAAAACAAACTTTCAAAAAACAATGAAAACCTTTTCAAAAGACATACACCTTTGTATACATCCCAACATGGATCATTACAAAAGTTGCCACTACATTGGCCTCTTTTCAAAACATTTTCAAACCCACACACAAAGCACCATTTCAAACAAATTGAAAACAAAAGGCAAGTGATCTAAGCAAGTAACTAAGAGCCCATGGATAACCATGGATAGAAAGGGTGCTAATACCTTCCCTTTCTATAATCTACTCCCCGAACCCAAGAAAACATCTCAAAGGTTTTTTTGCTGTGCTTTTTAACCTTTCCTTAGGATAAAATAAAAAGTCGGTGGCGACTCTTGCTCAACCGCAACATTTGCGAATACAAACGCAAACCTCAAGTCAGTTCTCCCACCGTATCACAGAACTGGCGACTCTGCTGGGGATACGACTTAAAAGTGGAGTAACCTTAGGGTTTAGATCACCATTGTTTTCAATTGCTTGCTTTGTTTGCTTTTACATTTGTGGGCTTTGTATCGGAGTTTTATAGATCCTAACCCGGATCTGGGGATACCTTCTTAGAAAGTAGCGACAAGGCTGTGAGGGAACTGTGCGGGGTATACCGACATGGTTGAAACAGTCTGCTACGTTGATGTGGCACTTTGGTGTGTATCGGTAACCCTTGAGTTCAGTCAAGGAGAGTACGGGGCCGCCGCGTGGTGTCATGAAGCATCAACTGACCTTAGGAACCTTAATTGAACCATCTTGGCCTTTTTAGGGTAGTGAGATAACTGACTTTGGTGCAGTCCGAGGTTGGTTGATACTCGATACTACACTCAATTGAGGGTTGCTTTCCTGGAATATTTCGGTCGCCAGTTCAGTGGCTAAATCGAAACGATGAACAATGAAAGCAATCCCGTGATATTGGGACCTTTAGAACCCGGTTACTTTTGATAGGACAGGTTGAGCCCACCAAACTGCAAGAGGGTAATACCCAGACTCCATGCAGGCCTAAACTCTAAGGGTTCGTGTGACTTGTGTGCCTTACCATGTTTGCCTCTGTGAAAATTGTATTTAATCATCCCATCATTCCATCATACAAACATCATGAGCATTGACTAACCATTTCAAGGGTTTCGAATCTTCATCTTTGTTCTTGTTTTATAGGACATGGAAACTGCTCGCAGAAAGACAATTCAGATTAGCCTTGTAAAGATCCCTCCTCAGCTTAAGGAACTTCTGTCCAGGATTCCCGAGGGTTCTTCATTCAGTGAGAGACATGGAAGACTCATCAACTTGGTTAACACCAACATTGAGGAGGACTTGATAAAGGTCCTGTTCCAATTCTTTGACCCTCTGCATCACTGCTTCACCTTCCCGGATTATCAGTTGGTGCCTACATTGGAAGAGTTCTCCCGACTTCTGAAGGTCCCTATCCTTGATCAACTACCCTACAACGGTACGGAAGAGGAACCCAAGCTTGAAGAGATTGCTAAAGCCTTGCACCTACAGACATCTGACCTCAAGGGACATTGGGAAGTTAGAAGTGGTATCAAAGGATTCTTAGCTAGATTTCTGTTTGAAAAGGCTCAAGAATGTTGGAACTCTCTTGACCTACGAGCTTTTGAAGAAGTCATGGCCCTCCTTGTCTATGGTTTGGTGTTGTTCCCTAACCCAGATCAGCTTATTGATATCAGTGCGGTCCAGATCTTCATGACCAAGAATCCTATACCTACACTGTTGGGGGACATCCTTCACTCATGTTACACTCGAACCATGAGAAGAAGGGGTGTCCTTTTGTGTTGCACTCCTCTCCTGGGAAGGTGGTTTATTTCGCACCTTCCACAATCAGTTTTGAAGAACGAGCGGGGTTTGAGATGGTCACGACGGTTAATGACTCTCACGCATGCAGATATACATTGGTGCCCTAGGTCTAGGGAAGACATCACTATCATTGATCGTTGTGGGGAGTACCCTAATGTTCCTTTATTTGGAATCAGAGGAGGTATTACTTACAACCCATGCCTGGCTTGGAGACAGTTTGGTTATGCTCGGAAGGATGGCCCCCATGACATGTTAATTCCCGACATAGTTTTTGACTTCGACAACGATACTCAAGGACTTCGTCAGAGATTTATCAGAGCTTGGAGGATGCCAAGTAGGATAGACAGCAAGACATTGGGGCACCGGAACTCCATCCCGTTGGAACCTTACCTCAAGTGGGTACGAGCCCGCTCCCAGAAATTAGTGATGCCTTATCCTCATATGCTTCCTGTGGTCAAAGAACCAGTCTTGGAAGGAGAAGCATCCTACACCATTCAACATCCCGACATGCCCACCTCCTGGGAAGAGATGCAGAAGAGCTGGATCCAACTTAAGGAAGAACGGAATTCTCTTGAGACCAGTCTACATGCTAGTGAAAAGAAGGTCCTGGAACTCACCCGCCTGCTGCACGAGGAAAGGAATCTCAACACCTACATCGCGCCAAAGAGGATGCGCAATGTCTTTTTACCTTAAGGAGTTATTTTGTAATATTTGGCCCATGAGGCGTTTATGTACTAACGAATTTCTCCTTATTAATATGATGTGCGTTCCTTTTTGTCTACAACAAATTTTGAATATTCTAAATCCTTGAATGCATTGCATACATACGCATTCCATTGCACCATATGCATAGCAGGTACCCTATTTCGCAGGTTGCTTAATTTTCTTCGCTGTTTGTGTGAACAGTCATCATGAATCCAGAATCATCCAGTGAGCAAGCAATCAAGGCCCTTCAGGCCCAAAGTGCACAGTTTCAAGAAATGGTCCTAAGCCTAGCCCAAGGTCAGCAAGAGTTAAAGACTCTACTCCTGAAGAAGAAGAAGAAAAAGAGGACTGCATTGTTCAACACCGGACGCCGATTTGGGAACACACTCCACAATGAAGCTGATCCAACCACTTCTTCTGCTGAGAAAAATAGCCCCCAAGGGGGAGGAGCTCCTAGTCCCGCGGTCTCCGACAACGAGACGGACTATAACAATGAACAATACCCACCTGCTGCTGACCGATACAAGCAATTAGAGGACCGTTTGAGCGCCATGGAAATTCAGAATGTGCCGGGACTGGATTTCGGAGATTTAGGGTTATCTTCTGGGATAGTCATTCCACATAAGTTTAAGGCACCTGCCTTCGCCAAGTATGATGGGGTCTCCTGCCCAAAGCTGCATCTAAGGTCGTACGTAAGGAAAATCCAACCTTACACGGCGGATAAGAACCTCTGGATTCACTTCTTCCAAGATAGCCTCTCGGGGTCACAGCTTGAATGGTTCTACCAATTGGACGGAGCTAGCATCCGACACTGGGAAGATTTGGCAACCGCATTCTACAGACAATACCAATACAATTCTGATCTCGCTCCTACGCGTACCCAACTTCAGGGTATGTCTCTAGGAACGGGTGAAGGGTTCAAAGAGTACGCTCAAAAATGGAGAGATTTGGCTGGCAGGGTGCAGCCTCCATTAACTGACCGAGAGCTGGTTGATATGTTCCTTGGGACTTTGTCTGGTCCGTTCTTCAATCATTTGGTTGGTAACTCCTCCGCTGGGTTTACAGATTTGATATTAACGGGAGAAAGAATTGAAGCGGGAATCAGGTCAGGCAAGATACAGAAGGCTGCCTCTACAAGTGCTGAGAAGAGGCCGTTTAAGAAAGAAGCAAGTGCCGTCTATGGTCCTAGAAGACAAGTCAAGCCCGAAAGTCGCCAAGCCGTCAATGCTTTGGTCATCTCCAAACCTGTTGCTGCTCCTCAGCAGTACAATCAACAAAGAAGCGAAAGGCCCAAGAGGCAGTATACCCGACTAAGTATGACATTATCTCAAATTTTACCCCAACTGTTATCCACCAACCTGGTGACCCTCAAAGAAGCTCCTAAGGTCGTCAACACTGCGTCTCCTAAATATAACCCAAATGCCCGGTGTGCTTATTATTCTGATAGTCCCGGGCACACCACTGATGATTGCTGGGCCTTGAGAAACAAAGTGCAAGATCTGATCGACGCAAAGGAAATTCAGTTTGAAGCGCCGGAGAGACCAAATGTTGTAACGGCTCCTATGCCCCAGCATAGGATAAACGCCATTGAGGAAGAAGTGTATGCTGTTTCGGTAGATGAAGTTGTTACCCCTTTGAAGACTGTTAAGAAGAACCTACTGCGGGCCGGTTTATTTCCGGGTTGCGGTGAAGGTTGCCTATGCTGTGCTATTTCCCCATATGATTGTCCCTTGCTGAGGTTAGGCATCCAAGGCCTAATGGATAGCAAGGAAATTCTATTCAAAAAGACTGTTGTTCATTTGGTTCCGATGAAAGAAGTTTCTGTGATTACCATCTTCAAAAATCCAATCAAGGCTCCCCCGAAGAAGCCTATTCAAATCATGACAGTTGCGCCTGTGATCTTTACTGTTCCGGGGCCCCTCTCCTACGTGTCTGATAAAGCTGTCCCCTGGCATTATGGGGCAGACGTGTATGTAAATGGAATCAAGCAAGAATTCGACGCTAGTGCCAGTATCTGCGATATCACTGGTCCAGCCAAGGTCACCCGCAGTGGCAGGCTCTTCTCGCCTGACATTGCGCCGCCCGCTATTCGAAAACCCCTCCTCATAAAACCTACAAGTTTACCTAGTCCTGTTGCTGATCAAATTGTGTCCCCCGCTGCCGAGTCATCAAATGCTCGGGGCAAAGGGATTGAAGAAGAGCCTGCCCGGATGGAGGCGCCGATACCCATAAATGCTGAGGCCTCCCGACAAGAAATGGAGGAGATTCTGAAAATAATAAAGAAGAGTGATTTTAATGTTGTCGAGCAGTTGGGGCATACGCCCTCCAAGATCTCCCTGCTCTCCTTATTGCTATGCTCCGAGGCCCATGCTAAGGCCTTGATCTCATTTCTCAAGACGGCCCATGTGCCGCAGGAAACGTCTGCAGTCCAGTTCACTGATTGCATAGCGAACCTGACAGCAGACAACGGCTTGGGTTTTTCAGATGCTGACCTGACCACGAAAGGGAGAGACCACAATGATGCCCTGCATGTCTCTATTGAATGCAGGGGCACTACTCTGGCACATGTATTGGTGGACACTGGTTCTTCTTTGAATGTTCTTCCGAAAAAGGCTTTAGATCGTCTGGATTATGAAGGCCTGGAGTTGAAACCCAGCAATATCATCGTCAGGGCCTTTGACGGTTCCAAGAGGATGGTTCACGGAGAGGTTAACATCCCTATTCGTGTGGGCTCTCAAGTGTTCGACTCTACCTTTTACGTGATGGATATACGTCCATCGTACTCTTGTCTGTTGGGTCGACCTTGGATCCATAAAGCTGGGGCAGTGACCTCCACCTTGCACCAGAAGCTGAAGTATCCCGTCAGGGGAAAGATTGTCACTGTGCAAGGAGAAGAGGAGTATATGGTGAGCCATTTAAATTCCTTCAGGTACGTCGAGATGGACGGAGAGTTTATTGAAACCCCCTTCCAGCATTTCGAGGAGGTGCATCCAATTTCAGCAGCTGCAGAGACAATGGCCGAAGAGAATGATTCCTTGAAGATGGCTTCCCTAAGGGATGCCCGGGCTGTGGTTCAGAAAGGCAATTGTGCACTGGGGTCAGCTTCCTGACTTCACTCAGAAGAACGACAAGTTTGGGCTAGGCTTTACTGCAGAGGCTCAGAAGGCGGTGCGCAAAGAGGAGATCGGAAAGGCTCCGGTGTTTATTTCCAGCTCAAGGGTGAACGCTATTGAGGAAGATGTGGAGGAAGCAGAGTTTGACAGTTGGATCTACCCGACTACCAGCAACGGACCAAGCAACTGGACGGCAAAGGATTTTACCCCTATCACATTTGTCACGCAGTAATTAATTTCTTTTGATTTCCGAATTTGTAACAAACAATATGTTAGAACTTTGTTGGCTCGGTGTCCTACCCAGGGCATCGTAGCTCCATTTGTGAGGGCTTTTTGTATGACATTTTCATATATCATCAATCAAAACATTGGACGTTTGTTGCATTTCAAATCTTGTGCTCTTTTCCTTTCTGTGTTATATATATTGCAAGACAGTTGTATTTACACACACTCACTTATACAGGTTTCAATCCACTCTGGATCTCACTGGTAACAGCTCTGCTACGGCCAGTTATGACTTTGAAAATCCGATCAACTTGGCCGAAGACGAAGGTGAAGATGATTGCGAAGTGCCTGGTGAACTCGCAAGACTGCTACTCCAGGAAGAGAGGGCTATTCAACCACATGAAGAGCCTGTGGAGACAATTAACTTGGGTACTGAGACAGATAGGAAAGAGGTCAAGATTGGTGCCAATCTAGAGCTCAGCGTGAAGCAACGATTGATCCAGATGCTACAAGACTACATGGAGATTTTTGCTTGGTCCTATGAAGATATGCCTGGTTTGGATGCCGACATTGTAGTTCACCATCTGCCAACCAAGGAAGATTGCCCTCCGGTAAAGCAAAAAGTTCGACGAATGCGTCCAGAGATGTCTGAAAAGATCAAGGCCGAGGTTATGAAGCAGTTTGATGCCGGGTTCCTTGCAGTAACTTCCTACCCTCAGTGGGTTGCCAATGTTGTGCCAGTGCCGAAGAAGGACGGTAAAGTCAGAATGTGTGTCGACTACAGGGATCTGAACAGGGCCAGCCCCAAGGATGACTTCCCCCTACCTCACATTGATGTCCTTGTTGACAATACAGCTCAACACAAGGTGTTCTCCTTCATGGATGGTTTTTCAGGGTATAATCAGATCAAGATGGCTCCGGAAGATATGGAAAAGACTACCTTTGTGACTCAGTGGGGGACCTTCTGTTATAAGGTCATGCCGTTCGGGTTGAAAAACGCTGGGGCAACCTATCAACGTGCCATGGTTGCTTTGTTTCATGATATGATCCATCATGAAATTGAGGTATACGTTGATGACATGATTGCAAGGTCTCAAACTGAGGAAGAACACCTTGACCATCTGAGGAAGCTGTTTGACCGACTAAGGTTATACAAGCTGAGGTTGAATCCCAACAAATGCACCTTTGGGGTGAGGTCCGGAAAATTGCTAGGTTTCATTGTAAGTGATAAAGGTATTCAGGTGGACCCTGCCAAGGTAAAAGCCATACAAGAGATGCCAACTCCAAAGACCGAGAAAGAAGTCAGAGGCTTCCTGGGACGACTGAATTACATTGCCCGGTTCATCTCACATCTGACTGCCACTTGTGAGCCAATCTTCAAATTACTGAAGAAAGATCAAGTAGTACGCTGGAACGATGAATGTCAGGCTGCTTTTGAAAAGATAAAGGAGTACCTCCAAGAGCCACCCATTCTTATGCCACCAGTGGAAGGAAGACCTCTGATACTATACTTGACGGTACTTGATAATTCAATGGGGTGTGTGCTGGGGCAGCATGACGAGTCTGGCCGAAAAGAGCACGCTATTTATTACTTGAGCAAAAAGTTTACTGACTGTGAGTCTCGTTACTCACTGCTTGAGAAAACTTGCTGCGCTCTTGTATGGGCTGCTCGCCGGCTGAGACAGTATATGCTGACTCACACTACCTTATTGATTTCAAAGATGGATCCCATCAAGTACATATTTGAAAAGCCCGCTCTGTCTGGAAGAATAGCGAGATGGCAAATGATCTTAACAGAATATGACATCCAGTATACAACTCAGAAAGCAATTAAGGGAAGTGTACTGGCCGATCATTTGGCACACCAACCTGTGGACGATTACCAATCATTGAACTTTGATTTTCCGGATGAAGATATCATGGTGGTAACTGACTGTGAAGTACCTGGACTGGATGAAGGACCTGAGGAAGGATCCCGATGGTCCATGCATTTTGATGGAGCCTCCAATGCTTTGGGTAACAGCGTCGGCGCTGTAATCATATCTCCCAAGGGAACTCATACTCCCCTCACCGCCCGATTATGTTTCAACTGCACCAACAACATGGCAGAATATGAGGCATGTATCATGGGTTTACAAGCTGCAATCGATTTGAGGATCAAATTTCTAAGTGTCTTCGGAGATTCCGCTCTCGTGATCAATCAGATCAAAGGCGAGTGGGATACGAAACACCCGAATCTTATTCCTTACAAGGAGTATGTGTCGACCTTGCTCCCTCACTTTGAAGAGATAACTTTTGAGCATTTCCCCAGAGAGGAGAATCAGCTAGCGGACGCACTAGCCACGATGTCTTCAATGTTCAAAGTTAAATGGGACAATGAGGCTCCCCGAATCATAATCTGGAAGTTGGATGAACCGGCATACTGCTGTGAGCTCGAGGCTGAGAAGGTGGCTGAAAAACCCTGGTATCACGAGGTAAAAAGGTACTTGGAAGCTCAGGAATACCCTGAAGGTGCATCCGTCAATGATAAGAAGTTCATGAGAAGGTTTGCTGCAAAATTCTTCCTCAGCAACGGCATTCTCTACAAACGGAATCATGATTCGACTCTGCTGCGTTGTGTGGATAAGGCTGAAGCAGAGAAAATCATGATGGAACTACATGAAGGTACATTTGGAACACACTCCAGTGGACACACCATGGCTAAGAAAATCCTTCGGGAAGGATATTTCTGGTCCACAATGGAAGCCGATTGTTACCAGCACTCCCGAACTTGTCATAAATGTCAGATCTATGCTGACAAGGTGCATATCCCTCCGGTTCCTTTGAATGTCCTGACGGCACCTTGGCCTTTCGCAATGTGGGGCATCGATATGATCGGGGAGATCCGACCAACGGCATCCAATGGGCATCGCTTCATCTTGGTGGCGATCGATTACTTCACGAAATGGGTTGAGGCAGCTTCCTACGCCACAGTAACCAAGAGCGTCGTAGCACGTTTCATCCGGCATAATCTGATCTGTCGGTACGGCGTCCCCGAAAGAATCATTACGGACAATGGTACTAATCTCAATAACAAAATGATCACTGAACTCTGTGAACAATTCAAGATACAGCACCACAATTCTTCTCCCTACCGGCCGAAGATGAATGGGGCTGTAGAGGCAGCCAATAAAAATATCAAGAAAATTGTGCAGAAGATGACAGTGACCTATAAAGATTGGCACGAGATGCTACCGTTCGCTCTTCATGGGTACCGCACCTCAGCAAGGACATCAACCGGAGCTACTCCCTTCTCCTTGGTGTATGGCATGGAGGCAGTCTTGCCAATCGAGATCCAGATACCCTCTCTCCGGATAATGAAGGATGCAGACTTGAATGAAGATGATTGGATCCAGACTCGACTTGATCAATTAAATCTGATTGACGAAAAGAGGCTCACTGCTATCTGCCACGGTCAAACGTATCAGAAACGAATGATCAGGGCATTTAACAAGAAAGTCAAACCACAAGAGTATCAAGTTGGGGACCTGGTAATCAAACGCATCATCCTTCCTCAAAGTGATCCCCGGGGCAAATGGACCCCTACTTACGAAGGGCCATTTGTGGTTAAACGTGTGTTCTCAGGAGGAGCCATGATCCTAACCACCATGGATGGTGACGACCTTCCCCACCCCGCCAATGCAGACATAGTGAAAAAATACTACGCATAAATAAAAGACCCGCTAGGTTGACATACCTAGGCAAAAATAAGGGCTTCCCGGCGAACCAAAAGGGTTCGGGCAAAAATAAGGGATGAAATGAATATAAAAAATCTGTACACCCGGCAAGTCGAAAACCTGAAAGGGCGGCTTGGGCAAAAAAGGGTATCCCGGTGGACTGAAAACCCGAAAGGGCGGTCCAGGCAAAAGTTAGGGATAAAAGCGTAACACTATGTCTCATTGGATCACTTCGCATCCGGAATTTGGCATCAACTATCTGGCTCCAGATTTCGGCATTGACCAATCAGCTTCATCTTCAAATTAGGCAGCAAAGCGATGAGACGTTCGAAGACATGAAGGCAATAGCAGAGTTGGAACCCAGTGGGATTGTTCACATAGCTGTTTTATTTCCTTTTCCAAAACTGTAAACTCTATACTATTTGGCAATGTCCTCTTACTAGGATGTCAGCCTCTTGTACAAAAAAAACGCCTATTCACAGGCGAAGTTTAAATCAATACAAATTCACTTGTCCATACAAATTACCCTTGTTTCCCCTTTTTTCTGTTTTGTCTTGCGAAGAACGTCCAATGTTCATTTTTGATATATGCATTTGACATTAAATTGCTGATTCATAAATATTCGCATATGAAACAAGAGATTAATTACAGGTGACATCAAAGACAGGGGCAATGTGGAGTTGTTTAACGCAGTCTGTTTGTTTTGGTCCGCCAAGGCACCAAGATAGGTTCAACTAAAGAATGTGGCCAAATCATCTCAATTCCCCGCAGAATAAGACAGGATGCGACAATACTTTCCCCAAGCGGAGTCGATTCCCCGTCAATCCTGGAGAAGCCCAACATTCCCCGGCAGGTCTTAAAGCTCATCCCCAGTAGATCCTGCAAGCTTATCCCCGGCGAAGCACGGACGTCTCGCCCGAGTTTTATTTAGAGTTATTTCCTCACAAGGACTTATAACTGGGTTATCCTCAGCTAAAAGCCACGGAAGACCGCTCTCGGCAAAGTTCCTACAATCCCCAGCGGAGTCTATCTTTGGTATTCCCAAGCAGAGTTTATCTTTGGAATTCCCCAGCGGAGTTTATCATCATTATCCTCAGCGGAATCCGTCGTTAAAGTCCTCAGCAGGCCTCTCATCAAAACTTCGGCCAAGTATCTCTTCCACAGAGCAGCTTCCCGGCCGTTCGTCAAGGATTTATTTTCCTAAGATGAAATTACACTCATAAACATTTCACATTTTCATACATCTTGCTTACATACATGATGAAACGCATACAACATCTCATGATTGAACATCATAACATCATGCATATCATACATCATGACATTGCATACCACTTATGTTTTCGCCTTTTCAGGAAAAAGACAATCCCGAAAACAACTACCTTCAACTGTCACAATTCCAGATTCGATACCTGTATCTAGCCAGGGCACATCTGAGAGTGATCAGTTTCCAGACTCGATTCCTGTATCTAGCCAGGGCACGTCTGAAGAGTTCAAAGATTCGATTCCTGTATCCAGCCAGGGCACATCTATCAACTGTCACGTTTCCAGACTCGATTCCTGTATCTAGCCAGGGCACGTCTGAAGAGTTCAAAGATTCGATTCCTGTATCCAGCCAGGGCACATCTATCAACTACAACATTTCCAGACTCGATTCCTGTATCTAGCCAGGGCACGTCTGAAGAGTTCAAAGATTCGATTCCTGTATCCAGCCAGGGCACATCTATCAACTGTCACGTTTCCAGACTCGATTCCTGTATCTAGCCAAGGCACGTCTGAAGAGTCCGAAGATTCGATTCCTGTATCCAGCCAGGGCACATCTATTAACGACTATTTCCAGATTTGATACCTGTATCCAGCCAGGGCACATCTGTGAGCAATCAATTGTAGATTCGATACCTGTATCCAGCCGGGGCACATCTGCATAAGGAGATTGAAGATCAAACTCCTGTAACAAGCCAGGAAAACATCCGTCTTTCTCAAATATACAAATTTCTCGCTAAGGAATCTCTTATGCGATCGACACTTCCAAATGGCATCTATTTTTGCCCATGAGGCTTTGATGTACTAAACAGTTATTTCCTTAATGATAACGTGTGTTCCTTTTTGTCTACAACAAATTTGAACTTTCGAACCCTTGAATGCATTGCATAAACACATCTCATTCATCATGTGCATAGCAGGTTTTTCCTCTTTTCAGGTTGCTTACAGTTCTTCGCTGTTTATTTCAGCATCATGAATCCTGACTCTTCATCAACTGAGACATCCATCAAAGCTCTTCAGGCGCAGAATGCGCAGTTTCAGGAATTAATCAAGGGTTTGGCTCAAGGCCAAAAAGAACTGAAGGCTCTGCTCCTGAAGAAGGAGAAGAAGAAGAAGAGAAGGACTGTTCTGTTCAACTCGGGCTGAAGGTTTGGCAATACTCTGCAGCAGGAAGAGGCTGGTTCTTCTGTTGGCAAGAGTACTCCCCAAGAGGCAAGGGTTCCTAGTCCGGTAGTCTCCGACAACGAGACTGATTTTGATGAAGAGAAGTATCCTCCGGCAGAAGACCGTTACAAGCAGCTGGAAGATAGGCTGAATGCCATGGAGATACAACAAGTACCTGGGCTGGATTTCGGAGATCTGGGTTTGTCTACCGGTGTGATCATCCCTCGGAAGTTCAAAGCACCATCTTTTACCAAATATGACGGGGCGTCTTGTCCCAAGCTACATCTCAGGTCCTATGTTCGGAAAATGCAACCGTACTCCGCGGATAAGAATTTGTGGATCCACTTCTTCCAAGAGAGTCTTTCAGGGACTCATCTCGAATGGTTCTATCAGCTGGATGGGACCAAGGTTCGTAACTGGGAGGAGTTGGCTACTGCTTTCTACAAGCAGTATCAATATAATGCCGACCTTGCCCCTACACGTACCCAACTCCAGGGTATGTCGTTAGGTTCAAGTGAAGGTTTTAAGGAGTACGCTCAGAAGTGGAGAGACCTGGCTGGCAGGGTACAGCCTCCATTGACTGATCGGGAGTTGGTAGACATGTTCTTGGGGACCCTATCTGGGCCATTTTTCAACCATCTCATTGGGAATTCGTCTGCAGGGTTCACTGATCTGATTCTGACTGGAGAGAGAATTGAGGCTGGGTTAAAGTCTGGTAAGATTGCGAAGGGTGCATCATCTAGTTCTGAGAAGAAACCCTTCAAGAAGGAGGCTAGTGCCGTGTATGGTTCCAAGAGATCAGAGAGACCTGAGCGCCGCCAATCTGTCAGTGCGGTAATGATTACTAAGCCTGCTGCCGCTCCTCGGCCGACCAATCCTCAAAGGGCTGAAAGACCCCGGAGAGAGTTTACCCGGTTAAGCATGACCCTATCGCAGATCCTGCCACAGTTGCTATCCACCAATTTAGTGACTGTCAGAGAGGCTCCGAAGTTCCCCAATACTGCATCTCCTAAGTACAACCCAAATGCTCGTTGTGCTTACCATTCAGATAGCCCGGGGCATTCCACTGATGACTGTTGGGCGTTAAGGAGCAAGCTGCAGGACCTTATTGACGCCAAGGAAGTACAATTTGAGGCATCTGAGAAGCCTAATGTAGTGACAGCTCCCCTGCCTGCTCATGGAGTGAATGCTATTGGGGACGAAGAGGAAGTGGATGAAGCTGAGTTTGATAGCTGGATCTACCCGGCAACCGACAGCGGACCTAGCAATTGGAGTGCGAAGGACAACCTATCTGTTTCTCTTGTTACTAAGTAATGAATTCCCATGTTTTTGGTATTTGTAATAAACAATAATAAACTCTGTGGCCCGGTGTCTTACCCGAGGCACCGTGGTTTCATTTGTGAGGGCATATAAATTGTCATTTCATATATCATGAATGAAAATCTTGGACGTTTTCTCGCATTGCAAATCTTATGCTCCTTTTCTGCCTTTCTTTCCTTTACATATATTTCAAAACAGCTGTATTTACACACACACTCACTCATACAGGTTTCAATCCACTCTGGATCTCACTGGTAACGACTCTGCTACTGCCAGTTATGACTTCGAAAATCCGATCAACTTAGCCAAAGACGAAGGTGAAGATGATTGCGAAGTGCCTGGTGAGCTTGCAAGACTGTTACTTCAGGAAGAGATGGCAATTCAACCACATGAAGAGCCAGTGGAAACAATAAACTTGGGTACTAAGGAAGACAGGAAAGAGGTAAAGATTGGTGCCAACCTAGAGCTCAGCGTGAAGCAACGGTTGACTCAGATGCTACATGATTATATGGAGATCTTTGCCTGGTCCTACGAAGACATGCCCGGGTTGGATACCGATATTGTGGTCCATCATTTGCCTACTAAGGAAGACTGCCCTCCGGTTAAGCAAAAGGTCCGTCGGATGCGTCCAGAGATGTCTGAGAAGATTAAAGCTGAGTGTTGTACCCCAAAATTTGCCCTCCCTTTCTTCAGGAAACCATCTTAGATTTTTCAAAGTCCCCTGGAACAAATCCAAGTCCTGGGTTATCCTTTTGCCCAAGCAAGCCACTTACAAGAGCAAGATGATCTCACAAACTCCGGAAACAACGCTTCCATCTTGAGGAAAATCAAATTCTAAGTGCTTAGAATGTTTCTTTAAAATAAGTGTTTTTTAAAAAAAATCAGCGCTTCAGAACTTCTGGACCCATTCCAGATGAAGACGGTCAGAAGTTGCAAGCTTGGCTCAGCGTGGTCAGAAGTTGGCTCTTCAGCAGTCATATCAGTTCAATCAGAAGTTGTAAACGTGGTTCAGAGTGTAAGCCTCAAACAGAACATGCCCCTTCAGCAGTTACACAAGCTCAGTCAGAACTTGCTAAAGGAATGCAAGAGAAACATGAAAGTATAAAGGCTCCTTCAGAACAGGTTGAAGTCAGAAGATGAAAGGTCAGAGGGATGGGTGTCACATTGATACAGAATCTCTAAGTCCAGATTGTCCAGAAGTAGACCCAAGGAACGTACCAGAAAACCAGGAAAATTTCCAGAGCTTGCTAAGACAACAGGTAGCCAAGGCCAGAGCATGGTTTACGCTGCTGATTCAACAACCAGAATGTTGGTATTGACAGGTCTTGTCACCATTTAATGCCCATTAATGCTTCCAACCACTCTTGAGCGATCACGTGTGGCTTGGAAAATGCTTTTGCACAGATTCTGGCATGGGTCTTCACGCCACCGCCCATTTCAGAGGTCACTTCGCCCAATCTACGCCTGCTGCTGCTACCTAGGCTGAAAAATAGCTGTTATCACAACTTCCCAGGAATTTCTGTCAAAGAACCAGTTCAAACTCTGTTGGCGCCTTAAATGTTCAAGATATCCACAAGAACTTTGCCTATAAATAGAGAGCTTTCCCCACTGCAAAAGAGGTTCAAGAAGTTCAAGAAAAGAAACAGAAAAATTGCTAAGAGAGAAACCAAACTCCTAAGCAACACAACATTCTGAAACTCTGCCAAAATTTCCAGCCTTGTTTCATAACTTTAAGTTTCTCACCTTCAACTTCATCAAACACCCAGCCCTTTTCTGTAAACCAAAAACGTTCTTTCCAAACTTCTGACCCTATACACGTTTACCCCTTCACTTCCCCTTGTCCAAATCTGTCCAGAACACCACCAGAACCAAAAGCTAACTTTCACCCACCATTTTCCAGAAAGTCAGGTAAGCACCTGCTGACCCTCACCACACTGTTAAGCATCATCAGCTGTGCATATTCAAGTAACATAATGTAAATATTCATGTTATTGCTGTTTATGTTCTGAGGATTCTCATACCTCAGAACGTTCTGAGCCAGTTTAGGACCTGCCTGTGACCTTGGTGATTCTGACCTCTGAGACATTTTGCTATTTTGCTGGATCTGTTCCAAATATGTTTTCTGTTTTGTGGAGTAACAACAGGATTGCAGATGTTCTGATTAGTGCAGGAAAAAGCCAAGTGTTGACTTTGGCGTTAGCACATCTGAAGCTGTCAATAACATCAGAACCTCTGAGAGCTATTGCCTTTTCAGCAGAATCGGAACTTCTGGGTTCTCCACTAACAAACTTCTGTCTTGCAGCGCAGGGAAATCAGAACTTTTGGTTTCCCCACTAACGAAGTTCTGTTTTGCAGGTTCTAGTGTCAGAAGTTCTGACTCATCCAGTTTCACCAACAGGTTGATCATCTGACAGCGGATCTAGGTCAGAACTTCTGATGGCCTCCCAACAGCGCGCAGGCTCCCTCTCTCTCTCTATATATCTTATTTTCCGCTATTTTCTTTTTTGTCTATTTTTCTCGTTGAACCCCCCATGTACAAATGTGTATCCCCCTCCCCTAACTATTGTAATAGCGTAGGATTTTACATTTCCGCTTCTTATTGCTAGTAATTAGGACGTGTATGGCAAGATAAAACTCAATGAAATAGAAAAAACCTAATTCAAAGAAAAACTCTTGTATGCAATAAAACACACTTGCACACTAACACCCCTAGGGTTATATCCACTTGTTGCCTTTCAAAATTGGGCCATATTGCATGTTAGGTCTCTTTGGGCAAAACAAACAATTTAAAAGATCATGGTCCCTCGATAATATTTTTTCAAAGCAAAATGATCAAGTCCCTTAAAGAAAATGCCCAAAGATACTTGGCACCATTGCAATTATGGTCTAAACGATGACCCGCGCCCGTCCCTTTCACATCCTAACACAAGATTGTCCACCAAATACAATGATGGAATAAACTTGTTAGAAGGGTTAAAACATAGCAACAATCTTTTGAGAAATTTAGGAGTAGACAACCTCTTAGCTACTTGAATCGAACTTGCAAAACAAAACACTTGCCTAATTTCAAAATCACACATCACAACACTTTCAAAACAAACTTTCAAAAAACAATGAAAACCTTTTCAAAAGACATACACCTTTGTATACATCCCAACATGGATCATTACAAAAGTTGCCACTACATTGGCCTCTTTTCAAAACATTTTCAAACCCACACACAAAGCACCATTTCAAACAAATTGAAAACAAAAGGCAAGTGATCTAAGCAAGTAACTAAGAGCCCATGGATAACCATGGATAGAAAGGGTGCTAATACCTTCCCTTTCTATAATCTACTCCCCGAACCCAAGAAAACATCTCAAAGGTTTTTTTGCTGTGCTTTTTAACCTTTCCTTAGGATAAAATAAAAAGTCGGTGGCGACTCTTGCTCAACCGCAACATTTGCGAATACAAACGCAAACCTCAAGTCAGTTCTCCCACCGTATCACACTGAGGTTATGAAGCAGTTTGATGTCGGGTTCCTTGCAGTAACTTCTTACCCTCAGTGGGTTGCTAATGTGGTGCCGGTACCTAAGAAGGACGGTAAGGTCAGAATGTGTGTCGACTACAGGGATCTGAACAGGGCCAGCCCCAAGGATGACTTCCCCTTACCTCACATTGATGTCCTTGTGGATAATACAGCTCAACATAAGGTGTTCTCTTTCATGGATGGCTTTTCAGGTTACAATCAGATCAAGATGGCACCTGAAGACATGGAAAAGACTACATTTGTTACTCAGTGGGGCACCTTCTGCTACAAGGTCATGCCTTTTGGACTAAAGAACGCTGGGGCAACCTACCAACGTGCCATGGTTGCTTTATTTCATGACATGATCCATCATGAGATAGAAGTGTATGTTGACGACATGATCGCAAGGTCCCAGACCGAGGAAGAACACCTAGATCATCTGCAGAAGTTGTTTGACCGTTTGAAACTGTACAAGCTGAGGTTGAACCCGAACAAGTGCACCTTCGGGGTAAGATCTGGGAAGTTACTAGGCTTCGTTGTAAGTGATAAGGGATTTCAAGTGGACCCTGCTAAGGTCAAAGCTATTCAAGAGATGCCAGTTCCTAGGACAGAGAAGGAAGTCAGAGGTTTTTTAGGACGCCTGAATTACATTGCTCGGTTCATCTCACATCTGACTGCTACCTGTGAGCCAATCTTCAAGCTGCTGAAGAAAGATCAGGTAGTACGTTGGAACGATGAATGTCAGACTGCTTTTGACAGAATCAAAGAGTATCTCCAAGAACCACCCATCCTTATGCCACCGGTTGAAGGGAGACCTCTGATATTATACCTGACAGTGCTCGACAACTCAATGGGGTGTGTGCTGGGGCAGCATGACGAGTCTGGCCGAAAAGAGCATGCCATTTATTACCTTAGCAAAAAGTTTACCGACTATGAGACCCGATACTCACTGCTTGAGAAAACTTGCTGCGCTTTGGTATGGGCTGCTCGCCGGCTGAGACAGTATATGCTGACTCACACTACCTTGCTGATCTCAAAGATGGATCCTATAAAGTACATATTCGAAAAGTCGGCTCTGTCTGGGAGAATAGCAAGATGGCAGATGATCTTGACGGAATACGACATTCAGTACATGACCCAGAAAGCCATCAAGGGAAGTGTATTGGTAGACCACTTGGCACATCAGGCCGTAGATGACTATCAGTCAATGAACTTCGAATTTCCGGATGAAAGCATCATGATAGTAACAGATTGTGAAGTACCTGGACCGGATGAAGGACCTGAACCAGGATCCCGATGGTCTATGCACTTTGACGGAGCCTCCAATGCTTTGGGTAACGGTATCGGCACCATAATCATATCACCTCAAGGTACTCATACTCCACTCACTGCCCGGCTATGTTTCAACTGTACCAACAACATGGCGGAGTATGAGGCGTGCATCATGGGTCTTCAAGCTGCGATCGACCTAAGGATTAAGTTTCTGAGTGTCTTCGGAGATTCCGCTCTCGTGATCAATCAGATCAAAGGAGAGTGGGATACGAAACATCCAAACCTGATTCCTTACAAAGAATGTGTGTTGACCCTGATCCCCCACTTCACAGAGATAACCTTTGAACACTTTCCAAGAGAAGAGAATCAGCTGGCAGACGCGTTAGCTACAATGGCTTCTATGTTCAAAGTTAAATGGGATAATGAGGCTCCCCGGATCATCATCTGGAAACTGGACGAACCGGCATACTATTGCGATCTCGAGACTGAATTGGTGACTGAGAAGCCTTGGTACCATGAGGTAAAAAGATATCAGGAAGCTCAGGAATACCCTGAAGGCGCATCTGTCAATGATAAGAAGTTCCTGAGGAGGTTCGCGGCAAAGTTCTTCCTTAGCAACGGCATTTTGTACAAGCGAAACCATGATTCAACCTTACTGCGTTGTGTGGATAAGACTGAAGCAGAAAGGATCATGGAAGAGCTACATGAAGGGACCTTTGGTACACATTCCAGTGGGCACACTATGGCTAAGAAGATCCTTCGGGCAGGATATTACTGGTCCACAATGGAAGCTGACTGCTACCAACATTCTAGGACATGCCATAAGTGCCAGATTTATGCAGACAAGGTGCATGTTCCTCCGGTCCCGTTGAATGTTCTGACTGCGCCTTGGCCGTTTGCAATGTGGGGCATAGACATGATCGGCGAGATTAAACCTACGGCATCTAATGGGCATCGCTTCATCCTAGTGGCGATTGATTATTTTACAAAGTGGGTCGAGGCAGCATCCTACGCTACTGTAACCAAGACTGTTATGGCACGGTTCATTCGGCACAACCTGATCTGTCGGTACGGTGTCCCAGAGAGAATTTTTACAGACAACGGTACCAATCTGAATAATAAGATGATCGCTGAGCTCTGCGAGCAGTTCAAGATACAGCACCACAATTCTTCTCCTTACAGACCGAAGATGAATGGGGTTGTAGAAGCAGCAAATAAGAATATCAAGAAAATCGTGCAGAAGATGACAGTGACTTATAAAGATTGGCACGAGATGTTACCGTTCGCTCTACATGGGTACCGTACCTCAGCCAGGACATCAACCGGGGCAACTCCCTTCTCTTTGGTTTACGGTATGGAGGCGGTCTTACCGATCGAGGTGCAAATACCCTCTCTCCGGATAATGAAGGATGCAAATCTGAACGAAGATGATTGGATCCAAACACGACTTGATCAGCTCAACCTCATTGATGAAAAGAGACTTGCTGCTATCTGCCATGGTCAGACGTATCAGAAACGGATGATCAGGGCATTTAACAAAAAGGTAAGACCACATGAATATCAAGTTGGGGATCTGGTAATCAAGAGAATCATCCTTCCTCAGAGTGATCCAAGGGGCAAATGGACCCCTACGTACGAAGGGCCGTTTGTGGTTAAACATGTGTTCTCAGGAGGAGCCATGATTCTAACCAACATGGATGGTGACGACCTTCCTCACCCGCCAATGCAGACATAGTAAAAAGATACTACGCATGAAAAAAGATCCGCTAGGCTGACATGCCTAGGCAAAAATTAGGGCTTCCCGTCGAACCAAAAGGGTTCGGGCAAAATGAAGGGATGAAATGAAAAAAATCTGTACACCCGGCAAGTCGAAAACCTGAAAAGGCGGCTTGGGCAAAAATGGGTATCCCGGTGGACTGAAAACCCGAAAGGGCGGTCCAGGCAAAAATTAGGGATAAAAGCGTAATACTATGTCTCTTTGGATCACTTTGCATCCAGAATCCGGTATCCACATCAAGTTCAGATGGCATCTATCAGTCAGCTTCACCTTCAACCAAGGTCATCAAGTGATGAGACGCTCGGAGTTATAAAGGCAATAGCAGAGTTGAAACCCAGTGGATCATTCATATTTCACACAGCTGTTTTATTTTCTTTTGTATAAAATTTGTATAAACTCTTTTGCTCGGCGGCGTTCTCTTACTAGGACGTCAGCCTCTTGTACACAAAAACGCCTATTTTCAGGCCATTCGAAAATCAATACAAATATACTTTTCAGTTAAAAGTGCCAAAATGTTTTTCTTTTCTGTTTTGTTTTGCGAAGAACGTCCAAGGTTCAATTTGTGATATATGCATTGACAATAATTTGCTAACTCATAAATATTTGCATACGAAACAAAGGATTAATTACAGGTGACACTAGAAACAGGGGCAATAAAGAGTTGTCTAAGCAATCTAATTGTTCTGTCCTCCAAGGTACCAAGGTAAGTTCAGCTAAAGAACATAACCAGATATCTTAATTCCCTAGAGAGTGAATCAGCAGCTAGTACATTCTTCTCCAAGCAGAGTTATCAGGCCTTAAGGAAGTTGAGTATCCTACCAGCAGATCTCAACATTCCTCAGCAGTATACATATATTCTTAACAAGCATCCCCGGCAGTCTTGGTCTAAAGATTGTTCCTCAGCGGCATATCAAATATTCAAAGGAATCACTTCCCCAGCATATCAAAACTTCCCCAGAAGAGTCCAATCCAGTTTCCCCAGGAAAGTTGGAATTTATCTCCCCAAGCAGTTAAGCTTATCCCCAGTAGATTCTGGAAGCTTATCCCTCGCAGAACACGAACGCGTCGTCCGGCTTTATTCAAAGAGTTATTTCCTTAACAGGATATAACTGAGTTATCCTCAGCCAAAAGCCATGGAAAGAGCGTCCCCGACAAAGTTCTCTTACCCCAGCGAAGTCTATTAACACTTCCAACGCAACAAGAGTATCCCCAGCAAGTTATTATCAACGATTCAGCGAAGTATCTCTCTCCCCACAGAGTATTGCTTCCCAGCAAGGTCGCTAGAGTATTTTTCCTCCCCGCAGAGTTATCCCATTCGCCAAGTTTATTCCTCAACGGAGTCATCTTCTCCTACCGGTATTCTTGCAACTATCATCCCCAGCGGAAGTAAAAGCTTATTCTTCAACATCATCCCAGGAGTGACTTCCCGGCACCCGTCAAGGATTTACTTTCCTAGACGAAAGCATACATTCCTAAACATCACATACATCATTATAGCATTCATAGACGCATCATATCTTACAAATCTCATTTATGTTGAGAACATCATTGCTTGATCCATATCATGCATTGCATATGACTGACCTCTACCTTTCAGGAAAGATTCAGTTAAATTCTCAATCATATTTCAAGACCTAGACCGGTTCAGTTAATCGACTCCAAAGATTTCTTATCCAGTCCAAGGCCTTCTCTAGTCCAGCTAAATCGACTCCCAACAGATTTTTCTGATGAAGACTCAGTAGAAGTTATCTCAGGTTATAATTTCCTATGGTTCTCTCCCCGACGGTGCGTGAGATGATAATTCCATTTCAGGTTATAATTTCCTATTGGTTCCCTCCCCGACGGTGCGTGAGGTGATAATTCCATTCCAGGTTTTTCTCAGACGTCCGCTTTTGAGATTATAATTTCCTATGGTTCTCTCCCCGACGGTGCGTGAGATGATAATTCCATTTCAGATTATAATTTCCTATGGTTCTCTCCCCGACGGTGCGTGAGATGATAATTCCATTTCAGATTATAATTTCCTATGGTTCTCTCCCCGACGGTGCGTGAGATGATAATTCCATTTCAGATTATAATTTCCTATGGTTCTCTCCCCGACGGTGCGTGAGATAATAATTCCATTTCAGGTTATAATTTCCTATGGTTCTCTCCCCGACGGTGCGTGAGATGATAATTCCATTTCAGGTTATAATTTCCTATGGTTCTCTCCCCGACGGTGCGTGAGATGATAATTCCATTTCAGGTTATAATTTCCTATGGTTCTCTCCCCGACGGTGCGTGAGATGATAATTCCATTTCAGGTTATAATTTCCTATGGTTCTCTCCCCGACGGTGCGTGAGATGATAATTCCATTTCAGGTTATAATTTCCTATGGTTCTCTCCCCGACGGTGCGTGAGATGATAATTCCAGCCCAGGTTTTTCTCAAACAGCCGCTTTTGAGATTATAATTTCCTATGGTTCTCTCCCCGACGGTGCGTGAGATGATAATTCCAACCCAGGTTTTTCTCAAACAGCCGCTTTTGAGATTATAATTGCCTATGGTTCTCTTCCCGATCCTGCGAAGATGGTAATTCCCACCAAGATTTTCTCAACGAGCGTTGTTGAAGTTAAAGTCACCCAAGGTTCTCTTACCGTTCATGCTAAGGTAGTAACCATCCCTGGTTCCTTCATCACCGTTTGAAGCTCCAGATCCAACTCCTGTAACCAGTCAGGACACGTCTATACCAAGCATCTGAAAATCAGCTCCTGCAACATGTCAGGTACTCATTTTTCTTTTGCAAGTATGCAGGTTCCCGCTAAGGAATCTCTTATGCGATCAACATCTAGATGGCATCTATAAGCCCATCATCCTATTCATCAACCTCTAAATGGCATCTGTAAGCCCATTTCCACCATCATTGCTACTATGTGAGCGCAAATTTCTGGGCACTCTAGTGTTCAATCATCTTCCACCCTCGGATTACGAAAGGCACGTCATCCAATCTGCATCCTCAGGTCTAAGAAGATTGAACAGGGGCAACTGTTGTACCCCAAAATTTGCCCTCCCATATTCTTCAAAGATTTGCCAAGTCAAACTTCAAAATCTCCCCAAGGGTTGCACAGTACAAGAGCCTCATGAACAGTCAAAATTAGGGTTTTTGTTCTGATCAAGAAAATGAAGTTTCCAAAGGTCCAATCAAGTCCCACATGCCTACAAATATGGTCAAGCATCCTCATATCAAATTTCAAGACTTTCAGCACAAAATTGCACAGTCAAAACCCTAATTGCACTACAGTCAACTATAGGGGCAAAATGGTCATTTGACAGTCAAAAGTTCAAATTTTTGGTCAACATCTCATTTTGAAGCCACAAACATCATTTGATCAATGCTTGATCATGATTCTCAAAGCTTGGCTCAAAAATCATCAAGATGCAAAAGTTTCCTTATTTGGACAGTTGAAAAAGTCAACTGTAAATTGACCAGGGCATAACTTTCACATGGATTATCAGAAAAATTCCATCCAAAGCTCATTTTGAAGAGAAAGACATTTCCTACAACTCATCTTCATACTTCAAGTCCAAGAAATGCTCTCACAAAAAGTTATCAATTTCAACATTATAGGTCATTTTCAAAAGTCAACAAAAAGGGACTTTAAGTCAAAGGCCATAACTTGAGATTGGTAAATCCAAATGACATGGGACCAAAGACATTGGTTAGAGGACTCAAATACCTTTCCAAAATGTCCAAGAACATGAGAAAATCTTAAAAATTAAGCAAGTTATGCCTTGTGGAAATTGGGAAATTTTTGGATATTTTGAAAAGTCAACATTGATTCAAATGACCTAAAATTGCTAATGGGCCCATTTTTCTTCCACAATTCATCATCCAAGGCATAGGAACGACCACTTGGCCCAAAGGGAAGTCTTTATTCATTTTTTATTTATTTATTTGGATTTTTATTAATAATAATTCATTTAAATTAAAATAAATACATGAAAAATGCTTAACCTAATTTTTTCAATCTTTTTGTGCACATTATATCATCAAGATTTCGTGCCTAGCTAAATAAGGAAAGAACCAATGCAATTGGATGTGATTTGGTAGCAAAAGCATGTGAAAAAGATTTGAAAATCATGGTGGAAAAATCAAATATTGCACTCATTAATTCATGGATTCTAATCAAGTTTTTCAACCCTAATTGGTTCATTACATAAGCCTGAACATAAACCTAATCCTAGAGACCACTGAGCTGCGCAGAAAAGCATTCACCAACTTGAAATTTTTTGCAAGAAAACTCAAAACTGAAAATCAGGTTTTAGGTTGATTCAAAGCACAAGACCAATTGCAAAAGTTTCCTCGTGTTCCCCTGAAGCTAACTGGATCACTTTCCAACCTTCATACGCCCAGAATCGGTACAATGGATTCAAACTGTTTCAAATAAAATGCATAATCGTGTTTCCATATTTAGACATTTTCCTTGCGTTTTTTTGATGCATTCATACTAATTGGCTTGTTCTGAAACTAACCATGTGCTTTGATTGAAGTTTTACGCACTGTATGCCAAGATGCCATTATTGTTTTCTAGGGTTTACAGGACTCTGAATTAGGGGTTTTTAAATGAGGAAAAATTAGAACCCCTGAGTACCACCATTGACACAAGCGCGTTTGGACGAAGAAGACGGCACCCTCGCGCTCAATTTATGAGCATCCATGGCTTAATCGTTATTTTCTGATATGTTATCTTAGGCAACGCGTGGAAACCGTTGCCAATGTTTTATATGTTTCAGGAAAAAAGAAAACCAACGAGGAAGACGCTTAGGTGGCTGTCCATGAGTGGAGCATTCAAATGTTTCGCGCGTTTCCAAGCCATTGACAATTTTTCTTTTATAATGTTTGTTAGGTATTCTACATTAAACGCATTTGAAGTGGCTCAGGGGCACACGTGTTGGCTGGTAATGTTAATGACCTGGGTTCGAGCCCCAGGTCTTCACCCTTTCCATATGTTTTTTTTCAATTAACGTTCACATGTAGTGCCCATGCTGAAGCGCACCATACACTTCCAAATCAAGCTTGCCACATCCATCTCAAGATCAATCAGAAGGCCATGGATTGGAGAACACAATGCACCCTAGTCAACGCGTGTACACGCGTCCTGAAAAGTCAAAAAGGCCAGCAAGGTAAATGGGCCAGATTTACTAGGAGGAAACCTCCTGATTGGGGTCTGAACCCCCAGGTTTGCAAACCCTTTTCGTTATTTTTTTTATTTTTCTTTGTTTCTTTATTTTCAATTATAATTTTTTTAATTAATTAATTCTGCTAATTTAATTATTATTTTCATAAAAACATAAAATACCACCAAAAATCAGAAAAGAGGAAAAATATAATAAATATTTTTTTTAATATTTTTTTGTAATTAAATTGTATATAATTAAACTTAGTTAAATTAGGTTTTAATTTTAATTCTTTTAATAAAAAATCTAAAAAAAACATAGAATTAGGGTTTAATTAATTTTTTATTCTTTTTTTCTTTTATTCCATAATAATTAAATAATTAAATATTTATTTTTTATAATTAAATTGCATGTAAATTAATGAGGGTTAATATTAGGTTTTAATTTTCTTTTCTTAATAAATAAAAAAAAACAAATAGAATTAGGGTTAGCATTTAATTTCAATTAATTCTTTTTTTTCATATTAAATCCTAAAATACTAAAAAATACCAAAAACATCTCCTTTTCTTTTTTCTTTATTAATTAATTCCGTTTAATTTAATTTTGCAAAAAGGGTCCAACGCCCTCGTTTTTTAGTTCGCATATTTATTGTTATTCTTATAATATTTATGTATCTCTCCCAAGGCCATGTAACCTTTTAATTTTCTCTGCTTTATTTATTTTTCTGTCAAATCGGGTCCTGGTTTAATTTTGGCGATGTGGACCCGCGCCTTTTGTAATAGCTTAGAATTTACTTTTCTCGCAACCTTTTAATTGTTAAATAATGGCATGAAAGAATGTATGGACAAAAATAAAAACAAGCGTAGAACACCAATAACATGACAAGATAAATGCAAATGAAAACGACACACAAATCGCACACACCACCCCTAGGGTACGCCTCATTGTTGCCTTGCCTCGAAAGGTGATCGTCGAGTAGAGGATGTATTAGTAAGTCCTCATGATCCGGGAACCTGGCATGAGGGTAGCTTCTAAGGTGTCTTCCCATTGCTCTAGTGATCACCATGTCCCTACAAACTCGAATTGACCCGAACACCTCCAACGGTGGTGCTACCTACCTCTCAATGGTGGGATGGCACTACTTTAAAGGACATTTACACAGACGAATTCCTTAGGGTAGGTAGACGACTCTAGATACTTGCTCTAATTTCAAAAACAAATCAAAGAAAATACTTTTCACACCGACACATTTTTAAAAAGCTTTCGAAAGCAATTTTTCACACTCTTGAGGACTGATACAAGAGTCGAACTGAAATTTTCAAAGGAACCTTTTTTTTTAAAACCCACATTGAAAAGCAAACAAACCATTTTTAAAACACAAGTGAGCAAGTATCTAAGAGCCCATGGATAACCATGGATAGAAAGGGTGCTAACATCTTCCCTTTCTATAACCTACCTCCCGAACCGAGAGCAATCTCTATAAGGAATTTTTCTGTGCTTTTGTCCTTTCCATTTGGAGAAAATAAAAGACGGTGGCGACTCTTGCTTCCGCGACATTTCGCGAACCAGCGTTAAACAGTCAGTTCCAGATCCACCGATCACAGATGGCATTGTGACCATGCATCGGCATCAGAGCGGAAATAACATTTGGTTTCTCAGACGCTTCAAACTCAACTTCCTTCGCGTCTATCAGATCTTGAATCTTGTTCTTCAGAGCCCGACAGTTGTTAGTGTCGTGCCCTGGACTTTCAGAATGGTACGCGCATCTGGCGTTGGGATGGTAATGTGGAGAAGCAGTATTAGGATTTTTTTTGGGGCCTCTTTTAGAGTGGCCAGATTCAACTTCAAGAGATGTGGTAGAACTTGAGCTAGAGTCAGGTTAATCTTGGTAAATTGCCGCACTGGCCTTTCTATCCTTTGCTGGTTAGTTCTCGGCTGGTCTGATGCAGGCTTCGGAATCATAACGGCCCCCACTATTGGTTGGCGCTCGGTTCTTTCCTGATTTCTCTGTGAATAGACATCAGATACTTCCTTTCTTCCCGTGAAGGGCTTTTTTACAGCAACTGAGGCAGACGCGTCCTTCTGAATTTTCCCATTTCTTATACCAGCCTCCACTCTTTCGCCAGTTAGAATCAATTCGGTAAACCCTGCAGAGGAACTCCCAATCAGATGATTGAAGAAAGGACCTGATAGAGTCCCTAAGAACATATCCACCAACTCCCTCTCAGATAGAGGGGGTTGCACCCTTCCGACTAGGTCTCTCCACTTTTGCGCGTAATCTTTAAAGCCCTCATTGGAAGCCATGGCCATACTCTGTAGTTGAGTACGGGTTGGCGCCAAGTCGGTGTTGTATTGATACTGTTTATAGAAGGCTGCTACCAAGTCTTCCCAATTATGGACATCTGCCCTCTCCAACTGGTAAAACCAATCAAGTTGTGTTCTTGATAAATTGTCCTGGAAAAAGTGGACCCACAGGTCTTTGTCAGCAGAATGTGGTTGAATTTTCCTGACATACGATCTGAGGTGCATTTTATGGCAAGACACCCTATCATACTTGGCAAACAGTGGCACTTTAAACTTTGGAGGGATTACGATTCCTGACACCAGCCCTAACTCCTCAAAATCTAGCCCCGGTACTCTCTGTATCTCCATAGCAGTTAGACGCTCTTCAAGGTGTTTATATTTGTCATCGGCCGGAGGGTATTGTTGTTCAGAGTAGTCCTCTTCCTCCTCTTCTTCTTCTTCTTCAAAATCTGATGGTACTATTGTTCCTTTTCCTTTTCTCTGCCCTTCTTCAGATGTTGTTGGGAATTCTAAGGTTCGTCTGGCTTGTCCCTGAAACCTTCTGCCCATGATAACCACACCAGCTGGCTTCTTCTTCTTTTTCTCTTTTTCTTTTTCTAGCAAAGTCTTCAGCTCCTCCTGCCCCTTGGCTAAGGTCATGAGTAACTGTTGGAATTGTGAATTCTGAGCTTGCAAATCTTTGACCGTTTGTTCAAGATCCATCTTGCTGAAATAAACAGCAAAGAGATGAGGAAACTTGGTGTGAAGACTTGTTTATGCTTATGATGAATGATATGTATTCATGCAATGCTTTCAAGGATTCGTAAATTCAAATTTGTTTTAAACAAAAAAGAAACACACGTCATATTAATAAAAATAGAATTTGAGTACATCAATGCCCCTTGGGCAAAATAATACAAAACTCTAAGGTAAAAAGACGTTGCGCATCCTCTTTGGTGCAATGTAGGTGTTGAGAGTCTTCTCTTCATGAAGTATCCGAGTGAGTTCCAAAACCTTCTTCTCGCTTGGGTAGAATTGGGCTTCGAAAGTATCGCGTTCTCCCTTGAGCTGTATCCAACTCCTTTGTAGGTCTTCGAGTGATGACGACATGTCAGGATGTAGGATCGTGTATGGAACCTCTCCTTCCTTAACAGGCTCTATAATCACTGGGAGAATGGAGGGATAAGGAATCATAAGACTTTGGGCGCGGGTTCGTACCCACTTGAGGTAAGGCTCAAGAGGGATGGAATTCTTGTGTCCCAAGGTCTTGCTATCCACCTTGTTTGGCATCCTCCAAGCTTGGATGAATCTCTGACGGAGTCCTTGATCGTCGTTGTCGTAGTTGAAAACCAATCCTTGAATCAGCATGTCATGTGGGCCATCCCTTCGGGCGTACCCAAACTGTCTCAGAGCCAAGAAAGGGTTGTAGGTGATGCCTCCCCTAATGCCAAGTAGAGGGACATTAGGGAATTCCCCACAACTGTCAATGATGATAACATTCTCTTTGGATCGAGAACACCAATGAATATCTGAATGGTTAAGTGTCATTAACCTTTGTGACCACCTCAAACTTTTCTCATTATTCAAGACTGATTGGGGAAGATGAGAAATAAACCATCTTTCCAGGAGAGGAGTGCAACACATGAGAACACCTCTTTTCCTCATTGTACGGGTGTGAAAATAGTGGAGGATATCCCTAAGCAATGTAGGTACCGAGTTGCGAGACATGAAGATTTTGACAGCGCTCACATCTATGAGTTGGTCAGGATTAGGGAACAAGACCATCCCATAGATGAAAAGAGCTACAATCTCCTCAAAAGCTTGCAAGTCTAGGGAATTCCAACAGCTTTGAGCCTTCTCAAACTGAAACTTTGACAAGAAGCCTTTGACACCACTTCTAGTTTCCCAATGGATTGTGACATCAGATGGGTGCAACTGCAGGGGTTGAGCAATCTCTTATGGCTTTGGATCTCTTTCTGTACCGTTGAAGGGTAGTTGGTTGAGAATAGGAATCCTCAGAAGTTGAGAGAATTCTTCCAAAGTGGGCACAAGTTGATAGTCAGGAAATGTGAAGCAATGATGCAAAGGGTCAAAGAACTGGAAGAGAACCTTCATCATATCCTCCTCTGTGTTGGAAGTGACCAAGTTGAGTAGACGACCATGTCTCTCGGTGAATGGAGAGTTCTCAGGGATCCTTGAAGCTAGCTCCTTGAGTTGTGGAGGAATTCTTACAAGGTTGATTTGGATAGTTTTCCTGCAAAGTGAATCCATAACCTACAAAACAAGAACAAAGATGAATCTCCAAAATCCTTGAAATGGTTAGTGAATGCATATGATGTTCATGATGTCCATGATGTTATGCACAAGTATATATGTACAAGAAAATCACACAAGTTCCTAGTTTAGGCTTGCATGGGGTTTCATAGGTAAGTACCCTCTTGAAGTTTAGTTGGCCCAACCTGTCCTAGAAATAGTAACCGGGTTCTAAGGAGCTCAATATCACTGGATTGTTTCCTTGTTCATTATTTCAATTCAATCCTCTTTACTGGTGACCGAAATATTCCAAGGAACCAACCCTCAATGAGTGTAGTATCGAGTATCTACCAACTTCGGACTGCACCAAATCCGGTCATCTCACTACATCCTAAAAGGCCAAGTTGGTCAAGTAAAGGTTCTAGAAGTTCATTAATGCTTCATGACATCACTCAGCGGCCCCGTATTCTCTTTGATTGACTCAAAGGCTACCGGTACCCACAAATACGTCGCACTAATATAGCTATTTCTTAGACCATGTCGGTATACCCCGCACAGTTTCCAAAACGTATTGCTATTTACCTATAATGTTTCCCAAATCCGGGTGGAGGATTCAAACCCAAACAATCGAACCAAAGTGTAAAGCAAACAAGTCAAACAAGGTAAGCATGTAAATGTGATCTAAAACCCTAAGATAACCCCACTTTTAGATTTTTTTTCCCAGCAGAGTCGCCAGTTCTGTGATGCGGTGGGAGAACTGACTTGAGATTTTGCATTTGTGTTCACAAATGTTACGGTTAGCAAGAGTCGCCACCGACTTTTCTTTTATCCAAAAGGAAAGGCAAAAAATCACATGAAAGACCTTTGAGATGTTTTCTTGAGTTCGGGGGGTAGATTATGAAAAGGGAAGGTGCTAGCACCCTTTTCATCCATGGTTTTCCATGGGCTCTTAGTTACTTGTTTTAGATCACTTTCTTTGCTTTGAAATTGTTTGAAATGGTGATTTGTGTGGTTTTGAATGTATTTTGAAAAGAGGCCTTTGTTTAGGCAATCTTTGTAATGATTCTCATTCGTAAGAATGTATACAAAGATGTTTGTCTTTTGAAAAATGTTTCAATGTTTTGAAAGATATTTTGAAATGTGTGTGTGTTTGTTTTTGAAAATAGCAAGGAGTGTTTTGAAATTGATCAAGTAACTAGAAGCTATCTACCTACTCAAATGTCTTTCTTGTGCATTTTTATTCCTTTGACATTGTTGATTTACCATTGATTTGGTAAACAATCCTATCTTTGGATGTAAACGGGACGGGCGTGGGTCATCGTTATGACCATGATAGCAATGTTGCCAAGTATCTTAGCAATTTTTAGGGACCAAGATCATCTTTGTTTAGGCAACCTTTTGATAGCGTCATCGAGGGACTATGATCTTATTTTGTTTTGTTTTGCCAAGATATTTCGCATGCGTAACATGGCCATTTTTATTTAGACAACCAAGTGGGTGAAACCCTAAGGGTGCTTGTGTGCAATGTGTGTCATTTTACATGCTTTTTTGTCTTGGAATTAGTTTTTTCTATTTGTTTGATTTTTTTGTTCTTGTCATGCAAACCCTAGTTTTACTAAACATGGTATATGAAAGCAATAAATTGCGTAAATGTAAACTAAGCTATTACAACAATTATTATGGGAGGGGGGAATACAAGTTTTTGAATAGGGATATTGCACAAAATAAACCCTAAAAATACTATTACAACCCAATTGAATATTGTGCGCATCAAATAAATATACAAATATTAAAATGCAATGCAAATGTATTTATGTAAAAAAAATGTTTTGTATTTAATTTTTGTATGAGAAAAATGATTTATTTAAGCCCTAAAAAATAAGAGAAAAAATATTATTATTTTTGAAAGGGTGAAACCCTAATTTTCAATTAAAATTAAATATATGTTCTATATTATTTATTTTATCCATTTTTGTACAAGAAAATAATAAATAATATTATGTAAAAATATTAAAAATTAAAATATGTATGAAAATAAATATTTTATGTATATAAATAACATAATAAAAATGTATAGTATTTTTAAATATATTTACAATTTATTTAAGAAAATAAAGTATATTATCCTAATAAACTATTTTTTTATGCCAAAAAATAATAAAATAAATAAATAAAAGTGTGGAAATAAATAAGTTATTTTTGGGTATTTTTTATCATTAGAAAAAATAAATGCAAGTAATAAATATAAAAATATGCAAGAAAATGCAAAAATATAAGAAAATAGTCAGGGGGTGCAAAAGTAATCCAGGAGGTGCAAAAAGTAAAAACAAAAAGGCCAGGCGCGCCAAAAAGCCCAAGCCAGTCATCCCTGTCCTCCAGCCATTCCTTCTGCACGCGCGTTTGCCTTCAACCTTTAACTCTCAGATGCTTGCACAAAAGCAAAAACTTATAACATGAAACTTGTGGCATTTTATATCACGATTCCAACCATATAAAATTTGTAACCTAACTCTCAAAGATCAGAGAGAATTTTATCAGCCCTAATTCGTGACCTAAAAAATCCAGGAACTTCAAGCTTCAAATTCTCATGGCACAGTTAATATAAATGACAAGTATGCATATGTACAGCTTCACCATGTTAAGGGCTACATTTTTTCTTCACAAATTGTGGCTTGAGGATGCCTAAATAGAGAGATAGAGTTTTGAAAAATACCTCCTTCAGTTGGATTTGGATATGACAATGTGGGGGCTTTGAGAGACGCCTGAGGATCGTGTGAGCTTCCTTGAACTTCCTTCAAGCTATTCCAATGCCTAGTTTGCTTTGTGGATGGCCAGAAGTCTCTGCACAAGTCAAGTTGCAAGCTCCAAGTTTGAAAATGGCAATGGCTGAAACAGAGCTTACAGGTGCAGGGTAAGGGCTTGGATAGCTTTGGTAGGATGTTTGTGAAGTGTTTCAAGTGTCAAGCTACAAAACGCACGAGCAAAAGATGAGTTTGCTATGATTTTACAGAAATTGGATGTTTGGGCTGAAAAATGGAGTTTTGGAGTTTTGGAGAGTTTCAGATGTCAAGCATTCGTGTCCTGAGTTGTGACAAGTTTGTATACTTATATAGAATGGATACAAAGTCCACTCTTCACTAGTTGTACCAGTTCTGATCTTTTGGCCAACTTTCTTGCATTTTAAGAAAAGTGAGATGACTTGTGCAACATGCTTGTACTGGCTGGCTTGTGAGCTGATAGGAGTTGGTACACATTGCTTGATACCTGTGGAAGCTGCTTGCCTCAAAGAAACAGGTCCAAGGCTCAAGATTGATAAAGTTACAAAAGCTCACTTTATGAAAATGGCATTGTAACCTTTATGCCTAAAATGGAATTATTTCTTGTGCAATGCTCCAAAAGCCAAGATAAAGCCTTTACCTTCTGAGTTTGCATTTAATTATGGAGTGTATAAGGAGTTTAGGACCTGTAAAGCAAGATTCAAACATCAAAGATCTGATTTGCAACTTGATCTCATGTAAAAATGGCTTGAACAAAAGTGATAAAATGCCAATTTCTCTTCTTCGATTCTCCCTAACCACAAATGATCTTGGAGAGTTCTTAGACATTTTGGAAAGCTTGAAATGTGCTCTATAATACATCTTTGAAATGAATTTTAAGATACCTCTTGGAAATAGGTGAAAAATTTCCATGAAGTTGGGTCAAAAACCTGCCTAAATTAGGGCAAAATTTCACTAAGTTATTTAGTTCATGGACCTATGTTCACAAATTCATAACTTGAGATCCAAGCATCTTTTAAGAAAAGTTTGTGAAGCAAAGTTGTAGATTTCATTGATGACTACAACTTTCATGATGGAAGTTTTATTTGAATCAAATTGCATCATGGTGAAATAGTGGTGAAAATTTAGGAAAAAATAAGAAAATTTCCATACTTAGAAAAATTTTGTTATGAAATTTTTCAAATTCAAAACCCTAATTTTCAAAATTGGTTTTCTTGGTGAACAAGTTTCATATTTTGACATATCTTGATGAATTATGACCCTTGGCACTTGATTTTGATCAAAAAGTCAAAGTTTGACTTTTCAGTGTACAGTTGACTTTTGATCAGTTGACTGCAAAATTCATCTGTCAATCCAATGAACTTGAGATATTTTGAACTATGTAATTAGGTAAAGATGATGCCATTGAACCCTTGAAATCATGTTTGAACCCAATTGGTCATTGGCTAGGTTAAAAATCAGAAATTTCCCTTTCTCATTCAAAACCCTAATTTTGACCATTTTGCCTTTTTGATGATTTGATCAAATTTCTTGAGGAGTTGTGATCCAAACTTGATCAAATGGTACATATGAGTCTAAAATGTTGTTGTGGATCAAAAATTATGAAGTTGACTGTAAATTATCCATGGTTGACTTTTTCCCCGATACAGCTGATTTTTAGGTCAACTGTCCAATTGACTGATCAAAAATGTGGTTCAATGCTTGAAACTTGTCATGAGAAATCTTAGGGATCCAAAATGATGTGTGGAAGTCACATGAAGCATTGGTGGTCCAAAAATCCTTGTGCAAACTCAAACCCTAATTGTAGGTCATCAGTGCAAGATGAGGTATCTTGAGCTTACTAAACCCTAATCATGTCTTGAGTCCAAGAAGTCTTGTGAGAAAAATCTTGATAAATGAGAGGGCAAATTTTGGGGTACAACAAACATGACTTTAGCTGAAGTTCTGCCTCATCTGTTAAAATCCAACTTGGCAACCTTGAAAGAGGCTGCCAAGAATCCAAACACTGCTTCTCCCAGATACAATCCCAACGCGCGGTGCGCCTACCATTCAAAGAGTCCTGGCCACGACACAAACGATTGTTGGGCTCTGAGGAATAAAGTGCAAGATTTGCTGGAAGCTAAAGAGATTGAGTTTGATGCTCCAGAAAAGCCAAATGTTATAACTGCTCTTATGCCCAAACATGGTCGTGGAGTCAATACTGTGGACACCGATTCGTTTGTGACCTCTATGGAAGAAATTTCTACTCCTTTGATGACGGTTAAGAAGAATTTGTTGTTGGCCAGTTTATTTCCGGGCTGTGGTGAGGATTTCCACATGTGTTCAATTCTACCTTCCGGTTGCTGTTTATTGAAGTCAGGTGTTCAGCGCCTGATGGATAATAACGAAATTTTGTTTGAGAAGACTATGATTATGTTTGAAGATAATGCCATCATAACCATTTTCGCCAATCCTTCCAAGGTTTCCTCGAGAAAACCTGTTAGGGTTACACCTGTTCCAAGAGTTGCTCTGTTAATAATCACCGCTCCAAGTCCCATGCCATATACCTCAGATAAGGCTATCCCATGGCATTACGGGGTTGATGTATATTACCATGGCATTAAACAAGACCTGAGGGCTGAAGAAGCTGATACGGGTATCAGTAATATTGTTGGGACAAGGAAGGTCACAAGAAGTGGAAGACTTTTTTCTCCTGAGATTGCCCCTCCGATTGTCCACAAACCTGTTGTCATTCCGCCTGCTAGTACATCAACTACTGTCCCAGTTTCTACTCCAGTTATTGTAACACCCCAATTCTACCCCAAGAAAATTATGCAAAATAAATCAGAGTTATAAAATTTCAATCATACAGATGAATCGGGACGTCACAAGTTCTTCTAACAAATTCATTGCATTCATCATGGATATATAACACTTTTTCCAAACATAGGATGAACCATCAACATGACATCTTTCATTAAAAAAAATCAACAACTATGCAGCGGAATTCTTCAATAACATCTTTAAATAAAACAGCAACTTTGAAACATCTCATATTTAATAATAATCAATTCAAAATTCAGCAACTGAAAATCAACAATCAAAAATCAGCAAGCATTCATCCTCCCCCCCCCCCCCGAGTGTTACATATCAGAGCAATGACATCGACTCGAACTATTGAAGGTATACAGCCTTCACTCGCGATTACATGCATGTTACCAACATAAGGGTAACATTCAAACAGAAGGGGTGAGATATCTAACAATATAATAAAGCGCATGATAATTAATATATTAAATTAGATCACTAATATCACCACTTCTCATCTCATAATCAACAATAATTACAGCATATATGCTCATTCATCAACATCAAATACACTTCATTATTCAATCATATAATGCGACTCAAAACTATGTAAATGCATGTGGTACCATTGGAGCAGAACTCCCATCTCAAAAATCTTCCAATTAATAGAGGCATCAACAAGGCATAGCCTTCATCTCAAAATTTGCCAATCCAGGCCATCTCAACGAGCATAAGCTCCATCTCAAAAATGTAATGTATGTGACTCATCATGAATGTAATAACAACACCCAAGTTAACAACATTTCAAATCATCTCAAACAACAACATCTCAATCATCTCAAAACATCTCAATCATCTCAAAACAACAACATCTCAATCATCTCAAAACATCTCGATTAACAACATCTCATAATTTATTAAACATCATTTATCATCACAAAATCATCGAACACAACTTCATCAATAACATCTCACCAATACTCAATTGTATATTAATAGTACAGTAATCCATCTTGTTATTCTGCTAATTTATATCGTTACTGTCACTAATCCTACTGTCATAATTCTAACACCATCCTCTAAACATCTATTATTCATCGTTCTGTCCAAAAATCAGCACAACAGTCATCTACGGGAATTAATTCTAAATCATGCATTATCTGCTAGGATTACACTTCTTATCCATCATTTAATCACCTAGAATAAAGCTCATCACGTTAGCTAATCAACGCTTCGAACGGCATCTCAAACAGCATCCTAAAACTCAAGTTACAGCAACTAAAAACCAGTTCTGTCGAAAATCAGACCTTATGGGTCGACACAAAACCCTATGGATCGACTCATCTTGCTTCTCTGTACACTATGAGTCGACACATGCTCCTTATGGATCGACTCATCCTGGCTTTAAATCACAGCATGTATCGACACATGCACCTCACCGGTCGACTCATCCTGAGTCTTGCAACTACCATACATCGATGCATCTCCTCTTCGTGTCGACTCATCCTGAGTCTTACAGCCTTCATGTATCGACACATTCAGTTTGGGGTCGACACATCCTGCTACAGTCTGCATAATTTCTGCGTTTTCTTCTGTAATTTCACTACGGGAATTATGTTACAGTCCTACAAACCTCATTATAAACATGATATTTCATCTCCTAACATTATCCTATAATACTACATCGATTAAACAACATCATGGCATCGTTATTCATCTAAAATTCATCAAATCTTCATCATACATCATCATATACATCCAATTCAAGAACAAAATAGCAATCTTCTAACCCCGCATATCAAACATCATGAACCCAATTATAAAGTCAGAACCCCACCCTTACCTTGGATTGAAGGTCGCTCTATAATTTCCCGTTTGAATCTTCGTTCTTGCCGTTTTCCACTTTTTCCAACAGCTTCACGTTCTCTTCCAAATCCTTATTTTCTTCTACTGCTTCTTTCTTCTCTACCTTCTCACAAATAATAAAATAACCTAATATTCTATTATTCCTTATTTCTTATTAGGCTCAAAATCTACACCCCCTTATTACTTCTACTCTCTCAAAAGAGGCCCACCTTAAATAATATTACACTTCTAATATTATTTCACTACATAATATTATATCTCTAATATTATTTCTCCACTTAATATAATAAATCCAATTTAATTATAACACAACCTCATAAATATTCCAAAAATAATTTAATTAAATAATTAATTAAATTACGGGCGTTACAGTTATCACCCCTGTCGCCGAGCCATCTGGGACTCGGGGTAAAGAAATCGTAGGTGAGCCTGCCCGGACGGAGGCACCAAAGAAGATCATTGTAGAAACCTCGAAACAAGAAATAGAGGAAATATTGAAAATTATCAAGAAAAGCGACTACAACATAGTCGAGCAGCTGGGGAAGACCCCGTCTAAGATATCCATGTTGTCATTGTTGTTGTGTTCTGAAGCCCATGCGAGGGCTTTAATTGCGTTTCTCAAGATTGCGCATGTGCCGCAGGAAACTTCAGTCGATCAGTTTAAAGATTGTGTGGCTAGCCTAACTGCTGACAATGGGTTAGGATTTTCATATGCGGATCTGACTGCTAAGGGAAGAAATCATAATGATGCTCTACATTTCTCGATCGAGTGCAGGGGAGCCATTATGGCCCATGTACTTGTAGATACCGGGTCCTCACTGAATGTTCTACCAAAGAAAGCGCTGGACCGTATGGATTATGAAGGTTTGATTCTAAAGCCGAGTAACATTGTGGTAAGGGCTTTTGATGGATCAAAAAGAATGGTGCACGGGGAGGTGGACATCCCTGTCAAGGTAGGTTCTCAGACCTTTGGGTCCACCTTCTACGTAATGGATATCAGACCATCATATTCTTGCTTGTTGGGTCATCCTTGGATTCATAAGGCTGGGGCAGTGACTTCCACACTCCATCAAATGCTGAAATACCCGGTGAAGGGAAAGATTGTCACGGTACAAGGTGAAGAGGAGTATATGGTGAGTCATCTCAATTCCTTCCGCTACATGGAGATGGATGGGGAATTCATAGAAACGCCTTGTCAAAATTTCGAAGAGGTCCCTCGGTTCTCGGTATCAACTGAAATTACTACCGGAAAACCTCCATTGAAGATGGCTTCTCTCAAAGACGTCAGGGCTGTAATTGAGGAAGGGGCTCAAAGGGTTGTTAGGTGCGCACAGATTGGAAGACCTCCTCTGCACATTAGCAGTCGGGGAGTTAATGCAATTGAAGACAGTGAAGAAGATTTAGACATCGACATCTGGATCTACCCAACAACCAATGATGGACTGAACAACTGGATGACGAAGGACTTCAACCCTGTTTCTTTTATTCCACAATAATTGACTTTTGTTTTTAAGATTTGTAATAAACAGTCTGGAACTTTGTGGCCCGATGCCTTGCCCGAGGCACCTTGGCTTTGCTTGTGAGAGCTCATTACTTGTCATTTTCATATATCATTAATAAAACATTGGACGTTTCTTGTATACAAATTTTGCGCTCCTTGTTTTTCTTTTTTGTCTCTCACTTTATCAAAACAGCTATTCTTTTACACACACTCACGTATCATACTGCAGATCCATATCCACTCTGGATCCCATTGATAACAGCTCCGCTACTGCCAGTTATGACTTCAAAAATATGATCAACCAAGCCGAGAACAAAGGTGAGGATGATTGTGAGGTGCTTGGAGAACTTGCTAGACTATTACAGCAGGAAGAAAGGGCCATACAACCTCATGAAGAGCCATTTGAGTCAGTGAACTTGGGTACAGAGGAAGACAGGAAAGAGGTTAAAATAGGTTTGAATCTAGAGCCTAGTGTAAAACAATGGTTAATACAGATGCTACACGACTACGTCGAGATCTTCGCCTGGTCCTATGAAGATATGCCTGGTCTGGACACTGATATTGTGGTACATCGCCTGCCGACTAAGGAATACTGCCCTCCAGTAAAGCAGAAGGTATGCCGTATGCACCCTGAAATGTCAGAGAAAATCAAGGCAGAGGTCATGAAACAGTTCGACGCAGGGTTCTTGGTTGTCACTTCTTATCCGCAGTGGGTTGCCAACGTCGTTCCGGTACCTAAGAAGGACAGTAAGGTACGGATGTGTGTGGACTATAGAGATCTGAACAGGGCAAGCCCCAAGGATGACTTCCCGCTTCCTCACATTGATGTTCTAGTCGACAACACCGTGTAGCATAAGATCTTCTCTTTCATGGATGGTTTTTCTGGCTACAACCAGATCAAGATGGCTCCTGAGGACATGGAGAAGACAACCTTCGTTACATAGTGGGGCGCCTTCTGTTACAAGGTAATGCCTTTCGGGTTGAAGAATGTTGGGGAACTTATCAGCGCGCTATGTTCGCTTTGTTCCACGACATGATTCACCATGAGATCGAGGTTTATGTTGATGACATGATAGTTAGGTCTCAAACTGAGGAAGAGCACCTTGATCATCTCCGGAAACTGTTCGACAGGTTGAAGACGTACAAGCTGAGGTTGAATCCGAACAAGTGTACCTTCGGGGACAGGTCTGATAAGCTTCTGGGTTTTGTTGTCAGCGACAAAGGTATTCAGGTGGACCCTGCCAAGGTAAAATCCATACAAGAGATGTCGGCTCCCTGCACAGAAAAAGAAGTTAGAGGTTTCTTGGGACGCTTGAATTACATTGCCAGATTCATTTCACATCTGAATGCTACTTGTGAGCCAATCTTCAAGCTGCTGAAGAAAGATCAAGTGTTAAAGTGGAATAATGAATGCCATATCGCTTTCGAAAGAATCAAGGAATACCTTTAAGAACCGCCAATTCTGATGCCTCCAGTTGAACGAAGACCTTTGATATTATACTTGACAGTGCTGGACAATTCGATGGGGTGTGTGTTGGGGCAGCATGACGAGTCTGGCCGAAAAGAGCACGTTATTTACTACCTTAGCAAAAAGTTTACCGACTGTGAGACCCGATACTCATTGCTCGAGAAAACTTGTTGCGCTTTAGCATGGGATGCTCACCGGATGAGACAGTATATGCTGACTCACACCACCTTATTGATATCAAAGATGGATCTGATCAACTATATTTTCGAGAAGCCTGCTCTCTCCGGAAGGATAGCAAGATGGAAGATGATCTTAACCGAGTACGACATCTAATACACAACCCAAAAAGCAATCAAGGGGAGTGTATTAGTGGATCATTTGGCGCATCAGGCCGTGGATGACTACCAATCCATGAATTTCGAGTTCCCAGATGAGAATATTATGTTGGTAACCGACTGTGAAGAACCTGGACCGGATGAAGGACCTGAGAAGGGATCCCGATGGTCCATGTATTTTGATGGAGCCTCGAACGCATTGGGAAACGGCATTGGCGCTGTAATCATATCTCCTGAGGGTTGTCATACTCCGTTCACTGCCCGATTATGTTTTAATTGCACCAACAATATGGCGGAGTATGAAGCGTGTATCATGGGTCTTCGAGCTGCTATTGACCTGAGGATTAAGTTCTTGAGTGTATTCGGAGATTCCACTCTGGTGATAAGTCAGATCAATGGTGAGTGGGATACGAAGCACCCGAATCTTACTCCTTACAAGAAGTATGTACTGACATTGCTCCCACACTTTGAGGAGATAACCTTTGAACATTTCCCAAGAGAAGAGAACCAGTTGGCGGACACACTAGTTACCATATCTTCTATGTTCAAAGTTAGGTGGGACAATGAAGCTCCCCAGATTACCATTGAGAGGTTGGATGAACCCGCACACTGCTGTGACATTGAGACTGAAGAGGTAGCGGATAAACCTTGGTTTCACGAGGTAAAGAGGTATCTTGAGGCTCAATAATACCCCGAGGGTGCATCTGTTAATGATAAGAAGTTCTTGAGAAGGTTTGCTGCGAAGTTCTTCATCAGTAATGGTGTCCTCTATAAGCGTAACCATGATTCGACCTTACTGCGGTGCGTAGACAAGAGCGGGGAAGAAAGGGTCATGACAGAGTTACATGAAGGCACCTTCAGAACTCATTCCAGTGGACATACCATGGCAAAGAAGATCCTACGGGCAGGATATTACTGGTCTACTATGGAAGCCGATTGTTATCAACATTCTCGAACCTGTCATAAGTGCCAAGTCTATGCTGATAAGGTGCATGTACCTCCGGTTCCCCTGAATGTTTTGACGGCTCCCTGGCCTTTCGTGATGTGGGGCCTCGACATAATCGGAGAGATCAGACCTACTGCGTCTAACGGGCATCGTTTCATTCTGGTGGCTATTGATTACTTTATGAAGTGGGTTGAGGCAGCTTCCTTTGCTACAGTAACCAAGAACATCATGGCGCGGTTTATCCGACACAATTTGATCTGTCGATATGGTGTACCAGAGAGGATCATTATGGACAATGGTACAAATCTCAACAATACAATGATCACCGAGCTCTGTAAACAGTTCAAGACTCAGCATCATAACTCTTCTCCCTACCGGCCGAAGATGAATGGGGCTGTTGAAACAGCTAACAAGAACATCAAGAAGATTGTGCAGAAGATGACGGTGACGTACAAAGACTGGCATGAGATGTTACCATTCGCCCTGCATGGGTACCGTACCTTAGCACGAACGTCCACAGGGGAAACACCCTACTCCCTGGTGTATGGCATGGAGGTAGTCCTACCCATTAAAGTCCATATACCCTCTCTCAGGATTATGAAGGATGCGGGTTTGAACGAAGATGACTGGATCCAAACCCGACTTGACCAGCTGAACCTAACCGATGAAAAGAGACTTACTGCTATTTGTCATGGTCAGGCGCATCAAAAGCGAATGATCAAGGCTTTTAACAAGAAAGTCAGACGTCAAGAATATCAAGTCAGGGATCTAGTGATCAAACGCATCATACTACTGCAAGGTGATCCCAGGGGCAAATGGACTCCCACGTACGAAGGGCCATTTGTGGTTAAGAACATTTTCTCAGGAGGAGCTATGATTCTAACCACCATGGATGGTGACGAACTTCCTCACCCTGTCAATGCAGACATAGTGAAAAGATACTACGCCTAATCAAAACCCGCTAGGTTGACGGACCTAGGCAAAAATTAGGGCTTCTCGGTGAACCAAAAGGGTTCGGGCAAAAGTAAGGGATGAAAATAATTAAAAAAACTGTACACCCGACAAGTCGAAAACCTAAAAAGGCGACTTGGACAAAAAAGGGTATCCCGGTGGATCGAAAACCCGAAAGGGTGGTCCAAGCAAAAATTAGGGATCAAAGCATAACACTATGTCTCATTGGATCATCTTGCAACCAGATTTCGGTATCGACTATCAAGCTCAGACGACGTCAATCAATCTGATTCATCTTCGACCAAGTAGCAAAGTGATGAGACGTTTGAAGATATAAAGGAAATAGCAGAGTTGAAACCCGATGGGATCGTTCCACATAGTTGTTTTTCTTTCTTTTACACAAATTGTAATTTCTATCTTTTGTCGGCGTTCTCTTACTAGGACGTCAGCCTCTTTGTACAAACGCCTATTACAGGACAACTTCGAAATCAATACAAGCCATTTTCACAAAGCTTTAATTTATTTTCTTTGTCATGTTTTGTTTTGCTAGAACGTCCAATGGTTCATTTTTTATATATGCATTTGAAAGTAATTACTGCTCATAAATATTTACATGAAAAACAAAAGACGATTACTCGTAATTCCAGGAACAAGGAAAAAAAGAAGTGCCCAAACCTTACAGTTGCTCTGCCCATCAGGTACAGGGATAGATCCAGCTTGAAAACATGAGTAGTGGTACGTACACTCCCCACAGAGTAAGAAATATCCAAAGACGGTGATGTCAGCTTCTTCGAGCAAGACATGACTCCCCACGACTGAGGTTCACAATCGCAAGTGAGGCGGTAAATTTTTCCCAAGCAGAGTTTATTTCTCTCACAGGCAGAAATTCAATCCCCGATAGAATTCATTATCACCAACAACGGTAATTAATCCCCATCTAATTTATTTCTCCAAGTCGGCAGATCTATCAACATAGTATCTCCTCTCCAACAGAGTTATTCCCCGCAGAGTTATCCTCAGACGAAGTCTCGTCCGACAGAGTATTTACCAGCCAAGGGGAAAATCCCCAGCACAGACATCTTTGTTCACCATCCCCAACAAAAGTAGAGGAACTATGGTCTTTTACAGCAGTCAAGAATACCATTTCTCATACTCTCCAAACAGCAGTCAGGGATTTATTTTCCCAAACTCAGATTATTACATCGGCATTTCATGTTCATACATCATAACATATACATACATTACATATAACATAGTCTCATTTATTTTGAGAATGTCAACATACAATTCATCTCATGCATCGCACATAGCTAACCTTGTATTTCTTTCAGGAAAGACATTATTATCAACAATTTCCAACAAGTCCATGATCAACACTCGAAGCTAAACAGAGTAATCATCGGCAAAAGTAGCCCTACTATCCAGGCTGTCATATCGAAGTAACCCTACTATCCAGGTTCCTTCTCACAGCCCTACTATCCAGGCTTTCATATCGAAGTAACCCTACTATCCAGGTTCCTTCTCACAGCCCTACTATCCATCCTTTCATATCGAAGTAACCCTACTATCCAGGTTCCTTCTCACAGCCCTACTATCCAGGCTTTCATATCGGAGTAACCCTACTATCCAGGTTCCTTCTCACAGCCCTACTATCCAAGCTTTCATATCGAAGTAACCCTACTATCCAGGTTCCTTCTCACAGCCCCACTATCCAGGCTTTCATATTGAAGTAACCCTACTATCCAGGTTCCTTCTCACAACCCTACTATCCAGGCTTTCATATCGAAGCAAACCTACTATCCAGGTTCTTTCTCATAACCTTACTATTCGGGTTCGGCCTCCCTTATCCCCAGACAACAGTCCACAACACTATAAGACCGGGACCCAATCAAACACAATTGATTTCACATTTCCCCATAAAGTCGCGGTGCAGCATATACCCCGACCAAACACACGGTTCACTTCCGCTTCCCAATCGGAATTGTTCCCCAGTAGAGTAACGGACAACTGAAGCTCCTAAAACTCTACTTCCCTCAAGACAAAGACCAATATTCCCCAGCGAAGTCCTCCTCAACAACAAGTATACGGGTTCTCGTAAAGGAATCTCTTATGCGATCGACGCTTCCTCGGATGGCATCTTTAAGCCCATCTCCGACAATTCTCTAACAACTTCCAAATGGCATCTATAAGCCCATTCCCGATATCACAAATCGAGCATCACTTCATGCGAGTGCAAAATCCTGGGCACTCTAGTGTTCAATCATCTTCCACCTTCAGATCACGAAAGGCAGACAAGCAAATCTACATCCTCAGGTTTAAGAGGATTGAACAAGGGCATCTGTTCTACCCCAAAATTTGCCCTCCCATATTTCTCAATACATGTCAAGTGAGGTCCTCAAATTGCTCAAGGAGGTCCAAGAGTTGACCAGACAAACTCTCTCCTAAGGTAGTCTACCTCAAATTAGGGTTTCATTCTGCATCAAGATGCTTGAGTCCAAATGATCCCAAATGCTCACCATTGTCCTAATATTTTCTCAAGATCATCCATGTCAAGTTTCAAGCCTTGCAGAGGAAGTTTGCTCGGTCAATTGCTCAAATACCTAGAAATCGACTGTGCTAGGTCAAAAGTCAACTGTGGCCCACATACAGTCAAACCTCAAGATTTTTGGTCAACATCCTCATTTTAAAGTATCATTCATCATTTTATCAAGGGTTGATCATGATTCCTCAAGGATTGCTCACAATTCATCAAAACCCAAAAGTTGCTAAATTAGGGTTTTGTAGGAAAAGTCAACTCAACTTTGACCAGGCATAACTTTCTCATATTTTATCAGAAATGGCCCATCCAAAGCTCATTATGAAGAGGATGAAATTCCCTACAATCCATATTCATACCTAAAGTTCAAATTATGAACTCACAAAATGATATGAATTTTGACATTATAGGTCATTTTGAAAAGTCAACAAAAACACATTTTGGGTCAAAGCTTCATAACATGAGTATGGAAGACTCAATTGAGATGAGACCAAAATGGTTGCTTAGGGGAAATCCTAAGCTTTCTAAAAAACCCAAGATCACCCTCATAAGGTCAAAATTGAAAGAGATATGTCTTGTCAAACTTGACCATTTTTGCAAAATTGCCAAAAGTCAAATGTGTCCAAAATTGCATTTTTTGCTAAATGGGCCTAACTTTTTATGCTTGCACTGAGCTTGTGATGTGATCCACGACCCATGAGACTTTCCACTTGTCATTCTTTTATTTTTATTATTTATTTTGATTTTATATCATTTAAATCAAATAAAATCAATATAAAATAATGAAAATATCAAAAATCAATTAAACCTTGAGATTTTGTGCATGATTAGAGTCATTATATAGCTGGTGGAAAGATCAAATCGTGCAAGGCTTCATATGGACAGAAAAAGATTGAAAATGCTTGTTTTGGAAAGATTTGGCGCAAGGAATAAATCAATGGTCAATCTTCATAAATGGCAAAGATTTGATGCAAATTTTAACCCTAATACATTTCTAATATATATGGAACCTTTCTAAAGCAAGCAGAGGGGGTTAAGCAGCCGTGCAGAGGTGAAAGAAAAACTCAAAAATTGCAAGAAAAGTGGTGATCCAATTTCTGTGTTAGAGGTCAATTTGTGCCATTCTCAGGTTGCCAATAGGTTGCTGGACATTCCAGGAGAATTTTCCAATCAGATTCAAGCCTTTCCACGCCTGGAATTGCAAGATAGAGGTATCACAATATTCCTCCAAATTTGAATTTAGTTTCATTGATTCATTCACCCATTGCATACTTTAAAGATATATTCGTGTTTTTCTTTGAGTTTTCAAGCTTTTGATACCATTTAATTGTATTTCTAACGCTTGTACATGAAGATGCCATTGTTAGGGTTTGCTCTTATGTTTTAGGGTTTCTCGGTATCAGTAAAATTGGTCCAAGAAAGTGGTACCATAGTGTTCGTGAGTTCAAGACAAACAGAACCATGTAATTAGAATTCATTTAGCATGCGCTTTCTTGAGGATTGAAAGTTACAGGTTTGTAGCTACAGTGATATGTCTGTAGGTAAAGGTGTATATCCTAAAGCGGCGGTGGGGAGGAAGAAGATGGAGGCGTGGCACCCCCTGGTTGGGCAGTTTGAAATTTCGCGCGTTTTTCATACTTAACCATAGTGTTTGATATTTTGGTTATTATTATTATATATACAAGTAACACATGTAGCTCAGATGGTAAACGTGTCTTGGAAAATGCCTAAGGACCTGGGTTCGATCCCCAAGTCCCATATTTGCTTCATGTTATTTTTCAATAAAGGATCAGGTATGCCTCACGCCCCAGCATCCACCATGTGCTATCAGGATCTGACCATCCAATCCACCAATGCTTCAGATCTAATGCCTTCCCCCTGGAGGACCACCATGCGCCTCAGTCAAACGTGTACATGGGATTGGGCAAAGTCAAAAAGGCCAGGATTTTGTTGGGCTCAGAATTTCAAACAACACCCCCCACAATTTCTAATGCATGCCTATATTTCTTTCTTTTTCTTTTAGTTTTCTTTTAAAAATATTTCAATATTTATTTTATTTTCTTTAATAGACAAACTAATTCATTTTTTCACAAAAAATATATAATCAATAATCAAAAAAAAATTGGAATTAGACATTTTTATTTTAGTTTGTTTGATGTAATTTAGTTTAACCTAGGGAAACCTTAATTTGTTTTCACAATTAAAAAAATTAAATTAGAGAATTAGGTTAACTTATATTTTTTATTTTCTATTTTTCTCAAATAAATAAAAATACAAAAAAGTAGGTTTTAGAATAAATTAATTCATCTTTTAAAATTAAAATTAATTAGAATTAGGCTTTTCTTCTTTTTTAATTTAATGTAATAATTTCTCTATTTTCCTAAATAACCAAACAAAATAAAAGCTTTTTTAACTAATCGCAATTAGGTTTAAGTCAAGGGTCAAAACCCTATTTGTCTCGTATTCGGTTCATCGCGCGTGTTTATTTATTTTCTGTCAATATTATTGTAACTGTGCACGGTTTGTAATAGCTTAATTTAGGGCTTTTAATTTATCGTCTTTTACGGGGGGTTTTTTGGCTATGTAATTAATCCCCTCCCCGAAGCCTTTTAATAGCGTAGATTTACTTTCTCGCATTTTTAATTCTTGCAAATATTTAACTGTCTAGATGTATGTTAATAGGGTTGTATGACAAGATTGCATGATAATTTAATACAGTTAGAAAATCCTAATGTGCAAAGACAAATAACTGAAAACAAATCACTCGCACATATCACTCTTAGGGTATACCCTCACCTCGGTTGCTTTCGGTAAACAATCATTAAGCATAGGGTGTCTTAGTGGTCGCCCTCCTGTCTAAAAAAGATCAAACGTCCCATTTGAATGTTGCCTCGGAAATGTTGCCTCAGAAATGTTTCCTCGAATATGATCTTAAGACTCTAGGGTTATTACTAAAACGTCCTAATATTGCTTTAGTGATCGTACGTCCCTTTCGAATTAACCCTTACAACTCTAACGACGGTGCTACCTATTTCTCAATAGTGGGATAGCGCTGTCTAAAGGAAACAAGAATAGAAACGATCTTTTTTCGAGTAGGTAGATGTTAGTAGGTACTTGCTCAAATCAAAACCTTTTCACACTTCCACTTTTCAAATAAATTTTCAAAACAACTTTGTCACACTCTTGAGGACTGATACAAGGGTTGTCATGAAGTAAAGCATTTTCAAAACAAAGTGCATACACAAGCAATTTTTAAAAGATGAGCAAGTACCTAAGAGCCCATGGAAAACCATGGATAGAAAGGGTGCTAACACCTTCCCTTTCTATAATCTACCCCCCGTACTCAAAAATCTCGAAAAAGGATTTTTTTTTTCTGTACTTTTTTCCTTTCCGGTGGGATAAAATAAAAGTCGGTGGCGACTCTTGCTTACCGCGACATTTGCGAACAAAAAACGCAAACCAGCATTTCAAAACAGTCGGTTCTGCCACCGTATCACAGTCTTCATCAAAACAAGAGCGCATTCGAGAAGCTAGAGTTTACGACATGTGTTGACACATAATGATCCAAAATGTTTTCTTTTCCTTTCATTATTTTTATGTGCTTCATATATTTTCTTCATGGCTATTCAATATGGTTGTAATAGATAATTAGGACTTTAATTTCTTGCAATCCCCATTTGTAAATTGTATACCCCATCGCCAAATGATTGTAATAGCGTAGGATATTTACTTTCCGCAAATTTATCGCTTTATATATAACATGTTAATAATTAGGGTTTGTATGGCAAGATAAAACCAATCAAATAGAAAACCCTAATTCAAGACAAAATCAAGCATGAAAATTACACACTTGCACACAAACACTCCTAGGGTTACTCCACTTGGTTTCCTTGAAAAAAATGGCCATATTACGCATGTAAGGTATCTTAGCAAAACAAACATAAAAAACCAGATCATAGTCCCTCGATGACGCTATTCAAAGTTGCCTTACAAAAATGATCTTAGTCCCTTAAAATGCTAAGATACTTTGCAACATTGCTAATCATGGTCATACGATGACCCATGCCCGTCCCGTTTACATCCAAAGATAGAGTTGTTTACCAAATCAATGGTAAGACAACAATATCAAAGGAAAAGAAAATGAACAAGAAAGACATTTGAGTATGTAGTTTGCTCTTAGTTACTTGCTCCATTTCAAACAAATATCCTTGCTATTTTTAAAACAAACACACACATTTCCAAACATCTTACAAACATTGAAAACATTTTCAAAAAAAATACAAACATCTTTGTATACATTCTTACGAACGAGAATCATTACAAAGATTGCCTAAACAATGGCCTCTTTACAAAATACTTTCAAAAACCACACAAAGCACAATTTCAAACAAAAGCAAGTGATCTAGCAAGTAACTAAGAGCCCATGGAAAACCATGGATGAAAAGGGTGCTAATACATTCCCTTTTCATAATCTACCCCCCGAACTCAAGAAACAATCTCAAAGGTCTTTCCTGTGCTTTTTCACCTTTCCTTTTGGATAAAAGAAAAGTCGGTGGCGACTCTTGCTAACCGCAACATTTTCGATAAAATGCAAAACCTTCAAGTCAGTTCTCCCACCGTATCACAGAGGCTGTCAGTTTGATTTCCCCAATCATATCAATCCCCCACATAGCAAAGGGCCAAGGAGCCGTCAAGACGTTCAGAGGAGTCGGAGGTACGTGTACCTTGTCAGCATAAATCTGACACTTATGGCAGGTCCGAGAGTGTTGATAGCAATATGCTTCCATTGTAGACCAGTAATAGCCTGCTCGTAGGATTTTCTTTGCCATCGTATGCCCACTGGAATGGGTACCAAAAGTGCCTTCATGCAATTCAGCCATGATCCTTTCATCTTCAACCTTATCTACGCACCGAAGTAACACAGAGTCATGATTGCGTTTATACAGGATTTTGTTACTAAGGAAGAACTTAACAGAGAATCTCCTTAAGAACTTCTTGTCATTGATTGAAGCTCCTTCAGGGTATTATTGGTTCTCGAGATACCTCTTGACTTTGTGAAACCAAGGTTGGTCCACTACTTCTTCAGTATTAATCTCGTGACAGTGTGATGGTTCCTCCATTCGTTCAATGGTTATATGGGGAGCCTTGTTATCCCAAATAAGTTTAAACATAGATGACATTGTGGCTAGAGCGTCTGCTAGCTGATTTTCTTCTCGCGGGAAGTGCTCGAAGGTAATCTTCTCAAAATGTGGTAGCAATGTCAAAACATGTTCTTTGTAAGGGATAAGGTTTGGGTGTTTCGTGTCCCATTCCCCTTTGATCTGGCTGATAACCAAAGTTGAGTCTCCGAATACATCCAAGGATTTGATCCCCAAGTCTATGGCAGCTTTGAGACGGAAGATGCACGCTTCGTATTCCGCCATGTTGTTCGTACAATTGAAGCAAAGTCTGGCAGTAAAAGGAGTATGACACCCTTCCGGAGATATGAGTACAGCACCAATACCATTTTCGAGTGCATTGGATGCTCCATCAAAGAACAGGGTCCATCGGGATCCTTGTTCAGGTCTGTCATATGGCATGAATTCTTCACATTTTTCTAATGTCATGATGTCTTCACCCGGAAATTCGAATTTCATGGATTGGTAGTCTTCTACAGCTTGGTGAGCAAGGTGATGAGCTAGTACACTGCCCTTTATTTCTTTCTGGGTAGTATATTATATGTCATATTCCGTTAGAATCATCTGCCATCTTGCTATTCTCCCAGAAAGAGCAGGCTTCTCGAAGATGTATTTTATCAGATCCATTTTAGATATCAGCAAGGTAGTATGAGTCAGCATATATTGTCTTAGCCGGCGAGCAGCCCATGCCAGAGTGCAGCAAGTTTTCTCGAGCAGTGAATATCTGGTTTCACAGTCGATAAACTTTTTGCTCAGGTAGTAAATAGCGTGCTCTTTTCAGACACACTCGTCATGCTGCCCCAATACACACCCCATTGAGTTTTATAAAACAGTCAGATACATGATCAACGGTCTTCCCTCGACTGGTGGCATCAACACATGAGGCTCTTGTAAGTATTCTTTGATTTTGTCAAAAGCAACTTGGCATTCATCATTCCATTTGACTACTTGATCTTTCTTCAATAGTTTGAAGATTGGCTCACAAGTAGCTGTCGGGTGAGAAATAAATCTGGCAATATAGTTCAAACGTCCCAAGAATCCTCTAACTTCCTTCTCAGTACGAGGAGCATGCATCTCTTATATTACTTTAACTTTGGCAGGATCGACCTCGATACCTTTGTTGTTGACGATAAAGCCTAGGAGTTTACCAGATCGTACCCCAAATGTGCATTTGTTTGGATTCAACCTCAGCTTATACTTCTTCAGTCTCTCAAACAGTTTTTGTAAGTGGTCAAGATGATCTTCTTCTGTTTGAGATCTGGCTATCATATCATCCACGTAGACTTCTATTTTGTGATGTATCATGTCGTGAAATAAAGCTACCATGGCATGCTGATAGGTTGCCCCAGCATTCTTTAGTCCGAATGGCATTACCTTATAGCAGAAAGTGCCTCACTGCGTGACAAAGGTTGTTTTCTCCATGTCCTCAGGCGCCATTTTGATTTGGTTGTAACCTGAGAATCTGTCCATGAAGGAAAACACTTTGTGTTGTTCCGTATTGTCAACTAGGATATCAATGTGGGGGAGTGGGAAATCATCCTTAGGGCTTGCCCTATTCAAATCTCTGTAGTCCACACACATTCGCACCTTGTCGTCTTTTTTGGGCACGGGAACAACATTGGCAACCCATTGGGGATAAGAGGTGACAGCCAAGAACCCAACGTTGAATTGCTTTATGACTTCTGCTTTAATCTTTTCCGACATATCCGGCCTCATGCGGCGAGCCTTTTGCTTTACTGTCGAGCAATCTTCTCTTGTAGGCAGATGATGTACCACAATATCTTCATCAAGTCCTAGCATGTCTTCATACGACTAGGCAAAGACTTCGACATAATCATATAACAACTGAATCAGACGCTTCTTGATACTGGGTTCCAGATTGGCACCCACCTTGACCTCTTTTTTATCTTCTTCGGTACCTAGGTTGATTGTATCCACGGGTTCCTCGTGAGGCTGAATGGTTCTTTCTTCTTCTTGTAGTAGTCTGGAAAGTTCCCCTAGTACTTCACAATCTTCCTCACCTTCGTCTTCGGCTTGGTATATTAGATTCTTAGAGTCACAAAAGGCCATAGCAGTATCGTTACCCATGGGATCCCGAATGGATGTATACCTGCATTGTGAGTGTGGGTGTGTGTAAGGGTATAGCTATCTTTGAAAAAAAGTAAAATATAAAATAAAAACAATGAGCACAAAAGTTTGTATGTGAAAACGTCCATGATTCATTGATGTCATATGAAAAATGAGATAATAACCCTTACAAATGGACCATTGTGCCTCGGGTAAGACACAAGGTTTTAAGAGTGCAAAATATTTAGAATAATACAGATCCAACAAAATGTAAAGACAAATTACTGAGGGATAAAAGTGATTGGGACAGAGTCTCTAGCCTCCCAATTGCTGAGCCCTCCATTGACAGTTGGGAAGATCCAATCATCCAGGTTGCAGCCATCTTCATCATCTTCTACTGCGTTGACTTCACGGTTGCCGATCTTCAAGGGTGTCCCTCTAGCACGAGCACGGCATACAGCCTTTTGAGAACTTGAAGTGAAACCTAGGCCAAACTTATCAGACTTATACGGGATATCTGGGAGTTGTCCCCAGATAGTGCACCTTCCTTCTTCTACCACTGCTTTGGCATCCTTCAGCGACGACATCCAGAGTGGAGACCTTGTAATCTTGGGAATAACCTTGGTCACTTCCACATCTTGAGGGACCTCTTCAAAGTGTTGAAATGGAGTTTCAATGAATTCACCATCTAATTCCACATATCTGAAGGAATTGAGATGGTTGATCATGTATTCTTCTTCTCCATGAACGGTGATAATCTTCCCTTGAACTGGATACTTCAATATTTGGTGCAATGTAGAAGTAACAGCGCCAGCATTGTGGATCCATGGTCGGCCTAGCAAGCAGGATTATGAAGGGAGGATGTCCATCACATAAAAAGTTGAATTGAAGATTTGGGTTCCAACCTTTATGGGAATGTCTACCTCCCCATGTACCATCCTTTTCGAGCCGTCAAAAGCCCTTACTACTATGTTACTTGGCTTCAAAGTCAACCCCTCACAGTCAAGTCTATCAAGAGATTTTTTGGGTAGTATATTCAGAGATGAGCCAGTGTCCACCAAAACATGAGCCAGAGTTATGCCCCTACATTCCACTGAGACATGCAATGTCTCATTATGTTTCCTTCCTCTCGACGTTAGATCAGCGTCTGAAAAACCTAAACCATTGTTCGCAGTTAGGATGGCTATGCAGTCTTGAAACTGATCGGCAGATGTCTCTTGAGGTACATGGGCGGTTTTTAAGAACTTCACCAAGGCTTTTGCATGTGCCTTGGAACATAGTAGTAATGCCAGCATGGATATTTTAGAGGGAGTTTTCCCCAGTTGTTCAACTACATCGTAGTCGCTTCTCTTTATAATTTTTAGGATCTCCTCCATTTCTTTCTTGGAGGTCTCAGGGATAGTCAATGACTGAGCCTTCGTCCGGACAGGCTCAATCATAACACCTTTTCCTCGAGTCTCGGTTAATTCGGCAGTAGGAGTGTCAGTAGGAATGATTACAGGAGTTGTAACGGCTTTGTCAATTGGAGTATTTGCAGAGATGATTATGGGTGTGGGAGTAACCTTTGGAGCAGCCATAGGGATGATTACGGGTCCAGAAACTGCTTTTGGGGGAGCAATTTCTAGAGAAAAGATCCTACCACTTCAGGTAATTTTGCTAGTTCCTGCAATGTTACTGATGTCAGAGTTGACTTTCTCGGAGCTTGAATCTTTGGCGGCTGGCCAGTCCTTCTTGATACCATGGTAATAGACATCCCCTCCATAATTCCATGGTATGGTTTTGTCTGATGTATATGGGACTGGTCCAGGAATTGTGATTATTAAAGGAGCTACTTTCGGAACTGATGTAATTCTAACGGGTCTTTTGGTGGAGACCCTGGAAGAATTGGCGGAAATGGTAATAATAGAAACATCTTCAAAAGGTACAGGTGGAACAGAAGTTTTTTCAAACAAAATTTCTTTGTTGTCTATTAGGCACTGAACGCCTGTTTTCAACAAAGGACGGCCGGTTGGGGAGGACAAACAGAGATGGCAAACTTCACCACAACCCGGGAACACATCAGCATTCAACAAGTTCATTTTAATGGTCAGAAGTGGGGTCATGAGTTCATCAATTGAAGTAACAAACAATCCTTCTTCAATGGCATTGTTATTGTGGCCATGTCTAGGCATAGGGGCAGAAATGACATTTGGCTTTTCAGGCGCATCGAACTCAATTTCTTTTGCTTCAATGAGGTCTTGTATTTTGTTCTTTAGAGCCCAACAGTTATTAGTATCGTGACCAGGACTTTCAGAGTGATATGCACAACGGGCATTGGGATGATAATGAGGAGATATTGTATTGGGGTTTTTCGGAGCTTCTTTCAAGGTCACCAAGTTGGATCTTAGTAGATGCGGTAATACTTGAGATGGGGTCATGTTGATTCTGGTGAATTGCCTAACTGGCCTTTCCATCCTTGGTTGATTATTTCTTTGCTGATCAGATGCAGGTTTTGGGATCATAACAGCCCCCACCATTGGTCGGTGTTCGGCCCTATCTTGGTTTCTTTGCGGATACACAGCAACCACCTATTTCTTTCCGATGAAGGGTGTGATACGGTGGGAGAACTGACTTGATTGTTTTGCGTTTGATCGCAAATGTTGCGGTTAGCAAGAGTCCCCACCGACTTTTCTTTTATCCAAAAGGAAAGGTGAAAAAACACAGGAAATAACTTTGAGATTATTTCTTGAGTTCAGGGGGTAGATTATGAAAAGGGAAGATATTAGCACCCTTTTCATCCATGGTTTTTCCATGGGCTCATAGTTACTTGCTAGATCACTTGCTTTTGTTTGAAATTGTGCTTTTGTGTGGTTTTGAAAGTATTTTGTAAAAGAGGCCATTGGTAATAGACATCTCCTCCATAATTCCACGGTATGGTTTTGTCTGATGTATATGGGACTGGCCCAGGCATTGTGATTATCAAGGGAGCTGCTTTCGGAATTGTGTAATTCTAACGGGTCTTTTGGTGGAGACCCTGGAAGAATTGGCAGAAATGGTAATGATGGAAACATCTTCAAAGAGGATAGGTGAAACTGGAGTTTTTTCAAAAAAATCTCTTTGTTATCTATCAGGCACTGAACGCCTACTTTCAACAAAGGACAGCTAGTTGGTGAGGATACACAAAAACAAAAATCTTCATCACAACCCGGGAACATGCCGGCATTCAACAAGTTCATTTTAACAGTTAAAAGTGGGGTCATGAGTTCATCAACTTAGGTAACAAAAAAATCTTCTTCAATGGCATTGGTATTGTGGCCATGTCTGGGCATAGGAGCAGAAATGACATTTGGCTTCTTGGGCGCATCAAACTCAATTTCTTTTGCTTCAATGAGGTCTTGTATTTTGTTCTTCAAGGCCCAACAGTTATTAGTATCGTGACCAGGACTTTCGGAGTGATATGCGCAACGGGCATTGGGATGATAATGAGGGGATGTTGTATTGGGGTTTTTTGGAGCTTCTTTCAAGGTTACCAAGTTGGATCTTAGAAGATGAGGTAATACTTGAGATGGAGTCATGTTGATTCTGGTGAATTGCCTGACTTGCCTTTCCACCCTTGGTTGATTATTTCTTTGTTGATCAGACGTAGGCTTAGGAATTGTAACGGCCCCCACCATTAGTTGGCATTCGGCCCTATCTTGGTTTCTTTGCGGATATACTGCGGCCACCTCTTTCTTTCTGATAAAGGGCTTCCTTATAGCTATTGAAGAAGATGTGTCTTTCTGAATCTTTCTATTTTTATACCAGCTTCTATCCTCTCTATGGTCAATATTAGTTCAGTAAAGCCAGCGGATGAACTTCCGATTAAATGATTGAAGAAGGGACCAGATAAGGTACCTAAGAACATGTCTACCAATTCTCTCTCAGACAGAGGGGGTTGAACTCTTCCAGCCAAATCTCTCCATTTTTGTGCATAGTCCTTGAAACCTTCATTAGAAACCATGGCCATACTCGAGTTGAGTACGGGTAGGCGCCAAATCAGCATCGTACTGGTATTGCTTGTAGAAAGCTGCAGCAAGATCTTCCCAATTGTGAACATTGGCTCTTTCTAATTGGTAGAACCAGTCAAGTTGTGTTCCAGACAGACTATCTTGGAAAAAGTGCACCCATAAGTCTTTATCAGCGGTATGGGGTTGAATTTTCCTCACATATTATCGGAGATGCATTTTAGGGCATGACATGCCATCATATTTGGAAAATATAAGTGCTTTGAATTTCGGAGGAATCACAATCCTCGACACTAGTCCCAATTCCTCAAAGTCCAAGCCTGGCACCTTTTGGATTTCCATCGCGCTCAATCGCTCTTCAAGATGTTTGTACTTGTCATCAGCTGGAGGGTATTGTTCCTCAGAGTAGTCCTCTTCTTCTTCCTCTTCTTCCGATTCTGACGAGTCAATTGTTTCCTTTCCTTTCCCCTCTCCTTCAGCGGATGTTGTTGCAAAGTCCAAAGTCCTTCTTGTCTGCCCATGAAATCTTCTTCCCATGTTTAAGACTCCGGTTACCTTTTTTTCTTTCTTTTTCCTCTCTTCAACCAGCAGAGTCTTCAACTCTTCTTGCCCCTTGGCTAGGGTCATGAGAAACTATTGAAACTGTGTATTCTGAGCTTGGAGATCTTTCACTATTTGCTTGAGATCCATCTTACTGAAATAAACAGTAGAGAGATGAGGAGACTTGTTGCAAAATACTTATTTATGTTATGATGAATGATATATGCATATGCAATGTTTTCAAGGATTTCAAAGATTCAAATTTGTTTTAGACAAAAAAGAAACACACATTATATTAATAAGATAAAGTTTGAGTACATCAATTCCCCTTGGGCAAAATAATACAAAAACTCTAAGATATAAAAGTAATGCGCATCCTCTTTGGGGCAATGTAGGCATTCAGAGTCTGCTCCTCATGAAGTAGCCTAGTGAGTTCGAAAACCTTCTTCTCGCTTGCGTAGAATTGGGCTTTGAAATTATCTCGCTCTCCTTTGAGTTGTATCAAAACCCTTTGGAGGTCTTCAAGAGATGTGGGAATGTCAGGATGTAGGATAGTGTATGGAACATCTCCTTCCTTAACAGGCTCAATAATTACCGGGAGAATGGAGGGGTAAGGCATCATAAGATTCTGAGCGCGAGTTCGTGCCCATTTGAGGTAAGGCTCAAGAGGGATGGAATTCTTGTGTCCCAAAGTCTTGCTATCCACCTTGTTTAACATCCTCCAAGCTCGGATGAATCTCTGGCGAAGACCTTGATCGTCGTTGTCGTAGTCAAATACCAAACCTTGAATCAGCATCTCGTGCAGGTTATCCCTTCGGGCATAACCAAACTGTCTTAAGGCTAAGCAAGGGTTGTAGGTGATTCCTCCCCTAATTCCAAGTAAAGGTACATTAGAAAATTCTCCATAACGGTCGACAATGATAACATTCTCTTTGGATCGGGAGCACCAATGAATGTCTGAATGCTTGAGTGTCATCAACCTTTGTGACCACCTTGAACCTTGCTCATTCTTTAATACAGATTGGGGAAGATGAGAAATAAACCATCTTGCCAAGAGAGGAGTGTAACACATAAGGACACCTCTTTTCCTCATTGTGCGAGTGTTAAAAGAGTGTAGGATATCCCCTAGCAATGTAGGCACCAAGTTGCATGATATGAAGATTTTGATGGTGTTCACATCTATGAGTTGGTCAGGATTTGGAAACAAAACCATCCCATAGATGAGGAGAGCCACAATCTCCTCAAAGGCTTGCAAGTCTAAGGAATTCCAATAGCTTTGGGCTTTTTCAAACATAAACTTTGCTAGGAAGCCTTTGACACCACTCCTTGTTTCCCAATGAATTGTGATATCAGATGAGTGCAAGTGTAGAGCTTGAGCAATCTCTTCTGGCTTTGGATCTCTTTTTGTACCGTTGAAAGGTAGTTGATTGATAATGGGAATCCTCAAGAGTTGGGAGAATTCTTCCAAAGTAGGCACAAGTTGATAGTCGGGAAATGTGAAGCAATGGTGCAAAGGATCAAAGAATTGAAAGAGCGCCTTCATCATGTCCTCATCTGTGTTGGAGGTGACCAAGTTGAATAGGCGACCATGTCTCTCAGTGAATGGAGAGTTTTCAGGAATCCTTGAAGCTAGCTCCTTAAGCTGTAGATGGATCCTCACAAGGTTGACTTGAATAGTTTTCCTGCGAAGTGAATCCATATCCTACAAAATAAGAACAAAGATGAATCCAAAAATCCTTGAAATGGTTAGTGGATGTATATGATGTTCATAATGTCCATGATGTCATGTACAAGTATGCATATACAAACAAAGCAAACAAGTCCTAGGTTTAGGCTTGCAAGGAGTTTTATAGGTAAGTACCCTCTTGAAGTTTAGTTGGCTTAAACCTGTCCTAGTAATAGTAACAGGGTTCCAAGGAGCTCAATATCACAGGATTGTTTCCTTGTTCATTGATTCAGCTCGAGCCTCTTTAATGGCGACCGAAATATCCCAAGAAACCAACCCTCAATGAGTGTAGTATCGAGTATTTACCAACTTTGGACTGCACCAAAGCCGGTCATCTCACTACATCCTAAAAGGCCAAGTTGGTCAAGTAAAGGTTCTAGAAGTTCATTAGTGCTTTATGATATCACTCAACGGCCCTGTATTCTCTTTGATTAACTCAAAGGCTACCGGTACCCACAAATATGTCGCACTAACGTAGCTATTGCTTAGACCATGTTGGTATGCCCCGCACAGTTTCTACAACGTATTGCTACTTACCTATAATGTATCCCAAATCCGGGTAGAGGATTTAAACCCAAAAAAATAACCATAATGTAAAGCATACAAGTCAAACAATGTAAGCAAGTAAATATGATATAAACCCTAAGGTAACCCCACTTTTAGAATTGTCCCCAGCAGAGTCGCCAGTTATGTGATGCGGTGGGAGAACTGACTTGATTGTTTTGCATTTGATTGCAAATGTTGCGGTTAGCAAGAGTCGCCACCGAATTTTCTTTTATCCAAAAGGAAAGGTGAAAAAGCACAGGAAAGACCTTTGAGATTATTTCTTGAGTTCGGGGGGTAGATTATGAAAAGGGAAGGTATTAGCACCCTTTTCATCCATGGTTTTTCCATGGGCTCTTAGTTACATTCTAAATCACTTGCTTTTGTTTGAAATTGTGCTTTTGTGTGGTTTTGAAAGTATTTTGTAAAAGAGGCCATTGTTTAGGCAATCTTTGTAATGATTCTCGTTCGTAAGAATGTATACAAAGATGTTGATCTTTTTTAAAATGTTTTCAATTTTGTAAGATGTTTGGAAATGTGTGTGTTTGTTTTAAAAATTGCAAGGATATTTGTTTTGAAATGGAGCAAGTAATTAAGAGCAATCTACCTACTCAAATGTCTTTCTTGTTCATTTTCTTTCCCTTTGACATTGTTGTCTTACCATTGATTTGGTAAGCAACCCTATCTTTGGATGTAAACGGGACGGGCGTGGGTCATCGTATAGCCATGATTAGCAATGTTTGAAAGGTATCTTAGCATTTTTGAGGGACTAAGATCATTTTATAAGGTAACTTTGAATAACGTCATCGAGGGACTATGATCTTGTATTTGTTTGTTTTTTTCTAAGACACCTTACATACGTAATATGGCCATTTTTGTAAGGCAACCAAGTGGGATAACCCTATGGGTGTTTTGTGTGCAAGTGTGTAATTTTCATGCTTGATTTTGTGTTGAATTAGGGTTTTTTATTTGATTGATTTTATCTTGCCATACAAACCCTAATTACTAGCATATTATGTAAAAGCGACAAATTGCGAAATTTAAAGATTACTACGCTATTACAACACTTGTGGGAGGGGGGTATACAATTTATGAATGGGGATTGCAATAATATAAATCCAATTAGTCTATTACAACCAAATTGAATATGTACAAATATTGGAATAAATAATATACAAAAATGAATTAAATATGCAAAGGTATGTAAATGCAAAGAAGATTTTTGTTTGATTTTTTTTATGAAAAAGTTTTAACCTAAACCTAATAAATAAATCAAGATTAACTTAAATCAAATAAGGAAAGAAATTATTTTTATAAAGGATTTTGATTAAACCCTAATTCTATTTTATTAAAAGGAAATAAATTTCTTTAAGAAAAGTAAGTATTTTTTTGTATTTTTTGTCCTGGAAATAATATATGATATTTATGAGGTATTTTTGGTCCTTTTTTATACTAAAATAATATACTTAATGGGTGTGAGGAAAAATAAGTATTAAACTAATTCTAAATTAATTTACAAAATTAATAAAATGGATGGTGTATAACTAAATAAAATATTTTTTTATTGAGAAAAATAAAATAAAATAAACTAAAATATAAATCTATCATTTTTATATTTTTTAAGATTTTTCATATCAAGAAAATATTATTAAGAAAATGAAATGAAAACAAAATAAATAAATAAATGATAATGGACCAGGGGGTATACAAGTGGACAAGGTGGTGAAATGTTAGAAAAAACAAAAAGGCCCAATGCATTGAAGCCCAATGCGCTGCAAGCTAGCAAAAAATGGAAAAAATGAGGAAAAATTGCAAAAGGAAGGCGCCAAGGCTCGAACCCATGACCTATGGCATTTTTGTGCGCTGCCTTACCACTGGGGTGGCTGTACATCCGTTTATAGAAACATAAAGATAAGTATATATTAGAAAACGCCCCCTGAAGGCAATTTCATCTTCAACCTTGAGTCATGGCCGGACCACCTGTATCTCTCTCATTTCTCCACGAAAATGAAAAATCCAAACATGAAAGTGATAGTGTTTCTTCCCACGATTTCAACCATATAACTTATGTAAATTAAAAGTCAAAGATCAAAGCTAATTTTGCTGGCCCTAATTTGAAACCTAATTTTTACAGAAATTTCAAATCCAAAATTCTCTATACACAATGAATATAAATGAAAACTATGAACATGGTTGGCTATAGTGCAAGGATATCTACATTTTGTTTTCACAAATCAAGACCAAATGATGCTTGTATGAAGAGATAGAAGTTTGAGTTTTTACCTCTTTCAGTTGAGATCGTGAATGGAGTTTGGGCAAGTTTTGAGAAGGCATGGGGATCTGTTTAGCTTGCCTGGACCTCCCTGAGTGTATTTCAATCCTTACCTTGTCTTGAAAGTCCCTAAATCTCCCTACTCAAGTCAACCTGCAAGCTTGAAATTTAAAAATGGTGGATGGAGGAGGAGGACTTACAGTGAGGGAACAGGGGTCTGGAACACTTAGATATGATGTATATTAAGTGTTTAAGTGGTTCAAACTCAAAACGCACGAGTGGTTTTTGAGATGGCTGAGTAAGGTGAAAAACTGTCAAGCTATGGCAGATTTTCAATGGCAAGGTGTTTGGGAGACTTTCTGAGTCTTAGCATTCGTGCCTTAGGTTCCAATGCACTTGTGTATTAGTATGGAAAAGGTTAGACCTCAAGCTTTCTCAAGATTTCTGAGTTATAGCCTTTTGGCTCTATTACTTGCTTTTGAAGAAAAGTGAGGAGACAAGTCCCTAAGTGTTGTACAAGCATGGTCTGGTTTGGTAGAGATTTCAGGCAAGTTGCTTTTGGTTTTGGCTTTTCTTGTGTGCATAGAAAACAAGTGCAAGGCTCAAGGAGTGGAAAATTGCAAAAGTTGTGCTTTATCAAAATGGAAATGGCACCTTTGTGCCAAAAATGGAATTGTTCTTGTACAATGCATTCAATGCTTGGCTAAAAGCTTCCAACAACTGTGAAAACATTTAATTATGGAGTGAAAGTCAAGTTAGGAGCCTGTAAAGTAAGATTTGTTCAGCATGCTTGAGGATTTGAATTTTGTTCTTCATGAAATGGCTTGAAATCAAAGTGATAAATCAACAACTTCATCTCTTCGATTCTCCCTACTCAAGAATGATCTCAAGGAGTCCTTGGACATTTTGGAAATATTGCAATGTTCTATACAACCCATCTTTTAAATGCTTTCGTAAATTCCCTTTAGAACTATGTGAAAAATTGTCATGAAGTTAGGTCAAAAATCTGCCTAATTAGGGCGAAATTTCACTAAGTTATTTTGGTTCATGAGCATGTATTCATAAAATTATATCTTGAGATACAAGTATTTTTAGGAGAAATTGTGTGAAGCAAAGTTATAGATTTAATGGAGATCTACAACTTTCATGTTGGAAGTTTCCTTTGAATCATCTTGCATCATGGTGAAATTTGGCTCAAAGTTGAGAAAAAATAAGAAATTTTCTATACTTAGAAAAATTTCGAAGTTAAAATTTTTCAACTTTTCAAATCCAAATCTTAAATCCTTGGTTTCTTGATGAACAATTTTCACATTTTGACATGTTTTTATGAATTGTGATCCTTGGCATTTGATTTTGACTAAAAAGTCAAAGTTTAACTTTTCAGTATATAGTTGACTTTTGATCAGTTGACTGAAAAATTCATCTGTGAATCCAATGGATTTGTAATGTTTTGAATCATGTTTTTGGGTCAAGATGATGCAATTGAACTCTTGAAATAATACTTCAAACCAATTGTTCCTTTGCTAGGTCAAAAATCAGAAATTGCCCTTTCTCAATCAAAACCCTAATTTTGACCATTTTGCCCTTTTGATGATTTGATCAAATTTCTTGAGGAATTATGGTTAAAACTTGAGAAAATGATACATATGAGTCTAAGATGTTGATATGGATCAAAAATTATGAAGTTTGACTGAAAATTGTCCATGGTTGACTTTTTCCCCAATACAGCTAATTTTTAGGTCAACTGTCCAATTGACTGATCAAAAATGTGATTCAAGGCTTGAAACTTGACATGAGTAACCTTGGGGGTCCCTAATAATCTTTAAAAGTTATATGAAGCATTGATAGTCCAAAAATATTTGTGCAAACTCAAACCCTAATTTTGGTCATTAGTGCATGAGGAGATGTCTTGAGCTGGTCAAACCCTAATCTAGCCTTGAGTCAAAAAGATCTTGTGAGGAAATTCTTGATAAGTGAGAGGGAAAATTTTGGGGTACAACAAAGGGCTTCCTTACAGCTGTAGAAGAAGATGTGTCTTTCTGAATCTTTCCGTTCTTTATACCGGCTTCTATCCTCTCTCCGGTCAATATTAGTTCAGTAAAGCCTGCAGATGAACTTTCGATTAAATGATTGAAGAAGGGACCAGACAAGGTGCCCAAGAAAATTTCTACCAATTCTCTCTCAAATAGAGGGGGTTGAACTCTTCCAGCCAAATATCTCCATTTTTGTGCATAGTCTTTGAAACCTTCATTGGACACCATGGCCATACTCTAGAGTTGAGTACGGGTAGGCGCAAGATCAACATTGTACTAATATTGTTTGTAGAAAGTTGCAGCAAGATCTTCCCAATTGTGAACGTTGGCTCTTTCTAGTTGGTAAAACCATTCAAGTTGAGTTCCAGACATACTGTCTTGGAAGAAGTGCACCCGTAAGTCTTTATCAGCGGTATGGGGTTGAATTTTCCTCACATATGACCGGAGATGCATTTTAGGGCATGAAAATCCGTCATATTTGGCGAATATAGGTGCTTTAAATTTCGGAGGAATCACAATCCCCGACACCAAACCCAATTCCTCAAAGTCCAAGCCAGGCACCTTTTGGATTTCCATCGCGCTCAAACGCTCTTCGAGATGTTTATACTTGTCATCAGCTGGAGGGTATTGTTCTTCAAAGTAGTCCTCTTCTTCCTCTTCCTCCTCTGATTCTGTCGGGACGACTGTTTCCTTACCTTTACCCTCTTGATTGTCTCTTTCAACATATGTTGTTGCAAAGTCCAAAGTCCTTCTTGTCTTCCCATGAAATCTTCTTCCCATGTTTAAGACTCCGGTTACCTTCTTTGTCTTCTTTTTCCCCTCTTCAGCAAGCAAAGTCTTCAATTCTTCTTGTCCCTTGGCTAGGGTCAAGAGCAACTGTTGAAACTGTGTATTCTGAGATTGGAGATCCTTCACTGTTTGCTCAAGATCCATCTTACTGAAATAAACAGTAGAAAGATGAGGAGACTTGTTGCAAAAGACCTGCTTATGTTATGATGAATGGTATATGCATATGCAATGTTTTCAAGGACTTCAAAGATTCAAATTTGTTTTAGACAAAAAGGAAACACACGTTATATTAATTCAGATAAAGCTTGAGTACATCAATGCCCCTTGGGCAAAATAATACAAAAAACTCTAAGATAGAAAGGTAGTGCGCATCCTCTTCGGTGAAATGTAGGCATTTAGAGTCTGCTCCTCATGAAGTAGCCTAGTGAGTTCCAAAACCTTCTTCTCGCTTGCGTAGAATTGGGCTTCGAAAGTATCTCGCTCTCCTTTGAGTTATATCCAATCCCTTTGTAGGTCTTCAAGAGATGTGGGCATGTCAGGATGTAGGATAGTGTATGGAACATCTCCCTCTATGACAGGCTCAATGATTACCGGGAGAATGGAGGGGTAAGGCATCATAAGACTCTAAGCGCGAGTTCGTACCCATTTGAGGTAAGGCTCAAGAGGGATGGAATTTTTGTGCCCCAAAGTCTTGTTATCCACCTTGTTCAACATCCTCCAAGCTCGGATAAATCTCTGGCGAAGACCTTGATCGTCGTTGTCGTAGTCAAATACCAAACCTTGAATCAGCATCTCGTGTGGGCCATCCCTTCGGGCATAACCAAACTGTCTTAAGGCTAAGCAAGGGTTGTAGGTAATTGCTCCCCTAATGCCAAGTAAAGGGACATTAGGAAATTCTCCATAACGGTCGACAATGATAACATTCTCTTTGGATCGGGAGCACCAATGAATGTCTGAATGCTTGAGTGTCATCAACCTTTGTGACCACCTTGAACCTTGCTCATTCTTTAATACGGATTGGGGAAGATGATAAATAAACCATCTTGCCAAGAGAGAAGTGTAACACATAAGGACACCTCTTTTCCTTATTGTGCGAGTGTCAAAAGAGTGTAGGATATCCCCTAGCAATGTAGGCACCAAGTTGCATGATATGAATATTTTGATGGTGTTCACATCTATGAGTTGGTCAGGATTTGGAAATAAAACCATCCCATAGATGAGGAGAGCCACAATTTCCTCAAAGGCTTCAAGTCCAAGGAATTCCAACAGCTTTGGGCTTTTTCAAACAGGAACTTTGCTAAGAAACCTTTGACACCACTCCTTGTTTCCCAATGAGTTGTGACATCAGATGAGTGCAAGTGTAGAGCTTAAGAAATCTCTTCTAGCTTTGGATCTCTTTCCGTACCGTTGAAAGGTAGTTGACTGAGAATGGGAATCCTCAAGAGTTGGGAGAATTCTTCCAAAGTAGGCACAAGTTGATAGTTGGGAAACGTGAAGCAATGGTATAAAGGATCAAAGAACTGAAAGAGCACCTTCATCATGTCCTCATCTGTGTTGGAGGTGACCAAGTTGAATAGGCGACCATGTCTCTCAGTGAATGGAGAGTTTTCAGGAATCCTTGAAGCTAGCTCCTTAAGCTGTAGATGGATCCTCACAAGGTTGACTTGAATAGTTTTCCTGCGAAGTGAATCCATATCCTACAAAATAAGAACAAAGATGAATCCCAAAATCCTTGAAATGGTTAGTGGATGTATATGATGTTCATGATGTTATGTACAAGTATGCATATACAAACAAAGCAAACAAGTCCTTAGGTTTAGGCTTGCATGGAGTTTTATAGGTAAGTACCCTCTTGAAGTTTAGTTGGCTCAAACTTGTCCTAGTAATAGTAATCGGGTTCTAAGGAGCTCAATATCACTGGATTGTTTCCTTGGTCATTGTTTTAGCTCAATCCTCTTTAATGGCGACTGAAATATCTCAAGAAACCAAACCTCAATGAGTGTAGTATCGAGTATCTACCAACTTCGGACTGTACCAAAGTCAGTCATCTCACTACATCCTAAAGGCCAAGTTGGTCAAGTAAAGGTTCTAGAAGTTCATTAGTGCTTCATGACATCACTCAGCGGCCCCGTATTCTCTTTGATTAACTCAAAGGCTACCGGTACCCACATATATGTTGCACTAACGTAGCTATTGCTTAGACCATGTCGGTATACCCCACACAGTTTCCACAACGTATTGCTACTTACCTATAATGTATCCACAATCCGGGTAGAGGATTCAAACCCAAATAAAGAACCATAATGTAAAGCATACAAGTCAAACAATGTAAGCAAGTAAATATGATCTAGCCCTAAGGTAACCCCACTTTTAGAATAGTCCCCAGCAGAGTCGCCAGTTCTGTGATGCGGTGGGAGAACTGACTTGAGGGTTTTGCGTTTGATCGCAAATGTTGCGGTTATCAAGAGTCACCATCGACTTTTCTTTTATCCAAAAGGAAAGGTGAAAAAGCACAGGAAAGACCTTTGAGATTGTTTCTTGAGTTCGGGTGTAGATTATGAAAAGGGAAGGTATTAGCACCCTTTTCATCCATGGTTTTCCATGGGCTCTTAGTTACTTGATAGATCACTTGCTTTTGTTTGAAATTGTGCTTTGTGTGGTTTTTGAAAGTATTTTATAAAGAGGCAATTGTTTAGGAAATCTTTGTAATGATTCTCGTTCGTAAGAATGTATACAAAGATGTTTGATCTTTTGAAAATGTTTTCAATTTTGTAAGATGTTTGAAAGTGTATGTGATTGTTTTGAAAATAGCAAGGATGTTTGTTTTGAAATGGAGCAAGTAATTAGGAACAATTTACCTTTTCAAAAGTCTTTCTTGTTCATTTTCTTTTCCTTTGACATTGTTGTCTTACCATTGATTTGGTAAGCAACCCTATCTTTGGATGTAAACGGGACGGGCGTGGGTCATCGTATAGCCATGATTAGCAATGTTGCAAGGTATATTTGCATTCTTTTTGAGGGACTAATATCATTTTGTAAGGCAACTTTGAATAGTGTCATCGAGGGACTATGATCTTGTATTTGTTTTTTTTTTCTTTCTAAGATACCTTACATGCATAATATGGCCATTTTATAAGGCATCCAAGTGGATTTTACCTTTGGGGTGCTTGTGTGCAAGTGTGTTATTTTTCATGCTTGTTTTTATCTTGGATTAGGGTTTTATATTTGATTGATTTTATCTTTCCATACAAACCCTAATTACTAGCATATTATGTAAAAGCGATAAATTGCGAAATTTAAAGTTACTACGCTATTACAACATTTGTGGGAGGGGGTATACAATTTATGAATGGGGATTTCAATAATGTAAACCTAATTAATCTATTACAACTAAATTGAATTTATACAAGAATTGGAATAAATAATATACAAGATGAATTAAATATGCAAGAATTTATAAATGCAAAGAAAAAGATTTTTTTGTTTGGTTTCTTAATATGAAGGAGGTTTTGACCTAAACCTAATTAGAGAAAAAAAGGGTAATTAAATTAAATTAAACTTAAGTTAAATAAAGAAATTATTTAAGAAAAGATTTTTTGGATGAAACCCTAAATCTATTTTAGTTGATTAGAAGAAAGTAAGTTTAAAGAAAAAGTATTTTTTGTATTCTTATATTTTTGTCTTAAAAAAATAGATTGTGGTATTATGAAATATTTTTGGTCTTTTTAACATTAAAATAAATATATTTAGATAAATAATAAACTAGTTTTATTTTAATATTTACAAGAAAAATAATACAAGTAAATAAAGTATGGTGAATAAAAATAATTTTTTATGTAGAAAAATATTTAAATTATGTCAAAATATAAAATCTATTATTTTTATACATTTTATGATTATTTTGGTATTTTAGAAAATATATTTAAAAGAAAAAATAAATAAATAAATAAAAATAAAAATGGGTCAGGGTGGTGTCACAAGTAAACAGTGGGGGTGAGCTAGCAAAAAAAACAATGCCAAGACCAAAGGGCCCAGCGCCTGCAAAAATGTGTTAGGAAATCATAAAATTGGAAAAAAAAAATGCAAAAGGGGGATTCACATTGGTTCGAACCCTCACCCTTTAGGTAACATGCCTTAGTACGCGTGTGCTTGCCACTAGGGTGGTTGTTTCATCCGGTCATATAATCAAAGCATAAATATATATTAGAAACTGCTTCCTGAAGGCAACTTCATCTTCAACCTTGGGCCATGGCCAGACCACCTATATCTTCCTCATTTCTCCACAAAAATAGAAGGTTTAAACATGAAAATTGTGGTATTTCTTCCCACGAATTCAACCATATAACTTATGTAAACTAACAATCAAAGATAAGATCTAATTTTGCTGGCCCTAAATTTAAACCTAATTTTCTCATAAATTTCAAACCCAAAATTCTCTATGCACAGTCAATATAAATAGAAACTATGAACATGGTTAGCTTTAGAGCAAGGATATCTACATTTTGTTTTCACAAATCAGGATCAAAAGAAGCTTGTATGAAGAGATAGAAGTTTGAATTTTTACATCTTGTAGCTGGAGTCGTGAATGAAGTTTGAGCAACTTTTGAGAAGGCTTGAGGATCTGTTTAGATTGCCTGGACCTCCTTGAGTGTATCCCAACTATTACTTTGTCTTGAAAGTCCCTGTATCTCTCTGTTCAAGTCAACCTGCAAGCTTGATATTTGAAAATGGTGGATTGTGATAGAGGAGTTACAGTGAGGAAAAAAAGGGCCTGGATTGCTTTGGTATGATGTATAGAAGGTGTTTGAATGATTAGTTTTCAAAACGCACGAGTGGAAATGAAGATCATGAGTTTTGGTTCAGAACTATATGTTAATGGTGTTCTTGAACAGGTTTTTGGTTTTTTGATGTTTGAGGTAATTTCAGGGCAATAGCATTCGTGTGTCAACTTGCCAATAGTGTGTCTACTTATAAGCAAGAAGTTTTTAAGACTTGTAACAATTCAGATTTCAAAAACTCACATATTTTGCTTGGTGACTTGTTTTTGAAGCAAAGCTAGCAAGCATGGTTTTAAGGTGAAGTAAAAAGCTTGTAGGGGGTATGAGACCTTTAAACACACTTGCTATGATTGTATGGAGTGTTTTTGTGCAGAAAGAACCAATGCAAGGCTCAATGCAAGCTGACTTTGCATAAAGCTTGCTTTTCTAAAATGGCAATATTGCCTTTCTTCTCAAAATGGAATTAACTTTGTACAATGCATTGAATGCTTGGATTAAAGCTTCCAACAACTGTGAAAAAATTTAATTATAGAGTGAAAGTCAAATTAGAAGCCTACAAAGTGGGATTTGTACATCATGCTTGAGGATTGGATCCAATGTTCTTCACAAAATGGCTTGTAATCCAAGTGACAAATCACCAAATTCATCTCTTTGATTCTCCCTACTCAAGAATGATATCAAGGAGTTCTTGGACATTTTGTAAATATTGCAATATGCTCTATAACTCATATTTGAATTGCTTTTAAATATTTCCCTTGAAACTATGTGAAAAATTGCCATGAAGTTAGATCAAAAATCTGCCTAACTAGGGCAAAATTTCACCAAGTCATTTTTAGTTCATGAGCATGTATTCACAAAATTATAACTTGAGATCCAAGCATTTTTAGGATAATTTGTATGAATCATACAACTTTCATGTTGTAAGTTTCTCTTGAATCATTTTGCATCATGGTGAAAATTTAGCTCAAAGTTGTGAAAAAATAAGAAAATTGTTATACTTAGAAAAATTTCTAAGTTAAAAAATTTCATCTTTTCAAATTAAAATCTTGAATTCTTGATTTCTTGGTGAACAAGTTTCACTTTTTGACATGCTTTGATGAATTATGATTTTTGACACTTGAATTTGACCAAAAAGTCAAAGTTTGACTTTTCAGTATACTGTTGACTTTTGATCAGTTGACTGAAAAATTCATCTGTCAATCCAATGGACTTGTAGTGTTTTAAAACATGTCGTTAGGTAAAAGTGATGCAATTGGACTCTTTAGATGATGCCCTAACCCAATTGATCATTTGCTAGGTAAAAAAACAGAAATTGCCCTTTCCCAGTCAAAACCCTAATTTTGACCATTTTGCCCTTTTGGAGATTTGATCAAATTTCTTGAGGACATGTGGTCCAAACTTGATCAAATGATACATATGGGTCTAAAATGTTGATGTGGATCAAAGATTATAAAGTTTGACTGTAAATTGGCTATGGTTGACTTTTTCCTCAATACAGTTCATTTTTAGGTCAAATGTTCAATTAACTGATCAAAAGTGTGATCCAAGGCTTGAAACTTGACATGAGTAATCTTGGGGGTCCATAATGATCCATGAAAGTCATATGGGGCATTGGAAGTTCAATAATCCTTGTGCAAACCCAAACCCTAATTTTCAGTCATCAGTGCTTGAGGAGGTGTCTTGAGCTGATCAAACCCTAGTGCAGTCTTGAGCCCAATGAGATCTTGTGAGAAAATCCTTGATAAGTGAGAGGGTAAATTTTGGGGTACAACAGGTTACATCCTGAGTCGGGACTGTATCCACCAGCTCATTGAGTTTCCTTTTTTCCGAATTAACCGAAATGTCAGTGAATCCCCCACCAGATATAACCATGGCAGAGGGGAACTTCTCCCATCGGCTGTGGTTGAACAAAGGTTTGCCGTCTTCAAAATTGCCAGGGACGCAGAAGTGCTCGGGCCTTGAGACGCAGAATGTTACTTAGAGGGGACCGGACTCATCGGAAGGTCGGGTATCCTCCTCAATTTCTTTAATCTCATGGGTTTCCCAGTGAGGGGCGTTGTTCCATTTGTACTGCCCGAGTCTCCCCGCCTTAATGAGGGTCTCAATGGCATCCTTCAAGTGGACGCAGTCTTCAGTCAGGTTATTGGCTTCGTTGATATAGACAGTATTTTGTCCTGTCGGCCTCGAAATTTGTAGGGGCGGATCGAGGACGCCTGACTCCGCCTTCCTTGAATTTGGCGTTAGAGCATTCTGCGAGGATACGCTCGCGGGAAGCAGATAGCAGGGTGTACTCGGTAAAATTCCCGACTGGTCCTATGTGCTTGCGAGATTCACGAGGTTTTTCCTTCTTTCTCTTCTCCCCCATTCCATCAAGAAGGGCCTGCATCATTGTGTTGTGGGATGCCGTTTGGTCTGGGTTCCTCGAGTCGCGGGCGTTCTTATCTGCCTCCTTTTTCTCGTAGTCCATGTATGTCCGGGATTTTACGAGGAGGGCGTCAAAAGATCTGGGGGGTTCAATGCTGATGGCCTTTCTAAATTCGGTGCCCGCGAGGAGTCCTCTCTCGAGCAGGTATCTCTTCATGTGGTTGGCGCATGGGACCTAGATTACCTCGCGGTTGAGCCAATCAATATACTCTTTGAGGATCTCTTCACTTCTCTAGACGATTGTCTCGAGGGTGACTTCAATTTTCGGATGTCGGTGAGTTGCAGTGAAGCTGTTAATAAATTGGTTTTTGAGGCTCCTTCATGAGGTGAATGTAACAGCCCAATTCTACCCGACGGGTAATAATAAAATCAGAGTTCAACTTAATTAGGATGCTTCATTTTCAACTTAAAATAAACTTCATTTAATCGCATATAAAACAGATACATAACACTTAATTCGGATGAACTGATAACAACCTGATTTATTATTTAAAATAAAACGACTTTTTATTGATAAGCAGCGGAATATACATACTTAACTTCAATTCACTTAACATTTTTTATTCAACTAAAAAAACTTCAAGACAACAATTATTTCATGTAGTTAACTTAAAAATTCAGCAACTGAAATAAATATCAACAACTAAACATCAAGCGTTTATCCCCCCGAGTGCTACGTATCAGAGCAACGACACCGACTCGAACTAACGAGGTAACAACTATCCTTCTTGATTACCTGCACATTACCAATAGAGGGCAACATTCAAACAGAATGGGTGAGATATCGAACTATATAATTGAATATATGATAATTAATATATCAGAATCAGTTCATATAAAATCACCACTTCACAACTTATACACAACAACTATTACAACAAAGTATCAACACGACATAACGACTAATTCACAACTTTTAGATAATACCTGTTGTACCCCAAAATTTCCCCTCCCATTTTACTCGACATATGCTCATCAAGACCCTTAACTTGCTCAAGGATGCTCAAGAGTTGACTAGACAAACTCTCTCCTAAAGCAATGAACCTCCAACTAGGGTTTCCATTTTCATCAAGAAAGGTGAGATCCAAAGGCCTCATATGCTCTCCATATCCCTAATATGTCCTCAAGACCATCCATGTCAAATTCCAAGCTTTGCACAAGAGGTTTACTCAGTCAATTGCTCAGATGCTTGAGAATCGACTGTATTAGGTCAAAAGTCAACTGTGGCCCACATACAGTCAAACTTCAAGATTTTTGGTCAACATCAACATTTTGAAGTGATATTCATCATTTGATCAAGGGTTGATCATGATTCCTCAAGGAATGCTCCTAATTCATCAAAACTCAAAAGTTGCTAAATCAGGGTTTCTATAGGAAAAGTCAACCAAACTTTGACCAAGCATAACTTTCTCATACTTTATCAGAAATTTCTCATCCAAGGCTCATTTTGAAGAGAATTCAATTCCCTACAACTCATCTTCAGCCCTCAAGTTCAAGAAATTCACTCATCAAAAGATATGAATTCAGACATTATAGGTTATTCCAAAAAAGTCAACAAAAACACCTTTTGGGTCAAAGCTCCTTACATGAACATGGAAGATCCAATTGAGATGAAACCAAAAAGGTTGTTTAGGGGACATCCTAAGATTTCTAAAAAGTCCAAGAACACCCTCTTAAGGTCAAAATTAAGAGAGATATGCATTGTCAAAGTTGTCCATTTTTGAAAGTTTGCCCAAAGTCAATAATGCTCAAAATTACATTTTTTGCCAAATGGGCTTAACTTTTTATGCTTGCATTATGCCTCTAACAATGTCCACGACCCAAACACTCTACCACATATTATTGAATTTATTTATTTAATTTATTTTGATTTTTTATCATTTAAAGTCAAATTAAATCAAATAAATGATATAAAATATGGAAGGTTTGGTTTTGATCTGCTTTTGAATGGAATTATAATGCAAATATGTTGTGAAACCAAATCAAATCGTGCCAAGGGTGATTAGGATGAAAATGGTATGATTTGGCTTGATATAGAAAGAATTAATGCAAATATGGAATCAAACCAAATCATGATAATTGGCAAAGATATGCATGTTTTTTGTTAACCTAATACAGTCTAGTACATATACACAACAAATGCAAGGCACAAAAAGGAGGAGAAATCGTGTGAAACGGCCAAGAACATAGTGCACTTTTGTCAAAAAAATCTCAGATTGAATTCCATACTACAGCCATCCTCAAGGAGATTTAAGGGTTGCAACACGTTCCTGGAAATCTCCTGAAGTTAATTGCACCTTTTGCATGCACCAAAACACCTTGAATTGTAAAATTCACAACCCTGTTATCCAACTATTTTTGATTTTTGATTACGTGCATACATGCTTTTTTGATGAAATTCAATCATACATTCTTGTTTATTACAAAGTCTATATGCTTGTTGAATCGTTTAATTGAGTTTTAAGTGCAGGAATCATGGTTTGCCATTCTTAGGGTTTCTGAGCTCGTTTTAGGGCATCCTTCTACAGGCAAAATTAGGGCTAGGCGTGGACACCATGATGTTCAGGGCTTCAAGCCCATTTGATTCATGGTCTTCAATGAAATTTATATTGCTTGTGCTAGATTTTTGAATAACGCAGGGTTGTAGTTACAGGCAAGAGACCGTAGGTAAAAGTCCCTAGTTTAAAACGACAGCCAACTGAGGAAGACGAAGGCGTGGCACAACCTGGTTGGCTCATTTGAAATTGCGCGCGTTTTCATTTATACTGGCTTTATTTTATATATAATATATTATTATTGTTATATGTATGAATGACTTGGCAGCTCAGTTGGTGTTGATGCGTGTTGGTAAAGGAGAGGACTTGGGTTCGAATCCTAGGTCCAACGTTTTTCTATTTTCCAAATGAATTCGTGTGGATCCAGCGCTTGCAGGCTATAGAGGCGCACCATGTAACTTCACACCATCATCATCAGATCATCCATCACTCAGATCTAACACTCCTGGATGCAGCCCCATGATGGACGTCCCTAATCCAGTAACGCCAGATCCAGCACTTGCAATGGGCCAACCAGATCTGGGCCTTGGCAAATTCAACAAACATCACTCCAGTTTGAGTTTCACACCCCCTCGGGCCCATTTTTCTAGCCTTTTCATTCTTTTTAATTAATTTTTATTATTTTGTTTATTCATTTTTTTAAAAATCATAAAATCAGAAAACCATCACACAAAAATTAGGACTTAGTTTTTTTTCTTTTTTTCTTAATAAACTAATTTTTTGCCAATTAATTAATTTAATTAACTTTAATTTTATTTTCATTAATTAAAATTAATTAGAAGATTAGGTTAAATTTCAAATCTTTTTCATAAAAAATCCCAAAAATATTTTTAATGAGCAAATTAGTTTTTTAGGGTTTTGAATTTTTTACCAGCTTTAATTCTCGCGCGTTATTATTTTTCCGTACGATTATTTTTTTTATTTATTATTGATGTAACTACGCCCAGTTTGTAATAGCTTAATTAGGGTTTACAATTTCTGCACTTTATTTTTCGTTTATTATTTATGTATCTACACCAAAGCCTTGGAATAACGTAGGACTCTTTTATTTTCTCGCTTTTATTTTATATGCGTGTATATAAGTGTTAGCAACCTAGGTTTGTATGCTTAATCAATTAAATAGATCATTTAATTACAAGATAAATATCTGAAAACAAACATTGTTGCACACTTGCACCCTTAGGGTATGCCCCACTTAGTTGCCTCAGAAATATTGGTCATGTCCCTTGAACGTAGGGATACCTTAGCAATGACCCGTGATTCAAAATCGTCATAAAGATCATAGTCCCTACTTGTCCCTCGAGTTGCCTATGAATTGATCTTATGACGATAGTCCCTTCGAAATGCTAAGATATCTTTACTTGTTGCCTTCAGAGACCATTCCGTCCCTTCGAACGTCCCTTTTTAAACTCCAACGACGGTGCTACCTATTCCTTAATAATAGGATAACGCTGTCTAAAGGAAAACGAACAGACTTTTTTTTCAAGTAGGTAGATTAGTTCTTAGGTACTTGCTCAAACAAAAACTTTTCACACAAACACTTTTCAAAACAATTTTCAAAACAACTTCGTCACACTCTTGAGGATTGATACAAGAGTTATCACGAAGTAAAACTTTTTCAAGACAAGCACACACAAGAAATTTTAAAAAAATGAGCAAAGTACCTAAGAGCCCGTGGAAAACCACGGATAGAAAGGGTGCTAACACCTTCCCTTTCTATAATCTACCCCCCGAACTCAGAAATCTCGAAAAAAAAGGTCTTTTTCTGTTCTTTTCACCCTTTCCTTGTTGGATAAAAGAAAAGTCGGTGGTGACTCTTACTTACCGCGACATTTGCAAATACAAAACACAAACCAGTATTAACAGTCGATTCTGCCACCGTATCACAATACCCGTCACAACAAGTCAAGAACATAAAGCAACAACAAATATATCATCACCACAACTCAAGATGCAACATCAAATGCTACTCAATTACAATTCACATGCATGTGGTACCATTGGAGAAGAACTCCCAACTTAAAAACGGAGTAGAACTCCCATCTTAAAAACGGAGCAGAACTCCCATCTTAAAAACTGCCAATTAATAGAGGCATCACCAAGGCATAAGCCTTCTTCACATTTTTCCAATCCATGCCATCACAGAGTATGCAAATGTATATGACTCAATGAATGCACTATCACATACTCACAACAATCATCATTCATCGCAAGGCATATGCCCACATCGCCATTATTACCAGTAAATAGAGGTAATTCATCATCATCTAAAATTATTTGCAACTTCACATTATCAACAAGAATTCACAGAGACAATCACAAAGCCATAACATCTCAGCATTAGCCATAGGCCTACAACTTGATATTTCAACAACAACAATTAACACAACATTGGCATAAGCCTACAACTTAGTATGTCACAACAGCAATATCATATCAATAATATTAATGTGACAACAACATAAAAAAGAAAGCAACATTGTCCATAAACCTAACAATTTGATACCACCTAAAATTCACATTTTTAGCAAGGTATTCAACACACTGTATCGACTAAAATATACAACAATTATTCTGTATAATTATGCGGACAAATTTACTAAATCCTGCTAATTAATTAATTCTCCACTATTATTTTATTACTAATAACCTTCTGTTACTAATTCACATCTTAGTATCTACCTTATAGCAACTTATACAATCCACCGTCTCAACCGTAATATTTTACAAACATTCTGTGTAATTATTCAGACAAATCAACTATATCCGGCTAAATAATCCTCTGCTAAAATTACTAGCATTTCTACTTGGTATTATTATTACCAAACCCACACTGCTACTGCTAGTTCATACTCTTCCTATTATTTCATTACTCTGCTAATTTAATAAACCTACTACTAATTTCATAACTTTTACTGCTATCAACAATCTTCATTACACTGTCTGCTAATTACTATCCTTCTGCTAAATTACGAACTCTGTTACTCATTAATATATTAATACTTACTAACTACCTACTAATGTTATCAAATGGGTATATATGTGTGAATCCGCTACAATAGCGCCTAATAACTAAATAAATCAATTGAAGCACTAAAATACAGCGTTCCCCTCATCACCAAGGTGTTCTACTCGGCACATCCCCTCTCCTAAGCATGTGTCGATCGACACTCTCCATTCACAACACATGTCATGCGGCATGTTATATATGCCACTCAACACTCTCAGTTTTTGTGTCGTCTGTCACCATTTGTGTGCCCTTCAGCACACCTCCTTCGCGTGTATTTCTTCAGTACCTTTATGTTACTTGCCCAGACTGCCTTCGATTAACAGTCTCACATCAGAACAATATATATCATTATAGCAACATCAATTTTCACAAAAACACAATTTTCCAGAACCAACAACATGGAACCACGTCAACATGACAACTAAATCAACACAACTTAATTCTCAGCAATATATATTCATAGAAATCTGATAAATTTCATAAACAACCAACCACAACAAATATACACATACAGCAACGATTTTACGCAACCCAATTCCCATATATTATTCATCATAATTCCAATTATAGGGTCAGAGCCCCACCCTTACCTTGGATTGGAGACCGTTCTATAATTCTTTGATCGAGCCAAGCCTTGCCAAAGTTTCCAACCTTTGCCTCTTTTCCTCTTTTCTGCAATTCTGCAACTTCTCACGTTCACCACAAAATACTCCAAGACTTGTTCAATAACCTAATTCCTTATAATTAGCTAACTTTATAATTATTAATATTATTATTGGGCCTAACTTTCGTACTCCACTTTTACTACATACGACCATATAATTAAATCTAACAATAAATCTTATAACCATTCTAATGTTATTATTAATATTATTGTTAATATTAATCAACCAAATAACAACTTAGCAACTTAAATCGACATTTCTCGATATTTCGCAACTTCAACAATTTCAAAAACATTTTCAACTATTAATCCATAATTAATTTAATTAAATAATTAATTAAATTAATGGGCGTTACAACTCTCCCCCACTTATAATATTTTCATCCTCGAAAATCTATTCGATACTACCACTCTTAGTATGAATTTCGCATCCAACTCTCTGATCCCCAAGTCGCGTTTGGCAACCCTTCGACCACTACTTTCTTGATAAATCAATAACTTAACACGATTCAAATCGATTATACACATGTCAATCATTCAACACTTCGTGACACAACCGTTATTAGCATCTCAACTACTCCACCATAATCTGATATATCAACATTTAAAGTAGCACTAACTATAACACACTTATACTTGGATATACATCATCGCAATATCATCTTAACAACCTTTTCAACATCAAAACACATACACAATATCATTCTTGTATGTCAATTATCAATAAAATATAAACAACTCTACTCATATTATCGTATCACTCTTATAGTGACATTAACACAACCAACATAATCAACTTCGTCACGTTATGGAGTATCGTTCCTTACTCACAGAAATCAACAATAACATCTCAATAACGATAACAAAATCATTACAACATCAACTTAGCTGTATAACTCAACAATTATACACGCAACTCACCATCAACCAACAACCATATTAATATCCTTATAAAATCCGCAAATATTTACTAGCAAACATAGTGCCCTGGCACAACATCTCTATATCAATAATCCACCAAATCGAGCATGCAGATTAAGACATATCATTCCCATAGGCTTCTGATGTTTTAATCCTTCACTTTTAACGAGTCGTACACGCATAGCAATTGCGCCACATCACGCTTCAGCTGCGCAACTCTAATAATCCACCTTAAGTCACCGTCCTCGTTAAAATTTTTGTCAAATATCTAGTTCACGAGTTTCAATCTAGTTTCAGACTTCCCTTAACACCCACCATCAAACCATTGTTCACTCGATATTCTCAATATTTCACCTTGCGACGTTAATTCGCATATAACTCGTTATTCCGACTTGTTCAATACGTCTCAATTCTTTCTTAGAAATTCCTCTATTACTTCACACAAACTGGTGAGAGACTATTATCATGATATAACATCAATCACTTCACTCACCATTAAGATAGCAAGACAAGTCTATACCATCCAACACGATCTCGCCTACTATCAATAAGAGATTAAGGGTGATCAGTTCCTCAATTTGTCAATAGATAATCGACAATCATAATGGAGTATAAACCATCGTTACCAAACTATAATAGTATTACTTTAGAACTTATACTCAAGTCACCTAACGCACCATAATCCAATAATTTCCAATGAGGTTTACAAATACTCCCACAACATCCCTCTCATTCAATCTTGTCGATGAGACACCAACACTCAACATATTACACGGTCCACCTTACACTCACTTAGCCTTACTCGAAGGTTAAGCATTCTCTAACTCAAGAATTACTTTCTTCATCTCCGCATCATCAGAAATACAAATTCAATTACGGAATCTCAACACACCCTACGCATCTATCTTGAAATCATCATTCTCATACTGATCGAGTCCAACCACCGAATCTACCAATTTCACATCTAACTTCTGAGCTTCTTTGATATTGTCCATAAAATCATTGATAATTTCAAACATTCCTAACATAACACTCTCCAATGTCACCTTGCAATCTAAACTCATATCTCTGAACTGTTTAATTAATTCCAATTCTTTAACCATCATTGTCGACATATGTGAAGTCTTCCGACCTAAAACATCAGCCACGACATTAGCTTTACCTGGATGATAATTCAAATCGACATCATAATCTTTCAACAACTCCAACCATCTTCGTTGTCTCATATTCAATTCCTTCTGATCAAATAAATACTTTAAACTCTTATGGTCACTAAATACTTCAAATCTAGAACCAAAAAGATAATGTCTTCAAATCTTCAACAACACTGTTCCGCACCGTTTTGGGGATAGAACCTCTCAAATACTTCTTTTACACATTCTACTACCTTGGCATCATAAACACGACTCCAATTCCTCTTAAAAGCATCTTCCTATAAAAGGACATCTTCTCTTCATAAGTTGCATCTTTATGCACTCCTCCAATACTTTCACATCCTTTTTAATGTTGAACATCTCATTTCTCAACTTATTCGCCAACAACATATTACGCTTGACCTCGTCTCGAACAACTGCGATAATAATTATTTATGCCCAAAAAGCCTTTAGTTCCATAAATGACTTCAGAGTCCCTCCATATAGGAATGCATCTACCATATTCGAAAAACACTTCATAGGATAGAATACATTTCTATCTCCTCACAGGTTCAAATGGAACACCAATCTGATACTCGTAACATAAGATATGAATTTCTAAAGTTATCCAAAAATGCGAACACCGACGTCATGCAACGACATACTATCACACACCTTACGATAACATCAGAACATAATTTATTTGTACCAGTACCAACATTTACCATTCTTGAAATCGTACTCATCTCCTCACATTTCCGACTCTGACTCGTGATTCAAAACATTCCAACACTTTTACAATCACTTACAAGGATTCCATGACATGTTCTATAACAATTTGTCACTCTATCACCGTTCAAACGTCGACATCTTACGCAAGGGCTACTCAAACTGACAACTTCACGGTCCACCAGCAGCACTGAAACATCACAACTTTCTAAATTCCATCTTCTAAAAATTATTTTGGTTACTTAACAATCACCTTCAGAAACATCGGGGATTCACACTCTACTCGTATATCAACAACCGTTACATTTCTCCTCATCCTTCGAGAAGTAAACATCAACAATGTATGGTCATTCTCCCTCAAGACGTCCCAACTTGATTAACAAAAAAAATCTTTAATCCATGTCACCTTCGAATTCGGGAAACAACAAAACTTCAACAATATTTGCACCTTCGCAACATCAGCATACTAAACCAAAATCTTACAACTGAAACACATCCGAGAAGCAAAGCTTCTCCCCAACTTATCTTCAACCCAACTCCTGCATACAACTCGATTAGAAAAACAACAAGCACCGACGGTGTTTCACACACTTGTCGCGCACTAAGGAACAAGCAACATTAGACAACTTGGTCGGACGGGCCGACCTGCTCTGATACCACTAATGTAACACCCCAATTCTACCCGGCGGATAATAATAAAATCAGAGTTCAACTTAATTAGGATACTACATTTTCAACTTAAAATCAAACTTCATTTAATTGCATATAAAACAGATACATAACACTTAATTCAGATGAACCAATAACAACCTGATTTATTCTTTAAAATAAAACAACTTTTTATTGATAAGCAGCGGAATATACATACTCAACTTCAGTTCACTTAACATATTTTATTCAACTAAAACAACTTCAAGACAACAATTATTTCATGTAGTCAACTTAAAAATTCAGCAACTGAAATAAATATCAACAACTAAACATCAATCGTTCATCCCCCTAAGTGCTACGTATCAGAGCAACGACACCGACTCGAACTAATGAGGTAACAACTATCCTTCTTGATTATCTGCACGTTACCAACAGAGGGCAATATTCAAACAGAATGGGTGGGATATCGAACTATATAATTGAATGTATGATAATTAATATATCATAATCAGTTCATATTAAATCACCACTTCACAACTTATACACAACAACTATTACAACAAAGCATCAACATGACATAACAAATAATTCACAACTTTTAGATAACACCTGCCACAACAAGTCAACAACATAAAGCAACAACAAATATATCATCACCACAACTCAAGATGCAGCATCAAATGTGACTCAATTATAATACACATGCATGTGGTACCATTGGAGCAGAACACCCAACTTAAAACGGAGTAGAACTCCCATCTTAAAAACGGAGCAGAACTCCCATCTTAAAAACTGACAATTAATAGAGGCATCACCAAGGCATAAGCCTTCTTCACAGTTTTCCAATCCATGCCATCACAGAGTATGCAAATGTATGTGACTCAATGAATGCACTATCACATGCTCACAACAATCATCATTCATCGCAAGGCATAAGCCCACATCGCCATTATTACCAGTAAATAGAGGTAATTCATCATCATCTAAAATTCTCTGCAACTTCACATTATCAACAATAATTCAGAGACAATCACAAAAACATAACATCTCAACATTACCCATAGGCCTACAACTTGATATTTCAACAACAACAATTAACACAACATTGGCATAAGCCTACAACTTAGTACGTCACAATAACAATATCATATCAATAATAGTAATGTGACAACAACATGAACAAGAAAATAACATTGTCCATAAACCTAACAATTCGATACCACCTGAAATTCATATTTTTAGCAAGGTATTCAACACATTGTGTCGACTAAAATATACAACAATTGTTTCATATAATTATGCAAACAAATTGACTAAATCCTGCTAATTAATTAATTCTCCACTGTTATTTTATTACTAATAACCTTCTGTTACTAATTCACATCTTAGTCTCTACCTTACAACAACTTATACAATCCACCGTCTCAACCATAATATTTTACAAACATTTTGCGTAATTATTCAGACAAATCAACTATATCCGGCTAAATAATCCTCTGCTAAAATTAATAGCATTTCTACTCGGTATTATTATTACCAAACCCACACTGCTACTGCTAGTTCATATTATTCATATTATTTCATTACTCTGCTAATTTAATAAACCTACTACTAATTTCATAACTTTTACTGCTATCAACAATCTTCATTACAATGTCTGTTAATTACTATCCTTCTGCTAAATTTATGAACTTTGTTACTCGTTAATATATTAATACTTACTAACTACCTACTAATGTTATCAAATGGGTATATATGTGTGAATCCTCTACAATAGCGCCTAATAACTAAATAAATCAATTGAAGCACTAAAATACAATGTGCCCCTCATCACCAAGGTGTGCCACTCGGCACACCCCCTCTCCTAAGCATGTGTCGTCGGCACTCTCCATTCACAACACATGCCGTGCGGCATGTTGTATGTGCCACTCGACACTCTCAATTTTGGTGTCGTCTGTCACCATTCGTATGCCCTTCGACACACCTCCTTCGCGTGTATTTCTTCAGTACCTTTCTATTACTTGCCCATACTGCCTTCAATTAACAGTCTCACATCAGAATAATATATATCATTACAGCAACGTCAATTTTCACAGAAACACAATTTTCCAGAACCAACAACATGGAACCACGTCAACATGACAACTAAATCAACACAACTTAATTCTCAGCAATATATATTCATAAAAATCTGATAAATTTCATAAATAACTAACCACAACAAATATACACATTCATCAATGATTTTACGCAACCCAATTCCCACATATTATTCATCATAATTTCAATTATAGAGTCAGAACCCCACCCTTACCTTGGATTGGAGACCGCTCTATAATTTTTCGATCGAGCCAAGCCTTGCCAAAGTTTCCAACCTTTGCCTCTTTTCCTCTTTTCTGCAATTCTGCAACTTCTCACGTTCACCACAAAATACTCCAAGACTTGTTCAATAACTTAATTCCTTATAATTAGCTTAACTTTATAATTATTAATATTATTATTGGGCCTAACTTTCGTACTCCACTTTTACTACATACGACCATATAATTAAATCAACAATAAATCTGATAACCATTCTAATGTTATTATTAATATTATTTCTAATATTAATCAACCAAATAACAACTTAGCAACTTAAATCTACATTTCTCGATATTTCGCAACTTCAACAATTTCAAAAACATTTTCAACTATTAATCCATAATTAATTTAATTAAATTAACGGGCGTTACATGATCGACCAAGGGGAGAGGTTCTTGTACCAATCCATGGTTGTTTTCCTCAGCATCGTGGGGAACAACCTGCATTTTATTGGGCCTCCAACATTGTGGTATTGGAGCATTGCTTCAAACCCGTCGATGTGGTCGACAGGATCCGCAATAGCGTCGTACTCCTTCAGTAGGGGGATTTTCCATTCCTTTAGGAATTAGGGCCTTCATGATCTCCCGGGATAGTGGACCACGGGGGTCGTCTTCGTCGCTTCTTTCAGGGGAGTGAGAGGGGGACTGGTTGTAGCGACAGTCTTTGTGTCGGCCTTGGCTCCGGGGAGGGTCCCTTTACCGAGACTGCTTCTCTTCATTTCCCCTTATTTATCTTTCATTCAGGGGATCTTCGCTCCTTGAGCGAGGGGGTGTGCCCGCGTTTCTTAACAGCTTCGGGTTAGTTCCTCTCCAATGCAGGACCTCGCCCAGCTCGGTGGGGAGAAGGGCTTCGAGAGTCATCATGGTTGTGTCTCTATAGGGGAGACCAGGAGCGGTCCTTGTTCCGAGGAGGAGGAGTTCAAGAATCAGGTCTTTTGTGCCTTATGGGAGCTCAGCGAGTCTTCTCTAACATCATCAGTCTCTTACCCTGTGAGAAGATCGTGTAATTAATCTGGTTGATCACCGCGAACACGGCTCTGGTCATGGCGTCAACACCTTTAGGAATGGGGATCTCCTTATATGCGTTGGGCTCATAATTTTGTGGAGGATGGCGATCGTCGTCGCGTGGTTGTGATCGGGTGGATAAAGAGGCAGTCAATTTGTCCCTGTGGTCTTGCTTAGGGGCGGCTACGCCATCGTTGTTGCCTGTATTGTTGTGCCCATCGTCGATGAAATTGACGTTCTGGTCATTGTTGAAAGCTTGATCAGCCATGACAATCAGAAGGATGATAAAGAGTTGCTTTGGTCTTAAGTAAAAAGACGGGGAAGCTGGATTCCCATAGACGGTACCACTGATCTTACCTGATCAGAAGGGATTGTCAAGGTCCACGAGCTTCAAGTCGAGCAGTGGTTGAATGTGAAGTGGGAGAGTATCTACAAGACACTCTGATGTCAAAATAAGGTTCAGAGTAAGTGAAAGTAAAGCGTGAGAGTATGGGTGAATGAATCAATAATACCTGACCCTCTCAAGTGAGAGGATATTTATATCCCCATCGCTGGGCCAAGGTCCCCATATTGGGCTGAGAGAGCAGACCAAAAATGGAGATTGTCAGGTCCTGCGCCTGAATGGACTCCTCTAAATTACCAGGAGGACATGGTTATGGTTTCTTCGGGGTTAAGGGAACTCGATGATATTCAGAGGTGTTGGATGCTCTCCCTACGAGGAGGGTGATCCCGAGGACCTCCTGAGAGCCGTTGGTCCTCCTCGCTAGTCATGTAGTGAGATTGTCCCCGGAGGACATATCCTGGTCAACGAGAGGAATGGAATCACTGCCCGACATGGGCAAGGACAAACTCTCCTACTGGTCTTCTCATACAACATAGTTGAATTGGGCCTTGTATGTTGTTTGGGGCAAGTGCGAGCCCAATCCAGAACAATAAGGATTAGCTAAATGATAAAATCATAATAAATTGTTGATTATATTTGATTAGACTGATTGACATGCATAAATTTTTAGGGTGAGAGAAATCAATTTTTATATAAGGGTTAAATATGTTTTTGATTTCTATAAATATTCTTAATTTCATTTTTAATTTTTATTAAAAAATAATATATTTTGGTCCTTACAAATTTTTTATTCATGCAGTTTTAGTCCATATTATTTTCTAAAATTTTGAAAATTGTTTAATTATCTTTAAATTTTTAAATTTCTGAATAATATTTTTCATAAATATTTAGAATACTATAAAATATTTATTTATCAAATTTTAGAATTTTTTAAAATGAGAAGAATTAAATATGAATTTCTTAAATTTCAAAAGATATTGATAAAATCAATGAAAATCTCGACTTAGAAATTAAATTTTCAGTTTTTTTTTCGAGGAATTTTTTATAACGTTCTAAACATGCCTACAAAATAATGATTCAAAAACACATATCAATTTAACAACAAAGACTAAATTACGTGCATAATAATTTTGTAGGGACTAAAACATATCAATTTTTTTATAGGGACAAAAAACAAAGTTTAATAATTTGTAGGGATCAAAAACATATTTAACCCTTTATATAACAAGAACTTAGAAAGTTTAGGGTTAAATATGTTTTTGATCCCTATAAAATTACCAAAGTTTATTTTTTGTCCCTATAAAAAAATTAAATATTTTGGTCCTTACAAAATTATTATGCATGTAATTTTAGTCCCTCTTGTTAAACTAATGTGTATTTTTGAATGATTATTTTATAGAAATGTTTAGAACGTTATAAAAAGTTCCTTGAAAAAAAATTCAAAATTTAATTTCTAAATCGATATTTTCATTAATTTTATCATTATCTTATGAAATTTAAAAATTCATATTTAATTCTTCTCGTTTTAAAAAAATTTAAAATTTTATAGAAAAATATTGTATAATATTCTACACATGTATGAAAAAAATTATTCAAAAATTTAAAATTTCAATGGTAATTAAACAATTTTTAAGATTTCAGAAAATAACATAGACTAAAATTAAATATTTAAAATTTTTATAGAGATTAAAATATATTATTTTTTATAGAGATAAATGAAATGTGAGATATTTATAAGGATCAAAAAGATATTTAGCCAAAAATTTATAATTGATACTTGATATTAAGGGTGTGTTTGACATGTGAGAAATAGCCCAGAGAGAAATAGCAACGAGAGAATAAGGAAAGAAGTGTACTGTTTCTCCTGCTTGGTACACAAGAGAATTAAGAGTGAGGGATAAAAAACAGCATGGCCCCACCTGTTTTTTCTTCTTCTGATTTGGGAAGAGAAGTTTTTTTTTTTTTCCGACATTGCCCTTATTCAAGACAAATGGTGTTCTAAAATCCTACGGTGGAGATGGTAAGAATTGAAGACATTCTTTGTGAAGAATCGAGACTTATCTTTAGGGAAATTGAGCTACACTTGAGAGATATTACAAAAAGAAAATAATTTATTTGAAGGAAAATGAATATATCAATATCATCAATATCACAAAAGGTAGGTCATAGCCAAATTGTTCTTCTGTACAATAAATTACAAGCATAACAATATTTTCCCAACTTAAACTGACAGATGAACCCTTTACAAACACACCTCTCTTCTAAAAGTTGCTTTCATTCTTCAACTCATAATCGACCTTTATGCTTCTACTAACATAGAGGTGACTAAACAAAACAGAATCCTACTGCAAATAGATACTGTATAACTCTCAGAGATAACTCTAGTCTGTGCAAAAGAATGCTTCTAAGCATGCACAAGTATAATAAATAAACCTTAATAATGACAATTGTCCAAATAAGGAAGGAACTATAGCCCCATGTACATTTGCGCCCAAACATTGAGAAAAACCAACAGCTTTTTTCTATGTAAAGTTATATTCAAGATTCGGATAACCAACCACCTCAATTAATTTGTGCTCTTATTAGTTTCAAGTGAAGAACCTTCTTTAAGGGCCACTTGGGCATCATTCTGCCTTCCTAGTGCCAAAAGAGCAACAGCTTGTAAATAAAATGCAAGGTGCCAAATAGGAGATATCATTTGCACCTGCATTGCATCACCAAGTGCTTCATTTGGCATATTGCTGAAGAGATAAGACAGACTACGTCGAGCGAAAATTGTTGGAGAAGTCATGCTTCCAACCTCAATAAACTACATTACAGAACAAAACCATCAGCAATGGCAGTAAGAGCAAGTCATGGTTGCTCCAGAAGAGCACAGCAAGTGATTAAATATAGGGAAATATTACTAACCTGGGTGTAGCCATCAATTGCATTTTTGAAGTCCTTCTGTCGAAAAGCGGCATCTCCTTTCTTCTTTGAGTCCAATGTTTGCTGCATTTGGTTGGTCCACATTTGGAACGAAAGCTGCTTGATACAGATAGATGTAAATAAATACATAAATTAGTGCTCAATTCAAATAGACAATCGAAATGGAAACAAAAGTATGTGGCAATAGGTATATGTGATAAGAGATCAAACACTTAATATAGACCAAAACTTTTCTGAAACCAGAGGTTACACAGAAAATAGTTTTAGACAACTATATTAAAGGTGAAAAAACTTGATCACTAAAGTCACGTGGCACTGATTCTTCTAAGGTTGTCTTACTAGGCATACCAATTTTAAGCTTCACATATTCCTTCTCATTACCAGGAAACTAAAAGCAATTGAATGGATCAAATGAGCCACACTATACTCAAAGTGTCAGAGATGACTAAATATATAAAACGCAATAACTAAAAGCAAAAATGATTGGTATAAGGTTCAATAGAACTGATCGTATTTATTTACAAATTAGAAACAAACCTCGGTAGCTGCGCCCTCATCATCTTTATACCCAATTTTCTCCAGCACCTCGTGTAGGGATGTCAGATCCCTGCGTAGACAAGCTTCCCCAAGTGGAGTAAGGGGAAAAGCTGCACTACCATCGGCATCAGGTATACCCATCAGCACATGAGAAGGAACCTATAAAATAAGAATATTTACAGTCCATTCCAACTTTACCAAAATATAGTTTCAGTTCTAGGCACACACAAAAGCCACTGACGGGCAAAAATAAGATGTTAATAATATTTTTATCTTGGGGTATAAGTATTATGTTAATTTCTCAAGATGCACTTGGTTATATTTTTAATGAAAGACCGTTATGAGTTGTTTAATATTTTTAAGAATTTTGTTTTGAAATTATGACACAGTTTGGCAAAACTATTCGCATTTTACACCATGACAATGGAAAAGAATATATCTCTAATTTTCAACTTTTTCATGCACTCCGAAGTATCTAACATCAATCCAATTGTCCCCATACACCTCAATAAAATGGTGTTGCTGAAAGAAAACATAGACATATTATTGACAGTGTTCGTGCTCTTTTGCTAAATGTCAATGTACCTCTGAAGTTTTGGGGTGATGTTCTTCTTACTGTCGGGTATTTAACTAACCGGATGCCATCCTCTGTGTTGAATGATCAGGTTCCTCATTCTCAATTGCCCCCTACAAACCCTTTATATGTTGTTTCCCCTTGTGTCTTTGGTTGTACTTGTATTGTTCATGATTTGTCTCCAGGTCGTGACAAGATGTTTATTCGTGCTATCAAATGTGTTTTCCTGGGGTTACTCTCGAGTCCAAAAGGGATATTGGTGTTACTCTTCTTCTACACATCGCTTCTACACGTCTTGCTTATTCCCTATTTTGAATCTGTTTAGTCCACTCCTCTATCTTCTAGTCCACCAGCTGTGATAGATACGTCCTCTTCAACCGATTCTCCACCATCGTTGAACTAATATGGCATTACTTATGAGAGAAGGTTTGGACCATGTGATTCAGCTCTTGTTCCAAGCGCCTCCACCCCACTCCGACTCCATCTACTAATTTTCCCATTGCCATCTGTAAAGGCAGTCGTTCAACCTGAAACCCTTACCTACTTATAATTGTGTCTTACCATCGGTTATCTCCTATCTTATGTGCTTCAGTTTTTGCACTTGCATCTGTTTCTATTCCTAATCTAGGGTGGAGGGTGGAGACAGACAATACTTGATGAAATGTCAGCTTTAGATTCTAATCATACTTGGGAGCTTGTTCCTTTTCCTTCTGAGAAATCTGTTGGTTGCAGGTGAATATTTAATGTTAAGGTGGGCACTGAGTGACAGGTAAAGGAATATACCCATCCATGGTCAAGATTACAGTGATAATTTTTCTCTTGTTGCAAAGATGAAATTTGCTTATCTCTCCCAGGCCATGGTTGCCATGAAACATTGACCTCTATTTCAATTGGATACCAAAAATACATTTTTGCATGGTGACTTGGAAGAGGAGATTTACATAGAGCAAACTTCTGGGTTTTTATTGCTCAGGGGGAGTGCAATCAGGTATGCAAATTGCACAAGTCTTTGTACGGCTTGAAACAATCACCACGGGCATGGTTTGGAAGATTTAGCAAAGTGTTGCAACAATTTAGGATGACCCATCGTGAATCAGATCATGCTGTTTTTACTAAATGCTCCTCATCAAATAAATATATTTATCTAGTGGTGTATGTTGACGACATTGTGATTGCAAATGATGACTCCGAGGCTACCAAAGCTTTAAAATAAAACTTATTTTCAAAACTTTCAGACTAAGGTATTACTTTCTTAGGATTGAGGTAGCTCAATCAAAGCAAGGTATTATTTCTCTCAAAGGACGTGTATTCTTGATATTTTGGAGGAAACATGTCTTGCAAATTGCAAACCAGTTGAGACTCCTATGAATCCTAATGTAAAGCTTCTTCCTAATCAAGGGGAGCCATATACCGGTCCAGGTAGATAACAAAGACTTGTGAGAAAGTTGAATTATCTTACCATGACTAGACCTGACATATCTTTTCCAATCAGTGTAGTAAGTCAGTTCCTCAACTCTCCTTGTGACAACCATTGAGATTGATGTTATTCGACTGTCACTTCTTAGAGAGAAGATTATCCCCGGGATCATTAGAACCTCCTTTGTCAATTTCAAGTATCAACTTGCTGACATCTTTACGAAATCTCTTTGGAGTAGTTAAATTACTTACATGTGACAAGATGGATGCATATGATGTATATGCACCACCTTGAGGGGGGAGTGTTGAGGTATTGTTTTTATTATTAGTATCAGTTAGGATATTATTGTATTTAATCATTCATTTCTTCCCCACAATTAATGGATTGATTACAAGGCTCAAACCTATATATTCTCCTTGCATAATATAATAAGAAATTTAGTTTCAAGTATAATGGCATTGAATAGAAAAACATCAGCACAAACAAAATTATGAACAACTCGAGAATCCTAAAAGAGACAGCCTTCAAGCATTCTTTAATAGTCTATCCTCATTCAAATTATTAAGTCCAGCTATCATTGAGTCTCAGAAAATGAGGAACCACATCTTAGACAGCTAACCTCAGAATCCTTCTGTAAAGGTATTAGAGCAGTGACCAGTGACTTTGGATTAGGACGCTCTCGCGGTTCAGATTGTAAACATCGTGAGGCTAGACGAACTAATTCAGTCCCCTCGTCATCTGAAAATTGTCCTTCTAAACATGAGTCTGTTAGACTCTCAAGGTTCCTGTCTCTGATCAGGTCAAGGGCCTGCAAAAAAAAAAATGAAATCCATATCAGATATATAAGAAAACATGAAGGATTCTTTCTATGAAGGAAATAGACTTACATGGCTTGGAGGAATATGTTTTCCACTGAGAAGGTCAAGCAAAAGGGTCCCAAAGCTATAAGTTACACTCTCTGGGGTCACTCTACCTGCATCAACACAGAAAATAAAGGAAGTATCATTGCCATCATGTATTTATAATTATGACATAAGATATAAAATGAATACAGTGATTGAATCATTGCATAGGAGAATTATTTTCTTTTTCAATTTGGAGGAGTCAAATCCACTACATTCTCATTAAGTCTGTAACAACATAACAAATTATATTAACCTGTTTATTACAACTACAATAAGATTAAATTAGCAGATCCATGACATTATTCTAAGTTGCATTTCCCATAGGAAACTTGGGTACTGTGGAATAATGGCATGCTATCCTCGGGTATTCGAACAATAGTATGCCACTTAAAATAAAGTAGGAGAATGCTTACAAGTTCCCTTAGAGCAGTGTTTAAGGAACCAAAAGAGGCAAGTTTGTACGGAAAAATGGTTTATTTAGTATATCGACATATATTTAACTTATATTTTCAAGAAAAACTTTCCTTTTATTGACTCATTAACCAATGCCTTTTGGGCACTCATTAGAAAACCCAAAATACTAATGAGAAATTCATACCCTAACCTACTCACAGCATGATAGAGAAACAAGTTTTATGAGAGTAGAAAGTTTTACTATTGTATCAAAAAAAATTAAAATCACTATACAGAAGTTTGATACCAGGCCAAGACATAGAAGAACAAATAACATAATTCTGTGATGTAATGGTATTTTTGTTTGAGGGAGTACCTGTCCTGAGATACTCGGGTGGTGTAAATGCCAAATTTGTACTATAACTTTTCCCATCTCGACTGTTTTTCATCAGACCGAAGCATGAAAGTTTAGGATTGAAGTCCTGAATAACAAGAAAAAAGAATATAAGCATATTTGACATTTACTATTCAGGCCTGGATAACAATTTATATTATATCTCGATGCTCATAAACTTCCGATTTTTTGGATACTATTGATTTCAAATTAATTCATAATTGAATATAAGCATATTTGTCAATATTATATGATATTTATTAATTTTTATGCAATTCAATTGAGTACTTAAATACAGCTTTATGTAATGAAGCTTTCTAAGATTGCAAACTTTTAAGCACCATCCACCACTTTGAGCAATAGATATCTATGCAAATACAAGAAATGAACTTACATCATCGAAAAGAACTCGGTAAGCATTTAGATCATGATACAAAGCCCGTCCTTTGTTGGTACAGTACTCTAGAGCTTGGGCAAGATGTAAAGCAACTCTAAGTCGCATTGCCCATTTCATAGGCTGAGTTTCCCCTGAAAAATTGTTAAAAGAGAAGTCATCACCATGTAATCAAAAGAATGACAGCAACAAGTAATCACAACTAAAGTTCGCCCGAGTAGCATTGAAATGAAGAAAAAAAGAGCAAGAGCGAAGAATTTCTTCTAATTCAAAAGAAACTCGACAGCAAACAATTTTTTAAAACCTGTCTAGCTATATGACTTTTCATAAATGATAAGTTTTAGTCACCGCTAGTCCGCTAGGATAGGGATAGGAGTTGTATTTGAACAATAACAAAATAATAGCAAAGCCAATGCATGACAAGTTAGCTGTATACTCACAATGGAACAAGTGTTTTGCCAACGTATCATTGGACATATACTCTGATACAAGCAACCTCTCATCACCTTCAGAGCAACATCCAAGCAGATTTGCCAATTTTGGGCTCCTTAGCTGACCAACAGCTTTGGCCTCTTCCTGAAAGAGATGATTGGAGATGGTTCCTTATCATGCTAAATCACTAATAATGAAAAGCACATTCAAAATGCCATAAATTCATATTACTAGTTGAGCATACTTTCATTGGCAAGTAAACCTAAAATATAAACTCCATGCTGTAATTATTTGAATAAAAATATCTTTGACGCAAAAAACGTCAATATAAAAGACTAAAAAAATAAAAATATATAGTTGTCATTAAAGCCACGCATGACTTAAAAGTTAGGAGACATAAAAGCATGTGAAACACTTGAACTGACTATCATAACTATGGCGACACAAAACACGCGTGTTCTATGCAGAACAGACTCAATTGCACAAAATATAATACAAGTTAATTCAGCGGTTAAAAAACAACAAAGGTGTGTAAACCGACAAAACGTTGCACCATCATTAAGATAATGACAAAACTACGGTGAAACCAGCACGCGATAATCGTTATTATTATTAAAATGCAAAAACGCGTGAAAGGAAGCTATTAAAACAAGGAAAGTGATGGCAAGGCCACAAACGTGATTTAGGAGGGCTTTAAACCATGAAAAGGCATTTACATTTAAACTGTCCCATATATGAAAAAACAACAAACAAGCATTTATACAACAAACTAATGATTGATTCAGTCTTTCTCATGACCCTCATAGGATTTCTCGTGACCTCTATGGAACAGACTCGCATACAAAACAAAACGCTAATTAATTAGATCACTCGTTAAAATCGACCAAAATCCAGTAGAACAAACAACAAATTGTGCATTAAAATATGGAAGCTTGTGAGAAAGTGCCCGACTAACGCGTATAACAAATATTCAAAATAACATATCAATACGAATTTCGCACATAAGTTTCAGAACGCTTACCAAAAATTGATGGGCGTCTGGCCAGGCTGATTTATTGAACCGTTTGATGGTAATTCGCGTTTGATTTTCAAGTTTCCCTTTAAAAACAACATTTGGAGCCTTTTCTCCATGCTCGGAAACAATATTATCTACCGCAAACCCAGAGGTGGCCTTCCTAAGTTGATCAACCGTATATTCACGAAACGACGGCGGACCATTGTCTTCAACATTATTGTTTTCATTTTCTAAACAAGAAATATAATCACATAATTAACAATCATTCTCAGAGCAGCAACAACATAAATGAGAAGACAAGTCAATAACTTACCATCAATATTTGCCTCCGGAACTTGAACACCACCACCTCCTTGCTCACTACCCCAACAACATGTTGAATACTTCGAGAACTTACAACCCATGCCAACCTATAACACATTGGGAAAAGAAACAACAAAACAAAACTTGTCAGTCCGAAAATTCTCAAATTTATCACAAAGTCAATCCCTTTTGCTTAAAACCTATGAAGACATCTCGTACACAACACCGACACTGACACAGCAATACCGATAATAATTTAAAAAATGAATAAATTATAAGTAATCACAAGTGGCAGTGTCAGGACCGACACAAACACGGAGACAAACACGCCTTTTTCAAGAGGTGTTCGGTGCTACATAGCTTAAAACCATTGCTCCCTCAACCTAGAGAAACCTTCAATTGAACAGGCACCATTACCCAATACCCATTACCCACAGAATTTCATTAAAACATGATTGCCATGAATTCTATTACCAAATTTGGATTATTTTTTTCCAACACCCAACACAATTCACATCAATTAACAAAAAAAATCACAATAATTCACAATTGAATGCTACACAGAAGCTAGTTTGAACAAACCTAGTAAAAAGAAAACACAAAAAACAAATAATCACCAACCAAATAAGCAGAATATTCAACAAGCACATAGCAAAATCAAACTTTTCTTTTCAATTCCAGAGCCAAATCTGTGCAGTGCTAATAAAAAAAATCAAAGATCATAAAGAAGAATAGAGAGAGGAATTGAAGAAGAAAAAGGATAAGAAAAGAAACATTAACCTTAGAGAAGAAAGGGATTATGAACAGTCAAAAACTCAAAAGAGACAAAGAAAGTGAAAGGACTTTCTGCTGTTTCTTCTTCTGATTTTTCTTCCACTTGTTATATATATACACACTTTTTTTATAACTATGTTAATTAATGCAACACATTACTTTAACTAACATCTTTAATTATTAATTAGGAAAGTTTAATAAATAGAAAGTAACACAAAATGTAAAGTCTTAAGTTTTATTCAACTTTGTTATTTGTATAATCTTTTACCGCAACAATGGCGAATGTCAAATTATACACGTTTATGTCTCTGAAAATTAAAACTTACTGGTCGGTATAATAATAGGAGATAACTTTTGAATTGTTTTTATTTTTTGTTTTGACAAAGTAATTTTTAGTCTTTATTTTTAAAAGAGATTTATATTTTTATATTGTAATTAAATAATTAAATAATTTAAAATTTGATTTAAGCTTTTATGAAAAATGTGAAAACTATAAATAGATCAATTACATTTCTTTCTTATTTGATAATTGTCAAACTATCGACTTGACTAGAAGTAGGTAAAATTGATCTTTAATTTAAAAAATAAATATGTTTTTTTTTTATCTCCTCGCTGGATTTAGATTATCAAAAATATATTTTTCTTAAAATTATAAGATCAAACATTAAATTTTCATTCAACTATCAAATTTTAAACTACCGGCATCATAATATACATAAGAATAAAACAATTAGTTCAGTTATCTCGTTAGTGTTAGGGATGGAAAAACAAGCATGAACTACTGAGTATGTATGTTTTGTTATATATTTTACAATGTGTTTTAGGTACTCTCTGATATGTATGTTTTACCCATTCCATTTTTTGTAGACTTTTGTGGGCGTAGATATTAAAATAATTTTTTTATAATTTTTAGGTATCAACGGTCTTGTGTTTGCGAGTCACCCCGCCCTCATTGGTAGAGTAAAAATTCATAGTGGAACAATTGATAAAATTTAACAAAATCATTGATCATTTGCATAATATTGAAGGAAAAGTTGATGATGAGAATAAAGTTACACTCTTGTTGATTTTTTTGCCTAGATTTTTTAAGAATTTCACGAATGCACTCTTTTATAAAAAAAAAAAGTCTATTATTATCTTAGAGGAGTTACAATCGTGAAATTAGAATCAAGGAGATAAATGAGCTTCAATACTTAAAGATGAATAATTGTGGAGAAGGCTTAAGTGTCTCAGTAATAAAAAGTGAGAATAGAGAAAATCGAGCTAAATCAAAACCAAAAGGGAATCGACAAATAGAAGTAAAAATGGTTCAATTGTCACAAGACCGATAGCTTCAACGTGGATTGACATGAGAACGGTGGGTAATGATGATTCCATGCGAGCAAAAATTGTTCCAGAGGTTGGTTGTGAGGGCACAAGAGTGCTAATGTTGACAATTTTGAAATGAAAAAGGATTTGGGTATTGAACTCTAGATGTTCTTATTACATGTGTTCAAATATTGAATAATTTGAAACTTTAGAGTTAAAAGAAAGTGGAGTTGTTTTTCTTAAAAATAACAAAACAACCAAAGTGTTTAATTCGTCTAAGGATTTTTTGATAACCATGAATTCCATATACAAAATGTGATGAATGTTATTTAAATCAAGTCAAATTTATTACCCATAAGTATATTTGAGGGATTAGGTCATTGTAGAAATTAACATAGTGAATATTTTGCATGGTACATTGATAATAGCTAAAGAAATTGAAATGTGTGGTCTATATATTATATAGTTTACATATTTTTCCCATACATCAATGGCTAGTTAAAATTTGCATGTTAAAAGCAACCTATGACATTTAATATTAAGACATGTTAATAAGAGGGGTTTAATTGAATTGGCAAAACAACGTTCACTAGGCATAGGTAATGATAAGTTGGATAAATCATAATTCACTAGAGAAGAATCAAACTCGAAAGTTTATGGAATTACATAAAAAAACAAAGAGTAGTCTGGTGCAAGTGGAAGTTGATGTCTAGATCAAAGATCAAGCATTTTTTTAAATTTGATCGATTTTGCTTAAGAGTAGTTCCAACATTAAAGAGAACATCAAAGTGATTGATGGATAAAAGATGAACAACATCACTAACTTAAAGTCAAGATGGAGAATTATAGTAAATTTTCCTTTAAATTTGTTTTTTAACCTCTAGAGATGATGCTCTAAATCATGTTAATGGAAATTTAATGTTGATTCAAATTATGGTACAATAATAGTTTTCTTGAAGTTATGTCTAGTGTATTCTAAAAACACGACGAAAAAAGACATAATGAAATAAATGGTTTAATATTGGATATAAAAATATATAATAAAGTACATTATAAAATAAAATAAAATAACATAAATAACACATAAAAATAAAAACTATAAGAAAATAAGTGCAGTGATTATAATTTATATTAAGTATAAAAATACGAAAATAATTTTAAAATGGAGAAAAATTATAATAAATTGATGGAAACAATAGAGAAAAATCACAAAAAGATAAGCACTAACGTGAAAGAAAATAAATAATTTGAAATACTAAAATAAAACTGAAAATATTTTAGGAAATATAATAGTTTGTTAAATATCAAAATGCATATTTCATCTTCTCCCCTCCAAATCCCCCCAATTTAAAGGACATAAAAAAGTGTTTTAAAATGGATTTGCTCTCCTCCTCTCCCCTCATTTACCCTCCTAAAATTTGAACCAAACATATTTAATTAAAATATACATTCCCCTCCCCTCCATCTACCTCAAATCAAATACATCTCAAGGGATTATTCCATTAAGCTTTGAGCATCCTCGCAAGTGGAATTGGATATTGCATCTTAACATAAAATTTTAAGTTATTATAGATATGAGTCGTCTCACTTATTTATTATTCAAAATTCATTTCTTGGCCCAATGTGAGACTCCTATACTCAAATTTGAAATATCAACAATTCTCTACTAAAGTGTGAGTCCATTTATTCTTGTGAAATGCTCCTACTCATACAATTTTTCCATCTATTACATTTGCATTATAAATGGTGCTCCACCTACAAGACAATATTTTTTACCAATATTTTCATAAGGACTTTCGATACAAGGAGTCATTAGAACTATTGACCCTTATACCTTTGTTAGATCTTGAAGGGACTAAGGTGTCATCACATTGAGTTTTAAGTAATCATGTAAATGAAATTGAAGAATACATCTAAATACAAATTTGTATGGGATATATTGTTGGTATGTTGCTTAATATCCACTTAAAAAGTATCGGTGTTTCAAGTGTAAATAATAGTCTTACATAGATGAAAAACATGATCAAATAAATATAAAAATGAGAAAACCCATATACACAATTTCATAAGATTTTGGGTTAAGATATTGTATCTAATTCTACTCGTGTGACTGCTCAAAGTCCAATATAATGATCCCACATGGACCTCGTAACCCAAAAGTGGTATTAGAGTGACTGGTTCGACCAACTCCTCACATCAAAAGTCTTTCAAATAATAGTGGTCGGCTAAATTGTTGTATTGATGTGAGTATCAATACTGGTGCAAAACATCTCTTTGAAGGGGAACATAGCTAGTACATAGATGTACTTACTCTTATAAGAGAGATTGTTGACATGTCACTACTGTTAGAATATAATTTAGTTCTACATTCCAGTAAGAGTTTTGATGATAACAAACACATGATATAAAGAACAAATATGCTCGCTAATAAAAGTATCTTTACATGCAGGAAGTTCTGATGTGAAAAAGATGTTCTGATGCAATTGGAAGTTCTCTCAGAACATCACTAGAAGTTCTGATTATGCGAGTATAGAAACTGAGAGTACCATGATAGATTCAGACGCATCAAATCTGTGTGACATGCTTATATGAAGAAGTTATGTTACAACTTCTGAATGCACCAGCGCTGTGAAACATGATCTCTGATACTCTGATTTGCAAAGTTCTAATACAAGCTGTAAAGGACTCTCAACGGTAATATTCATCCTCTGATGTGAGAAGCTCTGAAACGTTACAATTCCATCAATGTAATATCATAAGTAACAGCTACAAATAGACAAGGATCTCCTGGTTTGGAAAGTTCATTAACTCATATTATGGACATACCAAAAGTATCTTCTTATGTCACTATTGCATGGCATATATAAAGCAGACGAAAAGAAGATTTCGAGTGATGAACTACTGCACACAAAAATAAGAAATCACGTGAAGCTACATCAACACAACAATTATATTTCATCCGTAAACACTCATACTTAAACTGTGTAAAACATTACTGTTAGTGATACTGTTTTAGTAGAAACACCATTGTACACATTTATTCAATCAACTGTTTAGACATTTCCTTGAGAAAATCGGGTTGTGGTTTTGGACTCAAGAAGACTTTGACAGTAGTCAAAGTAGTTGTGTAATCAAGTTTGATCAGTGAAATAAGACCTCGTTGGAGAGAAGCGAAATCATCTTGGCGGATGGACTGGAGTAGTTTGAGTTCAAACGAACCAGGATAAAAATCAAAGTGTTCTTTCCATTGTATTTCGTGATTCCAATGCAACCCTCCCTCCCCCTTCTTGTGTTTTTTCACTTCTTCAACTACAACAAATAACGCTTTTTATACGGTCTCTCTCTCTCTCTCACTAATTGGGTGAGTCTTTGACATTTACACTATAACAAATAACACTTTTTATGACGAAGTTTTCATCATATATAATAAAAACCGCGGGTATATGTGACCAAAGCGTCTTGTTTTATTTAAAGATAATAGGCTTAAATGCACTTTTGATCTCCTTACTTTGATGTTTTTAAATTTTTAGTCCTCATATTTTAAAACTCAGATTTTTGATCCCTCAATTTTACTTCATTTGAGATCTTGTTGGTCTCCTCCAATTTTGCAGATGTGACAATGATGCTTAAGATAAAAAAGTAAAAAAAATTAAAGACATGTCATTGATGATTAGGATATTTATTGATTAATATTTTGTAATAGTAAATTAATAATTTTAATTAATAATATATATTTTTTGAAATTTATAAATTAATAATATTTATTTTTAAAAATTTATTTAATTAAAATTTTGAAAATAAACTTCTTAACTCTAAGTCCATTTAGTTACACAGAAGCCCAATATACATAGTAACATAACTTATATAAATCAACTTTATAAATATTCATTTTATTTCTAACTAAAACCATGTGGGACTATGTTTTTCAACAGAAATCATAACCAAAGACTTTCTTGATGTGTTTGTGCGAGAATTAACTATGTTACTATGTGAGTCTTTGACATTCTACTGCTTAAGAAGAGACAAGTATATCTACCGATTTTGGAAGAAGAAAAACAAGTTTGTGCTTACTCTTATTTCTTGTTCAGAAAAGCAGGTTTGGCCTTTGAATCTATCCAAATATGAAGTCACATTCACTTTTGATGAATTGGGTTTTCTTCTGCTTAATTTACTATGATATGTATTCTTAAAGAAAAGGATTTTGATGCCTAACAAGGAGAGAATATGGTTGTCGAAGAGTAACAAATATCGTCCCACATCGATTTATTTTAAAATCAAATTATTATCTGTAAAGCTCAACATAATACAATATAGAAATGTAGAGTGTAATCAGTGTATGAAAGAAAGTGATTGATGTTAGCCAAATATTTCCATGGGCCCAAGGATCAAAAATTACTTTTGAAAATTAAATTAATTACTAATTTATAAAAAAAATGTAATTAATTAAAGCTATTAATAAATTCATTGAAAAATATTAATGAATAAATATCCTAATCATCAATGACATGTCATTTAAAATAAAAAATTTTATATTCTAATTATCATTGTCACATCTATAAAATTAGAAGGGGCCAACAAAATCCTAAATGAAGTAAAGTTGAAGGATTAAAAACCTTAGTTTTAAAATAGAGAGACTAAAAATTTAAAAATATTAAAATAGGGGATCGAAAGTGCATTTAAGCCAAAATAATAATAATAAATCTGTTATCTCGTATTTAAATAAAATTGACAAAAATATATGTTCGGGGTTTGAGGTTCGATTCCCAGCTCCTGCTATTTAATGTTTTATATGGAATCAAAAAGGCGCCTTTATTTTTTCTAGAGTTTAGGTCGGATATGTTACCTTGATTTTCAGTAAAACCGAGATAAAAACTCCCAAACTTTTTATTCTTTTTGCAACAAAAAAGACGCCTTTATTTTATATACTTTATGTCGGCTATGTTACCTCGATTTTTTAGTTTAACCGCGATAAATTATATTTATATTTTTTATTCTCTTTTAGAGTCTACCTAATTCAATTTTCAAGCCATAACGAAAGAACACTACTTCTCCAGCCAACGAAAGAACATTTATTCTCCAAAGAGCTTAGCCAACGAAAGAACACTTCTTCTCCAAAGAGTTCCACGATCGATAAATGCTTAATTCATGTTAAAATATCTTAGTAAAACATAACATTTATCTTACTTAAATGTCAAGATTATAACATAAAAACCTCAAATATTGAATATTAATGTTATTATGCAAGTCTACTTGGTTTGGTTTGTTTTGTGCAGGATTTAGTCCCTAAAGCAAAAAACTAGCTAACAGACACTTCGTTAAGCGAGCAGTAATGAATAGACCAATCCGCTTAGCGAGGAATAGTTCACGTAGCGAATGCAAGACAGAAGCAAATCAACAAGTTTCGCCAGCAGTGAGGAGAAGCGAAGCAGTTTGCCTAGCGAATCGGGCCTTCGCTTAGCGAAACAGGACGGTCAAGAAGACTTCAGGCTGAAGAAAGTAACTTTGATAAGCGAGCTCACCTCGCTTAGCAACTCTGGTGGTTTATGGAAAACATTTGAAAAAACTTGAGGACAAAGAAATCAACTTTGCAAAGCGAGCTAAACTTTGCTTAGCGAACTTTTGAGGTCTCAAGTTTCCAAGTTGATTTGAAAACTTATCTCAGAAGCAAGGACTTCTCTTAGCAAAGTATAGTTCACTTAGCAAACTCAGGCGGCCAGAACAGCTATAAATAGGACATCAACTCAGTTTAGAAAATCATTCCAGTTTTATCACTTATATTATCATATAATATCATTTGTAATAGCAATAGAGTAGAAAATGGAGGAGATTGTAAGGAGAAGGAGGCATATTCGCATCAAGAGTTTAGAAATCATCGTTGATGTCGTTTTAACTCAATTCTCCATTTGTGCTCCAAGCTACCATGAGTAGCTAAATCCCTCTCTTATTCGGATTGGTTGTAGTTCGTCAAAACAATATGTATTCTATTTAATCATGGCATTATATGCAATTTATATTTGAATCATTATCATTGTTATCTTTGTTGTACCGTTTATTTCATGGATTAAATTAATATTGACAAATATGGTTCTAATATTGATCCAAGATAACAACTATTAAACTCTAAATTCTAGACATAGATTTAGGTTTAATATTCACTAAAAGTATTGAATCGTAATGCTACCGTATTGTTTAATATACTGAGAAATCGTTGTTTAAACCATAAGGTAAAAATTGCATCAAGGTTTAGACATGAGCTTTGTTTGTGTGTGATATGGGATGATAAAGAAATGCGCTTAAATTGTGTATAACTGATTTCTGATATGCATATTGAATCGACGAATGAATACTTACATTTGATTATACAAAGCATCAACGGTATGTTATTATTGTTCTTGTTGTTATTCTCCATTATTATTGTTGTTGTTGTTGTTGAGAAGCTTTATTTTTGTACAATTTTTTATTATATTTTTATAATCTTTATGTGATTATGGATCATAGTTGGACGAAAGCCAATAGATTAAGTCAAGAGTGTGAGAATGGATTAATTCAATTTCTTGATTTCGCGTAAGAAAAAAAAACCATGACAATAATGGGATTTTTGGTGTCCTTGTATGAAATGCTATAATATAAAAAAAACATCCAAGATGTTATATTCAATCATTGTGGTTGTGATGGAATTATTCAAAATTATACGAAATGGGTATGTCATGGTGAAGGGATAAAAAAGAGACCTATGTCACATACAATTGAAGATGGTGAATTTATGACTGATAATCTAGAAGACATCATTCGTGATATTGGAGTAGATGCTTTCAAAAAATCTAATATGATAGATACTTTATGAAGATACATGGAAGATTCGTTGTACCCGGGATATAAAAGTTTTACAATATTGTCAGTTGTGTTAAGACTATTTAATCTTAAGGAAAGAGGTGGATGGACGGATAAAAGTTTTACTGAATTACTTGAATTGTTGAAAGAATTCTTCCCGAAGGTAGCACGTTGTTGAACCGTACTTATGAGACCAAGAAGATATTGAGCCCAATGGGTTTGGACTATGTTAAAATACATGTTTGTCGTAATGACTACATATTGAAATTCTGGCATACATATTACAAATGTCCTAAAACATGTTGAGACATTGATCTCTGTATAATAACACATGGACAGAATACAACAGACTGATACAAACCTTATCAGTTCAAAATCGTAACAAATGTTCCAACATCTTATACGACATGTCAATCAATCAAGAACAAAACTGAACAAAACATAAAGATAATAACACACAGATATAATGACCCAGTTCGGTGGATACACACCTACTCTGGGGGCTATCAAGCCAGGAAGGAAGTCCACTATATGTAGTATTAGTTCAAAGCTAAACTCCCTCGTTTACAACTTCTTGCCTAATCCCTACCCAATGCAACTTCTACCTAGGAACATCCTAAATATGAGAAATCGACATCTCACTTCCTAAATCACCCTAATAATATCTATATCAATTACAACCTTTTCAATCAAGACTCTTGACTAACAAACATACTTGAATTTGCTTTAAAGCTTCATCCAAGAACAATATATGATTCATTTCCTAAAGGCTTCTGAATCTACATAAAACTATGTCTACCACAATGTATTAAATCGATACAGAGGGTGACTTACAACTCAAGAAAGTACATGACTTTCAAAACCCTAAACCATTATTTTTCTTTCTAAATTTGTTACACTTGGTATAATTATCAAGCCCTAAGTCTAAGTATTCCTTTTATAATCTTCAATGTACTGGACTTGGGCTTCAAATCATTGCTGACCTGTTGTAGACGAGGTAGCAGAAATATCTCCTAAATCATAGGACTTCAGTCATTAGTTCCCTAATTTATCTCCATAATTAGAAACTAATTTAACTCCTTGATTTCAGCTTGAATCTCTTTAATATTCAAATTATGCGCCACATATGATTACACAATATTCCAGAATATTCAACATCTGAAATATATCAATTAAATCCAACTATCCAGCTAGTCACCGGTGCAATGTCGAATAGCTCTTCATATGCCATCTTGTCTGACATGTTTCTTTAGTTTATGATACATTTCAACTCAGTATGTTTCTTCTCCTGTTTTCTCAGCAAGCTAACTCATCCTATTTAACATAGTGTTGTTATATTTTTTTACTAAAATTGATGCCAATCATAGAGAACTAACAATCTCCCCTTTGGAAATTTTTAGCTAAAAAAATAAACATTTTACAACTTAAATTTCAGCAATCAGAGTTAGTCTTCAAGACTAAGCAATATGGCTTCGGCTGATTGATATCCCAACATCATGTTTGACATCATTCTCGTAACAACTCCATTGCATAAGATTAAATACCTTAGTATAAATAGAGTAGAAAAGTAATCTTCAAGGGTTGCTTAACATAGCAACAGATGCTCAATCAGGTGGATGTCAGGACATCATGTTCGACATCTCTTCATATTTCTACTCTTTCAATAGAGAATCAAAAGATTCTCCTCCTTAATAGAAACTTCGTAGATCCAATAGATTCTAGGTTCACCCTTTTTCCACACAAACATGAGTGTGAAAGCACAACACCAGATGGTGTACATGAGGAAGAAGATGATTGACACTCTCCCTTAACCCAGAACCAAAACTTCCTCTTAAGGAGAAAATGAAGAAACTGAAGAGGCATAAGAGAACCAATAAGAACCAACCAAACACCAAGCTCAACAGTGCATTTGAAAACACAAAAGTGAAGGTTTAAGTCTTCGGTAGCTTAGAACACATGACATAATTGTGTTCATAGCTCAGATCACAAGGCACAAAGTTCAGAGAAAGGAGGAAAACTTAGATACTCTCCCCAATCTTCCTAAACCAACGGATGCAAGAATACTCAATACTTGAAGTAATAATTACAGAAACATGACCTTTCTCCCCTTTTTTATCCAATAATTTACAAAGATATCTCGCACAAAACCATACCCAAACAATGCTTATCCACATCCTGACAAAATCCATAAGAGGTTAGATTCAAATTTAACAAGAGACAGAGAGACCTCTTTAAATAGCTGAGTAGTTCCTTAGGAATTATCGCTTCTTTAATTTAACACTGGAATTGGTTAAAAGGCGTTATGTGAGGAAACTAACTGTACCAAAAGTAAATGTGCATTGTCCATGTCAATTTTAAATGCCTTTATTGATTCCTAACAGACTTTTCTGATCTTGACAGACACAATAAAAAACACATGCAGTCAAAGATACATGTTATACTCCATCCTGATTTGACCACCTCATCCAATTAGGTCCTGAACAATGTCCTAACATTCAGTCAGACATTATCAAAAGAGACAAACCTCCAGTCAAAGATGATGTTTTACATATGCACATGTTTTGAAGCATATCACAAACCCTTCCACTAGACTCCAAGCATATTCTACTTAGTCTGAACATATTAATATGTTAAGACATCATATGTGAAATTTCCCATTCTTTAATCAAGATATCCATTGAACTCCAACTATATTTTAGACAGACAAGTTCTCTCATTCAAGAATTCTTCCTCTCAGACTGCTCCTGACATCATAACTTTAAGATTGAACAACATGTAAGCTTCACAAAAAATTGCACTATTGCAGCACCACTCCCTATACATGAATTTATCTTCTCATATTCTGGATAAATAGAGCTCATGCTAAAGATGATTACTTAAGTATTGGATAAATACTATACCTTTACACCGGATTCAGATATTGTATCTCCTTAAGATATTACTCGGGCACTCTGACTAACTCACCTGGCAAGGATTTATCTGAAACATGTCCTTTGTCATGACCCATGCATACTACCAGAGATGAGGTCTAAGACTTAAATATCAGTTAGAAAGGTCAAGTTTGAGCCTGGCATTGATCATCAAGTTCTATATTCACAATCTCAAACATTTTCTCAAGCATGATGTTAAAACATCACTTGAAACATCAGCTTATTGTTACAACTTATTATGAGAAGAAGTCTTTTCACACCAGAGCACCATGAGTAGGAATATACTTTCATACACTTTCTGAAAATACGATATTCATATTGTAGATTTGCATCAACACATTAGACAAGTACCATCTCCCGTCAGGATATTTGCCATCAGTCTCATGCATACCTTTAAGATCAGATAATACTACCTTCTTACATATGGTAGAGAAGGATTTCACTATTTGCTATGGTTGTGAAACACAACACGCAACTCATAGATTGTTCATACTACGTCTGTTTCTCCCAATCCTTCAAGCCTCAGAATTGGAGAAATTCATTCCAAATGATTTGAATGATACTCCAATCAATGTATGCTCCCATCAACCACTTTATCCTGTTTATGAGAAACACTCACCATCCATCTTGATCAGATGCTGCTTCAAGTCTCCTTCTCCAACCCATTAAGAAACTATTCCATCAGAATAGTCACAAGCAAGACTACACAAATCTAATTTCCCTTGATCAAAAGAATCTTCCAGATGTCAGAGAGAATGTCCTCGACGTTTGAACTTGACATCCCTGGTTGAGAAAATAAGTTTCCTCTAGAAGTTTTGAGCTCATCCAACAAGAACTTATTAGACACATGACCAAGATGCCTCCTCTTCCAGTTCAGGAGAAGGTTCTAAACATATGTGGCCAATACACATTTGTTTAGCATCTAAAGCATCTGCCACTCCATTCCTTTAGCCAGTAAAAATCTTCGTAACTTGTTGACGTGATGTTCTAACATTTGATAGGACATCATTCCAAGAGACACAATAAGAGATTCTTTATCAAAGACCAGAGATTGACCTTTTAGGTTGGAAGCAAAAATAAATTGCTTCTTACTCTCTTTTAGTTCTCTGTTCAACAACCTCACTTAAAAGTGCCTTTATGAGTTGACTTGAGATGAACCTCAAGCATCTTTGGCAACTTTTACAGGCTAGTTGAAGTTATCCTATAAGTACAACAATGCAATAGGACACACTTTTAAAGAGGAACAAATCCCCAAGCTCTTCATTATTGTATTAAAAGGGCAACCCTCACTAGAGACACACAGAACCATCATACGCAACGGTCACACATCAACAAATCCTCAGCACCCTTCAGGGCAGAACAAGATAACACTTGCACGTCATCACCATTATATAAGTGACAATAAAACATCAAATGTTTGAAAATAAATCAAACATAACACAACAGCTCACTACCATAGTACCATTGATGATATCTTCAGAGAGAACCATCAATCAGGTTGTCATGAATGACCCATACTCCTGCTTTAAGATATCATAACAACATTAATTGACCAAGATTAAACGGTAGGTACAATGTCATAACATTTGGTAAGACATCATACATAAATCAGAGTATGAAAGAATCAAAACACTCTCATCCTTATAGCTTCCTCCTTGTTGATCTTGTTCTTTTAGAGAACAAATACACCATCTTGCTAGAATCTTCATCACTTTTCAAAATCCAGGTAGAATGTCAAGAACATCTTATAGGACATCATATAAAAGATATATCCTTAATAGCATCCATTAGATAGGGATCATAGCTCCCTTAATCATCTAGCTCTTCCAAGGAAGGCCAAAACACCATAAGACACTTCAAACCTGATCACCCCAGGTTTACACATCAGAGGCACATGCAACAGAAAAACACCTCACAGGTAACACCATATCCAGGCCAAAAACACTTTAATCCTTCTATGTCTAAAGTACCAGAAAGTATCTTCCCCGATCTCAACCAGAACAGAACAGGATGTTTGCTCTGATACCAACTGAAATTCTGGCATACAGATTACAAATTTCCTAAAACATGTTGAGACACTGATCCCTGTATAATAAAACATTGACATAATATAGCAGACTGATACAAACCTTATAAGTTCAAAATCGTATTAGATGTTCTAACATCTTATACGATATGTCAATCAATCAAGAACAAAATTGAACAAAACATAAAGATAATAACATATAGATATGATAACCCAGTTCGATGGACACACACCTACTCTGGGGGCTACCAAGCTAGAAAGGAAGTCCACTAACAGCAGTATTAGTTCAAAGCAAAACTCCCTTATTTATAACTTCTCGTCTGATCCCTACCCAATGCAACTTCTACCTAGGAACATCCTAAATATGAGAAATCGACATCTCACTTCCTAAATCACCTTAGTGATATCTATATCAATTACAGCCTGTTCAGTCAAGACTCTTGACTAACAAACATACTTGAATTTTCTCCAAAGATTCATCCAAGAACAATATACGATTCATTACCTAAAGGCTTATGAATCTACATAAAACTATGTCTACCTCAATGTATCAAATTGATACAAAGGGTGACTTACAACTCAAGAAATTACACAACTTTCAAAACCCTAAACCCTTATTTTTCTTTCTAAATTTGTTACACCCAGTTTAGTTATCAAGCCCTAAGTATAAATATTCCTTTTATAATCTTCAATGTACTGGACTTGGGCTTCATCACTGCTGACCTGTGCATATGAGGTAGCAAAAATATCTCCTAAATCATAGGACTTAAATAATTAGTTCCCTAATTTATCTCCATAATTAGAAACTATTTTAACTCCTTGATTTCAGCTTGAATCTCTTCAATCTTCAAATTGTGCGCCACATAGGATTACACAATATTCCAGAATATTCAGCATTTGAAATATATAAATTAAATCCAACTATCCAGCTGGTTACAGGCGCAATGTCGAATAGCTCTTCATAGGACATCTTGTCTGACATGTTTCTTTAGTTGATGAGACATCTCAACTTAACATGTTTCTTCTGTTGTTTTCTTCACAAGTTAACTCATCCTATTTAATATATTGCTCCTATATTTGTTTTACTAAAATTGATGCCAATCATAGAGAACTAACACTTCTTATATAGGAAAGAGTTTGAAAACTTGAAGGAGTGCCCGAGATGTAGGGTGTCGTGCTACATGCAGAAGGACAATGGTGTTGATGATGATGATGATGGTGCAACGAGCAAGGGTGTTCCTACCAAGGTGACGTGGTACCTACCGATAATTTTAAGGTTCAAGAGATTATTTTCTAATGTTAGTGACGCAAAAAATACTAGATGTCATGCAAATGAAAGAGTGTGTGATGGAAAAATTTATCATGTAGCTGATTCATTGCAATGGAAGAAAATTGATTCCTTGTTTCCAGATTTTGCACTTAAATCGAGGAACCTTAGGCTTAGACTTGCCACCGACAGAATGAACCCTTTTGGTAACTTGAGTACTAACCATACGTCATGGCTTATTCTTCTCTTAATTTTCAACCTATCTCCATGGTTGTGCATGGAACGTAAGTATATGATGTTATCGATGATGATTTCGGGTCCAAAATAACTAGGGAACAAAATAGATGTTTATTTAACGTTATTGATTGAAATTTTAAGACTTTTGTGGGAGGAACGTGTTGATGTTGATGATGCGTATATAAGTGATAACTTTAAGTTGACTGTCATGTTATTTTGCATAATTAATTACTTTCTTGCATACGATAATTTGTCTGGGTATGATGTCAAGGTTCATAAAGTGTGTCCTATATGTGAAGTTGATACATGTCACCACCAATTACAAAAAGTAAAAAGACAATTTATCTTGGGCATCAAAATTTTCTAAGACTTAATCATTTGTATCATAAATTGAGCAAGGCTTTTAATAGAGAGCATGAGTTTGGTATCACTCCAAAGCCCTTAACTGAGAAGGAAGTCTATAGAATACAACAACATATTAATGTTGTCTTTAGAAAGAAACAAAAAAAGCTTGTGGAGAAAAATTCTTGGAACAAAAGGTTGGTATTCTTTGATCTTCTATACTGGTCTAGTCTTGATGTAAGACATTGTATTGATGTGATGCACATGGAGAAAATACATGTGATAGTTTGATTGGAAGACTTCTCAACATTAAAGGCAAGACAAAAGATACTAAGAAATCCCACAAAGATATGGTTCTGATGGGTATACGGCAAGAATTAGCCACAAAAGAAGTAGGAAATAGAACATATTTTCCCTGATATGTCACACTCTGTCTAAAAAAGAAAAAAAATGTCTTTGCGGTTGTTTGTAGGTATCAAAGTTCCCCAATGGTACTCATTAAATGTGAAGAAAATTGTGTCAGAGAATGATCACAAATTTATTGGCTTAAAATCTCATGATTGTCATGTCTTGATTCAACAACTTCTACCAGTGGTTATATGTGGCATCTTACCAAGAAATGTAAGGGTGACTATAACCAGATTGTGCGTATTCTTCAAAATTATATGTATTAAAGTTGTAGATCCTTGAAATTTAGATGAATTAGAACACGAAGTTGCAATTATCTTATGCCAATTAGAGATGTTTTTCTCTCCATCATTATTTGACATTATGGTTCACTTAGTTGTTCATCTAGTAAGGGAGATTAGAATTTGTGGTCCATTTAATTTACGGTAGATGTATCTGGTAGAGCGTTACATGGATATTTTTAAAGGGTATACAAAGAATCATCACTGTACATAAGCTTCAATCATAGAAAGGTATATCACAGAAGAAGTTATTGACTTTTGTATAAACTATTTGTCAGATGCGAACTTTATAGGAGTTCCTGAGTCTCGTCATGATGGATTTTATGATGATATATGTATTCAAGGTTTAAAGGTTCAGACATTAAGTCGGCAAGTAGTTCTTCAATCGAATTTGTATATATTGAATAACTATAGTGATGTTGATCCTTAATTGACCGCTCACAAAAGTCTTATAAAGGAAAATTTTCTCTAGATGAATGGAAAATGGTTGTTGACAGAGCATAACAAAACTTTCATAGATTGGTTTAATGAAACTATTTCTAAAAGTGCATCAAATAATTGCAAATGGTTGTCACGATTGTCTAAGTTTAATGTAATTACTTGGAGTGCATATGACATTAGTAAAATATTCGTTCTACACATAATCAAAGGATGATATTAGCACTATGAAAAATAGTGGTGTTATGGTTGAGGTTGAATCCATGTACTTTTCTAGTTCCAAAGATAACAATCCAATACTAGCATCTAGAGCATATTTTGGGATCAATGAGGAGATTTTGGAGATTGACTATGTTTTTTTAAATGCCTTTATTTAAGTGCACGTGGATTGACAGTAAAACTGGTGTAGAAACCGATGAATTAGGATACACAAGCGTTGATCTTCAAAAGGAAACTTATAAGAAAGAATCATTCATCATGGAAAACCAAGCAAAATAAGTTTTTTATGTCACTAATTCATCTAACACTAGATGGTCAATTATTCTTCAAGGAAAACATATTCCCGATAGTACTGATGAAAATCAAGATTCTAACTATGAGACTCCTTATTTAGCAACATGTGTACGTCAATCATCTAACGAAAATGATTCAGATATTGTGTATGCAGTTCGTCGTGATCATGAAGAGGGGATATGGGAAAACTAGTAAGTAAATAGTTTATTGTTTTTGTTTATTAGTCATTTATTTCAGTTTTGATGTAAAATTATAAAGTGTGTGCCATTTTGGGTTTACATTTACTGTAATCAATGAACATTTGTGTTTCAGATGAAGGAATATTTGTGTTTCAGATATGGGAAAACTAGTAAGTAAATTTTTTATTGCTTTTGTTTCTTAATTATTTGTCTTAGTTTTGGTGTAAAATTATAAAGTGTGTGCCATTTTGGGTTTGTATTTGGTGTAATAAATGAATATTTGTGTTTTAGATTGAGAAATTTGAAAAATGTACAATGTCTCTGCTTCAGGAATATGCAAATTATGGTTATGTATTCTAAATATGGTTCTGTAATACAGGTGCAAACGACAATACAAAAAATAAATCTTAACCCCTCGATTTTTCAATAAACTGAGGTAAGAACATTGATATATTACCTCGATTCTTTAAAACACCGAGTGTTAATTTTGGGCGTGTCGTTCAGTTTTGAAAATAATAAAAATGCTGATGTTGGGAATCAAATCCACGTGCAATTAGCTTTACCCCTCAGCTTTTTAATATCTGAGGTGATAAGGGGTAACTTTTCATGACCTTTTTTACCTCGCTTCCTTAGCCTAGATCAAATGCATTTCGTGTCCGACACTAGATGTGTTTTTATAGTAGTGTTAAGAGAGCATTTGACCCAATGTTATTGCTTCTCCCTCCTGATGGCCTGTAGTGGTGAAAATTTGAGACCAAGTCATTGATTGACTTGACTCATACAGTGAAAGTCGCCACCGCGCTTTATTATTTCCAAGGGAATGGGAAAAGAGTGAAATAAAATCCATAATAAATATGCAAAGTAAAAGCAATACTAAAAGTAAAGCATAAACAATACATTAAAAGAGATCTAAGGTACGGGGGTTGTTATACAAAGGGAAGGTACTAGCATCCTATGTATCTATAGTATCCTATAGGAACCTCTTGAAATATTTGTGTTTTTTTGATTAAAATGATTTGTTTGCAAAAATAATTGGTTAAAGAAATTTTGAAAATGCAACGACCTAATGTCGAGGTTTTGGTTTTAAAGAGGTGAACGTTTGAAAAAGGTTATGAAGGGTTTTAACTATAAGAAGACAAATATGATAGACAAAAATATAAAGACGCACAATGACATAAAGCCATCGGGACAATCCTTTCTCTTAGATTTTAATCACAAGCGAGTATAATGAGATAAATACCAAAATATAAGCACTCAAAGATCTACAAGAAGGAAAATCACAATAAAATAAATCTTAATAAACAAAGAAATAATGACAAAAAATAAACCATGAGGAATTTAATTTAAAAGACAAATGAAATCAAATATAAAAGAAAAGAAATAACAACTTAAACAAATAAACTAAAAAATTGCCAATTAAACTAAAAAAACAAAATATTAATATTCGTAAAGGTTACTAAATTAATTCTAAACTAAGCTAATTAATTCCTAAAAGACACAAAGACGTGTTTTTGGTGTTTTTATATTTTTAATATTTTGGAATTTGATTAAGAAATTTTTTTTTGTCTTTTTAATTAGTAATTAACTACAACTTTGTTAATCTAACTAATGTAAAATATCCTAATAAAGCTAAAATATTCTAATATCCTAAAATATTCTAATATCCTAAAATATCCTAATAAGATGTTAGGACAATTTTTGCGTTTAGTGAAACTTATTGTTAAAAATAAAGAGATAAAAAACTTACAACGTTGATTTACAAGGAGTCTGGTCATAAGCTAACTTATACTAATACTATAACAACAACAAAACATGAACGCATAAAAATATTATATTTTTACAACGTAAGTTCACAAACTAAAAAAAATAAAATAAACTAAACTACTAGCTATATATGGTATGAACGAAAATAAAGGATGAATGGTACTAACAAACTCTAGAGGCAAAGGTCGAGCTTGTTGTGCTGAAGAAAGTGAAGGTGTTTTGATGAAGGTTGTTGTTGTGGTGAAGATGGTGAATGTTTATGGGTATTGCGTAAGTAAAAGAAAAAGATAAAATTTGATTCCTAAAAAACAAAATAAAAATATTTGACGTGAAAAATGTGTAATGAATGTACAAGGTTTTGAGAATGTATGTGTGGTATTGTTAGTCTAAAATGAGAGAAAAATATGTCTTATTTATAATGTGAATGAGAGAGGAGTGTTGATGTGGCACTCCATGTGACTTTATGAGAATGATTTTTGGCCATTGATAAGTCTAAATTGGCAATTCATGTTAAGTATGAGAATAATTTTTGACCGTTGATAAGTCCAAGTTAACAATCTATGTGAAGTGTTTCTACTACATTGTAGTTCCAAATTTTCTTTATTGACACAAAAATACAAAAAGATAAAGTAGTAATAATAATAATAATAATAATAACAATAATAATAATAATAATAACAATAATGATAAAAATAATAATAATAATAATAATAATAATAAAAATAAAAATAATAATAATAATAATAATAATAATAATAATAATAACTATAACTAAAAGTGTTAATAATAATAAAAAAATTAAACTAAAATAAATAAATAAAAGAGATATTAAACTAAATATTTTTTATTTTTTTAATTAAAATAAATGAACAATAAAAATATAAATAAAGGATAAAAAGACTTATAGTATATTCTAAAAATACAAATGAAAATGACTTATATTTATATTTTTGAGATTTTTGACTAAAAAGATACAAACATATAAATTTAAATAAAATTAATAAAAGGCCATATTTTTTGATATTTTTTTTTGAATAATGAAATAAAAATTGTAAATAGAAAATATCATGATGCTAAGTGTATTTTTTGTGATTTTTTAATGGAAAAGAAATCATGAACAAAACACGATCGAAATTAAATTTCGTCAAAATCACAAAACGACTTCTAACTTTTCCTATTTTTTTGTAGTTTTTCAAGCATAAATCGACTCTTGACTTGTAAAGAAAAGTTGTAGATGACATCAAGGAGAATCATATGTAAAAAGAACCGCTAAAAATGGTGAAATTTGAAGAAGTTACGAATTTTTGAAATTTGACTCGAGAATTGGAAAAAATAGGTCAAACCACTCGCGAACACTTACTATGCAATAATGCAGATGGAAGGTAGGATCTTAGGTAAAAAATTAGAGTATGACAGATGCCCCTATTTAAGTTTCTTCTATCCAGTAAGGTGAAGATCGAAATCTTTATCTCGACGTGATTGGAGAGACTTAAATACAAAATACACAATTTTTGGCCCTAAGATGCCGCAATGATGCTTATGATATGACATGAATGCAATGGACTCTTTTTTGACACACTTTTTTTGTATATAATATGGTATGCGACAGACTCTGTGGGAATAAGGCTTGAAACAAAGAAATTATGGTACACTAAATGAGATGACGTGGCAAGACATGCTGGAGAAACACAAGATATTTTTGCAGTTATGTCAAGGAGACAAGAAGAATCCATCAACACTTGAAAAGAGAAAGAGAAAACCTTGGAAATATAGGACACATCCAAGCATGACGTTGAATAAGGTGAAAAACACTCTATTGGAAATATGACATCCAATTACAGGCTTTGGACGAAGACAAAAGAATCATGATATCCAATTACTGGATTTGGACAAAAGTGAGAAATATGACATCCAAGTAATGGCTTTGGATCAAAACATCCAATTACGGGCTTTGAATGAAGACAAAAGAATCACGATATCTAATTACTGGCTTTGGATGAAAGAAAAGAAATCATGATATCCAATTACTGACTTTGGATGAAAACAAAAGGTTACGACACCCAATTACTGGCTTTGGATAAAGGAAAAGAAATCATAATATCCAATTACTGGCTTTGGATGAAAACAAAAGGTTACGGCACCCAATTACTGGCTTTGGATGAAGGAAAAAAAATTATGACATCCAATTACTGGCTTTGGATGAAAACAAAAGATTACGACACCTAATTACTAGCTTTGGATGGCAACAAAAGAATCATGATATCCAATTATTGGCTTTGGATGAAGGGAAAAGATTATGACCTCTAATTACTGGCTTTGGATGGAAATAAAGGAATTATGACATCCAATGATTGGCTTTGGATGATAAAAAAGAGGACTAATGACATCCAATCATTGCCTTTGGATGAAAGTGAGAATTATGATATCTAATTACTGGCTTTGGATGGAAGTAAAAGATATATGGCATCCAATTACTGGCTTTAGATGAAAACAAAGGGTCACGACATCTAATCATTAGATTTGGAAGAAGGAAAAGAAGTTATGACATCCAATTACTGGATTTAGATGAAGGAAAAGAAGTCAAGACATCCAATTACTGGCTTTGGATGAAGTAAAAGAAGTTATGACATCCAATTATTGGCTTCGGATGAAAACAAAAGGTTACAACACCTAATTACTGGCTTTGGATGGCAATAAAAGAATCATGATATCCAATTACTGGATTTGGATGAAAACAAAAGGAATTATGACATCTAATGACTGGCTTTGGATGACAACAAAAATGAATAATGACATCCAATCACTGGCTTTGGATGAAAGTGAGAAATATGACATCCAATTATTGGCTTTGGATGGAAGGGAGGAGCGACAAATCCAAGAATAGTATTGGACATAAAGAGAAATAGACGAGCAAACATCTGCTTTGGTAGGCGTTATATAGGTTGGACTTTGACCACAAGGTAAGATGTTGGTAGCAACAAGACCTGGGAAAATGCATATGAGTATGCATGATATATGAATTTTTCTATGCATGATATATTACTGATCAATGCATGATATGCAAATGATTTGAGACGACCGAGCTAGACCCTTTTGTGAGGCAAGATTGAGACTCTGATTCCTCAACACAGGGAAAACTGCCAACTCTGCTTGGAGAAAGTGTCGAATACATTTGCATTTGAGAACTGTATCAAATTGATAATCCTTGGAGAAAGAACTGAAGAGTTACTTGAAGGTTCTTGAAGAACAATTCCCAAGATTAATTTAATTTTGTAGGTTAACTGACCACAACTTCAGCTTGCCTATTGTTGGATATAAGCTGGTCATGACTTTAATTTAGTGTTGGGAAAGCTTACCTCAATATGAGTCTCGAAAGAGATATCCAGTTAACCAATTCTGAGAATAACTTGTACTGAGCAAGAAATTTTGAATTGATTCACAACATGACCCGGAAGTAACTTGCCCCTGAAAGGATCACTGGCCAATTTTTTCAAATGTTTGAAATTCCTTGATGAGGAAAATTTGTTTTTCAAGAAAAAAATGTTCATTCAAACATGATAAATCTTAATACAAAGTTCATGCAAAAGTTTTGAAATAAAAATCATTTATTGAATGATATTGTAAATGAATCACTGGTCAAAATACGACGGTTTAGACATTCAAAGTGAAAGGGAAAGAAAAGGTATGTTACCAAAACAAATGATTCACAAAAATCTTAGGATTCAACTTACGCAACCTTGCTGTAGTATACTTTCAAAATAAATATGGCTTCAATTAGGTCTTTTGAGGGTACTAATGTGTCCCGGCTCACGGTTCATGAAACAAAGGATATATGCTCAAAGTTTATTTGTATCCAATCCATTCTTTGTGATGTTCTTCAGTCCCATGTTCAATTAACTTAGCCTATGCATTCAGGTTCCAAGAAATTTTGGACTTGTATTGATGATAATAATGATGATGGCTCAAAAGTTAATGATTTTTGAGATGGAAGTCACTTATTCTTACAACATTTTGTTGTTTATGTTGAGGATTATAGTGACCTCTTGTCATACCCCAAATATTCCCTATCAATTTGATAGTCGTATTATTATTGTGTTCCTAATTATTAATCACAATATTTAAATTTGTTTGTTTGAGTATTGTTTTATAGGGGGATTTAAATGTTAAATAAATGTATGTTGCTTTAGTGGACCATCAAAATCTAATGGCTCACTAAGAAGTTTTTTTGGGCCAGGGTATAGATGATAAGGAGGGGGTACGCGTTTTTGAAACAAGTGGGTCATGTCATGTTTTTGGAAAAAGTCCACATAATTCATTTTTTTGGTCAATTAAGATTGGTTGTGGTTCATGAAGAAGGGGGTGTATTTAAGCCCATTAAGGCTTAACTCGTTAGTTTTACAAAAGGGGTGGGTGTGTTTAGTTTTAAGCCCACTAAGAGTTCTCTTACTCGGATTGTGCAGAGGATGACTTTTGGGGTAAGGGCCCAGTTTCTGTTTTGCATAGCCAATTTTATATGGTCTGAAGTCTAATAGAAGTGTGTTTTGATAAAGAGTTATTAGACTAATCCATTGAAACATTTTAGACCCATTAGCCCTTTGCAAAGTTGACTAAAGTCAACATATGATCATCATTTGGTTTTTATTATTCCTTTTATCAAATATTACATTAATATTTTGACTGTTTAGTTATCTTTTGTCGTTGACTAAAGTCAACCAAATTGAAATTAGGACTTCCAAACCCTAATTGAAGCCAACAATGCCTCTCGCTAATAGGTCCAAGGCCCAAACGCTTACTACAACCCAAAGCTGAAAAACACTTACTGTTCATATTAGGAAGAAAAACACTTGTTTAAAGGCTAAAACGGTTACTGTTCAAATCACAACCAAATCAAATCCTTGTATATTAAATAGTCTGAAAATTGTTACAAACAAACATTATTCAAATCTAATCAAATCTCAACATACTTAATACATAATCTGGATCAAATCTTAACTAAATCAATACATAACAGAACCAATACAGAAACAAATCAAGTCTTTACATGAAGAAAATCAAAACAGATTCATAACACAATCGAAATTGAATCAAACTTTATCAAATTACAAATGAACCGTATCAAATCTCTAAGAATTCATAATCTTCTAATCAATCTAAAAGAACGTTCAATTACAAATTTGTTTCCTAAAACATCTAACTTTAAACCTTATAAAAACCTAAGATCGAAACAGAATAGGATGGGTGAAATTTACAGAGAATATTTTTACAGAAAAATAAAATTGAGGGAAGAAGATTGGAGAATAAACATAAGGAGAAGACGAAGAAGAAAAATCTTAGGGTTTCAATATCTGAAACCCTAAGTTCTTCAATCGCCTCCGCAAGACTCTTCAATCGCCGCCGTGTCACCTTCAAACATCTCTGATTACCTACAAAGAGAAGAATGAGAGGATTAGCACTTAAGAACTCAGAATCGAACAAGAAACTTACTGTGACTAAGGTACCGAGTTACGCAGCTTTCATTGATTTTTGTTTATGAATTGTTAAAAGATTTGGGGGATTAGGGTTGATTTGGGGGTTTGGGGTTCTATAACTTCGGGTCGATTAGGGTTGGGTTGCGCCGCCGCCGGGATTAGGGTTTTCTGTTTAGGGTTATAAGAGAGAAGAAGAAGGATAGGTTAGACGAAGAGAAAGAAAAATAACAAAATAATGTGTAAAAACAAAATATATTATGTTCAACGATCCTGTGTGCGTAAGTCCACAACAATTGTCGTGTTCTCTCCATCATAACCATACAATCACCATTAAACATCCAGAAGCGCACGTGCACGGTATCACCATGCGATCACATGCATGGAGTCCAAACGGACTCCCAAACCCTTTGGGCCAGGCCCAGTCTCTAATCACACCCCTTTCTATTTTGTTTTTCTAACACGCGTGGAACCTACACCCCTAGCCTTATGGGCCAAGTCCAAATATGTGGACTTGGACTCTTACTCTCTCACACCTCTAGATTTTACTGCATAGTGTAAACTCACACCCCCTGCGTTGGGCCAGAATTCAATATCTGAATTCAGGGCCCATACTACTCACACCCCGTATTTTACTAGCTTATCATAATTCACACCCCTTACGTATTTCTTATTTCTTTTATTATTTTATTATAATTATTTTTTTAATATATTTTAATATATTTATAAATTACAATATTATATTTTAATATTTATTATTATAATATCAAGTATTATTTTCTAAACTCACTCAAATATTTATTTAACTTATTGCATTAAAATATTTTTTATCATGCATTAATAAAGTATTTTTACAATTAACACATTAAAAAATATTCAACCAACATCAAATCATTTTCATAATCAAATTAAATTCAACAATCAATTTTCAAAAATGATTATGGAGATACTTTTAATCAACTGCGAACTTTGTCTAACAATTCTGCTATTCACACACCCAGACTTGGTTCAAGGAGAATTCAAAATATCTTCGTAATCCATAAAAACACACAAACCCATGCGAACTACGAATTGAGACTCTGATTTCTCATAAAAGGATACATATGCATACGACTAAAATTGTGGCGAGTTTCCCTAATAAAAATTAAAACCCTATTTCCCAAGTCGTAATTCTAAACCCTAGTATCCTTGTGAACAAGGTAGATGAGGGGTGCCTAACACCTTTCCTTCTTCTAAGAACGAATCCAACAACTTAGAATCTCTGACCAAATTAGAGTTACCCATAATTCACCCGTCTTAAGATAAAATTAATGGTGGCGAATCTCAATTCAATGTCGGTTACAACAGTTGGCGACTCTGCTGGGGAATCAAGCCAATGGTTTAGAAGCCTTTCCTTTTGGTTTTAGGGTTTTTCTTATTTTTGGTTTTTTTTTCTATATGTGCTTTATTTATTTATTTACTTTTGTTTATTTTTTTTATTATCATTATATTTTATTCATCTGTGATGAGATTTTATTGTTTTAAAAATTATTTTCAAAAACCCTTAGAAAGAAGGTTTATCTATTAGCCAAGGGGATACATCATCCCTATAAGTTTATGTGACAACTTCTCCTAGAGCCCGTGGAATTCTGCTAAAGGAATACATCTCATGAGATATCCTATCGGGAAGTAGGACTTTGGAATGAAACCTATGACTCTTTGTATAACCCTTAAACCAAAATCTCATAAGGAGACCTTTCATGACCTAGAGACGAAAGTTTCGGTCTACAAAGAGGCTTCACTTAAGGGAGACCCTTGTGCCTTTCCCTCTAGTTTTATCCATGATACCCTTAAGGAAGCCACCTTATGGGGAGGGTAAAATATCTGTAGTTCGAAACTAAGAACCTACATACTAATGATACCTTTCACATCCCACTACAATTCCTAAACCTGCAAGGGTTATCCTTACATCTATTACTGCCTTTAGCCCGTATGGCTTCCGTCTATCCATCCCTAGCCTGCAGAGATTTCCTTTGTTTTCCATAATCCCTAGCCTGTAGGGATCCCCCCTTTTGTCTGTCATTATCCTTAGGACGCCCTCGATAATGCGCGCCAAGTGGCCTATCAGGCCATAAGATTAGATAACTATTGACCGAACATTGTGTGCTCTCTTCCATGATATTCCCTCAAGTCCAATCTTCATCTCAATCAACCATTAGTCTATCACAATTCCTAGCCTGTAGGAATTCCCGTCCCTCAGTTACAATCCATAGCTTGTAGGGATTCCTCGTCGTCTTTCATTGGCCATAATCCTTAAGGAATTGATGCATGTCTCAATCTCTGAGACAATGTAGGATATCATCATATCCATGTCTATTATTATCTTCATCCTTAAGGAGACCCTACATGTATCAATCTCTTAGTCAGTGTAGGATATCACCATGTCTATCATTAAACTCGTATAGGGTACCCCTACATCTACCCTCATATTACGTCCATGTCACATTGCATCTCCAGAATTTTTTTAGCATACCCTTAAAAACAAAAATATTTTTTGCATACCCATGCACTTACATACATTCATACATTTGCATTTCATGCATTCCCGCCTTCACCCTTATCCAACTATCATCCATATGCTAGTTGATTTCTTGGTACTCTAAACGAACTTAAAAAAGTCTGAAACTGTGGAAGTAGGATATTATCTATTAAAGACTCAATGGAGCTTGAAGATACAAGTCTTATTGGAGAGAGAGGTCAGTTCATCACCATGACGACTACAGGCCTATACAGCGCCTCAAATGCCACTATCATTGGTGATTCCTCTATATCAAGAGAAACTACCCTATCAACGAAATAAATATTCCCAAGAAACGTCAAAGGTCACCCCCATGCTCTGACAAGTCTAAGAACATCCATAAGTTCTCCTAAAGTCAAGAGGATCAACAAAAATCTCTTCCATAAGATCATCTGACTTATCAATTTCAAATTGTAATTTTCTAGTTGCTAAGTTGTATTTGGTGTAAACTTGTATCTTTGGATGAGTAATTCTAATAAAATGATCATGCATATTTTGAAATTAATCCATTCGTTTCACTCTTTCATTATCATATTTCCATATAATCAATGACTTTCCATTTCACTCTTCTTTTTCATTTTTCAACTTTAACAAACTTTTAGGGAGAATGATGAAAACTGAATAACTGAATTTTGTTAAATGTATGCTTTCAATGGTAAGACAGAGTTTACAATGTAAGGCATTGTTTCAATTCCTAAATGGTGGAGAAATTAGGAGTTAATCTGTAGTCAACCCCTAGAGCCAGGAGTTGGAGTTTTTCTATTTTAAAAAAAAACTTAATTTTAACCAGGGGCAGGGTAGTCTTTCAATTGATACAATGGTGCATTCCATTATCAAGAGAATCAAGTCCATCTGTTGTACCCTAAAATTTTCTCTCTCATATTTCTCAAAATATTTCAAGAAAGATCCTCAAGTTGCTCAAGGTAGTCCAAGGGTTGGCCAGACAAGCTCCCTCCTAAGGCAGTCTACCTCAAATTAGGGTTTCATGTTACATCAACATACTTGAGTCCAAGTGATCCAAAATTCTCAAAATTGTCCTAATATATTCTCAAGATCATCCATGTCAAGTTTCAAGCCTTGCAGAGGAAGTTTGCTCAGTCAATTGCTCAAAAGGCTTGAAAATCGGTTGTGCTAGGGCAAAAGTCAACTGTGGCCCACATATAGTCAAACTTCAAGATTTTTTGTCAACATTCTCATTTTTAAGGATATTTCATAATTTGATAAAGGTTTTATCATGATTCATCAAGGATTGCTCATAATTCATCAAGATTCAAAAGTTGCTAAATTAGGGTTTTGCAGGAAAGGTCAACCCAACTTTGACCAAACATAACTTTCTCATACTTTATGAGAAATGACCCATCCAAAGATCATTTTGAATAGGATGCAATTTTCTACAATCCATATTCATCTCCCAAGTTCAAAATATGCACTCATAAGAAGTTATGAATTTGGACATTATAGGTCATTTTGAAAAGTCAACAAAAACACCTTTTTTTGTCAAAGCTTCATACATGAGCATAGAATATCAAATTGAGATGAGACCAAAATGGTTGGTTATAGGACATCTAAAGCTTTCTAAAAAGTCCAAGAACACCTCCAAAAGGTTAAAATTGAGAGATATATGCATTGTCAAAGTTGAACAATTTTTGAAAAAATACATGAAGCAAATATTGACCAAACTTGGATTTTTTCCAAATGGGCCTGTCTTTTCAAGTTTGAAACTCATTCCTAACATGGTCCACGACCTCTAAGCCCACCCATACATTTTTCTACTATTTATGCTATTTATTTTGATATTTTATTCATTAAAATTCAGAATTAAATAAATAAATAATAGAAATAATGTAAATTTTGATGTGAATCCATTTTGGGAAAGTTTTATGCTGGTTTATGTCAATTTATTTCATGCAATAACTCTTCAAATATGTCCAGGTTCATCCACATATGAAAATGGCATAAAATCATCAAATATGGCATTTTTTCAAATTTTGATCATGGTCTTAAAACACCACATTATGAGGGAGATTATTTCCATGCTTTCTTGTCTCCTCATTCTCCTCTATAAATATAGAGCCATACAAGCTTGAAAGGGACGAAATTCCTCTCTAAAAAGCTCTCAAAAAGCTCTTCAAAAAGCTCTCTAAAAGCTCTTCAAAAAGCTCTCCAGAAATCAAAGAATTGGTGCAAGTCATATCTCGAGGTTCCGGTCTCTCTCAATTGACATCAAGCCTCAAACATCCTCTTGAAGTCCTCATGAGTCTTACAAGGCCCAAGAGCAATCCATCACACGCCTAGCACGCCCCCATTTGACAAACACCGATTTGGTAAAATTTTAAACTTCGAATCTCTAATTTTAATCACATTTTATGGTATGCTAACGTTTGTTTGAGTTTATATAGAATAATTATGGATGGTTGAATCATAGGTTCCACGCAAGAATAAAAAAACACCATAGTTAGAGCATGAAGCTTTCGAAGATTCGGGCCTAGGGAATTCTGACTATTGGCACCCCCATTTTTCAGGCCCTATTCTTTTTCTCTAGTCATTTATATTTATTTTATTTAACTTATTTAATTTATTTACTAACTGTTTACCTTGGGATTTGGTAAACAACCGCTGATCCTCCAAATGGTTACTTATTTGGTTACTCGCAGGATCGATCAGATTGATCCTATGGACATAGGTTGATTTTGAAGTTTAATTAATGTGGATAAGGCTTTAAGTAAATTGTTTAAAGTAAGTTGCATAAAGGAAAAGGCTTGGTAAAATAAACAAGGCTGGAATGTAAAGGTTCGACAGGAATCTTAAAGGGAAAAAAGCATGTAAAATACTGGAAAAGTAAATGACTTGAATTAATAAATTGGTGTTTCACACATACATTTCTCAACAATTCGTTCGCTCACACTGGGTACTTGAATCTAAATGAGTGACTATGTATCTATTGTGAACACACGCGAGAAACTACACGTCTACTCCTATTTATACAAAAACATTCCAAGTAACCGTCGGGCAGTTACACTGCTTCGAGATCAAGCCACTTGTCACGTTCTCCATGCTCGACGCTCCAGATCCTTGCACGTTCGCACGTAGTAACTGCTGGAAACCGTTTTCCCTCCAAAGCTTTGAATTTCAAAACTGCTCCACTCTGGACCATCGAACACGTTCGTCAAGAGACGTTTTCGACGAAAACTCCTTCGACGTCGAAGGCAATCAGCCTTCTTCCTTGGAAGAAATCTTCTAAGTATTTGGCCATCTTTCGACGGTCACTTCGACAGGCTTAGCCAGTCGAAAGCATCTTTCAGCTTTTAATGGCTGTCATCAATTGAAACAAAGGTGTCGAATTTAGGAGCCAACAAATTGCCCCCCAAGAATGCCTTATTTCGACTCTTGAAAAGAAAAAGGCATTCTTTGAAAACGCCATTCGACACCTGTTTGTCCACGCTGAGTCACAAGTTAACTTGTGCACTTTTTGTTGCTTTTTACCAACTATTGGCAATCCCAAGAAACCATCATTGATTTGATCCTAGGACGTCACTGTCAGTACGGCGTGCAGAACCAAAACATCACTTCATAATTTGTCATTATGACAAATTCAAAAAACGAGGACGCACGCTGCGTCCCTCTGTTTCTGCAGAAACGGCCAAAACAACAGGATGCTGCCACGCGTCCCACTACTCCCTGCAGCATTAAATGACATTTAATGCCCTCGTTATTGGGAATTTCTCCCACTACTATAAATAGTAGTGAATATCCCATTGTGGGACTTTTCACGCAAACAATCTCTCAAACTCCCTTGCTTTCTTGCAAACTTGTTTCTCTTTGCAGAAAAACTCTTCCCTTTCCAACTCCATCTTCATCCTCAACAATGGCTTCTGCTTCAACTGCCCCCAAGACTAACGCACCAACTGAACAACTTGCTAAGCCCAAGGTTTTTGTAACCGCTCCGGTAGTGAACGCTACAGGGAAACGAAGGGTCCCTGAACCATCTGATATCTCCGTCCGCGACGCTTACTCGCGTCACTTGATGATTCCGGTTGGATACTCCAACCAAATCTTCGCAATGGCTGGACCCATGAACCCCAGCATCTCTGAAGCTCTGAAGATCAAGAGCTACTTTCCCATTGTCGAGAAGCTCAAGCCAGTAGCTTGTGCTAAGAAGGATCCAGAAGACAACGAAGACCCCACACACGAGAAGATCGACCTTCGTTTCTTCAACAGAAGTGTCAGAGTTTTTAGGTCTTGCCCTAATCTCACCCAGGACTACGTTGCTTGGCTAACAAAGCTGGAAAAACATCAAACTCCAGTCTGGAAGGAGATGGGCATCTTTGACCTAATAATGCTGTCGAAGACAGGTTTAAACTACTCCCCAGAGATGCTTATAGCTTCGATGCTGTTCTGGGATAACTCTCACTTCACCTTTCACCTCCCATGTGGGATGTTAACTCCCACACTCTTCGACGTAGCAGCCATCACTGGCCTTCGACCAACCGGAGATTACTTCGACCCGGAAGAGATGTCGGAGGACCAAATTGGCTTTTCTGAGACGAAGCCAACATTCACCACCTTTATCAACCACTTTCATGACAAGTCGACAGACACAGTGTCCGACGTTGAACACATAGCGTTTCTAGCCTTATGGCTAACTCGCTTCGTGTTCTGTTCGAAGTCCCTGCAAGTGACCAAAAAGATGGTCACTCTGGCCACCCAACTGCATCACCGTCAGAACATCTGTCTGGCAGAACTAATTCTGGCCAGTCTTTATGACTCCATCAGCAATGGGGTTACTCTTTTGAAGCATATCGAAGATAGGAACAGTCTGCTACTCGCTGGGCCTTTCTGGTTACTTCAACTGTGGCTCAACGCCACTTTCGAATCCTTCTTACCCAAGAAGAATCAGATAAACGAACAAGCCCCAGCGATAGCCAATAGACGGATCGAAGGAATTAGGCTGGCTCTACTGACGCCTGTAGAAGATGGGCTAGAGTTCCAACAAACCTTCACTAACTTCGTGCTGATGTTCGCTCGAAGGAAGGAATTTGTTTCGACTATGGCTCCATTCGCTCAGCGAAAGGTGGGGCCAGCTTGGTTCACAAGGCCACATCCCAAGGAATCGAGTGGTCCCAATGTTGATGAGCACACCATACTGTGGGAGGCATTCCTTACTCCAAGGATTATGCCTCTTCGATTTAAGAGTTCTAAGACTCATCTGAGTCTGCTTGCCTATCAACCAAATCTGGTGTCTCGCCAGTTTGGTATCATCCAAACCCTGCCTTCTCCCATTTTCCAAAAAGAGAAGTCAATGTTGTACTTCTGCAACGATTATACAGAAGATGCTGCTACCAGGCATATTGGGAGATATGCCGGTCGAACCATCCTCTCGCTGTTCAACTACCAGCTTAACTTCCTTTGTTCGCCATCTTTTGAAGAATGGTGGAGAAGCTATTACGCTGAGTACTTCTTCGACGAGAAGGACTTCACAGCAGAGTTGCAGAAGTCTTTTGTCCTCGTATTTGACAAAGTAAAGAAATGTAAGTTCATACTCTCACATTACTTTTTATCTTTCTCTTCGACTGTTAGCTTGTTAACTTTCCTTTTCGCTTTCAGTTGTTCGAAAACCCCTAGCCAAGAAGGCTACAGAAGGCCCACAAGGAAGGGTCCCTTCGACAAAACCTCCACCGCCGGCGAAGACTATAGCGCCGGCGAAGACAACAGGCAACCAACAAGGGGAAGGCTCTTCGAGGAGGCCTCCTGCATCGGTAACCAGATTTTCTTTATTTTCATTCTGGCTCTCGATTTTTTATTTTCGACGTAATTATTCAATCGAATTTCCTATTGGTTTTATAGGCCCCTTCGCCCAAGAAAAGGGCAGCCTTTGTGATCGAATCGGGGAGTGATGAGGAAAGTGATTCTCCTCCTTCCCCCTTAAAGAGGCGAAAGTTAACAAAGGACGCTTCTGTTCCTACTCCAGCTCCTGAAGGTCGAACCGTCAGAATAAAAGTTGGTGTGAGAAAGCCTAGGCCACCTGCAGTGGTCATCGAAGAACCAACTGAGGAGGAACTGAACGCTCTAGTTACCCAGCCTGTCGAAAGTGATAATTCCAGCCCTGGGGCTGAAGCCAATCCACAGGTAATCTATTAGATCCTTCTTGTAACTTAGGCATAAATACCAGTATTTGATTATATCTCTTTCGACATCTGAAGATTTGTCTTCTTCCTCTTTTTCAGGAAACTACTGGAAGTTCCCCACCAAGGACTTCAGAAACTCTGGAATCTGCTGACCTTAGCAGGCCTCAGGTGCAAGATTTGGGCAATGACGAAGCCCACACTGAGCATGAGGCCAATGCTGAGACAGTGGAGAAGACAACTGAAGAACCTATGGCGGAGGAAACACAGCCAGAAAAGGTTCCTGTGGTGGTCTTGTCGTCAGAAGAGAATCCTGAAGGAAGAGACCAAGGCAATGGCGAAGAGAATCAAGATGCTGTTGTCGAAGAACATGAAGGTGGTACTGGCGAAGAACACCAGGATGACGCCAGCGAAGAACCACAGAAAGACGCTGGCGAAAGACCCCAAGGTGAAGTTAACGAAGAACCACGAGTCGACGCTAGTACCGCCTCAGTTCAAGTCGAAGAACAACCAAACGAGGCACTCAGCATTCAACAGCCTCCAGTCCAAGATAATGCTATGGCAAGGGTCACCTCCTCAAAGCATAGGTCGAAAGAAGACTTGGAAATCTTGAAACGAACTGACCCTATCAGCTACCTCAATGCAATCGTCGAGAGTAAGAGTTCTTCTGACACTAGTCAAGAAATTCCTACTCTGTCAGGGAAATCTACTGAGACTTCTCCTCTTGATGATGCGTTGGCGAAGGTCAAGGCCCAGTTCTTCAAGAGAGATTTAATGAAGGCTTTAGAGGGGGACCCCACTGCTCCATCTTGCTTAAAAGAGGTTTTGAATGCTGTTGATTTCGATGCTGTAGCCCCAGAAATCTCGGACTTAATCATGGAATTACATTCTATGATTGACCAAGTCTCAGCGGATTACCGTCGCCAACGAACTTTCAACAGTCAGCTCGAAACGCTGCATGGCAAGAGCCTATCTGCATGGACTGCTGTCACAAGTTCGACTTCTCGAATTGCCGAGTTGTCGAAACAGAAAGCGTCTGCACAGGAAAGGTTCGATGCTATTGAGCGAGAGAATGTCTCCTTCCGAGCACAAATTGCAGAGATAGAGGCGAAGATAAACGCCAACACTATGCTCCAGGAGGAAATTCTTTCGACCATCCCAGACGCTGAGAGCCAGACTGAGGTCAAGCAAGGCCTGGAGTTCGCTGAGAGGGCCCAAAACTTCGACGCTCAAATTGCCAAACTGGAGCAAGAAAAATCTTGGTGTAAGAAGAGGTTGGATTTGCAGCATGCTAAGTATCTTCGACTGAAGAATTCTCTTTCTTTTTGATTCTCTTTTGTAATCATCTTCTGTAATCACTTTCGACAACAATTGCCATTTTGGCAGAAATTAATAAACATTTCCATTTTGGCATTTTCATGATTAATTTAGTTTATTATTTTATTTTTATCTCTTGAAGTATAGGCTTATATTTTTTCAAATATTTACCGTTTACTCTCAAGAGCCTTTTATCACCACTTATCTCTTCGACTTCATAGGCTCCACCAGAAAAAGTTTGGATAACTCTGAAGGGTCCTTCCCATTTGGGTGACCATTTCCCCATGCTTCGATCCCGTCGATCCATGGGAAGAATTACCTTCCAAACTAAATCTTCAGGCAAAAATGCCTTAGGTTTTACCTTTCTATTGTAAGAGTCTTCGACTCTTCTCTTCTGAAGCCTGAGCAAGTCGAGAGCGTGTAATCTCTCTTCGTCTAAATCCACCAATTCATCTAACATCATGTTCCAATAAACCTCAGAAGGAATATCATAATGCCTCTGAACTCTTGCAGATTGAAGACAAATTTCTGCTGGCAATACTGCATCATAGCCAAAAGTTAGCCTATATGGTGTTGTACCAGTGGCTTCTTTTGGGGACGTTCGACAAGCCCATAAAATCTGGTCTAACGTCTTATGCCAATTCTTTGGTTTCTTCCCAACATGTTTCTTTATCAAGCCAATTACCACTTTGTTAGCTGCTTCGACTTGACCATTCGCCTGTGCATAGTAAGGCGTGGATGTTAGGAGTTTGAAACCTGTTTCCTGAGCAAATTCCTGCATCTTTCGACCAGTGAAAACTGAACCTTGATCAGTTGTTATTGTCTCAGGGATTCCATACCTAAATATAATGTTCTTTTGAATAAATTCAATGACATTTTCTTGGTCTACATTGACTAAAGGGACAGCTTCGATCCACTTAGTAAAATAATCAATGCCTACCAATATGTATTTCTGACTCTTTGATGATGCTGGTCGAATCTCTCCAATAAGATCCAACGCCCATCCTCGAAAGGGCCAAGGCTTCACTATCGAGTGAAGTTCGCTTGCTGGTACGTGCTGGATGCCTGTATGAACTTGACACTCTTGGCAACCTTTGGCGAACTCAACACAATCTTTCAGCATAGTGGGCCAATATAGTCCTTGTCGAAACAACAACCATTTCATCTTATGGCCTGCTTGGTGAGCCCCACATGCCCCAGCATGTGTAGTCGAAAGGGCTATGTATGCTTCAGTTTCACTTAAACATTTCAGCAACACCCCTTCAGGCGTCTTCTTGAATAACTCATTACCCATGAGCACAAAACTCAACGCCCTGTATTTTGTTTTTCGTTCTGTCGAAGCTCCTGGATTTTGAAGATAGTCCACAATGGGTTTCCTCCAATCCTGGTCTGACAAATTATCAATGAACGAAATTTCGAAGTTTGAGTGATCAGCATAACCTAACCTTGTTGATTCCAAGTCTGTTGGTGATAGACAAGTTGCTCTTATCTTCTCTCGAACTTCGATTGCTCTTTGTAATCTCGTTTTTGAAATTTTATACCCAGATGCAATCTGTGCCAAGTCATTGGCTATTTGATTTTCGACTCTGGGTATGTGTCGAATATTGACACTTTCAAATTGTTTCAATAAACGATTTGCTATCACAAAGTACATAATGAGATTCTCCCTTATGCATTTATACTCCTTTGTGACTTGCTTGATGACTAACTCTGAGTCTCCCATTATTTCGACTCGAGTTGCCCCCAATTCCAACAATATTTCAAGGCCAGTAATTAGAGCTTCATACTCAGCCTCGTTGTTCGAACAAGAACCTTCGATTTGGTACTTGAATGTTGTTGGAATTTTGTCTGGAGAAATAAGCAGGACTCCTACTCCTGTTCCATTCTTATGGCTGGAACCATCGAAGTAGAATTTCCAAGGTTCTATCTCCACATAGTTAATATCCTCGACTTGAATAGAGTGGTCGACTATGAAGTCTGCAACCACTTGTCCTTTTACTGCCTTAAGAGGCATAAAGGTCAAGGAGTATTCAGTCAACGCTAATGCCCACTTGCCAATTCGACTATGCAAGATAGGTTTCGACAACATATATTTGAAAACATCAAAATGAGACGAAACATAAACATCAACTGGTTTTATATATTGTTTGAGCTTTGTACAAGAAAAATACAGACATAGACACAATTTTTCAACTTCGCTATATCTAGTTTCTGCATCATTCAAGACTCGACTGAGATAATAAATGGGTCTTTCGACTCCATTCTCATCCTCTTGGGCTAACATACTTCCCAGAGTTTTGTCAGATGCAGCTATGTACAATCTCATACTCCTATTGCTACAAGGAGGCACCAAAATAGGTGGCTTAGTGAGGTACCCTTTGATTTTGTCGAAGGCTTCTTGTTGCTCTTGCCCCCATTCGAACCCCTCCTTATTCAGTCGAAGCAAGGGTGAAAAGGCCTGAGCTTTCCCACTTAGGTTAGATATAAACCTTCTCAAGAAATTTATCTTGCCTAAGAGAGATTGCAATTCCTTCTTATTCGATGGCGCTTTCGCTTCCAAAATTGCCTTCGTCTTGTTCTGATTGATTTCGATCCCTTTCTTGTGGACAACGAAGCCCAAGAAATCTCCAGCTTTTACACAGAACGCACACTTCAAAGGGTTCATCTTCAGACCATGTTCTCTCATTCTTTCGAATGATTGTCGAAGGTGGTCAATGTGACTCTTCCTGGAAACAGATTTTATAACAATATCATCAATATAAACTTGCATAAACGTGTTGATAAAATCATGGAAGATAGTATTCATTGCTCGCTGGTACGTTGCCCCAGCGTTCTTTAGGCCAAAAGGCATCACTACCCATTCGTAAGTGCCTAAGGCCCCAGGACATCGAAAAGCTGTTTTCGACACATCCTCTTCAGCAATGAAAATTTGATTATATCCTGAATAACCATCGAGCATACTCAGGTATTCGTAGCCAGCGGCAGAATCGACTAGCATTTCCGCCACAGGCATTGGATATTCATCTTTGGGGGTGGCAGCATTCAGATCTCTGAAATCTATGCACACCCTTAATGTGCCATTTTTCTTAATTACTGGCACTATATTGGCAATCCATTCGACATACCTTGTAACACGAATGAACTTGCATTTCAGAAGTCTTTCGACCTCCGTTTTGATCTTCGACAATATTTCTGGAGCGAAGCGTCTTGGATTTTGCTTGATTGGCTTCTTTCCAGGTTTGATTGGCAACTGAAGTTCTACCAATCCTCTGTCGAGACCAGGCATCTCGTCATAATCCCATGCAAAACAGTCTTTAAACTCTTTCAGCAATTGGATTACTTCCAACCTAAGTTCTGGATCAATTTTGGCGCTGATGTAAGTTGGCCTGTTCTCTGATCCTTCGCCTAAGTTGATTTCTTCTAAAGGGTCTTGTGCTAACATCTTGATGTTGTTCGCCAAGGGATCCTTTTCGAAGCCCAAAGGCTCATCGTCATAGATCGCGTCGAGCCTCTGTTCCTGCATCCCTTCTGTCGAGATATCAGGAGGTTCTGGGTCAAAACCTTTCCCAGGACCTATATCTGGTGGCTCTGGGTCGAAATCTTTTCCAGGACCTATATCTGGTGGCTCTGGGTCGAAATCTTTTCCAGGACCTATATCTGGTGGCTCTGGGTCGAAATCTTTTCCAGGGCCTGCAGAAGGTAGTACTTGGTCATTGGCCTTGGTGGCCATGTATTTTACTTCGGCTTCGATAGCCGTTATCATCTTGGTTTCAGCCACATAGGCCGAAATTCGCTTCAGAGATTGTGACTCAGTCATTATCACTGAATTCACTTCCCCAACCAGTTGGTTGGATACCAGTTAGCCCACTGAATTCTATGTGTGACACGTCCTCTCTGTCCCATTGGAAACCATGCTCAGGATGCAGGTATAGGGAACAAAAGGTGTTTGGCGCTGGCGCCATGTCGAAATCAGGAGCTGGACATGGCCCTATGTGAGCCAAGTTTTTGTCGAAATCTGTTACACCCAAGTGGTTTACTTCGCCAAGGTAGTAACTCTGATCAGCCTCTATGTTTTCGACCAACCCATCTGGGCGCCATAGAAGCAGTCTTTGATGCATCGATGAAGGCACAACACCTACACCATGTATCCACTCACGACCTAACAAAAGGTTGTAGTTAGGTTTGGCTGAAATGACCATGAACATTGTTGGTCGAAGGATCGACCCAACTTTTATGTCGAGCTGGATCACTCCCATGGTGGTCCCAATGCCTCCCTCATAGTTGGACAGGACCATATTGTGAGGTTTTATTTCTTCATCCCTTTTGCCAATCTTTATTAGCACAGAATGAGGGATAATGTTGATAGTGGCCCCACAGTCGACCAATATCTTGTTCACAGTGGTCTCTTCGAGCTTGGCCCTTATGAACAAAGGTTTGAGGTGATTCTTCATCGCCTCTGTGGGTGGCTCGAAGAAGCCATTTTGTTCTTCTGTAGTGCCATTGTCCATGACAAAATAGCACACTGGCCTGTGTCTGGCCATTTCTTGTTCCATCTCCCAGTCGCTGGTTTCGACTTCTACTTGTCGATTGAATTCCCTAGGCAGCATTGAAACAACGTTCACCATTATATCCAGGGTATCGTCGGACTCAGCATCATCTTCGTCTTCGACTTCGCTCTGGTTAGGCCAAACTAGCCTGTTTGTAACTGGTTCTCTCTCAAGAGGCTTTCTTTGTTTCCTTTGAGGCACATTCGAACTAGTCTCAGCCTTAGATTCATTGGCAGCCTCCCTTTCAGCTTTTCGCCTTCTTTGATACCTCCTCCATTGGGATCTCGACATAGGATTTTTTCCTTTATAGTTGCTGGACACTTGAGCAACCTTGGGTGCAGCAACTTGAGGATCTTTCTTCTGGATTAAAGAGGAACCTCTTGGCACTTCGAAAGAATGCCATTTGTCTTCACTTGGCCTTTTCCGGCCAGATGTTTTGTACCAAGTGTCTACTGGTACATTTGTTGGAGGCCTAAAAGTCGAAGGCCTCTTGTCTTGATTAGAACCCCTTCTGGGATCATGTCGAAGGTCAGAATTTTCCCTTCTCTTGTTCGCTGCTCTCACTCCTTGTATGTGCTCAGCAGCTTTTTTATCAAAGATAGAACTACATCTTGGACATAGCATAACCTCTGATTTTTTCTTCTGGCATCTTTGTAAAAAATCTGCCAAGTTTTCGTTTTCCTTAGGGAAAGCCGTTTTATTCGCCTGCTCTTGCCTTATGGCTTCTTCTGAAGCTTTAGGGTCAGACAGTTCAACCATGTTGATGTTCATGGTATCCTTAGTAGCAAGAGTTAGTTGTTTCATTTGTGTTTCCAGTTTCCCCGTCTGGCCTTGTACAGTGGCCAATTGGGAACTGGGCTTTGGTCCAGTTTTTTGTACTTCAGCAGTCTTCGACTTTGGGTCTTCGACCGCTTTCTGGACAGCCTCGATTGTCTTCCTGGATAAGTTTCCAGAAAAACTGCCAAAAATTGGCATGTTGATGTGGTCCTTAGAGACTTCGACCATGTTAATGCCTGGCTTCTTCGACTGGATCTTGGTAGCCTCTATCATGTTCACCTCAGAGGGTTCTGCATAGTGGGCTTCAGCCTTCATTGGGTTGGAGTCGACAGCCATGGGGGATTTGTCAGCAAACTTTAATCTCCCTTCCTCAATAGCGTCTTGGACAAGATTCCTGAAAAGAAAACATTGAGAAGTTTTATGGCCCAGAAAATTATGATATTTGCAAAAACCCCTCTTCTTTCTTTGATCAAGAGGAGGCACTTTTACCCCAGGGGGTACTATCATTTGGCCATCTTTAACTAGCAAGTCGAATATTTCATCACATTTTGTGATGTCAAAACTATAAGTCTTTTTTGGGAACCTATCATTGGTCTTGTCTGGACCAATGGGATTTTTCCCATTTGAGGGGACTAACTGTTTACAAGAGTATGGAGGCCCTTGTTTCAGTTCTGCTAAATCGACCTCTCCTTCCTCGACAGCTAAAGTATCGTCGAAGGATTCTAGCTCTTCGTCATCCATCTCAACGTAAGCTATTCTCTCTCTCTTGTGAGTTTTTGTTGCCTTAGCTTTTTCAGCCTTAAGGCGTTCGACTTGTCGAACTCTATCGGCCAGTTGGGCCATGTCTCTTAGGTACTGGGTATCTAGCTTCTTCCTAATGGAATAGTCTAAACCGCCTGCGGCCATTTCGACCAGCTCATGTTCTGGCACTTGTGTGAAACATCTCGCCTTAAGCAACCTAAACCTATTTAGATATTCGTCTATAGGTTCAGTGAAACGTCTCTTAACACTCGCCAGTTCTTTCAGGCTTATCTTGGTTTGCCCCATATAGAATTGTTCATGGAACAATCTTTCCAATTGGGTCCAATGGTGGATCGAATTGGGGGGGAGAGTTGTAAACCAAGTAAAAGCGTTCTTGGTTAAGGAACTTGGGAAGTATTTGATCCTTAGGTTTTCGTTATTTGAAATGTCTCCTGCTTCGATCAAATACCTAGCCACATGTTCGACAGTAGATTCTGTCGTGTCCCCAGAGAACTTAGTAAATTTGGGGACTTTGGTTCTAGGGGGTAAGTCAGTTTGTAACACATATTCTGACAATGGAGATGTAAAGTTGGGCCTTCGAAAGCCCATGTTCATTCCATTCTGAGTCATGATCCTTTCGATCATGGTTGCCAGATTGTTTTCCAACCCCATGTTTTGGTATTGGACATGCTGAACCACTTCGTCAGCATTTTGGTTTCTGTTAACTAACCTAACCTCTGGGGCTATTACCCTAGGTTCTTCGACAGGTTGTTCTACAGGCTGTTGAGCCTGATTGATGGTGGTTTCTTCCTCTACAAATATCCCCTGATTTCCTCTTATTTGCGCCCTTTGGGGCTGTCGAATAGGTGGGGGTACTCCAAAGAAGTCAGCCAAACGCGTCATTTGCGCTGTAACTTGCTGATTCGACTGAGTAGTATTTTGTATTAGAGGATTTAGCACTGTACTCAAAGTTTGTGCCAACATTTGCACCATATCATGGTTGCTTTCGTCCATCTGTTGCCTCAAGACAGCTGTCGAGGCATTTGTAAGGCCATGGGCTACTTGGGACGTTCCTCCTAAGAGTTGGGTCCTATTTCTATTCGCCATGCCTATTCCAGAGCCTTGGAGTGGCGAAGTGGCACTCACGAAAGGGTCTGAATAAGTGGACGCAGCATTCGTCAGGCTTGCCAATTCAGAAGTTGGCATACCATAGAATGGAATAAATCCTGGGGGAACCACAGGCCTTGGGCCTGTATTTCCCCTTGGAGGGGGGGTTCCCAAAGTCACTCTGGGGCCTGCAAACGAAGTCGTTGGCCCCGTGGTTGTGACTGACACTGCTGGTATCGAACCAGCATTCGTCGCTTCACTAACGGTCATATTAACCGTTGCTCCCACACTTGTTTGTGGGATTTCATTGTTGTTTGGCGGATTCGCCATCTCTTCCCTTCTTCTGGCAGTATTATTATCGTTGGTGTATATTCTACCACTCCTCAATAACATACAACTCGAAAAGATGAGATTTTTCAACAATCAACACACAGTCCCACCAGGTGTGCCAATTTGTTTACCTTGGGATTTGGTAAACAACCGCTGATCCTCCAAATGGTTACTTATTTGGTTACTCGCAGGATCGATCAGATTGATCCTATGGACATAGGTTGATTTTGAAGTTTAATTAATGTGGATAAGGCTTTAAGTAAATTGTTTAAAGTAAGTTGCATAAAGGAAAAGGCTTGGTAAAATAAACAAGGCTGGAATGTAAAGGTTCGACAGGAATCTTAAAGGGAAAAAAGCATGTAAAATACTGGAAAAGTAAATGACTTGAATTAATAAATTGGTGTTTCACACATACATTTCTCAACAATTCGTTCGCTCACACTGGGTACTTGAATCTAAATGAGTGACTATGTATCTATTGTGAACACACGCGAGAAACTACACGTCTACTCCTATTTATACAAAAACATTCCAAGTAACCGTCGGGCAGTTACACTGCTTCGAGATCAAGCCACTTGTCACGTTCTCCATGCTCGACGCTCCAGATCCTTGCACGTTCGCACGTAGTAACTGCTGGAAACCGTTTTCCCTCCAAAGCTTTGAATTTCAAAACTGCTCCACTCTGGACCATCGAACACGTTCGTCAAGAGACGTTTTCGACGAAAACTCCTTCGACGTCGAAGGCAATCAGCCTTCTTCCTTGGAAGAAATCTTCTAAGTATTTGGCCATCTTTCGACGGTCACTTCGACAGGCTTAGCCAGTCGAAAGCATCTTTCAGCTTTTAATGGCTGTCATCAATTGAAACAAAGGTGTCGAATTTAGGAGCCAACACTAACCAAAGATTAATTTTCTTTTTTATCAAAAAATCACCAAAAACATTTTTCTATCCAATTAAATTCAAGAATATATATTTTTATTTAAAAAGGTAATTAATTTAATTAGGTTATTAATTTTAGGAATTTTTTTTATTAATAACCAAGTATTAAAATAATATTTCGCAAATAACCGGGTTTCGGAAAAAATTACGCAAATAACCATGTTTGAGATGGCTCCACAAAGGAGGAGCCATCTCAAATGGCGCATGCTCCTCTTTTTTTAAGGGAGGCGCCATCTCACTTGGCGCCTAAGTGCTTAGGGCAAGCCCTAAGCCAAGTGAGATGGCGCCTATGTAGAAAATTAGGTCAAATTTTTTTTTTCTTTCTTTCCTACGCGTTGCCTATTAGACAGAGATCAACAAAATGGATTTTTTATTTAAAAAAAAATAATTACATTCAACTGTTTTACATTTAAAGAACAGTAAAAAAATGGATACAAAAAATACTGGGAAAAAAAAAGATACATCAGTGATCCCCAGGAACCCGGTAATGACCCCTAGTTCCGCATCCCCGTCCTCGCCTTTCTCTTGCTGGGTGCCGTCTCGTTTCCTGCTGCGACAAGGTCGATGGCCCAGCGAAGTCAATGCGATCCAAATCCATAAAATCAGTAAGATCTCCATATCTCGAAGATCCGCTCTGGTACAGTCGGTTACCCATACCCTCGAAGTTTGGTCGTGTTGGCGGTGGGTGGGGTTCCATGGTTGGTCGGTAGCATTGGTCGTCTGAGTATGGGGGGTAGAAAGGAAATGGATCTTGGGGTGTTTGGTATTGTGGATGTTAGGTTGTTTGGTGATATGGTGGTTGATGGTAGGTTTGGTCGGCTTGGTCATAATCTTCTGACATTCCCATATCAGGGCTAAGGCTGGATGTTGAGGGCGCCATATTGGGATATGTGGAAGACTGAAATTGTGTCTGGGGTATGTGGGTTTGCTGGTATTAGGGTTGGTATTGTGGTTGGGTTTGAGGCATATCCGGGTATTGGTAGTTTGGCGGTGATTGTGGTTGGTAGTACGGCATTTGATTGTACTTGTGTTGTGGTGGGGAATGTGGTTGTGTGTTTGTTGGTCTGTTTCTTCTTGGGGGTTGGTGTGAGGTTGATGGATTTTGGGTTTGTTGGTGGGGAATCGAGGGTTGTGCCCATTGTGTGCGTGGGTCAACCAAGTACCTCGGATGAGACACGTGCATATCTGGGTTACTAACCGACCTGTACCACGACATATATTGATCAGTGTGTCGCATGTTACCTTGAGTAAGGAAAACCGGGGATTGCAAGATGTAGCGGTGATGCCTTTGCCACATTTTACACCATTCTGGAGCAAAGTCTTTCCAGTTGGTAAGACCCCACTGGGCGTCGACCCTTTTTAGATGCCAGGGGGACAAATCTGTTGGATCACTTGGTATCTCTTGGATCATTCCGAACTGCATCTTCACACGGTCGCTGTGGTGCATCTCCACAATGTTGAACCGAATGAGTGCAGTCTTTGCAGTCCAAGTTGCTGCATCCTCTGGATTTGGAGAATGGCCCAAACCCAAATATGGTCTCCAGACGAACTGCGATAAAATTTAAATCAGGTAAGTGCAAAAGTAATGTATAAATAATTAAAATGAACAAAAGTTAAAAGTTACGACGTACGTCATCTGGGCCTAAGTGATCCAACAGATTCCGGTAGAGTGCGACATTGAATCTGGGATTCTTGCCGTAATCCATACCCCTCACGCAGTACCTAAAGGAAATGAGAAACATGTTATTTTTAGCATATATTTTGGAAAGAGCAGAATAGTTATAAATAGTTATAACTTAATGACTTACTTTGTTGCGTACGGGAAACCAAAAGTGTTGTTGTTGATGGGGTTTAAGGACTCCATCCTCCACCAACCCCAGGCTTGTAGTAAAAATGCGCACCCATAAAATGTACATTTTTCCTTGACTGCGTTTTTGCACAAGGAACTGTACAGGTGGGCTAATACTGCAGAACCCCAACTATATTTTCTAGTTTTATCAAAATTTGTTAGTAAATGTAAGTACATGAAATTTACACTATTTCCCGTACTTTCGGGAAATAAAAATGTACCAAAAAGTATCATAATATACGTTCTGGCTTTTACTACTCGGTCATTCTCTGAGGAATTTTCATTTAATTCCATACTAGCATAATGCCGTTTCAGGTCAGTGAGTAGTATTCCCTGCCCTCTTGCTCCACCACCTTCTACCATGTCCCTACCCAACAGTTCTTCACACTGTGAGTTGGGTTGTTGAACCGACCCGTTCACCGCCTTACCGTCGATAGGGAGGCCCAGTAGCATGTACACATCTTCGAGAGTGATGGTACATTCACCTATTGGTAGGTGAAATGTATGGGTCTCCGGTCTCCACCTCTCCAACATTGCAAGAATGAATTTTGAGTCAATGGTGCAGTTGGAGATCTTTATCACGTGTCCAAAACCTGCATATTCCAGATAAGGGACGATAAATGGGTCGGGAGCCAGGTATTTGTGCGAACGGATTCTGAATCTTTGTGTATCCTGAGATCATAATTAAACAAGAGTAAGATTAATTAAGATGAACAACACGTTATTTGAAGTATGAAAAATGTATAACCAAAGAAGAGACTTACAAATGCAGCAATGTTTTCCCTTGTGCCTCTGTGAGTATCTCCCATTGTTAGAAGAGCCATTGTTCAGAATGCTTGAGAGAATGAAAGACTTAGGAAGAAAAAGAGAGTATGATAGACTTAAGAAATATTTCGTAGCAGAGAGTGAGAGTTGTGTGGGTGTGAGAGATGTTTCATAAGGTATGTATTTATAGGCAAATAAGTTTTATGTAGTGGTTGCATGCCTGCGATGTGTCACATTTGCATGCTTAGGGTGTTACACATATGCATGCATGCATTTACAAAAAATGTAAGGTGTCACTCTTGCAGGCTAGGTGGCAGCCCATGCATGTATCACGATTGGACAGTAAGGGAGGCACCATCTCACTTGGCGAAAGAGTACAAAAATGAATGGTGTCGCCACCCCATTTGGCGAATAAGAGGTGTCACGTTTTACAGCATTGGCTCAGGCTACGTGACAGCCTTTGGGATTCCTTTCTTTGTTGCATGCAAGGCCATTGGAGTTGACGGGTGGAGTCTTACACAAAACATTTATGTGTGCAGAATAGGGCCAGGCTAGGTGGCAGCATAAGCCCATGCATGTATCACGATTGGACAGTAAGGGAGGCGCCATCTCACTTGGCGAAAGAGTACAAAAATGAATGGTGTCGCCACCCCATTTGGCGAATAAGAGGTGTCACATTTTACAGCATTGGCTCAGGCTACGTGACAGCCTTTGGGATTCCTTTAATTGTTGCATGCAAGGCCATTGGAGTTGACGGGTGGAGTCTTACACAAAACATTTATGTGTGCAGAATAGGGCCAGGCTAGGTGGCAGCATAAGCCCATGCATGTATCACGATTGGACAGTAAGGGAGGCGCCATCTCACTTGGCGAAAGAGTACAAAAATGAATGGTGTCGCCACCCCATTTGGCGAATAAGAGGTGTCACGTTTTACAGCATTGGCTCAGGCTACGTGACAGCCTTTGGGATTCCTTTCTTTGTTGCATGCAAGGCCATTGGAGTTGATGGGTGGAGTCTTACACAAAACATTTATGTGTGCAGAATAGGGCCAGGCTAGGTGGCTGCATAAGCCCATGCATGTATCACGATTGGACAGTAAGGGAGGCGCCATCTCACTTGGCGAAAGAGTACAAAAATGAATGGTGTCGCCACCCCATTTGGCGAATTAGAGGTGTCACTTTTTACAGCATTGGCTCAGGCTACGTGACAGCCTTTGGGATTCCTTTCTTTGTTGCATGCAAGGCCATTGGAGTTGATGGGTGGCAGGCTAGGTGGCTGCATAAGCCCATGCATGTAATATTATTGGCAGCCTTGGGGGGTTGCATCACTTACTTAATTGAAATTTTTTGCCTTACGTTGAACATAACATTCATTCACATAAACTGTAAAATTTTCCAACCTTCGAATCAGTCATTTAACCTTCAAACATTCCAGCATTCATACCTTCATACAATCAATAAACCTAAAACATTCCAACCTTCATACCTTAAAACAATTCTACACAATGGCCTCTTCACCATAATTTGTTGTCAAAGCACATTTCAACGGTGAGACATACATGTGTCCCACAGTTGGGTTTTTGTTTAGAAACACCGACAATGTTCGATTTCTCTTAAACGGGAAAGCAAATTTCTCGTACTTTAAGAAAAGATTGTAGGCCAAACTTGAACGAGGCCCGGTATCCCAGATATTTTATCAGAGTCCAGTCTTTTTTGGAAACAACCAAGTTATTTTTTATAAGGTTGAAATTCAAGATGACGAGGATTTCCAGAACATGATTTCCAGCCATGTCTATTCTGGAAACGACTCTATTGAGTTGTACGTTTTGTTTCAAGAGCCTCCGGTGACACAGGAGGTAGAGCCTCCGGTGACACAGGAGGTTGATCCTTTGGAGAATGAGCAAGATGAGGTGGATGCAGTTGATGATGAAGAAGAAGATAACGAGTTAGAGTTTGATGAAATGGTGAACGACGATTCTGACGATGATGGCATCCCAAGTATTCATACCGACAAAATATACACACCACCTACGCACATGACAAACTTCAACATGGGCGGAGATGAACCTTCTACGGACTTGTTTTTCCAACCGTATATGAAGTCGAATGAAAATTTAAAAGAGAAGGACAAGTTTCGTAATAGAGAGGAATGTATAAGGGCCATCAAAAAATTTCACATGCTCAACTCGGTTGATTATAAGGTGGATCGTGTAAACCCGGAAAGGTACAAGATCAAGTGTGTCCACCCTGACTGTATGTTCAAGCTGACCGCTTCATACAAACTAAGGGGTGACTGCTGGGTCATAGGTTCCATGACTACCCATACTTGTGTAAGTTCCACTCAATCACAAGACCACCGAAAACTCAACCATGATCTAATCTGTCAAGAAATCCTACCCCTGGTCAGCAACGACCCTTCTTTGAAGGTGAAAACAATCATCTCCCACATCACCACGGTTTTTAACTACACTCCGTCTTACCGTAAGGCGTGGTTAGCAAAGACTAAGGCGATTGAAAGGGTGTACGGAAACTGGGAGGAGTCATACCGAGAACTTCCCCGCTACCTAAATGCACTCAAGACATATTCTCCAGGTAGTGTTTATGTTCTGGAAACATTGCCAGCGTACGCCCAAGATGGTAGTCTACTACATGGCAACGGAATATTCAGTCGCGTCTTTTGGGCATTTCAACCATGCATCACAGGGTTTGCATCATGCAAACCAATTCTACAAATAGACGGGACTTGGTTGTATGGGAAGTACAAAGGCACGCTTTTGATGGCAGTTGCACAAGATGGCAACAATAACATTTTCCCCGTTGCGTTTGCCCTTGTCGAGGGGGAGACCGGTGGTGCTTGGAGCTTTTTCCTGAAAAATCTTCGTACACACGTGGCTCCTCAACCAGATCTCTGTTTGATCTCGGACAGACATGCCTCCATTGAAAGTGCCTATAATAATCCGGCAAATGGTTGGCATGACCCTCCTTCTACGCATGTCTATTGCGTCAGGCATATCGTCCAGAATTTCTCGAGGGAGGTCAAGGACAAAACATTGAGGAAAGCGGTGATGAATGCGGGATACGCATTGACACAGCCCACATTCAAATATTACCGCAACGAGATCCGTTTGTCTAACCCAGAAGCCGGTACGTGGACCGACAATATACCGATCGAAAAGTGGACTAGGTCATACGACAATGGCCAAAGATGGGGGCATATGACAACAAATCTTATTGAATCAATGAATGGGGTATTCAAGGGCATACGAAACCTCCCCATCACTGCCTTGGTGAAATCCACGTATTTTAGGATGGCTGCGTTATTTGCCAAAAGAGGTGAAATGTGGTATGCGGTCTTGCAATCAGGACAACTATGGAGTGAAAGCTGTATGAAATACATTAAGGCTGAAAGTGCTAAAGCCAACACTCACATGGTTACACGGTTTGACCGCCATAGCCACAACTTCATTGTGAAAGAGACAATTGACCACAATGAAGGCCTGGCAAGACAAGAATACAGGGTCATTTTACCTTCTCAATGGTGCGATTGTGGCAGGTTTCAAGCTTTTCGTATGCCTTGCTCTCATGTCATTGCCGCTTGTGCTCATACCCATCAAGACGCGCTTCAACTGCTCTCAAACGTTTATAAATCTGAAACGTTGCTCACTGTTTACAACAACAACTTTCCTTTGGTGGCAAAACCGGACTATTGGCCTGAATACAACGGTGATATAGTTTGGAACAATGACCAAATGCGAAGGAACAAGAAGGGTCGTCCCAAAAGCAGGCGCATCACAACAGAAATGGACGATCTTGACAGGTTGGAAAGAAAGTGTGGTTTATGCCGTCAGGTCGGACACAATCGCAAAAACTGTCCGAATCGGGCGTCTGGCTCGACCACATAAATTTTGTAATACAATAAATCTTTTCAATATTTGTGTTGTAAACATTATGGGTTTTCCGTTAATAAAACTGTTCACACAATTTAAGAAATTCAATATAGGAAATTACATTAGGGTCTTCGCGTACAACAATGATTAACGATATTCAATCTAGGAAATTACAACTGTTAACACAATTTCATCTGACCCATGCATCATCAGCATTACATCACTGTCTGTTTTGACTTCCTCCAACCACACATTAGGTCTTCCTGTCGCATGCGAGGTTGTTGTTCGTTTTCGCTGGATCCTTCGAATTTTTCCCCCTCGGCGATGTCTCCATCTAGCCACCGCATCAACTCCCGCTTCAGACGCTCCATGGAGTGAATGTGCCAGAATTTCATTTTCATCGCATGTTTCGTGGCGGAGAATATAACGTAACCATCTCTGCTAAAAATCATAGGCGACGTCATTACGTAAATAAGGGAGTAAAAAATAAAAATACAGTGCGAGAAAGTGTGAGAAATTTCAAAGAAACGGACGAATTATTTATAAAACAGCAAAAAACCCTAGTTTTGCCCTAGGCGCCAAGTGAGATGGCGCCTCCTCTTCTTTTTAAGGAGCATGCGCCATCTCACTTGGCTAAATGCCAAGGGAGGCGCCAAGTGAGATGGCGCCTAGGGCAAAACCCTAGGTGCATGCGCCAAATGAGATGGCTCCTCCTTTGTGGAGCCATCTGAAACATGGTTATTTGCGTAATTTTTTCCAAAACCCGGTTATTTGCGAAATATTTTTTTAATACATGGTTATTAATAAAAAAAATTCTAATTTTAGACAACTTTAATTTCTTTTTACATAATTAAAATTAATTAGAATAAATAGGTTTTATTACTAACTTAATTATTTTATTTCTTTCCTAAAATAACAAAAACCCAAAAATATTTCATGTAATTACTTTCATTAAATAATTTAATAACTAATTAATTTTGCATTTTAGAACTTAATCTTTTTATTAAAAAATATTTTTAAAAAAATTCTTCTTTTAATTAGGATAGAAGGGTCAAAACCCTATTTTTCTCGTCGATCTAATTTTTAATCGCGCACTTTATTATTATTTTGCCTAATTATTGTATCTGCTCACAGTTTGTAATAATTTAATTAGGACATTTATTTATTTTTACTGCTTTTAATTTCAAAGGGTTTGTTTTTGGCTATGTAAATACCCGAAGCCTTGTAATAGCTTAGTTTTAATTTCCGCATTTTAAATTCAGCAAATTATTAACTGTTAGATGTATGAATAACTAGGGCTTGCATGACAAGAATGTATGGCTAATTTTAAAACAGTTAGATCACCTTAAATGTGCAAAGATAAATAAACTGAAATTGAATCACTCGCACATGCGCACCCCTAGGGTACACTCCCACTTGGTTGCCTTCGGTAAACGGTCATTGAGTATAGGATGTTTTAGTGGTCGTCCTTTTGTCCAAAGATCATAGTTGCTTCGAAAAAGTTGCCTCAGATATTGTTGCCTCGGATAAAGGATCTAAGACATTAGGGTTACTACTAAGACGTCCTAACATTGCTTTAGTGACCGTACGTCCCTTTCAAATTGACCCTCAAAACTCCAACGACAGTGCTACCTACTCACTAATAGTGGGATAGCATTGACTAATGGAAACAAGCATAGAACGATTCTTTTTTCGAGTAGGTAGATTAGTTCTTAAGTACTTGCTCAATCAAAACAAACTTTTTCACACTTACACTCCTTTACGAACAAAGTTTTCAAAAACACTTAATTACTGTTGTACCCCAAAATTTGCCCTCCCATATTTCTCAAGACATGTCAAGAATAATCTCCAAGTTGTTTAAGATGGCTCAAGAGTTGGACAGTCAAATCACTTCCTAAGGCAGTCAAGTCAAAATTAGGGTTTTGTGTTGCATCAAGGTCCTTACATCCAAATGACCTCAAGTGCTTCCCAATGTCCTAATATGTTCTTAAGTTCATCCATGTCAAATTTCAAGCCTTGCAGAGAAAGTTTGGCCAGTCAATTGCTCAAGAAGTCCAAAAATCGATTGTGCTAGGGAAAAAGTCAATTGTGACCTACAAATAGTCAAACCTCAAGATTTTTCGCCAACAATCTCATTTTTAAATCTAATTCATCATTTGATCAAGGGTTGATCATGATTCATCAAGGATTTCTCAAGATTCATCAAGATTCAAAAGTTGTTAAATTAGGGTTTTGTAGGAAAAGGCAACTCAACTTTGACCAAGCATAACTTTCTCATACTTTATTATAAATGACCCATCCAAAGCTAATTTTGAAGAGGATGAAATTTCCTACAATCCATATTCACACCCCAAGATCAAGAAATGCACTCAAAAAAAGTTACAAATTTGGACATTATAGGTCATTTTTGAAAGTCAACAAAAACACATTTTTTCCAAAGCTTATAACTTGAGCATGGAATATCAAAATGAGATGAGACCAAAAAGGTTGATTATATTACATCTCAAGGTTTCTAAAAAGTCTAAGAATACCTCCAAAAGTTCAAAATTGAAGAAGTTGTGCATTTTTCCAAAATTGCCAAAAGTCAACTATCCTCAAAACTCCAATTTTTAACAAAAGGACCCACTTTTTTCCACTTGATATGGTTTTGTCATGCCACACACATGTCCCATCTTTAATTTCATGGCCATTCATTTATTTTTCTATTTTATTTAATTTTTATCGATTTAATTCATTTTAAATCAATATTAAATCAAATAAAATCTAAAAATTGATGTAATGAGATTCTTGTGGTCATTGCAGCTTTCAATTATCACGATTCATCAAATCAAATTCGTATCATGCCTTATGGTGCACAGAATATTTGATTTGAGCCATTTTTGGAAACTTGATAATGGTGATTAAAATCAAATCTCCAATATTCAATATTCATGGATTAAGGCCCAAATTTTAACCTAAACTGATTCCCTTTTGTACACACAAGTGAGGCAGATCAAGAACATGCTAAAAGCACTGCAGAAACGGCCATACAAAGTTTGGAAAAAGTGTGAAAAAGTGTGAGATCAAAATCAACATTAGAGCTCGATTCAAACAAAAAGCTTGACACTAATCTCTTGCTGGAAATCCTCTGAAGCGATACCAATCAAAACCAAGCCTTCTCATCGCCTGTAACTCGCAGTAAGTGTCCACGAACCAAGCTCTGAACATGAAATCCAACTCTCTGATTCTTACATCTTTTTGCCCAAATAATTGCATATTCATGCTTTGCGTTGCATTCTGAAACTTTTGGCATAACTGGATTTTATTTTCATAGCCTGCAACGCCATGCCCAGTTCTAGGGTTCGTGCATCTTGTTTTTGGGGTTTTTAATTGCAGAGAAAATCAAAGCCAATACTTGACATAGACGAAACCAGGAGGAAGAGACGAACGTATTGGTGCTCTTAGATTTCGTTTACATGGCCTGAGAAAGATTTTTGAAATACCCTACGAATCTTCCTGCGGATAAAAATCCGCAGGTAAATAACCAGGGATCTGTTGGAGAAGATGATAACGTGGCTTGCTTCCATTGGCTGGTTCAAATAGTTTAGCGTGTTTTTATTTTATTTTTCAGCATATTAGTTGATTTGTCCATATAATATTTGTTGTATATTCTATTAACAATAAAGCAGCATTGGTGGAGTGGTTGGAGCGCTGGCATTTGAGCATTGGGACCTGGGTTCGAATCCCAGGTCCCCCAAAACTTTGTTACAATTTTGTTTCAGGTTATTCCATGTGACTCAGCAAGCGTGGATTATCATATGCCTCCAGATCTCAAATGCCAAGTGGCCCACAAGGCAAATCCAATGATCCAGATTGAAGGTTCACCATGAACCCTGGTCAACATGCGCCTATGGAATCACAAAGGTCAAACAAGGCTGGACGAAAACGGGCCTGAAAATTGCAAGTCACACCTCCAAAATTGGGCTAAACCCCCTGAGTTTGCTCTTTTTGTTTTATTTTCTTTCATTATTTTCCTATTTTATTTATTGTTTTATTATTATTATTTTAATTAATTACTAACCCATTAATTTTTCTCATAAAATCAGAGAACCTAAAAAATAATATTTTTATTAATTTCATTATTTTATTTTTTGTGAATAAACAATAATCAATTTATTTAGTTTTTAATTAGGTATAATTTTAACAATTTTTTGCAATAAACTAAAATTAACTAGAATATTAGGTTTTAACATTTTTTATCATTTTATTTTATTTCCTTAATTATAAATAAAACCCAAAAAATAATATCTTTATTAATTTCACTATTTTATTTTGTATTTTAATTAATTTAGTTTCTAATTAGATATAATTTCAATATTTTGCAATAAATTAAAATCAAAGTAGAATATTAGGTTTTTTAATATTATTTTATTTCCTTAAATATAAAAAATCCAAAAATATCCTTTTTTTATTTAATTAATTAACTTAGATCTAATTTCCATTAAAATTCAAAATAATAAAAAAAAATGCTTTCTTTAATAAAAAAAAAGGGTCAAAATCCTAAGACACTCCGATTTAATTTTCTCGCACGTGTATTATTTTTATCCAATAATGTAATTGCTTCGGGAATGTAATAGTTTTGAAATTAGGATTTTATTTTTTTATCGCTTTTATTTATTTTCCTAAATTTAATTTTAAAGGGTTTGTTTTTGGCGATGTAAATACCCGACGCCTTGTAATAGCTTAGATTTAACTTTCCGTAATTTAATTTCCGCACAATATTAACTGTTAGATGTTTGATAATAGGGAATGCATGACAAGATCCAACGTATGAACTTAAAATCAACATAGATAACCCATGACATGTACAAATAAAATTAACCGAACTAACACACTTGCACATGCCACTCTTAGGGTACACCTCACTTGGTTACCTCGAACGTGGTCATTGAGCATAGGAAGTTTTAGAGGTCGCCCTCTTGTCCAAAGATCATAGTTGCCTCGAAACGGTTGCCTCGGAAAAATTATCTAAGACATTAGGGTTACCCCTAAGGCGTCCTAACATTGCTTTAGTGACCACACGTCCCTTAATCGAATTGACCCGAAAACTCCAACGACGATGCTACCTACTCCTCAATAGTGGGATAGCATTGTATAAAGGACATTTGCACAGTTTAATTCCCTTTTGAGTAGGTAGATGGTTCTTAAGTACTTGCTCTTTTTAAAACAAAACAAAACTTTTCGCACCTACACTTTCTTCAAAATAAAAAACTCTTTTCAAACCCACAAACACAAAGAAAAGCAAACTTTTGAAAACAGAATGAGCAAGTACCTAAGAGCCCGTGGATAACCACGGATAGAAAGGGTGCTAACACCTTCCCTTTCTATAATCTACCTCCCGAACCCGAGAAACATCTCGAAAAAGGAATTTTTCTGTGCTTTTGTCCTTTCCTTGTTGGATAAAATAAAAGACGGCGGCGACTCTTACTTACCGCGACATTTTGCAAAAACAAACGCAAACGCGAACCAGCATTAAAAAACAGTCAGTTCTCATTCCCACCGATCATAGAACTTGCGACTCTGCTGGGGATAAACTTCCAGAGTCTATAAGTGAGGTGTACCTTAGGATTAGATCACTGTTGTTTTCAATTGTATGCTTTAATTTTGTGGGCTTGTATCGGAGTTTCTATAGATCCTAACCCGGATCTGGGGGTACCCTTTAGGTAAGTAGCAATAAACTGTGAGGGATCTGTACGGCGTAGACCGATACGAATGAAGCAGTAGCTACGTTGGTGTGGCACTTTAGTCTGTACCGATATCCCTTATGTTGGAACGAGGAGAATATGGGTCTTCTAAGGGGTCATTAAGCACCAACTGACCTTAGAACCTTAAATTGACCAACTTGGCCATAGAACAGTAGCAGTATGCTACACTCATTGAGACTAAACTCTCGCGATGATTCCGGCTGCAAGAAAAGGTTGCTAAACTGGAATTATGACCGATTGAGGGTAGTCAGTGATATTGAGATCCTCTAGAACCCGGTTACTATTTTTTAGGACAGGTTTTAACCAACTGAACTGAAAGAGGGTAGTACCTAAGCTCCATGCCAGCCTGAAATCTAAGGGCTCTCAGTATGACTTGTGTGCCTTTGCCATGTTTGCTTTTTGTGAATACTTGTGGTGTGCCTTTATCATTACATCATGGCATCATAACAATGCATACATCTTGCATAAGGACTAACCTATTTCAAAGACAAGAGGGTTTCATCTTTGCTCTGTTTTGTAGGTCATCATGATGCCCATGCGTAAGAATACTATCCGAATCAACTTTGTCCAAGTACCTACCCTGCTTAAAGAGTTGGTTGTCAGGATGCCAGACACTACTTCCTTCATTAGGAGGCATGGTTCTCTTCTCAGTTTGGTCACATCCAAATTGGACGAACAAATGATGAGTGTCCTGGTCCAGTTTTATGATTCGCTGTACCATTGCTTCACTTTTCAAGACTATCAGCTGGTTCCTACCCTAGAAGAGTTCTCTGAGTTGCTCGGTATCTCTGTTTTGGAGCAGACCCCGTTCACTGGGTGGGAAAAGACTCTTAGGCCCGAAGAGATTGCTGCAGCCCTTCACTTGACCAAAGAAGAGGTAATGGCTAACTGGGAGACTAGAAGTGGAGCTAAGGGTTTTCTGACTATGTTCTTGGTTGGCAAGGCTAACTACTTCTGGGATAGCCTAGACTTTAAGGCATTCGAGGATATTCTGGCTCTCTTGATTTATGGCTTGGTATTGTTTCTGAATTCTGATACTTTTGTTGATATTAATGCCATAAAGATCTTCATCTCTCATAATCCGGTACCCACTCTCTTGGGTGACATTCTTCATCAGCTCTATGCTCGTACTGCCCGAAAGCGGGGAACCTTGATGTGCTGTGCTCCTTTATTGTCGAGGTGGTTTATTTCGCACCTCCCTAAGTCAGTGCTGAAGAACAAAGAAGGAATGGGCTGGGCTTATAGGGTGATGTCTCTTTCTCATAATGACATTATCTGGACTCTCAAAGGTATGGATGAGGTGACTGTCATTGATCACTGTGGAGAGTATCCTAATGTTCCATTGATCGAAACCCATGGAGGGATTTCTTACAACCCATGCTTAGCTCTCCGTCAGTTTGGAAGAGCCAGAAGAGAAGGGCCTCATGAGATGTTGATGCCTCATATCATCTTTGATTTTTAGGGAGATAGCGTCGAGCTACGTCGCAGATTCATAAGGGCTTGGGACAAAGTTCACCAATCTGATCCACATGAGTTGGGTCCAAAGACTTCTCTGCCAATGGAGCCATATCTTAGATGGGTCCGCATACGTGCCCAGAAGCTAGGTATGCCATATGAAGCTGTCCGGCCTGTCACTCTTGAAGTTGCTAATGAAGACGGGGTTCTTCTAACCATTCTCCACCCTTATATGCCCACTGATATTGGGACATTGAAGAGGTCTTGGATGCAGTTGAGGGATGAACGGGATTCTTACCGAGAGAAGTTCAATGAACAAGAGCAGAAGATCTAGAAGCTGACTAGGAAACTGGAGAACAAGCGGAACCTGAATGATTATGTCCCCACTGATAAGAAGAGACCATGGGAGCATTGATGGACCTTTGATGATTTCCTTTCCAGTTTTTGTTTACTTTTCAGTGTTTTCATTCTTGTAATTCCTCAAGGGCAGTTTGTTGAACAATTGAAATTTTGAAGTTTAAATCTAATAAAGTGTGTTTCCTTTCTTGTTTACAAATTTGAATCCCGATTGTCTTTGAAATCATAAATCATATGCATTTCATCCCATGCACTTCATAAACATGTACCCTTTACAGGTCTCTTATCTTCTTCGCTGTTTATTTTAGCAATCATCATGTCTACTGAACCTTCAACTAAGCAAGCTATCAAGGCCCTCCAGGCCCAGAATGCCCAGTTTCAAGAGCTGTTCATGAATCTAGCTAAGGGTTAGCAGGACCTTAAGACCTTGATTCTGAAGGAGAAAAAGAAGAAGAAGAAGAGGACCATCCTGTTCAACACTGGACGCAGGTTTGGAAACGGGCTACAGAATGAAGTTGATCTGACCACCTCATCTGGAGGGAAAGATAGTCCACAAGAAAGAAGGGCTCCTAGCCCTGTGGTCTCCGACAACGAGACGGACTACGACGAAGAACAATATCCTCCTACTGAAGATAAGTACAAATAGCTGGAGGACCGTTTGAGCGCTATGGAAATCCAGAAGGTGCCCGATCTGGACTTCAGAGATCTAGGTCTATCATCTGGGGTAGTGATTCCCCATAAGTTCAAGGCACCTGCCTTTGCCAAGTATGACGGAGTTTCCTGTCCGAAGCTGCACCTCCGGTCATACGTGAGGAAGATCCAGCCTTACACTGCTGATAAAAACTTATGGATTCATTTCTTTCAAGACAGTATCTCAGGAACTCAGCTTGAGTGGTTCTATCAGTTGGACGGAGCCAGTATCTGTAGCTAGGAGGATTTGGCTACTGCATTCTACAGGCAGTATCAGTACAACTCCGACCTCGCTCCTACGCGTACCCAACTCCAGGGTATGTCAATAGGAACGGGTGAAGGATTTAAAGAGTATGCTCAGAAGTGGAGAGACCTTGCCGGAAGGGTGCAACCACCTTTGGCTGATCGTGAGCTTGTTGACATGTTTCTGGGGACCCTGTCTGGTCCATTCTTTAACCATCTGATTGGAAGCTCTTCATCTGGGTTTACAGATCTTATTTTGACCGGTGAGAGGATTGAGGCTGGTATTAAGGCTGGGAAGATACATAAAGGTGCCTCATCGAGCACCGAGAAGAAGCCGTTTAAGAAAGAGTTCAGTGCTGTCTACAGTGCAAGAAGAAATAATAGACCTGAACACCGCCAAGATGTCAATGCGGTTGTTATTTCAAAACCTTTTGGTACTCCTCAGTATAATAATCAACAAAAGGACGAGAGACCTAAGAGGAAATTCACTCGTCTCAGCATAACCTTATCTCATATTCTGCCACAGTTGCTAAAGAGTAATCTGGTGACTCTAAGGGAACCCCCAAAGAATTCAAATACAACTTCACCGAAGTATAACCCTAACGCCCGCTATGCTTATCACTCCGATAGCCCGGGGCATAATACAGATGATTGTTGGAGTCTGAAAAGTAAGGTACAAGACTTGATTGATGCGAAAGAGATCGAGTTCGGAGCACCAGAGAAGCCTAAACAAGAGGCAGGGGTAAATGCTATCAGGGATGATGATGATGATGAAGAGTTTGATATCGACAGTTGGATCTACCCAACTGCCAATGATGGATTAAGCAACTGGACAACGAAGGATTGTATGCTCGTTTCTGTTATCACCCAGTAATGAAACTTTTTGTTTTGAATTTGTAATAGACAATGTTTTGAAACTTTATGGCCCGGTGTCTTACCCGGGGCACCGTGGCTTCATTTGTGAGGGCTTTTGTGTGTCATTTTCATATGTCATTAATAAAAGCATTGGACGGTCTTGCATTTCAAATCTTGCGCTCCTTGTATTTCTTTATTATATATTGCGAAACATATATTTACACACACTCACATATACAGGTCCACATCCACTCTGGATCTCACTGGTAACAACTCTGCTACTGCCGGTTATGACTTCGAAAGTCCGATCAACTTAGCTGAAGACGAAGGTGAAGATGATTGTGAAGTGCCTGGTGAACTTGCAAGACTGCTACTCCAGGAAGAGAGGGCTATTAAGCCACATGAAGAGCCGGTAGAATCAGTGAATCTGGGTACCGAGACAGACAAGAAGGAAGTCAAGGTTGGTGCCAATCTGGAGCCTAGTGTGAAACAACGGTTGATTCAGATGTTGTATGACTACGTTGAGATCTTTGTCTGGTCTTACGAAGATATTCCTGGGTTGGATACTGACATTGTGGTTCATCGCCTGCCTACCAAGGAAGACTGTCCCCCAGTAAAACAGAAGGTTCATCGTATGCGCCCAGAGATGTCCGAGAAAATCAAGGCTGAGGTTATGAAACAATTCGACGCCGATTTTCTAGCAGTTACTTCTTACCCTCAGTGGGTTGCCAATGTGGTTCCAGTGCCGAAGAAAGATGGTAAGGTCCAAATGTGTGTTGACTACAGGGATCTGAACAGGGCCAGTCCCAAGGATGACTTCCCTCTACCTCATATTGACGTTCTGGTTGACAACACCGCTCAGCACAAGGTCTTCTCCTTCATGGATGGTTTCTTCAATTGTAATCAGATAAAAATGGCTCCCGAAGACATGGAGAAGACCACTTTTGTTACTCAGTGGGGCACCTTTTGCTACAAGGTTATGCCTTTTGGACTAAAGAATGCTGGGGCAACATATCAGCGTGCCATGGTTGCTTTGTTTCATGACATGATCCATCATGAGATTGAAGTATACATCGACGATATGATTGCAAGGTCCCAGACTGAGGAAGAACACCTTGATCGTCTACAGAAGCTTTTTGACAGGTTGAAGTTGTACAAGCTAAGGTTGAACCCGAACAAGTGCACCTTCGGGGTGAGGTCTGGTAAGCTATTGGTTTTCGTCGTGAGCGACAAAGGTATTCAAGTGGACCCTGCCAAGGTGAAAGCTATACAAGAGATTCCAGCTCCCAAGACAGAGAAAGAGGTCAGAGGCTTTCTGGGACGTCTGAATTACATCACCCGATTCATCTCTCACCTAACTGCTACTTGTGAGCCAATCTTCAAGCTACTGAAGTTAGATCAAGTGGTACGTTGGAATGATGAATGCCAAGCCGCTTTCGAAAGAATCAAATAGTATCTACATGAGCCACCCATCCTGATGCCACCGGTTGAAGGGAGACCTCTGATCTTATACTTGACTATGCTCGATAACTCAATGGGGTGTGTGCTGGGTCAGCATGATGAGTCTGGCCGAAAAGAGCATGCAATTTACTACCTTAGCAAAACGTTTACCGACTGTGAGACCCGATACTCACTACTCAAGAAAACTTGCTGCACTTTGGCATGGGCTGCTCGCCGGCTGAGACAATATATGCTGACTCATACTACTCTGTTGATATCAAAGATGGATCCAATCAAGTACATCTTCGGAAAGCCTGCCTTGTCCGGAAGAATAGCAAGATGGTAGATGATCTTGACTGAGTATGACATCTAATATACGACCCAAAAAGCTATCAAGGGAAGTGTATTGGCAGACCATTTGGCACATCAGGCAGTGGATGATTACCAGTCCATGAACTTTGAATTCCCGGATGAGAATATCATGTTGATAATTGACTGTGAGACACCTGGACCGGATGAAGGACCTGAGGAAGGATCCCGATGGTCTATGTACTTTGATGGAGCTTCGAACGCTTTGGGCAATGGCATTGGCGTCGTGATCATATCTCCTAAAGGCTCTCATACTCCGTTTACCGCCCGACTATGTTTCAACTGCACCAACAACATGGCAGAGTATGAAGCGTGCATCATGGGTCTTCGAGCTGCAATTGACTTGAGGATTAAGTTTCTAAGTGTCTTCGGAGATTCCGCTCTCGTGATCAGTCAGATCAAAGGCGAGTGGGATACGAAACACCCAAATCTTATTCCTTACAAGGAGTATGTGTTGACATTGCTTCCCCATTTTGAGGAGATAACCTTTGAACACTTCCCTAGAGAGGAGAATCAGTTGGCGGATGCGTTGGCTACGATGTCTTCTATGTTCAAAGTCAATTGGGACAACGAGGCTCCCCGGATCATTATTTAAAGATTGGACGAACCTGCACATTGCTGTGATCTTGAGACTGAAGAGGTAACAGAAAAGCCCTGGTTTCACGAAGTAAAAAGGTACCTTGAAGCTCAAGAATACCCCGAGGGTGCATCTGTTAATGACAAGAAGTTTCTGAGGAGGTTCGCGGCAAAGTTATTCATCAGCAACAACATTCTTTACAAGCGTAACCATGATTCAACCTTGCTGCGTTGTGTGGATAAAAATGAAGCAGGAAGGATCATGGCAGATTTACATGAAGCTACCTTCGGAACCCATTCCAGTGGACATACTATGGCAAAGAAAATCTTTCGGGCAGGATATTATTGGTCCACAATGGAAGCCGACTGTTATCAGCATTCTCGGACATGTCACAAGTGCCAAGTCTATGCTGATAAGGTGCACATACCTCCAGTTCCTCTGAACATCTTGACAGTGCCTTGGCCTTTTGCAATGTGGGGCATTGATATGATCGGCGAGATCAGACCTACGGCATCCAACGGGCATCGTTTCATCCTGGTAGCAATTGATTACTTTACGAAGTGGATTGAAGCAGCTTCCTTTGCTACCGTAACCAAGAACGTCGTGGCACGGTTTATTTGGCACAATCTGATCTGTCGATACGGTGTACCAGAGAGGATCATTACGGACAACGGTACCAATCTTAACAACAAGATGATCACTGAGCTCTGCAAACAATTCAAGATACAACATCATAACTCTTCTCCCTACCGGCCGAAGATGAATGGGGCTGTCGAAGCGGCTAATAAGAACATCAAGAAGATTGTGCAGAAGATGACAGTGACGTACAAAGACTGGCACAAGATGTTACCATTTTCTCTTCATGGATACCGCACCTCAACACGGACATCAACCGGGGAAACACCCTATTCCTTGGTTTATGGTATGGAGGCAGTTTTGCCCATTGAAGTTCAGATACCCTCTCTCCGGATCATGAAGGATGCAGGTTTGATTAAAGACGACTGGATTCAGACCCGGCTTGATCAACTGAACCTAATCGACGAAAAGAGACTTACTGCTATTTGTCATGGTCAGACGTGCCAAAAATGGATGATCAAGGCATTTAACAAGAAAGTCAGACGACAAGAGTATCAAGTTGGGGACCTGGTAATCAAGCGCATTATCTTACCTCAAGGTGATCCCAGGGGAAAATGGACCCCTACTTACGAAGGGCCATTTGTGGTTAAGAACATCTTCTCAGGAGGAGCCATGATTCTAACCACCATGGATGGTGACGACCTTCCTCACCCCGTCAATGCGGACATAGTGAAAAGATACTACGCATAATCAAAGACCCGCTAGGTTGACTGGCCTAGGCAAAAATAAGGGCTTCCCAGCAAACCAAAAGGGTTCGGGCAAAAATAAGGGATGAAATTGAAAAAATCTATACACCCGGCAAGTCGAAAACTTGAAAAGGCGGCTTGGGCAAAAATGGGTATCCCGGTGGACTGAAAACCCGAAAGGGCGGTCCAGGAAAAAGTTAGGGATTAAAAGCGTAACACTATGTCTCATTGGATCACCTCGCATCCAGACTTCGGTATCGACTATCAAGCTCGGACGACACTAATCAAACAGATTCATCTTCAACTAAGCAGCAAAGTGATGAGATGCTTGAGGACATAAAGGCAATAGCAGAGTTGGAACCCAGTGGGATTATTCACATAACTGTTTTGTTTCTTTTTCATAAATTGTATAAATTCTATTTATTCAGTGGCGTTCTCTTACTAGGACGTCAGCCTCTTGTACAAAAACGCCTATTTACAGGCCAAACTTCAAAATCAATACAAATTCATTTTCAGACAAATTTCAAACTGTTTTTCCTTTATCTGTTTTGTTTTTCAAAGAACGTCCAATGTTCATTTTTGATATATGCATTTGACATTAATTGCTGCTCATAAATATTTACATGCGAAACAAAGGACAGATTACGGGTAATATCAGAAGCAGGGGCAATAAGAATTGTTCGAACTGTCTAGTTGCTCTGTCCACCAAGATACCAAGTTAGGTTCAGCTGAAGAATATGACCAAGATACCGTCACTCCCTGCAGAATAAGACAATAATAATTTATTCCCCAGCTGAGACTTGCAACCATGAACGAATCAGCAATGCTCTCCCCAAGCAGAGTTAACCTACCATCAGCCCTAAAAAGGCTTGGTATCCCCAGAAGGTCTTAATATTCCCCAGTGGAGTATAAGAATATTCCCCAGCAAGTATAAGAGTATCCCCGACAGTCTTAATATTCCTCAATGGAGTATAAGAATGTTCCCCGGCAGGAATACAGTTTATCCCCCCAGCGGAGCCATTTCCCCAGTGCAATCTAAAAAAGCTTCCCCGACAGAGTTGAATCATCTTCCCCAGTAGATTCTGGAAGCTTATCCCCTGCAGAGCGCAAATAAATCTCCCCAACCAAATTCAGAGGGTTATCCACACAAGAGCCTAACTAGGTTATCCTCAGCAAGTAGCAACTAAAAGATCATCCCCACCGAAATTCTTCCTTTCCCCAAACAGGAGTTCAATCCTCAACCGATTCTGTATCACCAGCAACGGTAATCCATCCCCAGTGGAGTTCATCATCAAAATCCCCAAAAGAGTTTATCAGCGGAACCGCCAGCGGAGTTTATCGCTAAAATCTTCAACAACACATCTCTTCCCCACAGAGTAATTCCCCTCGGAGTAATCTCTTCATCAGTTTATCCCTCAACGGAGTTCTTCTCTCCTGCAAATTTATCACCTTCGTCCACCATCCCCAGCGGAAGCGAAGCATTCAACTTTGTTCTCCAGCAGCCCCGAGATTTATTTTCCCCAGCTAAAACATTACATATCCATACATCATGATACATGCATATACGCATCATACCCTACAATCTCATTTATTTTGAGAACATCATTGCCTGATACATATCATGCATTACATACAACTAACCTTTACATTTCAGGAAGGATACAATCAAAATTCAAGTTATGAAGCCCGGGTACGACCAGATAGTATCTTGATTTCTACAGCATATTGTGAAGCCCATATTACGATCGGATAACAATATCAGACTACCGCAAAGCCTGGATTACGACCAGATAGTGATATCTCTCAAAAGTAATCTATGAAGCCCGGAGAACGACCAGATAATAGTTTATTCCCCAATGAGTCGTGAAGCCCAGATTACGACCGGATAGCAGCTCAGTAAGCAACATGAAGCCTGGATTCGACCAGATAGTGGTATATCATAAACACAAGCCGTGAAGCCCGGATCACGACCTGATAACAGCTCAGCAAGTTATTGTGAAGCCTGGATTATGACCAGATAGCAACCAAGAGTACTACGAAGCCTGGATTTCGACCAGATAGTGGTATGATACATTGTGAAGCCTGGATTACGACCAAATAGCAACCAAGAGTACTACGAAGCCTGGATTTCGACCAGATAGTGGTATGATACATTGTGAAGCCTGGATTACGACCAGATAGCAACCAAGAGTACTACGAAGCCTGGATTTCGACCAGATAGTGGTATGATACATCGTGAAGCCTGGATTACGACCAGATAGCGTTAAGGGACGCTGTGAAGCTTGGATTACGACCAGATAACAGTTTACCTAGCCAGTTACTATGAAGCCCGAATTCGACCGGATACTAGTAAACCCAACAATCAGAAGGAAGCCCGGATGCGACTGAATAACCACTTGATTTATTCTGAAGCCTGGATTATGACCAGATAGCGGTACAAGGAACTGCGAAGCTTGGATTCCGACCAAATAGAAGTTTACATGGACAGTTACTAAGAAGCCCGGAGTCGGCCAGATATTAGTGTGCCTTAAATTCAAGTTAAAGCCCGGAGGCGATCGGATAACCACTTGATTTGTTCTGAAGCCTGAATTTCGACCAGATAAGAAGTGAGGTATTGCAAATCCTGGATTACGACCGGATAGCAAGTTTAATCTCATCTCCCCAGTAAGTCACTGAAAAGCCTGGATTACGACCATATAGCAGTCAGTCTTATCACTATGAAGCCTGGGTTACAACCAGATAGTAGTTCACTCTCACCTCTTAAACAGAGATGATTCCTCAATAGAATAACGGACGACCGAAGCTCCTAAAATTCAACAGAGACGATTTCCCAGTAGAATAACGGACAACCAAAGCTCCTAAAGTTCTATTTCTCCTAAGACAAAGAACAGCATTCCCCAGCGGAATCTCCCTCAACAACAGGTATGCAAATTCTTGCTAAGGAATCTCTTAGGCGATCGACGCTCCTGCAGATGGCATCTGTAAGCCCATCCTCCTACCAACAATCTCCAAATGGCATATGTGATCCCATTCCCTACATCACAAGGCTGATACAACTTCATTCGAGTGCAAATTTCTGGGCACTTTAGTGATCAATCATCTTCCACCTTCGGATCACGAAAGGCCCGAAGGCCAATCTATATCCTCAGGTTTAAGAAGATTGAACAGGGGCAACTGTTGTACCCAAAAATTTTCCCTCCCATATTTCTCAAGACATGTCAAGACTAATCTCCAAGTTGTTCAAGATGGCTTAAGAGTTGGACAGTCAAATCACCTCCTAAGGCAGTCAAGTCAAAATTAGGGTTTTGTGTTGCATCAAGGTACTTACATCCAAATTACCTCAAGTTCTTCCCAATGTCCTAATATGTTCTTAAGTTCATCCATGTCAAATTTCAAGCCTTGCAGAGAAAGTTTGGTCAGTCAATTGCTCAAGAAGTCCAAAAATCGACTGTGTTAGGGCAAAAGCCAACTGTGACCTACAAATAGTCAAACCTCAAGATTTTTTGCCAACATTATCATTTTGAAAGATAATTCATCATTTTATCAAGGGTTGATCATGATTCATCAAGGATTGCTCAAGATTCATCAAGATTCAAAAGTTGCTAAATTAGGGTTTTGTAGGAAAAGTCAACTCAACTTTGACCAAGCATAACTTTCTCATACTTTATGAGAAATGACCCATCCAAAGCTAATTTTTAAGAGGATGCAATTTCCTACAATCCATATTCACACCCCAAGATCAAGAAATTCACTCACAAAAAGTTACAAATTTGGACATTATAGGTCATTTTTGAAAGTCAACAAAAACACCTTTTTTCCAAAGCTTATAACTTGATCATGGAATATCAAAATGAGATGAGACCAAAATGTGGATTATAGGACATCTCAAGGTTTCTAAAAAGTCTAAGAACACCTCCAAAAGTTCAAAATTGAAGAAGTTATGCATTGTTGAAGTTGGGCATTTTTCCAAAATTGCCAAAAGTCAACTATCCTCAAAACTCCAATTTTTGACAAAAGGCCCCACTTTTTTCCACTTGATATGGTTTTGTCATGCCACACACGTGTCCCATCTTTAATTTCATGGCCATTCATTTATTTTTCTATTTTATTTAATTTTTATTGATTTAATTCATTTTAAATCAATATTAAATCAAATAAAATCTAAAAATTGATGTAATGAGATTCTTGTGGTCATTGCAGCTTTCAATTATCATGATTCATCAAATCAAATTCGTATCATGCCTTATGGTGCACAAAATATTTGATTTGAGCCATTTTTGGAAACTTGATAATGGTGATCAAAATCAAATCTCCAATATTCAATATTCATGGATTAAGGCCTAAATTTTAACCTAAACTGATTCCCTTATGTACACACAAGTGAGGCAGATCAAGAACACGCTAAAAGCACTGCAGAAACGACCATACAAAGTTTGGAAAAAGTGTGAAAAAGTGTGAGATCAAAATCAACATTAGAGCTCGATTCAAACAAAAAGCTTGACACTAATCTCTTGCTGGCAATCCCCTGAAGTGATACCAATCAAAACCAAGCCTTCTCACCGCCTGTAACTCGCTGTAAGTGTCCACGAACCAAGCTCTAAACATGAAATCCAACTCTCTGATTCTTACATCTTTTTGCCCAAATAATTTCATATTCATGCTTTGCGTTGCATTCTGAAACTTTTGGCATAACTGAATTTTATTTTCATAGCCTGTAACGCCATGCCCAGTTCTAGGGTTCGTGCATCTTGTTTTTGGGGTTTTTAATTGCATGGAAAATAAAAGCCAATACTTGACATAGACGAAACCAGGAGGAAGAGACGAACATATTGGTGCTCTTAGATTTCATTTACATGGCCTGAGAAAGATTTTTGAAATACCCTACGAATCTTCCCGCGGATAAAAATCTGCAGGTAAATAACCAGGGATCTGTTGGAGAAGATGATAACGTGGCTTGCTTCCATTGGCTGGTTCAAATAGTTTAGCGCGTTTTTTTTCCCAGCATATTAGTTGATTTGTCCATATAATATTTGTTGTATATTCTATTAACAATAAAGCAGCATTGGTGGAGTGGTTGGAGCGCTGGCATTTGAGCATTGGGACCTGGGTTCGAATCCCAGGTCCCCCAAAACTTTGTTACAATTTTGTTTCAGGTTATTCCATGTGACTCAGCAAGCGTGGATTATCATATGCCTCCAGATCTCAAATGCCAAGTGGCCCACAAGACAAATCCAATGATCCAGATTGAAGGTTCACCATGAACCCTGGTCAACATGCGCCTATGGAATCACAAAGGTCAAACAAGGCTGGACGAAAATGGGCTGGAAATTGCAAGTCACACCTCCAAAATTGGGCCCAAACCCCCTGAGTTTGCTCTTTTTATTATTATTTTCTTTCATTATTTTCCTATTTTATTTATTGTTTTATTATTATTATTTTAATTAATTACTAACCCATTAATTTTTCTCATAAAAACAGAAAACCTAAAAAATAATATTTTTATTAATTTCATTATTTTATTTTTTATGAATAAACAATAATCAATTTATTTAGTTTTTAATTAGGTATAATTTTAACAATTTTTTGCAATAAATTAAAATTAACTAGAATATTAGGTTTTAACATTTTTCATCATTTTATTTTATTTCCTTAATTATAAATAAAACCCAAAAAATAATATCTTTATTAATTTCACTATTTTATTTTCTATTTTAATTAATTTAGTTTCTAATTAGATATAATTTCAATATTTTGCAATAAATTAAAATCAAAGTAGAATATTAGGTTTTTTAATATTATTTTATTTCCTTAAATATAAAAAATCCAAAAATATCCTTTTTTTTATTTAATTAATTAACTTAGATCTAATTTCCCTTAAAATTCAAAATAATAAAAAAAAACATGCTTTCTTTAATAAAAAAAGGGTCAAAACCCTAAGACACTCCGATTTAATTTTCTCGCACGTGTATTATTTTTATCCAATAATGTAATTGCTTCGTGAATGTAATAGTTTTGAAATTAGGATCTTATTTATTTATCGCTTTTATTTAATTTCCGCAATTTAATTTTAAAGGGTTTGTTTTTGGCGATGTAAATACCCGACGCCTTGTAATAGCTTAGATTTAACTTTCCGCAATTTAATTTCCGCACAATATTAACTGTTAGATGTTTGATAATAGGGAATGCATGACAAGATCCAACGTATGAACTTAAAATCAACATAGATAACCCATGACATGTATAGATAAAATTAACCGAACTAACACACTTGCACATGCCACTCTTAGGGTACACCTCACTTGGTTGCCTCGAACGTGGTCATTGAGTATAGGAAGTTTTAGAGGTTGCCCTCTTGTCCAAAAATCATAGTTGTCTCGAAACGGTTGCCTCAGAAAAATGATCTAAGACATTAGGGTTACCGCTAAGGCGTCCTAACATTGCTTTAGTGACCACACGTCCCTTAATCGAATTGACCCGAAAACTCCAACGACGATGCTACCTATTCCTCAATAGTGGGATAGCATTGTCTAAAGGATATTTGCACAGTTTAATTCCCTTTTGAGTAGGTAGATGGTTCTTAAGTACTTTCTCTTTTTAAAACAAAACAAAACTTTTCACACCTACACTCTTTTCAAAACAAAAAACTCTTTTCAAACCCACAAACACAAAGAAAAGTAAACTTTTGAAAACACAATGAGCAAGTACCTAAGAGCCCGTGGATAACCATGGATAGAAAGGGTGCTAACACCTTTCCTTTCTATAATCTACCTCCCGAACCCGAGAAACATCTCGAAAAAGGAATTTTTCTGTGCTTTTGTCCTTTCCTTGTTGGATAAAATAAAAGACGATGGCGACTCTTGCTTACCGCGACATTTTGCGAAAACAAACGCAAACGTGAACCAGCATTAAAAACAGTCAGTTCTCATTCCCACCGATCACAATTACACTCTTGAAGACAGAAGCAAGAGTTAAATTAAGGTTAAAACAAAAACTTTTCAAAACCCACAAACACAAAGAAAACAATTTTGAAAATGATGAGCAAGTACCTAAGAGCCCGTAGATAACTACGGATAGAAAGGGTGATAATACCTTCCCTTTCTATAATCCACCCCTCGTACTCAGAAATATCTCGAAAAAGGAATTTTTCTGTGCTTTTTTCCTTTCATTGTTGGATAAAATAAAAGTCGGTGGCAACTCTTGCTTACCGCGACATTTTGTGAAAACAAACGTAAAATGCAAACCAACAAACTTCCTTAACGAAATAGGGAAACCACGATCCCGGTTCTGGACACCGTATCACAAAACTAGCGACTCTGCTGGGGAATTAATAAGTGAGGTGTACCTTAGTATTAGTTCATCATATTGTTTTCAATTGTTTGATTTGTATGCTTTATCTTTGTGGGCTTTGTATCGGAGTTACTATAGATCCTAACCCGGATCTGGGGGACACCTTTTAGGTAAGTAGCAATAGACTGTGAGGGAACTGTACGACATAGACCAATATGGTTGAAGCAGTAGCTACGTTGGTGTGACACATTAGTTTGTACCGATATCCCTTGTGGAGCAACAAGGAGAGTATGGGGCTGCTAATGGGTCATTAAGCATCAACTGACCTTAGAACCTATGATTGACCAACTTGGCCATAGAAAATTAGCAGTATGCTATACTCATTGAGACCATACTCTCGCGATGATTTCGGCCGCAAGAAAAGGTTGCTAAACTGGAATTATGATCGATCAAGGATGGTCAATGATATTGAGAACCTCTAGAAACCGGTTACTATTACTAGGACAGGTTGAACCAACTAAACTGCAAGAGGGTAGTACCTAAACTCCATGCCATCCTGAAATTTAAGGGCTATTGTGTGACTTGTGTGCTTTCAACTTGAACTACTTGCACGTGTTTGTTATCTAACAACATGGGTTCTTTGCAGGTTTTGTTTACAGTCCTTATTCAATAACTTGGATTTCTTGCTGAGTTTACTTATTTGCATCACCTCGCACTTTTGCTTAAACGCATAGCATACACATCATAACACCATGCCTTAACATTTTCTTAACCATTTCAAGGATCTCAAGGGTTTGTGATGCAGGTTATGGTAAATCAAACGTCCAGCAAGGGGCAAAGGGGGTTTATTTTCCTCTAGCCAATGTTGTCAAAGGATCTTGAGTCAGGGGCTATGACCCACTCGATATGGTGAGCTTGAATCTTGAAGAAGGACTCTTAATGACACAAAGTTTCTTCAATCAAGATGCATTTAAAATCTAACAGTTTCTTGTTTACCCCGCGAGATCCTTGAAAACATTGCATACATATATCATACATATCATTGCATAACAGGTCTCCCAGTACAAGTCTCTCATGTCCCCGCTGTTTATTTCAGCAATGGCTCTCAAACAAGACAACCAAGATCTTCATACTCAAGAAGTTCAGTACAGGGACATATTCCTAAACCTATCCAAGGGGCAGGAAGAGTTGAAAACACTCCTCGTTGGGAACTTGGTCAAGAAAAGTCCTGAAGACAATAAGGACGAGCGACTGAAACAACTACAAGCTGAGGTTGATGCAATAAGAACCCAGATGCTAGGGCAGATGGCTTTTATCCAAGGCTTAGCCCGAAAACAAGAAGAGTTGAGAACCATTATCAACCAGCTTCATCAAGACCTATACAATAGTATGAAGCAAACAGTCGAGGCTGGAGACCGAGTCACTGATCATCCTCCAAAAAGACAAGAGTTTGGTTTGGTGAAGAATGGACCTCTCCGAGTTGCTACAACCTCATTGGTCCAATAACAAACTCGTCAAAAGCAACGGGTTAATTAGAGTAAACCAGATGCACCCAAAAGGCAGTTCACCGAGCTTAACATGCCGCTGTCCTAAGATTTGCAACACCTGTTGAGATTGAATCTGGTGACGTTGGTAGGACCTCATCCAAATCCTAAGACTTCTTCACCTAACTACAATCCTGATGCAAGGTGTGCATATCACTCCAACAGTCCGGGGCATGATACTGACGACTGTTGGAAGTTGAAGTACAAAATTCAAAACCTAATTGACGAAGGAGCATCAGAATTCACACAAGATGGTCAACTGGAATGTTTCTGTCAATCCTCCAAGGTTCACCATTTGAAGTGACAAGTTCTGACAAGAGAGGCTTTTGTTTATTAGAACTTTCAAGTTGTAATTTTCTTTTGATTGTTCGAATATTTATTCATGTCAAACTCTGTTACTTTATCAATGCATTGCATATGTCTGTTTTGAATCAACCCATTCGTATTCACTATATTCAAATTGCTTTCATTTTTGTGATGTTCAACTCTCGATTAAAAAAAACTCTAAGTCTTTAGAGGGAGGATGAAGAAAATGATACCACGATCTCTACAATATGCTTTTGAACGGACCCCGCTGACGATGTACAAGCATTGTTTCAAATCCTAAACAGTGGAGTTATAAGGAAGATAATCCCTAGTCAACCCCTTTGAGACAAATAAGTTGGAGTTTTTTTTCCCACACAAATTAAAACCCTTAATCACAACCTGGGGCAGGGTAGTTTTCTCAGTTAATTCAGGTGCACAATGAATGGCTTCAAAAACATCCCTTCTGAAACAAAAGACAATGATGGTTCCCTATAATCGTCAAGACAGGCAGTCATTATCTCTCGAAATAAAAACCCATTAAGTCAAAACCTATGAAGGAGACTTAAGAAAAAACTAGGGCATCCCGCTGACTGTAATCACAAAAGAAACAGTTCAGGCAAAAGACATGGATAATAAAATCAAAAAGAAAGAGGTCCTACAACTCTCAACAAAAAAGAAATGACTGCCTTTTTAAAATAAACTGCCAGTGTCCGAACTATCACTAGAATATCAGAGCAAGGACCCAAACGGGATTTAAATGCACGATTAGCTGAGTTTAGGATCGAAGAACATCACGAAGAACGAGTGGATACAAATAAAATTTGAGCCTTTATCCTTTGTTTCTTAAACCGTGAACCAAGCCATGTTATAACCTTTAAAAGTCCTAGCCGAAGCATAAGTTAGTTTGAAAGCATACTGTTACAAAAGGTATCCTGACTCCTATAGGACTTGCTATAAATCCTGAGTTGACATCACATTTTATAAAATTTGCTTATTTTATTGAAAAACGCATTTTCAAAACTTCAAGACAGACATAAGCTTTGCATTCTTAAAATGGCATTGTTTGCATATGATTATTTGTTCAAACAGCTGAGAAATCCGTACGACGAATATCTAGTGAACAAAAACCTTCCCAATAAATAGGATCACCTCAAATGGAAAAACACTTCCAACCAAGGGGAACGGCATGATCATCGTCCATCATCTGGGGTAAATCTCCATCTGAATCACTTAGGGCATTGGACATGAATTCCAGCAACGAATCTCTAATGATCAAACGAACATCTTCTGGTAGTATGGCAACACATGAATAAAGACCCGCTAGGTTGACTGGCCTAGGCAAAAATAAGGGCATCCCGGCGAACCAAAGGGTTCGGACAAAAATTAGGGATAAAAACAAAAGATCTATACATCCGGCAAGTCGAAAACCCGAAAGGGCGGCTTAGGCAAAAAAGGGTATCCCGGTGGATTGAAAATCTGAAAAGACAGTCCAGGCAAAAGTTAGGGATTAAAGCGTACGACTATGTCCCGTCATCTCGTCACTTAAAAATATTTGTCATTTCGATCGAAAGTTACCAAGCACCTCATAGGTTGGGATAATACTCAATCCACAAGGCCCCCGCAAGCACCTTCTCCAACAGAAACAGGGGCATAAAAGTCTCGATGAAAAGTCATCGTCATATCCTTAGCATGCATCCCAGTAATATTCACTCCCTGCAGAGTAAGAAAAGATAGTGGTGTTAGCTCTCCCCAGCTGAGACTCGCAACTGTGAATGAATCGGCAATATTCTCCCCAAGCAGAGTTTATCTACCATCAACACTAAACAATTACTATCCCCAATGGAGTATAAAAAATATCCCCAGTGGAGTTTGAAGAATCATCCCCAGTAGACTCTGGAAGATTATCCCCGGTAGACTCTGGAAGTTTGTCCCAAGTAGAGTCTAAAAGGTTATTCCCCGTGGAGTCGCGACTGGAAAATCATCCCCAGCGGAGTTCTTTCCTTTCACAAACAGAAATTCAATCTCCAACAAGTTTCATTATCACCAGCAACGATAATTCATCCCCAGTTGAATTTATCAGCGGAATCCTCAGCAGAACATCTCTTCCCCACAGAGTCATTTCCTCATCAGTTTATTCCCCAATGGAGTTATCCTCTCCTACAAGTTTATTCTCACACACATCTTCATTCTCTATCCCCAGCAGAAACGAAGAGTTCAACTCTTTTTCTCCAGCAGCCATCCGGGATTTATTTTCCCCAGCTCAAAACATCACATTTCCATACATCATGACACATGCATATACGCATCATACGACACAATCTCATTTATTTTAAGAACATCATTTGCTTGATACATATCATGCATTACATACATCTAACCTTTACCTTTCAGGAAAGATACGGTTAAATTCTCACAAAATTCAAGCTATGAAGCTTTTTCCTCAGTTGAATTACGGACGAGCTCCTAAATCTCAGCAGAGATGTTTCCTCATTTAAATTACAGACGAGTTCCTAAATCTCAACAGAGATGATTCTGTAGTTGAGTACGGACGATCGAAGTTCCTAAATATCAGCAAAAATGTTTCCTCAGTTGAATTACGGACGAGTTCCTAAATCTCAGCAAAGATGTTTCCTCAGTTGAATTACGGACGAGTTCCTAAATCTCAGCAGAGATGTTTCCTCAGTTGAATTACGAACAAGTTCCTAAATCTCAGCAGAGATGTTTCCTCAGTTGAATTACGGATGGGTTCCTAAATCTCAGCAGAGATGTTTCCTCAGTTGAATTACGGTCAAGTTCCTAAATCTCAGCAGAGATGTTTCCTCAGTTGAGTTACGGACGATTTCCTAAATCTCGATAGAGATGTTTCTTCAGTTGAATTACGGACGAGTTCCTAAATCTTAGCAAAGATGTTTCCTCAGTTGAATTACGGACGAGTTCCTAAATCTCGACAGAGATGTTTCCTCAGTTGAATTATAGACGAGTTCTTAAATCTCAGCAGAGATGATTCCGCAGTTGAGTACGGACAATCGAAGTTCCTAAATATCACCAAAAATGTTTCCTCAGTTGAGTACAGACGATCAAAGTTCCTAAATATCAACAGAGATGATTCCGCAGTTGAGTACGGAAAATCGAAGTTCTTAAATATCAGCAAAAATGTTTCCTCAGTTGAGTACGGACGATCGAAGTTCCTAAATATCAACAGAGATGATTCCTCAGTTGAGTACGGACGATCGAAGTTCCTAAATATCAGCAAAAATGTTTCCTCAGTTGAGTACGGATGATCGAAGTTCCTAAGTATCAACAGAGATGACTCCTCAGTTGAGTACGGATGATTGAAGTTCCTAAATATCAACAGAGATGACTCACCAGCAGAATAACGGACGATCGAAGCTTCTAAAATTCTACTTCTTTCAACCGAGATCAGACTTCCCCAGCGGAATCTTCCTCAACGACAAGTGTGCAAGCTCTCGCTAAGGAATCTCTTATGCGATCGATACTCCTTCGGATGACATCTTTAAGCCCATCTTCTGTCAGCAAATCTCCAAATGGAATTTTAAGCCCATTCCCGACGTTGCAAGACGAATACCACTTCATGCGAGTGCAAATTTCTGGGCACTTTAGTGTTCAATCATCTTCCACCTTCGGATAACGAAAGGCACGAAAGCCAATCTACACCCTCAGGTTTAAGAAGATTGAACAGGGGCAGCTGTTGTACCCCAAAATTTTCCCTCTCATATTTCTCAAAATATTTCAAGAAAGATCCTCAAGTTGCTCAAGGTAGTCCAAGGGTTGGCCAGACAAGCTCCCTCCCAAGGCAGTCTACCTCAAATTAGGGTTTCATGTCGCACCAATATACTTGAGTACAAGTCATCCCAAATGCTCAAAATTGTCCTAATATGTTCACAAGATCATCCATGTCAAGTTTCAAGCCTTGCAAAGGAAGTTTGCTCAGTCAATTGCTCAAAAGGCCTGAAAATCGGTTGTGCTAGGGCAAAAGTCAACTGTGGCCCACATACAGTCAAACTTCAAGATTTTTTGTCAAAATTCTCATTTTGAATGATATTTAATCATTTGATCAAGGGTTGATCATGATTCATCAAGGATTGCTCATAATTCATCAAGATTCAAAAGTTGCTAAATTAGGGTTTTGTAGGAAAGGTCAACCCAACTTTGACCAAACATAACTTTCTCATACTTTATGAGAAATGACCCATACAAAGATCATTTTGAAGAGGATGAAATTCTATACAATCCATCTTCATATCTCAAGTTCAAAATATACACTCACAAGAAGTTATGAATTTGGACATTATAGGTCATTTGGAAAAGTCAACAAAAACACCTTTTTTGTCAAAGCTTCATACATGAGCATGGAATATCAAATTGAGATGACACCAAAAGCGTTGGTTATAGGACATCTCAAGATTTCTAAAAATCCCAAGAACACCTCCAAAAGGTTAAAATTGAGAGAGATATGCATTGTCAAAGTTGGACAATTTTTGAAAAAATGCATGAAGAAAATATTGACCAAACTTGGATTTTTCCAAATGGGCCTGTCTTTTCAAGTTTGAAACTCATTCCTAACATGGTCCACAACCTCTAAGCCCACCCATACATTTTTCTACTATTTATGCTATTTATTTTGATATTTTATTCATTAAAATTCAGAATTAAATAAATAATAGAAATAATGTAAATTTTGATGTGAATCCATTTTGGGAAAGTGTTATGCTGGTTTATGTCAATTGATTTCGTGCAATAACTCTTCAAATATGTCCAGGTTCATCCACATGTGAAAATGGCATAAAATCATCAAATATGGAATTTTTTTCAAATTTTGATCATGGTCTTAAAACACCACATTATGAGGGAGATTCTTTCCATGCTTTCTTGTATCCCCATTCTCCTCTATAAATATAGAGCCATACAAGCTTGAAAGTGACGAAATTCCTCTCTAAAAATCTCTTCAAAAAGCTCTCTAAAAGCTCTTCCAAAAGCTCTCCAGAAATCAAAGAATTGGTGCAAGTCATATCTCGAGGTTCCGGTCTCTCTCAATTGACATCAAACCTCAAACCATCCTCTTGAAGTCCTCATGAGTCTTACAAGGCCCAAGAGCAATCCATCACACGCCTAGCACGCCCCCGTTTGACAAACACCGGTTTGGTAAAATTTTAAACTTCGAATCTCTAATTTTAATCACATTTTATGGTATGCTAACGTTTGTTTGAGTTTATATAGAACAATTATGGATGGTTGAATCATAGGTTCCACGCAAGAATTAAAAAACACCATAGTTAGAGCATGAAGCTTTCAAAGATTCGGGCCTAGGGAATTCTGACTATTGGCACCCCCATTTTTCAGGCCCTATTCTTTTTCTCTAGTCATTTATATTTATTTTATTTAACTTATTTAATTTATTTACTAACCAAAGATTAGTTTTATTTTTTATCAAAAAATCACCAAAAACATTTTTCTATCCAATTAAATTCAAGAATATCTATTTTTATTAAAAAAGGTAATTAATTTAATTAGGTTATTAATTTTAGACAACTTTAATTTCTTTTTACATAATTAAAATTAATTAGAATAAATATGTTTTATTACTAACGTAATTATTTTATTTCTTTCCTAAAATAACAAAAATCCAAAAATATGTCATGTAATTATTATCATTAAATAATTTAATAACTAATTAATTTTGCATTTTAGAAGTTAATCTTTTTATTAAAAAATATTAAAAACAACAAAAAAACTTTTTCTTCTTTTAATTAGGATAGAAGGGTCAAAACCCTATTTTTCTCGTCGATCTAATTTTTAATCGCGCGCTTTATTATTATTTTGCCCAATTATTAGATCTGCTCACAGTTTGTAATAATTTAATTAGGACATTTATTTATTTTTAATGCTTTTAATTTCAAAGGGTTTTTTTTGCTATGTAAATACTCGAAGCCTTGTAATAGCTTAGTTTTAATTTCCGCATTTTAAATTCTGCAAATTATTAACTGTTAGATGTATGAATAACTAGGGCTTGCATGACAAGAATGTATGGCTAATTTTAAAACAGTTAGATCACCTTAAATGTACAAAGATAAATAAACTGAAATTGAATCACTCGCACATGCGCACCCCTAGGGTACACTCCCACTTGGTTGCCTTCGGTAAACGATCATTGAGTATAGGATGTTTTAGCGGTCGTCCTTTTGTCCAAAGATCATAGTTGCTTCGGAAAAGTTGCCTCGGATATTGTTTCCTCGGATAAAGGATCTAAGACATTAGGGTTACTACTAAGACGTCCTAACATTGCTTTAGTGACCGTACGTCCCTTTCGAATTGACCCTCAAAACTCCAACGACGGTGCTACCTACTCACTAATAGTGGGATAGCATTGTCTAAAGGAAACAAGCATATAACGATTCTTTTTTCGAGTAGGTAGATTAGTTCTTAAGTACTTGCTCAATCAAAACAAACTTTTTCACACTTACACTCCTTTACGAACAAAGTTTTCAAAAATACTTCATTACACTCTTGAAGACAAAAGCAAGAGTTAAATCGAGGTTAAAACAAAAACTTTTCAAAACCCACAGACACAAAGAAAACAATTTTGAAAATGATGAGCAAGTACCTAAGAGCCCGTAGATAACTACAGATAGAAAGGGTGCTAATACCTTCCCTTTCTATAATCCACCCGCCGTACTCAGAAATATCTCGAAAAAGGAATTTTTCTGTGATTTTTTCCTTTCCTTGTTGGATAAAATAAAAGTCGGTGGCGACTCTTGCTTACCGCGATGTTTTGCGAAAATAAACGCAAAACGTAAACCAACAAACTTCCTTAACTAAATAGGGAAACCACGACCCCGGTTCTGGCCACCGTATCACACCATCCAAGCAAAGGTTCAAGCATATCTCCTTCCTCGATACATCATTGGGGAAACGGTCTAAGCAAAGATTCAAGCACATCATCTGCCTTGTGCATATCAACAAATATTGAGGAAGCAATCAATGAATATAAAGTTCACAACATCTTCTTCCTTAGTACACCCGTCAAGATTGAGGAAACAACAAAGATAAAGTTCACAATGTCTTCCTCCTCACTTACATTATACCACGTCAAGGGAGAAATAAAGGTGAAGCTTACAACAATCAGCATGGCAGTCACAAATGTTCAAAAGCAAAAAAAATAAGAAATTAAAAAGAAAATAATAGAGCCTGCTAAGTCAAGTAAAAATCGAAAAAAAACTTGACTTAGGCAAAAATTAGGGGTTGGAAACAAATAACTCAGAGAATAATCTTGTGAATGCCATCTCAAGAATCATCAAGGCTCCTCATCAATGCTTGAATCTTATTAATGCTTTTCATTGGTTCTTGGATCTTATCAATGCTTCTCACTAGCGCTTGAACTTTGTCTACGCCTCTCATCATCTGCGCGACTATGAAATTTCTCTTAGAGATTAAACACATCTATTGCATTAATTGCATTTAAGACTGGAGAACATAAAGGAGAATGGGGTGGGATGAATAAATATTAAGCCTTATATCCATTGTTTCTTAAACCATGAACCATGGCCATGTTACAACATTCAAAAGTCCTAATTGAAGCAAGTTTAACTATGAAAGCATACTCGGCAAAATTTGTGTTAAACTGACTGCTATGCTTGTTAAAATTATTACTAACTACTTCGCTTCTTCGAATCTCCATATCTAGTCATCCATTTTTATTCAAACTTCAATTTCAAAACTTGCATGTGCATAAAACAGAATTACTTTTCAAAGTGTACACTTTTATCTACGAATAGACACTTAGCATCAAGGAGATCTCAAAAATAAATTGGGTTAATCAAAAGTGATCCATTTAAAAACGCTCATAACTAGGGGAAATCATCTAAAGTAGAACCCTATAATCATAAGCAAAATTGTTGATCATATGGGCATATCACATGATGATCCTATTAACAAGGGGTGACCATTCTGAGAATCAATCAACTAGGATCACGTTTCAAAGCACTGTTCAATAAGGGGCATACCCTTCGAAGAGGTACTCCTTAATCAAGTTCCTATCACAACATGGTATGACTCGGTTTCATCTTCTCAACACACTTCTCAAGGCTTTAATGATAAAGGGGCAACCTTTCAAGACTCAAATGTTGGGGAAGTGCATATCAGGTCTGTTGTACCCCAAAATTTTCCCTCTCATTTCTCAAAGAATCACTCTGGACCCTCAGGTTTGCTTCCATCCAGTTCCAATCCTTGAATTGCAATTTTTTTCAAGAAAGTCATCCACAAGGGCAAAATGGTCATTTGCACACTGAGAAGTCAAACTTTGACTTTTGGATCAAAATCAAATTTCAAGAATCAAATTTCATCAAGACATGTTGAAATATGAAGCTTTTTTCATAAGAAATTCAAAAGTCAAAACTACTTTGGAAAAGTCAAAATTCTAAATACTTAGAATTTTTTCTAAGTGTTTAAGAAATATGACAAGCTCAGAACTTCTGGCCAGATTTTCACCATGATGCAAGCTGATTCTAGAAGAACTTCTGATACAATAGTTATATATTTCAATGAGATCTAAAACATTGCAGAACAGAACTTCTTCTAGAAATGCTGGGATTTCAAGTTATAACTCCTCAAAAATACGTCCATGAAACTAAAGCACTCAGCAAATTCTGGACACTTTCAAGACAGAGTTTTGTCCGAACTTCTGGGCCAGTTTTCACAAAGGTTCAGTCAGAGTTTGCAAGGGTAATTCAAAGAAGGTTACAAAGTATGTTGCAAGCTTCCTAGAAAGTCTGAGAGCTCCTTCAGAACATGCTGGAGCAAGGAGATACAAAGATCAGAAGTTGGATGTCTATTCTAAGTCACGCTGAAGCTGAACTTATGATCCAGAACTAAGAAATGATGTAGAATGTCACGTTGCAAGATTTCTGGTTTGATCAATCTCATCATCATTTAATGCTCACAACAACTTTTTGGTCTTTATTCAAAGGATTTCTCCACGTGTGGCATAAAAGTACCATTACTGTCTTGGAAAAACAAACTCTTGTACAAGAGTGTGCTGGGCCCATGCGTTGCTTTTGCTTTTGAAGTTACCTTTCCTTAATTCCTGCTCACAAATCCAGCTTAGGCATGGCTAAAAGCTGCTAACCACCATGCTTTCTTCAAGAACAAGGCAACACCTTAGCATATGAAGGCTATATTCAACGCTTCGGTCAGAACATGACCAAATCCCAAAACCTTGTTTATGCAACCTGTTGCACTGCTACAGCACAAACCTATAACCAACAACTAATTTAGCCTACGCCTGTGTAACACCCTCTAAAACCCCGCATAAAATTTCGCAAATAATTAAAATCATATTTTCAGAGTACATGTACTAACGAGGATGCTACAATTCTCTTTTAATAAAATAAATTCATGTCATGCATAACGTAGTAGTAACTCATACATGTTTACACAGCGGAATAATTTAATTAATAAAATCAATGTTATTAACATTTTCAAAATCATCAGGGATTAACACCTGGAAAATGTCAACATCATATAATAACAAAACATGAGGAATTAAACGAGTCTGACTAAAAACAGCTCGACAAACAAGCGTTCCCGGAGTTACAACTATCAGAGCATGACCCGGACAATACTAAAACGAAAATAAACTAGAAACGACAAGCCTTCGCCAAGCACCTGAACGAAGCTCCTCAATCTGAAATATTCAACAGTAAGGGTGAGCATCTCAATTATACATTTGATTATACGTTCATAACAATCAATTCAGGAAATCATAAGCATCACCCAATAATTAGCATATTTCATAGTTTACAAAAACCTTTACAATTCATATACCCATGATATATTGCTTTTCATATTTGCAAATAATCATCAAACATCGTCAACCATTTAGCAATCATACGTGCATACAAACAATCAAATACAACATTGGAAAAATCATCCATTCATGTTATATTCAAGGTAATGCAACACACCCATGCATGTGGTACCACTTCACCGCCCCATTAAATCTCGGGTCACGGATAACTCACCGTTCCATTATATCGCGGACACGGCTACCACCTCAACGTTCCATTAAATCGCGGACACGTATATTGGCCACCATGTTAATTCCACACAATGGGAATTAACAAATGCAACATGATATGTAAAGTATGTAACACTCAGCATACTATGAACATCAATCAACATATCATGCAACATCAACAACCTCAAATCATAACAAGATATGGATAGCATGTAATCACTCAGCATACTATTTAAACATCAATCATATCAAGTCATATCATAATTCATGCTCGATAACATTATCCAAAAGCATGGCAATAAAATCCACAATCAAGCACTGAAAACAAAGTTCAGAAAATCAACACAGTAGCATCAACACGGGTGCCCGTGTTGTGCAACACGGCCCGTGTTGTAACATATCCAGAAAAAAACACATTATCCTTATCAATACAGGGGGATCAACACGGGTGCCCGTGTTGTGCAACACGGCCCGTGTTGTAATGTGTCCAGAAAACACATTACTTTTACCAACACAGAAGAGCAACACGGGTGCCCGTGTTGTGCAACACGGCCCGTGTTGCTGAGCGCGTACAGAGTTTTCCTGTACCTGCAGCAGCTCAGAAACAGCAGCCAAACGCGGGAAAATGCCAGCCAAAACGCGCATTTCGGTACCTAACGACATCGAGTTTGTATAACTCAAAACAAAACATCAATTTCCTAATTACCAACAATCATCATAGTCACCTTAACCGGGATTAATCGTCCTTTTTGGGGAAATCTACTAACATTGAGGTTATCCCTATAACTTCTAAGGTAAATTCACGATCATGCAGATATACTTCCAATCCACCATTAGGAACCTAAAATCGTTAATTGATTTCATAAAATTGGGAACCTAAACCTCCTTTAACAAAGTTCAATCCTAAGGGTATCGATCCCTAATAACATCTAACAATTGGGGTTTTTCCCTACGATTACCCAAATCAACCGTACATAAACCCATAAACAAAGGTAAATCGAGTAATAGCCCCCCTTACCTTATCAATTAGCAGCTTTGAACTTTTTGAGCGATGGTCTTCGTTCTTCGTACCTTCAGAGCTCTGCTTCCCCAAAATCCCAAATTCTGTGTTATCGTGAATAATGAGAAAAATAACTTGAGTTCCAAAACATAACTTTACTTCTTTTGCACCCCCACTCTTTACTAACAACATCCAAGCCCAATAACCTAAAAACTCAGCATTTTCTTATTTCTTTTATTTTCCTCCATATTTCAAAATAAATAATCCCTTTTTATTTTATTAATTCTAATAAAATAATTTCCCAAATTTAAATAAATCAAATAATTGAAACTGGGGTGTTACAACTCTTCCCCACTAAAAGAGTTTTCGTCCTCGAAAACATACCTTAGACGAACAGTTCTGGATAAGCCTCTTTCATCTGGCTCTCCAGCTCCCAAGTGATATTTCCATCTGCTGGACCTCCCCAAGCAACCTTCACTAATGCTATCTCTTTACCTCTTAACTGTTTCACTTCCCGATCTTCTATCCTCATAGGCAATGTTTCTACTGTCAGGTTATCTCTCACCTGTACATCATCTATTTGGATTACATGAGATGGGTCTGGAATGTATCTCCTCAGCTGAGAAACATGAAAAACATCGTGCAAATTCGCAAGTCTCGGAGGTAAAGCAATACGATAAGCAACTTCTCCAACTCTTTCCGTAATCTGAAATGGACCAATAAAACGCGGAGTCAACTTCTTAGATTTCAACGCTCGACCAATGCCCGTCATCGGAGTAACTCTCATAAACACATGATCTCCAGCACTGAATTCTAAATTCTTTCTCCTCTTATCATGATAACTTTTCTGACGACTCTGAGAAGCTCTCATCTTCTCTTGAATCAATTTGATCTTTTCGGTAGTCTGCTGAACAATCTCTGGCCCAATTACCAAACTCTCTCCAGATTCATACCAACACAAAGGCGTTCTACACCGTCTACCATACAATGCCTCAAACGGAGCCATACCAATACTCGAATGGTAACTATTGTTATAAGTAAATTCAATCAATGGCAAATAGCTATCCCAAGCTCCACCCTTCTCTAAAACACAAGCACGCAATAAATCTTCTAACGATTGAATCGTCCTCTCCGTCTGTCCATCAGTCTGAGGATGGTAAGCTGAACTCAACCTCAATTTAGTACCCAAAGCCTTCTGCAATCCTTCCCAAAATTTCGAAGTGAATCTCGGATCTCTATCTGACACAATACTAGAAGGAACTCCATGCAAACTCACTATTTTCTCAATATATAACTGTGCCAATCTCTCCATTGAGTAATCCATTCGCACCGGTATAAAATGAGCAGACTTAGTCAGTCTATCCACAATAACCCATATCGCTTCACAATCCTTAGGAGTCCTCGGCAACCCGGATACAAAATCCATAGAAATACTATCCCACTTCCATTCTGGAATAAACATCGGCTGCATAACTCCAGACGGCTTCTGATGCTCAATCTTCGATTTCTGACAGATTAAACATGCATACACAAATTCAGCTATTTCCTTTTTCATTCCCGGCCACCAAAACAATTTCTTCAAATCATGATACATTTTTGTGGCACCCGGATGAATACTCATCCCACTGCGATGTCCTTCCTCTAATATACTCTTCTTGATTTCTGCGACATCAGGAACACAAACTCTATCGCCAAATCTCATAACATCATTTTCATCAATTCTAAATTCACCACCTTGATCTTGGTTGATCAATGTCAATTTATCAACTAAATTAACATCAGATTTCTGCCCGATCTTGATCTCTTCTAGAATACCACTAGTAAGTTTCAACATACCCAAACGAACACACTTCGGAGTACTTTCACAAACTAAACTCAAATCTCGGAATTGTTCAATTAAATCCAATTCACGAACCATCATCATAGACATATGCAAGGATTTCCTGCTCAAAGCATCCGCAACCACATTTGCCTTACCAGGATGGTAATTCAAACCAAAATCATAATCTTTGAGAAATTCCAACCACCTTCTTTGCCTCATATTGAGCTCTTTCTGATCGAAAAGATACTTCAAACTCTTATGATCGCTATACACTTCAAATCTCGAACCATACAGATAATGTCTCCACAATTTCAAGACAAACACAACTGCTGCCAACTCTAAATCATGAGTAGGATAGTTCCTTTCATGAACCTTCAACTGTCTCGAAGCATACGCAACTACCTGCTGATTCTGCATTAAAACACCACCTAAACCCAACAGAGATGCATCGCAATAGACCACAAAAGATTCCACTGGATTCGGCAAAATCAGAATAGGAGCACTAGTCAATCTCCGCTTCAATTCTTGGAAACCTTTCTCACATTCCGAATCCCAAATAAACGCTTGTCCTTTACGAGTCAACTTCGTCAACGGCAAAGCTAACTTTGAGAATCCTTCGATAAACTTTCTGTAATAACCTGCAAGACCAAGAAAACTTCTGATTTCAGAAACAGTCTTCGGCGCTTCCCACTGAGATACTGCTTCTACTTTTGTAGGATCCACGGCAATACCATTCTTAGAAATCACATGTCCAAGAAAACTAACTTCATTCAGCCAGAACTCACATTTGGACAACTTTGCATACAACTTCCTATCTTTCAACAACTCTAACACAATTCTGAGATGTTCCGCATGCTCTTTGTCGTTCTTGGAATAAATCAGAATGTCATCAATAAAAACCACAACAAATTTATCCAGATACGGATGAAAAATCCTATTCATATATTCCATGAAAACACCAGGTGCATTAGTAACTCCGAACGGCATAACAGAATATTCATAATGCCCATACCTCGTTCGAAAAGCAGTCTTTTGAATATCTTCCGCTTTCACACGAATCTGATGATATCCAGATCTCAAGTCAATCTTACTGAATACACTGGCTCCAATTAGCTGATCCATTAAATCATCAATCCTCGGTAACGGGTACCGATTCTTAATGGTTACCTTGTTCAATTGCCTGTAATCAACACACAGTCTCATAGAACCTTCTTTCTTCTTAACCAACAATACCGGAGCACCCCAAGGCGAAACACTTGGACGAATAAACTTCTTCTCCAGTAAATCTTCCAACTGACTCTTCAATTCAGCCAACTCAGACGCAGACATACGATATGGCGCCATCGACACCGGTCTCGTACCAGGAATCAAATCTATAGAAAATTCCACTTCTCTCTCTGGAGGTAACTCACCAACATCATCAGGAAAGACTTCCGGAAATTCACACACCACTGGCAATTCCCCACTCCTGACCTTTCCTGTTGCATCTAACGAAGCAAGTAACATAAACACATTAGCACCGTCTTCCATTGCTTCTTGTACCTGCCTAGCAGTCATAGTCAAATTCTCGACACCAACTGCTTCTGGAAAAATCACCGTCTTAGCAAAGCAGTTCAGATGAACCCGGTTGAATTCCAACCAGTTCATCCCAAGGATAATATCAATTTGTTCAAGCGGTAGGCACACTAAATCCATACCGAAACCTCTACCAAAAATCTCAATAGGACAATTCCTACATACAAGTGAAGTTGTCACTGAACCCGATGCAGGAGTATCAACAATCATGCTACCTTGCATACCAGATATGTCCAGTTTCAACCTCTCAGCACAATCCAAAGAAATGAAAGAATGAGTTGCACCAGTATCAATAATTGCAACTAAAGGTGTGCCATGAATAAAACACGTACCTTTAATCAATCGATCCTCTGGGGTAGTCTCAGATCCAGACAAAGCAAACACTTTTCCACCTGACTGATCCTTCCTAGGCTTAGGACACTGCGGACAAATGTGACCTTCTTTGCCACAATTGTAACAAGTAACAGACTTCCCTTTGCAATCAATAGACAAATGACCAGCCTTTCCACATTTATAGCACTTCTTCTCATCACTCTTGCAATCTCGAATGTGATGACCAGACTCACCACACCTGTAGCATCTGATAGGAGCCTTAGAATCTCCCCCACTAGGCCTTTTCCATCCACCTGATTTCTGGTTATCTCTACCATATGGCTTGCCACGGTCCATATGTTGCTTTCCTCTTTTATCAACAGCCCCACGAGAGTGAGACGACCTATTCTTGGTAATATCTTCTTCCAGGATTCTGCTACAATCCACCAGATCAGAAAATCTACGAATACGCTGGTACCTGATTCCCTGCTTAATCTCATCTCGGAGACCATTCTCAAATTTGATACATTTAGAGAATTCTCCAGCCTCATCATTGTTGTAGTGAGCATAATACTTTGCCAGCTCAGTGAACTTAGTAGCATACTCACTAACAGTCAGATTGCCCTGCTTAAGCTCCAAAAACTCAATTTCCTTTCTTCCCCGAACATCTTCAGGAAAGTACCTCCTCAGAAAAGCTCTTCTGAAGTTAGCCCAAGTCAGTGCCTCTCCATCCTGAACCATCTCGGTCCTTGTGGCAACCCACCAGTCGTCGGCCTCTTCTGCCAACATATGCGTACCATATCTGACCTTCAGATCTTCAGCACAATCAATCACACGGAAAATCCTTTTCGATTTCCTTCAGCCACTTCTGAGCACCTTCAGGGTCATGTGTACCTTTGAACAACGGAGGATTGTTCCTTTGGAAATTTCCCAATTGCCTATCAGCACCAATCACGCCTCCAGTTGGGTTTCCAGCAAGTACACCAGCTAACATCCCCAAAGCCTCAGCTAGTGCAACATCATTTCGTCCGTTACCTCTTCCAGCCATGTTCCTGAGAATCAAAACATACTCTTCATCAGAATACAGTATCGACAGTGTTACCTTACACTAATCGCATACAAAAGGGATGACTGACTCAAGACTCTGGTCGCAACGACCGACTATGCTCTGATACCACTATTGTAACACCCTCTAAAACCCCGCATAAAATTTCGCAAATAATTAAAATCATATTTTCAGAGTACATGTACTAACGAGGATGCTACAATTCTCTTTTAATAAAATAAATTCCTGTCATGCATAACGTAGTAGTAACTCATACATGTTTACACAGCGGAATAATTTAATTAATAAAATCAATGTTATTAACATTTTCAAAATCATCAGGGATTAACACCTGGAAAATGTCAACATCATATAATAACAAAACATGAGGAATTAAACGAGTCTGACTAAAAACAGCTCGACAAACAAGCGTTCCCGGAGTTACAACTATCAGAGCATGACCCGGACAATACTAAAACGAAAATAAACTAGAAACGACAAGCCTTCGCCAAGCACCTGAACGAAGCTCCTCAATCTGAAATATTCAACAGTAAGGGTGAGCATCTCAATTATACATTTGATTATACGTTCATAACAATCAATTCAGGAAATCATAAGCATCACCCAATAATTAGCATATTTCATAGTTTACAAAAACCTTTACAATTCATATACCCATGATATATTGCTTTTCATATTTGCAAATAATCATCAAACATCGTCAACCATTTAGCAATCATACGTGCATACAAACAATCAAATACAACATTGGAAAAATCATCCATTCATGTTATATTCAAGGTAATGCAACACACCCATGCATGTGGTACCACTTCACCGCCCCATTAAATTTCGGGTCACGGATAACTCACCGTTCCATTATATCGCGGACACGGCTACCACCTCAACGTTCCATTAAATCGCGGACACGTATATTGGCCACCATGTTAATTCCACACAATGGGAATTAACAAATGCAACATGCTATGTAAAGTATGTAACACTCAGCATACTATGAACATCAATCAACATATCATGCAACATCAACAACATCAAATCATAACAAGATATGGATAGCATGTAATCACTCAGCATACTATTTAAACATCAATCATATCAAGTCATATCATAATTCATGCTCGATAACATTATCCAAAAGCATGGCAATAAAATCCACAGTCAAGCACTGAAAACAAAGTTCAGAAAATCAACACAGTAGCATCAACACGGGTGCCCGTGTTGTGCAACACGGCCCGTGTTGTAACATATCTAGAAAAAAACACATTATCCTTATCAATACAGGGGGATCAACACGGGTGCCCGTGTTGTGCAACACGGCCCGTGTTGTAATGTGTCCAGAAAACACATTACTTTTACCAACACAGAAGAGCAACACGGGTGCCCGTGTTGTGCAACACGGCCCGTGTTGCTGAGCGCGTACAGAGTTTTCCTGTACCTGCAGCAGCTCAGAAACAGCAGCCAAACGCGGGAAAATGCCAGCCAAAACGCGCATTTCGGTACCTAACGACATCGAGTTTGTATAACTCAAAACAAAACATCAATTTCCTAATTACCAACAATCATCATAGTCACCTTAACCGGGATTAATCGTCCTTTTTGGGGAAATCTACTAACATTGAGGTTATCCCTATAACTTCTAAGGTAAATTCACGATCATGCAGATATACTTCCAATCCACCATTAGGAACCTAAAATCGTTAATTGATTTCATAAAATTGGGAACCTAAACCTCCTTCAACAAAGTTCAATCCTAAGGGTATCGATCCCTAATAACATCTAACAATTGGGGTTTTTCCCTACGATTACCCAAATCAACCGTACATAAACCCATAAACAAAGGTAAATCGAGTAATAGCCCCCCTTACCTTATCAATTAGCAGCTTTGAACTTTTTGAGCGATGGTCTTCGTTCTTCGTACCTTCAGAGCTCTGCTTCCCCAAAATCCCAAATTCTGTGTTATCGTGAATAATGAGAAAAATAACTTGAGTTCCAAAACATAACTTTACTTCTTTTACACCCCCACTCTTTACTAACAACATCCAAGCCCAATAACCTAAAAACTCAGCATTTTCTTATTTCTTTTATTTTCCTCCATATTTCAAAATAAATAATCCCTTTTTATTTTATTAATTCTAATAAAATAATTTCCCAAATTTAAATAAATCAAATAATTGAAACTGGGGTGTTACAACCTGCATCCCATAATTTCACCAACTTAGCATACGAAGAATGTGATCAAAAGGCAAGGGAACAAGATGCCAAAAATGTTCAAATCCCATTTGTTTTCCCCCCCCAAAAATCACAACAAATCCACTTATAAATAAGTTTCTCCATCACACTTGCAAAGGGCTGGATTTTGGAGAGAGAGAGAGAGAGAGAGAGAGAGAGAGAGAGAGAGAGAGAGAGGAGAGAGAGAGAGAGAGAGAGAGAGAGAGAGAGAGAGAGAGAGAGAGAGAGAGAGAGAAAGAGAGAGAGAGAGAATTATAAAATAAAGAAAAGGAAACAGTAAAAACCTTCAAAAATCCTAAACAAAACCTTTGTTCTTCCCTTTGAATCAAAGAACATAACTAGTGTTCCGTTACTCTCGCTGACACCAAAACATCTGAAGGCAGCAGCTCAAAGTTCCAAACACACGTTTCAGATTCAAGGTAAGTCTTTTTGACCTTGCATCTTTTCATTCAGAACATCATTAATATGTAAATATCACAATTAATATTGTCTATATCATTGCATAAGTAGAAAAAACTGTGGATCAGAACTTCTTGATTAAGGCTAGGCTCAGAATTAGGATTAGAACTTCTATAAAATGTTGGGCTTTTATCCTCCTGATTTGCTATTAAGGCTTGAATAAATTGCTGGTGTGCTGATTAATATGATGGAAGATTTGAAATATAACACATAACTTCTGTTTTTCATTCACCATTTTAACACACATAATTTCTAGGATTTTCTCACTGTTTAAGCACGCAGAACTTCTGAGTTCTCTTTACCATTTTAACACACAAAACTTTTGATGCTCACTCACTGTTTTAGCATAGCATAGAACTTTTGAGTTCTCCCTACACGTTAAACACACTGAACTTCTGATGCTTCCACTCACTATTTTAACACTCAGAATTTCTGATTTTCCACACGCTGACAACACACTGAATTTCTGATGTTCACTCACTAATTTAGCGTAATACATAACTTCTGACTTTTGGCTCACTGTCTGAATACCACCCATAACCTTTGTTTCCTTTCCCTCTGACGTTTCTTTCAGGACCTCAGAGTGTACCAGTCCAGAACTTCTGATTCCACTAACGTTCCTTTCTGAGTCACCACATGCCTGGCTTTAGAACTTTTGATCCTTGTTGTTTTGTTTGCAGCAGCACGCTATTTCTATCTTTCATTTATTTTCCTTTTTATCATTTTCAATGTCAATTCCCTTTTCATTAATATAAAAATACATAAAAATATTTTATTTTATTAATTAATTTATTTCTTTTTCTTAATTCATTAAGACAAAAAACCATTTTCTAAACAAGTCTTTTTTCTCTCTTGCATTGTACATTTCAATATGGTTGTAATAGTTAAATAAGATTTAAATTCTTGCAACCACCCCATTTGTGAATATGTACCCCATCCCTAAAATATTGTAATAGAGTAGGACTTTTACATTTCCGCAATTTAATGCTTTTCCAAATATGAAATGCTAGTAATTAGGATGTGTATGGCAAGATATGAAATCAACAAATAGAAAACCCTAATGAAGATAAAAAAATGCATGCAGTCAAATACACTTGCACACAAGCACGCCTAGGGTTATTCCACTTGGTTGCCTTATACAAAATGGCCATATTACGCACGTAAGGTATCTTAGCAAAAACAAGCAAATACAAGATCATAGTCCCTCGATGACGCTATCTAAGTTGCCTTACAAACGATCTTAGTCCCTCCAAAAGAATGCTAAGATACCTTGCAACATTGCTAATCATGGTTGTACGATGACCCCACCTGTCTCGTTTATATCCAAAGATAGGGTTGCTTACCAAATCAATGGTAAGACAACAATGTCAAAGGAAAAGGAAATGAACAAGAAAGACATTTGAGTAGGTAGAATGTTCCTAATTACTTGCTCAATTTTAAACAAATCATCCTTGCTATTTTCCAAACAAACACTTACATTTTCAAAGCATCTTACAAAACTTGAAAACATTTCCAAAAGATTAAATATCTTTGTATACATTCTTACGAACGAGAATCATTACAAAGATTTCCTAAACAATGGCCTCTTTACAAAATACTTTCAAAAACCACACAAACATATTTTCAAACAAAAAGCAAGTGATCTAGCAAGTAACTAAGAGCCCGTGGAAAACCATGGATGAAAAGGGTGTTAATACCTTCCCTTTTCATAATCTACCCCCCCCCCCCCCCGAACTCAAGAAAACATCTCTAAAGGTCTTTCCTGTGCTTTTTCACCTTTCCTTATTGGATAAAAGAAAAGTCGGTGGCGACTCTTGCTAAACCGCAACATTTGCAATCAAAACGCAAAACCTTCAAGTCAGTTCTCCCACCGTATCACAGAACTGGTGACTCTTCTGGGGACATAATAAGTGGGGTTACCTTAGGGTTAGATCACATCTACTTTCTTTCATTGTTTGACTTGTATGCTTTACATTTTGGGTCCTTGTTTGGGTTACTGTTAAAAATCCTACACCCGGATTTAGGGAACACCTTTTAGGTAAGTAGCAATAAACTGTGAGGGAACTATGTGGGGTATACCGATACGGTTGAAGCAGTAGCTACATTGATGTGGCACTTTGGTTGGTACTGATAACCCTTGAGTCAATCAAGGAGAGTACGGGGTCGCCGCGTGGTGTCGTGAAGCATCAACTGACCTTAGAACCTTTAAATTGCACAACTTGGCCAGTAAGACGTAGCGAGGTGGTCGGCCTTAGTGTATTCCCAAGGTCGACAGATACTCGATGCTACACTCATTGAGGTTTGACTCTTGAGCTTTGTTTGGTTACGAGTCAATCGCCTATTGAATGAAGCTGGGGGAAAGATCGGTGATATTGAGATCCCTTAGAACCCGGTTACTATTTATAGGACATGTTGAACTAATCCAACTTCAAGAGGGTATTTACCTACAAACTCCATACAAGCCTGTTGTACCCCAAAATTTTCCCTCCCATATTCTTCAAAGTTTTGACAAGCATCATCTCAATTTGCTCAAGTCTACTCAAGGGTTGCACAGTTCAAACACCCTCCTAAGCCAGTCAAATTAGGGTTTTGGTTCTTGCAAGGAAGTTGAGGTTTTCAAGGGCTCAATCAAGTCTCATATGCCTATATACATTGTCAAGCATCTACATGCCAAGTTTCAAGGCTCACAGGGTCAAGTTGCACAGTCAAAAGCCCTAGTTGCTCCACAATCAACTGTAGGGGTAAAATGGTCATTTGGCAGTCAAAAGTAAAATTTTTTGGTAAACATATTATTTTAAAGCCACAATCATCATTTGGTCAAGTCTTGACCATGATTCCACAAGAATGGCTCAAAAATCATCAAGGTGCAAAAGTTTCCATTTTTGGACAGTTGAAAAGTCAACTGTAAATTGACCAGGGCATAACTTTTTCATGGTTCATCAGAAAAATCCCATCCAATGCTCATTTTGAAGGGTATGACATTTCCTACAACTCATCTTCACATTCCAAATCCAAGAAATGCTCTCACAAAAAGTTATCAATTTCAACATTATAGGTCATTTTCAAAAGTCAACAAAAAGGCATTTTAAGTCAAAGACCATAACTTGAGATTGGTAAATTCAAATGACATGGGACCAAAGGCATTGGTTATAGGACTTCAAGACCTTTCCAAAATGTCCAAGAACATGTTCATATGATCAAAATTGAGCAAGATATGCATTGGAGAAGTTGGGAAATTTTTGTGAAATAGCAAAAGTCAACTATCCTTGAAACTTCAATTTTTGACAAAAGGGCCCACTTTCTTCCACTTGATTCAGCCTTGTCATGCCATACACGTGTCCCATGATTAATTTCAAGATTAAACATTAATATTTCTATTTTATTTAATTTTTATTGATTTAATCCATTTTAAATCCATAAAATTCAAATAAAATCAAAAAAATTAATTAAAGGGCATCTTTGTGGTTTGAATGACCTTTATATGCCATTTACTAGCTGCCAAATTCGTGCAAGCTATTTTTGTACACAAAATTTTGAATTTGAACCAAGTATGGAATGTCCTTTTAATGGTGGTCAAACAAAATCCAAAGCTTAATTGCACAAGGTTAAGGCTCTTAATGGTGACTTATTCTCATTCATACATACATATGCAAGTGTGACAAGCCTCATTCACGACCTAGAGATCACTGAAACGGCCAGAACAAAAACTCAAAATTTGTCAAAAAGTGGGAGATCTAAAACTGTGTTGCAGGCACTTTGAGATCAAAAGAAGCATGTAGTCTTCCTCATTGCCATACCCTGAAGCCAAAGAGACCTTTACCACACCTTGAGACTCCATATCAAGCACTGTAAGTCATCACAAACTCACCTCTGAACACGAAATTGGATTTCTTTATTCTTGCATTTTTTCTCAAAAAAGTTAGCATATTCATACTCCTTGATTGATTTCCAACATGATTGCATTAGCCAATTTTATTGTTAGGCCCTGAATCGTGATGCCCGATTCTAGGGTTCACGTTCTTGCATTTTAGGCATTTATGTTTCAGGGAAAATCAAGGCCAGCCAAGAGCATAGATGTGATCAGGAGACTTGGACGAGACCAACCATGGTCTTAGAATGGATTTTTGAGGCCTAGGGACGATTCTAGGACAAGCCTACGAGACTACCTGCGGATAAAAATCCGCAGGTAAATAACCAGGAATTGTGAGGAAGAAGATGATGATACGTCACAACGTGATTGGCCCGTTTGAAAGTCACACGCGTTTTTTTATTTTTTTGGCATAGGCGTTGATTTACAAATATATTAACCATTTCTTATTATTATGTCAAATGAAACATGCAGCACAGCTGGCTAAGGCGTTGGTGTAGTGAGCGCTGGGACCTGGGTTCGAATCCCAGGTCCCCCAAAATATTCATTCTTTTGTTTCTTTACATAATTGCATACAGGGCTCAAAAGGAGGTGTATCATGCATCCCACGCACCAGCCTGCCATGTGGCCTCAAACCTAGATCCAAGGGCTTAGAGTGGATGACCACCATGTTCCCAGTCAACACATGCTCTGGAGAATCAGCAAGGTCAAACGGGTTGAGTGCTAATGGGCCTGAGATTGCAAATAAAGCCTCCAAAATCTGGCCTTCACCTCCTTGGTTTAGCATTTCTTTTCTTATTTTCTTTCTTTTTATTTTCTTTCATTAATTATTATTATTATTTAATTAATTCACAAATAATTATTTTTCCATAAAATTCAGAAAACCAAAAAAAAAAACATTTTATTATTTATTAACTTATTTTGTAAATAAAATTCTAATATTAATTAATTAGTTGTGTAATTAGAACAATTTTAACATTTTTTTAATAAGTAAAATTAATTTAGAATTAGGTCTTTCACTTCCAATTTTTAATTTCTTTTTTTATTTTTGTTTCATTAAAAACATAAAAATACAAAACAAAAAAACATTTTTCTTTAATTAAATAATTAATTAGTTAATTAGGTTTAATGTTTAATTTAATTCTAAAAAAGGGTCAACACCCTAAAGACGTTCCCGATTCAATCTTCTTTCGCGCTTTATTTTTGATTATATTTATGTATCTGTACAGAGTATGTAATAGTTAATTAGGATTTTATCGCCTTATTTAAATTCTCGCACTTTATTTTTCAAAACGGGTTTTTGTTTTTGGCGATGTATAGACCCGCGCCTTGTAATAGTTAGATTTACATTTCCCGCAACTTATTTTCCGCACTCCTAACTGTTAAAAAATGCATGAAAGACTTGTATGACAAATAAAATCAATCCGTAGCTCACAAATAACATACAAAGACAAACATTAACTGAAAAAACAACACACAAAGCACATGCCACTCCTAGGGTACGCCTCACTGGTTGCCTCGAACGTGGTCATCAAGTATAGGGTGTCTTAGAGGTCGCCCTTTTGTCTAAAGATCCAGTTGCCTCGAAACGGTTGCCTCGGATAAAAAGGATCTAGGACATTAGGGTTACTTCTAAGATGTCCTACCATTGCTTTGGTGACCACACATGTCCCGATAATCGAATTGACCCGAATACCTCCAACGACGGTGCTACCTACCTCTCAATGGTGGGATGGCACTATCTAAAGGACTCTTACACAGCCTAATTCCTTAGAGTAGGTAGATCTCATGGGTACTTGCTCTTTTCAAACAAACAAAACAACTTTTCACACTCACACTTTCTAAAAAGTTTTCAAACAAATTTTTCATACACTCTTGAGGACAGATACAAGAGTTACTTATAAATTTTTCAAACGAAACTTTTTCAAAACCCACACACATTTGAAAAGCAAACAAATTTTGAAAACATAAGAGCAAGTACCTAAGAGCCCGTGGATAACCACGGATAGAAAGGGTGCTAATACCTTCCCTTTCTATAAATCTACCTCCCGAACCGAGAAACATTCTCAAATAAGGAATTTTGCTGTGCTTTTGTCCTTTCCATGTTGGAGAACATAAAAGACGGTGGCGACTCTTGCTTACCGCGACATTTCACGAAACCAGCTAAAAAACAGTCAGTTCTATTTCCACCGATCACAGAACTGGCGACTCTGCTGGGGACAATATAAGTGGGGTGTACCTTAGGAATAGTTCATCATCATGTTTTCAATTGCTTGCTTTGCTTGATTTAATATTGTGGGCCTATTTTGGGAGTTTCATAGATCCTAACCCGGATCTGGGGGATACTGTTGTACCCCAAAATTTTCCCTCCCATTTCTCATTGATTTCTCATCACAAAGCCCTTGAAGATCAAGATCCAGTTAGGGTTTCATCTGCTCAAAACTTCTCCTTGCACTGTTGACCCAAATTAGGGTTTGTGTTTGCACAAAGGTGTTTTGACCTAAAATGCCTAAGATGACTTCCATGCTTCATATTGGACTCCCAAGTTTATCCATATCAAGTTTCAAGTCTTGATTCCAAGTTTTGCCCAGTCAATTGGACAGTTGACCTAGAAATCAGCTATATTGGGGAAAAGGTCAACTGTGGCCAATTGACAGTCAAACCTTATGAAAATTGACCGACATCAACATTATGAACTCATATGGACCATTTGATCAAATTTGGATCACAATTCCACAAGAAATTTGATCAGATCACCAAAAGGGCAAAATGGTCATTTTTAGGGTTTTGACTGCACAAAGGTAATTTTTGACTGTTTGACCCAACCAAAGGCAAACCAAGCTCACATATGGACTCAAGGACCCCATGGAATTATCTTTACATTCTCAACAAGTTCAAAAGATCCCAAGTGCACAAGATTGACAGTTGAATTTCCCAGTCAATTGATCAATTTTGACTGTATACTGAAAAGTCAAACTTTGACTTTTTGGTCAAAATCAAGAGTCAAGATTCATTTTTCATCAAAACATGCCAAGTCATGAAACTTGTTCACCAAGAGATCAAAAAATGCAAATTAGGGTTAGAAATGAGAATTTTTCATAACTTAGAATTTTTCTAAGTTATGAAAAACCCTAATTTTTCCCCAACTTTGCCCCACTTTCTCACCAAGATTCATTTGGAATCAAACAAAAGTCAAAACATGAAAGTTGTAGCTTGTTGAATAATCTACAACTTTGATTCACAAAGTTTTCCCAAATGAAGCTTGTATCTCAAGTTACAAGTTTTGGAATAAGGGTACTAAACCATTCTTAACTTAGTAATTTTAACCTATTTTGGCAAGGTTTTCTACCTAACTTCAAGTCCATTTTCCATACACTTCCACTTGGAATTTCAATTTTCATTTCAAAGATGGATTGTAGTACACATTCCAAGCTTTCCAAAATGTCCAAGAACTCATCAAACAACCTCATAACTTGAGAGAATCGAATTTCACAATATGGCAAAAACTCACTTTTGAATTGGTCATGTACATGTTCATAACTTGTGCAAATTTCTCAAACCAGCATGCCACTTGATTACAGGCCCTTAAACCATCCAACACTCAATAATTTAATGCATGTTCATTGTGTTAAAGTGTTGTTCTATGAGTTCAAGCATTACATACAAGTTTAATCCATTTATGGAAAAAGCAAAATGGCCATTTTTGCAAAAGCAAGCTTTATGTCCAATTGAAAATCCAACAAGTACATATCAAATCTAATGGGCACAAGATTATGAGCATAACACACTGATCAAGGAGGAGTTTTGCAGCATGATTAGGGGCCCTCTACCTGCCTAGAACACAACTTGGCTTTTGTTGGCTTAAGTGTTAAGAAACATCCCATATCACAACACAACTATCATCTCAGCATTAGAACACTTAAGCAAATATTGTACACATATTCTAATCATCCTAACCAAGCTGAAGCACGACCCTAAGACCATCAATACCTCTCCATTGCCAAAATCACTCTCAAATTGCAAAAACAGAGCTACCTCTGCAGATTGAGTTCCAACTCTCAATCCTTTCAAGCATTCTTGCCCAAACCACTTCAGACACCTTCCCTACCATCAATCCAAACTATCCAAAGCATTAGAAGCAACCTGTAACTCCTCTAATCCTTTTGGCCATTTTCACTTTTCTGATTTGCAGGTGAAGTGCTCCAGCACGATTCAAAAGGTTTCAAGACAAAGTAAAGCTTGGAATAACATCCCTAGACATCAAGGAAGCCATACCAGTCATTACCTTGCACTGAAAGCTTCTCCCTTGCCAGATAGAACTTCAACTGAACAAGTAAGTTCATGAGCTCGTATCTCTCTTATTAGGCATTGTTAGCTTTAGGTTTGTGAAGAGAATATGTCACATTCATAGCCCTGAACATGCCCATGTAGTTAGATTTCATTTATATCATGTATGCTGCAAGAATTTTGAGTCTGAACATGACAGAAAACTTAGGTCAGGATTTGGGAATGTCAAAATTCTCTCTCATTTCTGAGAGTTAGGATGAGTTTCTTATATATTTAGAATCGTGATTCAATGCTTAACATTTCTTATGTTGGAAGTTTGTGCAAAAAATCAAAGAATCCAGGTGTTTGAATTGGAAGAACAGGTGCGCGTTTTTTTGATATTTTCTGGCCAGAGGTTGAAGAAAGGTTGTCTGGGCTGGGCTTGTTTTGTATTTTCTTTTCACACACTCTTTTCACTTTGACACCCCCTGAGCCCATTTTGTGTATTTGCATGGTTTTTTGATTTTTCTTTTTTCATTTTGACTCATTTATTTTTGCTTATAATATAAAAAATATAAAAAATATTTTTCTCACCATTTTTGAATTTATAGGCATTTATTTGTTTAGTTTAAGTTATTTGTATATATATATATATATATATATATATATATATATATATATATATATATATATATATATATATATATATATATTATTTAGAATAAATAGGAAAAATAATGAAAATATACTTTCTTTTCTGATTTTATTACATTTTCCCTTTTGAAAATATTTTATACAAAATATACTTTTTTATATAAATATTAAATATTATTATTTTTATATATATAGTATTTATTTAATAAATAATAAAGATATATATATATATTAATATACTTAGGGCAAAAATACTAAAATACATACATTTTTATTTCATTAATATTTGATGTGGAAAATACTTTTTTTATGAATATACTCCATTTTATTTTATTTTTGTATATAATTATTAAATATTATACATATTAAATAGTTAATATATTTATTTGATAAAAATTAGGGTTTTACCCTTAAAATACAAAAACTCCAAAATAATACCCTTTTTTATTTATTTGACATAAATAATACTTTTTTTCATACACCTAAAAACCTTCTTTGCATTTTGCATCTTTATTTTATTTTCCATTTAATTTATGCAATCAATTACTTGTAAATATGCCAAAAATGATGTAATAGCTAGGTTTAATTTCTTTGTCTAAATATCCCCCCACTTGAACATTTGTACCCCCCTTCCCATATGGTGTTGTAATAGTGTAGGAATTTTAATTTTCGCACTTTATCGCTTTCTAAATACACCATGCTAGAATTAGGATTTGTATGCAAATAAAAAGAACAAAATAGTTTGACCTAATCTCAAGATAATCAAAGCATGAAAATGGACAACACATCTCACACTTGCACCCCTAGGGTATTCCACTTGTTGCCTTCAAATAATTGGGCCATATTGCATGTTAGGTTTCTTTGGGTAAAAACAAACAATCAAATGATCATAGTCCCTCGATGACGCTTTCGAAAAGTTGCCTAAAATGATCAAGTCCCTTTCAAAGAGAAATTGCCCAAAGATACTCAACACTATTGTAATTATGGTCCAAACGATGACTCGCGCCCGTCCCTTTCACCTCCTAATACAAGATTGTCCACCAAATGCAATGGTGGAACAAAATTGTCAAAAGGGGTAAAACATAGTAAAAATCTTTGAGAACTTTAGGGTAGATAGCTCTTGAGTACTTGTCCACTTGCCAAAGAAAACTCTTGCCTATTTTTCAAACCACGCCTCACAAACACTTTCAAAATAAACTTTCAAAAAACCTTGAAACATCATTTCAAAAAGACAAACACCTTTTGTAAAACATTCGAGTAAAGAATTGTTACAAGGGTAGCCTATACAAGGCATCTTTTTCAAAACCTTTTCAAAACCACACACCAAGCACCATTTCAAACAATTGAAAACCAAGGCAAGTTGATCTAAGCAAGTACCTAAGAGCCCATGCATAACCATGGATAGAAAGGGTGATAATACCTTCCTTTTCTATAATCTACTCCCCGAACCCAAGAAAAATCTCAAAGGTTTTTGCTGTGCTTTTTAAACCTTTCCTTAGGATAAAATAAAAAGTCGGTGGCAACTCTTGCTCAACCGAAACATTTGTGAAAACAAATGCAAAACCATAGTCAGTTCTCCTGCCGTATCACAGAACTGGCGACTCTGCTGGGGAAAAATTTTAAAAGTGGAGTAACCTTAGGGCTTAGATCACCCTCTTGCATGATTATTTGTTTGTCTTGATTGCTTTATATCTTGGCTCTATTGTTTGGGTTTGCAATCCTACACCCGGATTTTTGGGAAACATTCATAGATAGCAATACATTGTGGAAACTGTGCAGGATATACTGACACGGTCGAAGCAATAGCTATATTAGTGCGACATATTTGTGAGTACCGGTAACCCTTGAGTTCAATCAAGGAGAGTACGGGGCCGCTGAGTGATGTCACTAAGCACTAATGACCTAGAACCTTACTTGACCATCTTGGCCTTTTATTAGGGGTAGTGAGATGACCGGCTTTGGTGCAGTCCGAAGTTGGTAGATACTCGATACTACACTCATTGAGGGTTGTTTTCTTGGAATATTTTGGTCGCTAGTTAAGTGGCTAAACCAAAACAATGAACATTGAAAACAATCCAATGATATTGAGCTCCTTAGAACCCGGTTACTATTTATAGGACAGGTTTTTAAGCCAACTACACTCAAGAGGGTACTTACCTATGAAACCCCATGCAAGCCTGAAACTAGGGTTTTGTGTGAATTGTTTGTACATATGTTTTGTGCATACATCATAAACATCATAAAACATCATATGCATTCACTAACCATTTCAAGGGTTTGGATCTTCATCTTTGTTCTTGTTTTGTAGGTCATAGAAATTCCTCGCAGAAACACCATTCAAGTCAACCTTGTAAGAATCTCTCCTCAACTCAAGGAGCTCACCTCAAGAATTCCGGAAAACTCATCCTCCAGTGAAAGACATGGTAGACTGCTCAGCCTAGTCAACACCAACATTGAAGAAGACATGATGAAAGTGCTATTCCAGTTCTTTGACCCTCTTCACCACTATTTCACTTTCCCTGATTATCAGTTGGTACCCACTTTGGAGGAGTTTTCTCAACTCCTGAGAACTCCTATCCTTAACCAACTACCCTTCAACGGTACGGAAAAGGAACCAAAGCCGGAAGATGTTGCTCGAGCATTACATCTACAACCATCCGACATCAAGGGGCATTGGGAAACCAGAAGCAGCGTCAAAGGATTCTTAGCAAAATTCTTGTTTGAGAAGGCATAAGAATGTTGGAATTCATTGGACCTACAAGCCTTTGAAGAAATTGTGGCACTCCTTATCTATGGGTTGGTCTTGTTCCCAAATCCTGACCAATTGGTAGATGTCAACGCCGTCAAAATCTTCTTGTCCAGAAACCCAATACCAACATTGCTTGGGGACATCCTTCACTCATTTTACACACGAACAATGAGAAAGAGGGGTGTTCTCATGTGCTGTACTCCCCTCCTTGCAAGGTGGTTTATTTCGCACCTTCCACAATCTGTCTTGAAGAATGACCAAGGTTCAAGGTGGTCCCAATGATTGATGACTCTTACTCATTCTGATGTGCATTGGTGTTCTCGGTCCAGAGAAAATGTCATCATCGTCGATCGTTGCGGAGAATTTCCTAATGTTCCTTTACTTGGAATTAGAGGAGGTATCACCTATAACCCTTGCCTAGCTTTGAGACAATTTGGATATGCACGGAGGGATGGCCCTCATGACATGTTGATTCCTGACCTAGTTTTTGACTTCGACAATGATGTGCAAGGACTTCGCCAAAGATTCATCAGAACTTGGGGAAAACTCAACAAGGTTGATAGCAAGACTCTGGGACACAAGAACTCCATCCCTCTTGAGCCTTATCTCAAGTGGGTACGAGCCCGAGCCCAGAGTCTAATGATGACTTATCCTCATGTTCTCCCTGTGATTAAAGAGCCCGTCAAGGAAGGAGAGGTTCCCTACACCATCCTACATCCTGACATGCCTACATCGTGGGAGGAAATGCAGAAAAGTTGGATTCAGCTCAAGGAGGAACGGAACACTTTTGAAGCTAGCTTCTACGCAAGTGAGAAGAAGGTTCTAGAGCTTACCCGCCGACTCCATGAGCAAGAGGCTCTCAACACCTACATCGCACCAAAGAGGATGCGCAATGTCTTTTTGCCTTGAGAAGTTATTTTGTAATATTTGGCCCATGGGGCATTTATGTACTAACAAATTTCTTCTTATTAATATGACGTGCGTTCTTCTTTGTCTGAAACAATTTTGAATGTTCTGAATCCTTGAATGCATTGCATACATAAGCATACCATTCATCATGTGCATAAGCAGGTCTCACTCCAGGTTTCCTTATCTGTCTGCTGTTTATTTCAGTAGGATGGATCTCGAGCAAACAGTCAAAGACCTGCAAGCTCAGAATGCACAATTCCAGCAACTCCTGATGACCTTGGCTAAGGGTCAGGAGGATATCAAAACTCAATTGGGGAACAGAGACCCAGTGAAAAAGAAGAAAAAGAGACTCGGGGTGGCTACTTTGGGGAGAAGATTTGACGGAGAAGCTCGGAGGGTGCTTGAATTTCCTCCTATTTCTGATGAGGGAACCAGCAAAGGAGGTGGAGCTGCGGTACCTTCCGAGTCTGATGCGGAAGAAGAAGAGGTCGAAGAGGATGAAGATTATTCTGATCAGCAATATCCTCCAGCTGATGACAAATACAAGGGGCTAGAAGACAAATTGGCCGCCATGGAATTACAAAGAGTACCGGGTTTGGATTTTGAAGACTTGGGTTTGGTCGCCGGGATTGTGATTCCCCCAAAGTTCAAAGTGCCAGTGTTTGTGAGGTATGATGGGCTGTCCTGTCCAAAAATGCATCTCAGGTCCTACGTAAGAAAGATCCAACCCTATACGGCAGATAAAAACCTTTGGATTCATTTCTTTCAAGACAGCCTTTCTGGAGCTCAGTTGGAGTGGTTTTATCAGCTAGAGGGGACCAGCGTCCGAAATTGGGAAGATTTGGCCACCGCTTTCTACAAATAATACCAGTATAATTCTGACCTTGCTCCTACTCGTACCCAACTTCAGGGTATGTCATTAGGAACAGGCGAAGGATTCAAAGAGTACGCACAAAAATGGAGGGATTTGGCTGGCAGGGTGCAGCCTCCTTTAACCGACCGTGAACTTGTTGATATGTTTCTAGGGACCCTATCTGGGCCATTTTTCAATCATCTGATTGGTAACTCTTCCGCGGGGTTTACCGATTTGATCTTAACAGGCGAAAGAATTGAAGCTGGCATCAAGTCAGGAAAGATTCAGAAGGGTGTCGCTGCAAGTGTCGAGAAGAAACCTTTTAAGAAGGAGACAGCTGTGGTATATTCTCAGAGAAGAGCAGGGAAGACGGAGCGTCGGCCAACTGTGGGGGCCGTAATGATTCAAAACACTCCGAGTGAGCAGCCTCGCTATAACTAGTCCAGACCAAATCAACAACGGGTGGAACGGCCACAACGACAGTTCACCCGCATTAATATGACTCCAGCGCAAGTGCTTCCCCATCTGTTGAAGTTGAATCTTGCCACCATCAAGGAGGCACCAAAGAATGTGAATACGTCCTCTCCGCATTATCATGCTAATGCTAAATGCGCCTACCATTCAGACAGTGTTGGACACGACACCAATGATTGTTGGGCACTCAAGCATAAAATCCAAGACCTGATAGAGGCGAAGGAGGTGGAGTTTGACGCTCCAGAGAAGCCTAACGTGATATCTGCACCCATGCCGAAGCACAGCCGAAATATCAATGTTATTGAAGAAGATTTGTATGTTGCTGATGTCAATGATTTGACTACTCCATTGCTAACCATCAAGTTGAACTTGTTAAGGGCCGAGATCTTCCCGGGATGTAAAGAAGACTGCTATTGTTGTTACTCTCTGCCGTTTGATTATCCGTTACTGAAGGAAGGCATCCAAGGCCTTATGGATAGTCGACAAATTTTGTTTGAAAAAGTTTCTGCTGTTCCAGTTCATACTGAAGATGTCTCAATCATAACCATTCACGCCAATCTTTCCAAGGCCGTCAAAAAGCCTGTTAAGATTACACCAGCTGCAAAATCTGTTCCTTTGAAGATAACAATGCCAGGGCCTGTTCCCTATTGTTGTACCCCAAAATTTGCCCTCCCATATTCTCCAAGAAATTGCCAAGTCAAGCTACAAAATTCCCCAAGGGTTGCACAATGCAAAGGTCTCCTACACAGTCCAGATTAGGGTTTTGAGTCTGATCAAGAAAATGAAGTTTTCAAAGGCCCAATCAAGTCTCATATGCCTACAAACATGGTCAAGCATCCTCATATCAAGTTTCAAGGCATTCAGCTCAAAATTGCACAGTCAAAACCCTAAATTGCACTACAGTCAACTGTAGGGGCAAAATGGTCATTTGGCAGCCAAATGTTCAAATTTTTGGTCAACATATCATTTTGAAGCCACAAACATCATTTGATCAATGCTTGATCATGATTCTCAAAATTTGGCTCAGAAATCATCAAGATGCAAAAAGTTTCCTTATTTGGACAGCTGAAAAAAGTCAACTGAAATTGACCAGGGCATAACTTTCACATGGATTATCAGAAAAATTCCATCCAAAGCTCATTTTGAAGAGAAAGACATTTCCTACAACGCATCTTCATACTTCAAGTCCAAGAAATGCTCTCACAAAAAGTTATCAATTTCAACATTATAGGTCATTTTCAAAAGTCAACAAAAAGGGACTTTAAGTCAAAGGCCATAACTTGAGATTGGTAAATCAAAATGACATGGGACCAAAGGAATTGGTTAGAGGACTCAAATACCTTTCCAAAATGTCCAAGAACATGAGAAAAGCTTAAAAATTGAGCAAGTTATGCCTTGTGGAAGTTGGGAAATTTTTGGATATTTTGAAAAGTTAACATTGATCCAAATGACCTAAAATTGCTAATGGGCCCATTTTTTCTTCCATGATTCATCATCCATGACATATGCACGACCACTTGGCCCAAAGGGAAGTATTTTCTCATTTTTTATCTATTTATTTGAATTATCATTTATATTAATTCATTTAAATCATTTAAATATGTGAAAAATATATAACTTGACCTAATAAATCTTTTCATGCATGTTTTGCCCTCAATATTTCGTGCACATTCAGAAATAGGAAGATTTGATTTGATTTGAGCATAATTGACACAAAGAACACATGAAAAAGATATGAAAAAGATCCTTAAAATCAAATTTCCAAAAAACCATCAATGCCATGGATTTGTTCTACTTTTGTTAACCTAATGCCTTCACTACATATGCCTGATGAGAAACCTAATGCTAAAACAGATTGAAGCTGCGCCTCAGACCATAACCAAAACTTGAAATTCTTGCCAAAAGTTCAAAACTGAAAACCACTTTTTAGGTTGATTCAAGGCATAATTCATATTCCATTGGCTTCCTGAAGCTTCATTGATCATATTCCAATCCAGAACATTCATTAAAAGGCAAGGAATCGGTATACAGAACTCAACATATTCCATGAAAATTTCATAATCGTATTCTATAATCTATGCATTTTCATGACATTTCAATTATTGATTCTTGTTCCTGGTATGATTCTAAAGCTAACCTATATGTTTGATTGAATTTTTGCAAGCCATACGCGATTATGCCATAACTGTTTTCTAGGGTTTACAGAGCTTGAAATTGGGGTTTCTCAAATAAGGCAAAATTGGAGGCTGAGACCTAGACCATGAGAACGAGCACGCTTGGACGAAGAGATTAACATACTCGCGCCTAATTTATAAGGCCACATGACCTAATCGCTATTTTCTAATAGCATGTCTTAGGCAACGCACAGAAAACCGTTGCCCATTGTTTATGTTTCAGGAAAAGTGAAGAAGATGAACTCGTGGCCATCAATGGTTGGACGGTTTGAAAATTCGCGCGCGTTTGCCAGCATTAATCCACTTTCTTTTTATATTATTTGTTTGTTTGTATATTAATTGAATGCGCACTTAGCTCAGCTGGAAAGTAGGATTGGTGGTGAAGGTACATGACCTGGGTTCAAGCCCCAGGTCTTACATATTTCAATATTATTTTTCCCTAACAAATCCTATGCAGCGCTTACGTTGAAGACTATCATATTCCATCATCATCAAGCCAGCCACGCGTCTAGCTGCTTCAGATCAAAGGTTCCAGATTGATGAACACCCTAAGCCTGGTCAACCATCTCACACGCTACTCAAAAAAAAAGTCAATGGACCTACAGCTTGTTGGGCCAGGATTCTTGGATCCATACCTCCAAATTGGGACTCCCACCCCCTTGGTTTGCAAATTCTATACATTTTCTTTATATTTTATTTTTCAATTGTTATTTTATTTGCTTTATTGTTTTGATTCAATTAATTATTTTTACTAAATATAAAAAACACCTAAAAAAATCAGAAAAGACAAAAAACATAATAAATATTTTATTTTAATTATTTTCATAAACAAATTGTATGTAAATAAATTTAGTTTTAATTTAGGTTGCAATTTTAATTCTTTTCATAATAAAAATATAAAAAATGTAGAAATAGGTTTAATTAATGTTTTTTATTCCTTTTTAATTTTTCTTCCTCATAATAATATTTATTTATTTTATTTATTTTTATAATCAAATTTGCATGTAAATTAACTTAGGTTTAAATTAGGTTAAAATTCAATATTTTTCTTAATAACTTAAAAATAATTAGAATTAGGTTTAACATTTCATTTTAATTTTAATAATTCTCTCTTTTTCTATTAAATCTTAAAATACATGAAAATACCAAAAAACAAAAACAAATCCCTGCTTTCTTTTAAATTTAATTTTAATTCCTCATTAATTTTAATTTTTGCAAAAGGGTCCAACGCCCTCGTTCGTAATTTATTTAATTCGCGCATTTATTTTATTTCATTTAAATAATCATGTATCTCTCCCAAAGCTTTGTAACATTTACTTCTCGCACTTTATTTTATTTGCTTTATTTATTTTCCGTCAAATCGGGTCCGGTTTAATTTTGGCGATGTGGACCCGCGCCATTTGTAATAGCTTAGATTTACTTTCCCGCAACTTCTTTAACTATAAACAAATGCATGCAAGAATGAATGACCTTAAATAAAATCAAGCGTAGATCACCAATAACATGACAAGACAAATGCAAATGAAAACGACACACAAATCACACACCACCCCTAGGGTACGCCTCACTGTTGCCTTGCCTCGAAAGGTGATCGTCGAGTAGAGGATGTCTTAGTAAGTCCTCATGATCCGGGAACCTGGCATGAGGGTAGCTTCTAAGGTGTCTTCCCATTGCTCTGGTGATCACCACGTCCCGAACCTCGAATTGACCCGAACACCTCCAACGGTGGTGCTACCTACCTCTCAATGGTGGGATGGCACTACTTTAAAGGACATTTACACAGACGAATTCCTTAGGGTAGGTAGACGACTCTAGATACTTGCTCTAATTTCAAAACAAATCAAAAAAATACTTTTCACACCAACACATTTTCAAAAAGCTTTCGAAAGCAATTTTTCAAACACTCTTGAGGACCGATACAAGAGTCGAACTGAAATTTTCAAAGAAACTTTTTAAAACCCACATTGAAAAGCAAACAAACCATTTTGAAAACACAATGAGCAAGTATCTAAGAGCCCATGGATAACCATGGATAGAAAGGGTGCTAACACCTTCCCTTTCTATAATCTACCTCCCGAACCGAGAGCAATCTCTATAAAGGAATTTTTCTGTGCTTTTGTCCTTTCCATTTGGAGAAAATAAAAGACGGTGGCGACTCTTGCTTCCGCGACATTTTGCGAACCAGCGTTAAACAGTCAGTTCCAGATCCACCGATCACAGAACTGGCGACTCTGCTGGGGATAAAACTTAAAGTGAGGTGTACCTTAGGGCTAGGTCATAACTATGTTTTCAATTGCCTTCCTTGCTTGCTTTATTATTGTGGGTTGCTTGGGAGTTCTATAGATCCTAACCCGGATCTGGGGGATACCTTCTTAGAAAGTAGCAACAAGACTGTGAGGGAACTGTGCGGGGTATACCGACATGGTTAAAACAGTCTGCTACGTTGATGTGGCACTTTGGTGTGTACCGGTAACCCTTGAGTTCAGTCAAGGAGAGTACGGGGCCTCCGCGTGGTGTCGTGAAGCATCAACAGACCTTAGGAACCTTAATTAAACTATCTTGGCCTCTTTAGGGTAGTGAGATAACTGACTTTGGTGCAGTCCGAGGTTGGTTGATACTCGATACTACACTCAATTGAGGGTTGCTTTCCTGGAATATTTCGGTCGCCAGTTCAGTGGCTAAATCGAAACGATGAACAATGAAAGCAATCCCGTGATATTGGGAACCTTAGAACCCGGTTACTTTGATTAGGACAGGTTGAACCCACCAACTTCAAGAGGGTACTACCCAGACCCCATGCTGGCCTTAAACCTTAAGGGCTTGTCTTGTGTGCCTTGTGTGCCTTACATGTTTGTCTTTGTAAATATCTGTGGTGTGTTTAATCATAGCATCATGACATCATCCAGCATCATATGCATTGACTAACCATTTCAGGGGTTCGAATCTTCATCTTTGTTCTTGTTTTGTAGGACATGGAAACTGTTCGTAGAAAGACAATTCAAATCAGTCTTGTAAGGATCCCTCCTCAGCTTAAGGAGCTTATATCCAGGATTCCCGAGAACTCTTCATTCAGTGAAAGGCATGGAAGCCTCATCAGCTTGGTCAACACCAACATTGAGGAAGATATGATTAAGGTCCTGTTCCAATTCTTTGATCCTCTGCATCACTGTTTCACCTTCTTGGACTATCAGTTGGTACCTACATTGGAGGAGTTCTCCCGGCTCCTGAAGATCCCTATCCTTGATCAGCTACCCTTCAACGGTACAGAAAAGGAACCTAAGCTTGAAGAGATTGCTAAAGCCTTGTACCTACAATCATCTGACCTCAAGGGACATTGGGAAGTTAGAAGTGGTATCAAAGGGTTCTTAGCCAGGTTTCTGTTTGAAAAGGCCCTTGAATGTTGGAACTCCCTTGACTTGCAAGCTTTTGAAGAGGTTGTGGCCCTCCTTGTCTATGGTTTGGTGTTGTTCCCTAACCCAGATCAGCTTATAGATATCAGTGCTGTTCAGATCTTTATGTCCAGGAATCCTATACCTACGTTGCTGGGGGACATCCTTCACTCATGTTACACTCGAACCATGAGAAAAAGAGGTGTCCTTATGTGTTGCACTCCTCTCCTGGGAAGGTGGTTTATTTCGCACCTTCCACAATCGGTCTTGAAGAATGAGCGGGGTTTGAGATGGTCACAACGGTTGATGACTCTTACACATGCAGATATACATTGGTGCCCTAGGTCCAGAGAAGATGTCACTATCATTGATCGTTGCGGGGAGTACCCTAATGTTCCTTTACTTGGAATCAGAGGAGGTATTACTTACAGCCCATGCCTGGCTTGGAGACAGTTTGGTTATGCTCGGAGGGATGGCCCTCATGACATGTTAATTCCTGACATAGTTTTTGACTTCGACAACGATACTCAAGGACTTCGCCAGAGATTTATCAGAGCTTGGAGGATGCCCAGTAGGATAGACAGCAAGACACTGGGGCACAAGAATTCCATCCCATTGGAACCTTATCTCAAGTGGGTACGAGCCCGCTCCCAGAAGTTAGTGATGCCCTATCCTCATATGCTCCCGGTGATCAAAGAGCCTGTCTTGGAAGGGGAAGTGTCCCACATTATTCAGCACCCTGATATGCCCACATCCTGGGAAGAGATGCAGAAGAGCTGGATCCAGCTTAAGGAGGAAAGGAATTCTCTTGAGACTAGTTTGCATGCCAGTGAAAAGAAGGTCTTGGAGCTCACCCGCCTGTTGCATGAGGAGAGGAATCTCAACACCTACATAGCTCCAAAGAGGATGCGCAGTGTATTTTGGGATTGATTTGATTTTTGTACTTTTGCCCATGAGGCCTTGATGTATTAAACAATGATTTCCTTAATGATAACGTGTGTTCCTTTTTGTCTACAACAAATTTGAACTTTCGAACCCTTGAATGCATTGCATACGCATTTCATACATCATGTGCATAACAGGTTTTTCCCCTTTTCAGGTTGCTTACAGTTCTTCGTTGTTTATTTCAGCATCATGAATACCGACTCTACATCAACTGAGACATCAATCAAGGCTCTTTAGGCGCAGAATGCGCAGTTTCAAGAATTAATCAAGGGTTTGGCTCAAGGCCAAGAAGAACTAAAGGCTATGCTCCTGAAGAAGGAGAAGAAGAAGAAGAGGAGAACTGTTCTGTTCAACTCCGGCCGAAGGTTTAATAACACTCTGCAACAGGAAGAGGCTGGTTCTTCTGTTGACAAAAATTCTCCTCAGGCAGAAGCAAGGGTTCCTAGTCCGGTGGTCTCCGACAACGAGACAGATTTTGACGAAGAGCAGTACCCTCCTGCAGACGACAGATATAAACAATTGGAGGATAGGTTGAAGGCTATGGAGGTTCAACAGGTACCTGGGCTGGATTTCGGAGATCTGGGTTTGTCAACTGGTGTGATCATCCCTCACAAGTTCAAAGCACCATCCTTCTCCAAATATGACGGGGCGTCTTGTCCCAAGCTGCATTTAAGGTCCTATGTTCGGAAAATTCAGCCGTACTCTGCGGATAAAAATTTATGGATCCACTTCTTCCAGGAGAGTCTTTCAGGGACTCATCTCGAATGGTTCTATCAGCTGGATGGAACCAAGGTTCGTAACTGGGAGGAGTTGGCTACTGCTTTCTATAAGCAGTATCAATATAATGCCGACCTTGCCCCCACACGTACCCAACTCCAGGGTATGTCGTTAGGTGCAAGCGAAGGTTTTAAGGAGTACGCTCAGAAGTGGAGAGACCTGGCTGGCAGGGTGCAGCCTCCGTTGACTGATCGGGAGTTGGTAGACATGTTCTTGGGGACCCTATCTGGGCCATTTTTCAACCATCTCATCGGGAATTCGTCTGCAGGGTTCACTGATCTAATCTTGACTGGAGAAAGGATTGAAGCTGGGTTAAAGTCTGGAAAAATTCCGAAGGGTACATCATCTAGTTCTGAGAAGAAACCCTTCAAGAAGGAGTCTAGTGCCGTATATGGTTCCAGGAAATCAGAGAGACATGAGCACCGCCAATCTGTCAGTGCGGTAATGATTGCTAAACCTGCTGCCGCTCCTCGGCCAAACAATCCTCAGAAGGTTGAAAGACCCCGGAGAGAATTCACCCGCTTAGGCATGACTTTGTCGCAGATCCTGCCACAGTTGCTCTCAACTAATTTAGTGACTGTCAGGGAGGCGCCGAAGTTCCCCAATACTGCATCCCCCAAGTACAACCCGAACGCTCATTGTGCCTACCATTCAGATAGCCCGGGGCACTCTACTGATGACTGTTGGGCGTTAAAGAACAAGCTGCAGGACCTCATTGACGCTAAGGAGGTACAGTTTGAGGCATCTGACAAGCCTAATGTGGTGACAGCTCCCCTGCCTGCTCATGGAGTAAACGCTATTGGGGACGAAGATGAAGTTGATGAAGCTGAGTTTGATAGCTGGATCTACCCGGCAACTGACGGTGGACTCAACAATTGGAGTGCAAAGGACAACTTATCTGTTTCTCGTGTTACTGAGTAATGAATTCCTATGTTTTGTTATTTTGTAATAAACAAGGATAAACTCTATGGCCCGTTGTCTTACCCGAGGCACCGTGGTTCTATTTGTGAGGGCATACAAAATGTCATTTCATATATCATGAATGAAAATCCTGGACGTATTTTTCGCATCGCAAATATTGTGCTCCTTTTCTGTCTTTCTTTTCCTTTACATAAATTTTCAAAACAGCTGTATTTACACACACACTCACTCATACAGGTTTCAATCCACTCTGGATCTCACTGGTAACGACTCTGCTACTGCCAGTTATGACTTCGAAAATCCGATCAACTTAGCCGAAGACGAAGGTGAAGATGATTGCGAAGTGCCTGGCGAGCTTGCTAGACTGTTGCTTCAGGAAGAGAGGGCAATTCAACCACATGAAGAGCCAGTGGAAACCATAAACTTGGGTACTGAGGCAGACAGGAAAGAGGTAAAGATTGGTGCCAACCTAGAGCTCAGCGTGAAGCAACGGTTAACCAAGATGTTACATGATTATATAGAGATATTTGCCTGGTCCTACGAAGACATGCCCGGGTTGGATACCGATATTGTGGTCCATCACTTGCCAACTAAGGAAGACTGCCCTCCAGTTAAGCAAAAGGTCCGTCGGATGCGTCCAGAGATGTCTGAGAAGATTAAGGCCGAGGTTATGAAACAGTTTGATGCTGGGTTCCTTGCAGTAACTTCTTATCCTCAATGGGTTGCTAATGTGGTGCCGGTACCTAAAAAGGACGGTAAGGTCAGAATGTGTGTTGATTACAGGGATCAGAACAGAGCCATCCCCAAGGATGACTTTCCCTTACCTCACATTGATGTCCTTGTTGATAATACGGCTCAGCACAAGGTATTCTCTTTCATGGATGGCTTTTCAGGTTACAATCAGATCAAGATGGCACCTGAAGACATGGAAAAGACTACATTTGTTACTCAGTGGGGCACCTTCTGTTACAAGGTTATGCCGTTTGGATTAAAGAACGCTGGGGCAACCTACCAACGTGCCATGGTTGCTTTATTTCATGATATGATCCATCACGAGATAGAGGTGTATGTGGACGACATGATCGCTAGGTCCCAGACTGAGGAGGAGCATCTAGATCATCTGCAGAAGTTGTTTGACCGGTTGAAACTGTACAAGCTAAGATTGAACCCGAACAAGTGCACCTTCGGGGTAAGATCTGGGAAGTTGCTAGGCTTCGTGGTCAGTGATAAAGGTATTCAAGTGGACCCTGCTAAGGTCAAAGCTATTCAAGAGATGCCAGTTCCTAAGACAGAGAAGGAAGTCAGAGGATTTTTAGGGCGCCTGAATTACATCGCTCGCTTCATCTCACATCTGACTGCTACCTGTGAGCCAATCTTCAAGCTGCTGAAGAAAGATCAGGTAGTACGTTGGAACGATGAATGTCAGGCTGCTTTTGACAGAATCAAAGAGTATCTCCAAGAACGACCTATCCTTATGCCACCGGTTGAAGGGAGACCTCTGATACTATACCTGACAGTGCTTGACAATTCAATGGGGTGTGTGCTGGGGCAGCATGACGAGTTTGGCCGAAAAGAGCATGCCATTTATTACCTTAGAAAAAAGTTTACCGACTGTGAGACCCGATACTCACTGCTTGAGAAAACTTGCTGCGCTTTGGTATGGGCTGCTCGCCGGCTGAGACAGTATATGCTAACTCACACTACCTTGTTGATCTCAAAGATGGATCCTATAAAGTATATATTCGAAAAGCCTGCTCTATCTAGGAGAATTGCAAGATGGCAAATGATCTTGACGGAATACGACATTCAGTACACAACCCAGAAAGCCATCAAGGGAAGTGTATTGGCAGACCACCTGGCACATCAAGCTGTAGATGACTATCAGTCAATGAACTTCGAGTTTCCGGATGAAAGCATTATGATAGTGACTGATTGTGAAGTACCTGGACCGGATGAAGGACCTGAACCAGGATCCCGATGGTCTATGCACTTTGACGGAGCCTCCAATGCTTTGGGAAATGGTATCGGCGCCATCATCATATCACCTCAAGGTACTCATACTCCACTCACTGCCAGGCTATGTTTCAACTGTACCAACAACATGGCGGAGTATGAGGCGTGCATCATGGGTCTTCAAGCTGTGATCGACCTAAGAATCAAATTTCTAAGTGTCTTCGGAGATTCCGCTCTTGTGATCAATCAGATCAAAGGAGAGTGGGATACGAAACATCCAAACCTGATTCCTTACAGAGAATGTGTGTTGACCATGATTCCCCACTTCACAGAGATAACCTTTGAGCACTTCCCGAGAGAAGAGAATCAGTTAGCGGACGCGTTAGCTACAATGTCTTCAATGTTCAAGGTCAAGTGGGATAATGAGGCTCCCCGAATCATCATCTGGAAACTAGACGAACCGGCATACTGTTGCGATCTCGAGACTGAATTGGTAACTGAGAAGCCTTGGTACCATGAAGTGAAGAGATATCTGGAAGCTCAGGAATACCCTGAAGGTGCCTCTGTCAATGATAAGAAATTCCTGAGGAGGTTTGCAGCCAAGTTCTTCCTAAGCAATGGCATCTTGTACAAGCGAAACCATGATTCAACATTACTGCGTTGTGTGGATAAGACTGAAGCAGGAAGGATCATGGAAGAGCTACATGAAGGGACCTTTGGTACACATTCCAGTGGACACACTATGGCTAAGAAAATCTTACGGGCAGGATATTACTGGTCCACAATGGAAGCTGACTGTTACCAACATTCCAGGACATGCCACAAGTGCCAGATTTATGCAGACAAGGTGCATGTTCCTCCGGTTCCCCTGAATGTTCTGACTGCGCCTTGGTCGTTTGCAATGTGGGGCATAGACATGATTGGCGAGATTAAACCTACGGCATCCAACGGACATCGCTTCATCCTAGTGGCGATTGATTATTTTACGAAGTGGGTTGAGGCAGCATCCTATGCTACGGTAACCAAGACTGTTGTGGCCCGGTTCATTCGGCACAACCTAATCTGTCGGTACGGCGTCCCTGAGCGGATTATTACAGACAACGGTACTAATCTGAATAACAAGATGATCACTGAGCTCTGCGAACGGTTCAAGATACAGCACCACAATTCTTCTCCTTACAGACCGAAGATGAATGGGGCTGTAGAAGCAGCAAATAAGAACATCAAGAAAATCGTGCAGAAGATGACAGTGACTTATAAAGATTGGCACGAGATGTTACCGTTCGCTCTACATGGGTACCGTACCTCAGCTAGGACGTCAACCGGGGCAACTCCTTTCTCTCTGGTTTATGGCATGGAGGCAGTCTTGCCGATCGAAGTGCAAATTCCTTCTCTCCGGATAATGAAGGATGCAAATCTGAACGAAGATGATTGGATCCAGACACGACTTGATCAACTCAACCTCATTGACGAAAAGAGACTCGCTGCTATCTGTCATGGTCAGACGTATCAGAAACGAATGATCAGGGCATTTAACAAAAAGGTCAGACCACAGGAATATCGAGTTGGGGATCTGGTAATCAAGAGAATCATCTTTCCTCAGAGTGATCCAAGGGGCAAATGGACCCCTACGTACGAAGGGCCATTTGTGGTTAAGCATGTGTTCTCAGGAGGAGCAATGATATTGACCAACATGGATGGTGACGATCTTCCTCACCCCGCCAATGCAGACATAGTAAAAAAATACTACGCATGAAAAAAGACCCGCTAGGCTGACATGCTTAGGTAAAAATTAGGGCTTCCCGTCGAACCAAAAGGGTTCGGGCAAAATGAAGGGATGGAAATGAAAAATATGTACACCCGGCAAGTCGAAAACCTGAAAAGGCGGCTTGGGCAAAAATGGGTATCCCGGTGGACCGAAAACCCGAAAGGGCGGTCCAGGCAAAAATTAGGGATAAAAGCGTAATACTATGTCTCATTGATCACTTTGCATCCAGAATCCGGTGTCTACATCAAGTTCAGACGACATCGATCAGTCAGCTTCACCTTCAACCAAGGTCATCAAGTGATGAGACGCTCGGAGTTATAAAGGCAATAGCAGAGTTGAAACCCAGTGGATCATTCATTTCACACAGCTGTTTCATTTTCTTTTGTACAAAATTTGTATAAACTCTTTTGTTCGGCGGGGTTCCTCTTACTAGGACGTCAGCCTCTTGTACACAAAACGCCTATTTTCAGGCCATTCAAAATCAATACAAATATATTTTCAGTTAAACGTGCCAAGTGTTTTTCTTTTTCTGTTTTGTTTTGCGAAGAACGTCCAAGGTTCAATTTGTGATATATGCATTGACAATAGTTTGCTAACTCATAAATAGTTGCATACGAAACAAAGGAATTAATTGCAGGTGACACTAGAAACAGGGGCAATAAAAGAGTTGTCTGAGCAGTCTAATTGTTCTATCCTCCAAGGTACCAAGGTAGGTTCAGCTAAAGAACACGGCCAGTACATATTAATTCCCCAGAGAGTGGTTCAGCAAAACAATACATTTCTCTCCAAGCAAAATTATCAAATCTCAAGGAAGTTGAGTATCCTCCGGCCGATCTCAAACATTCCCCAGCAGCATATATTCTTAACAAGCATCCCCGGCAGTCTCGGCCTAAAGATTGTTCCCCAGCGGTATACCAACATTCAAAGGGACCACTTCCCCAGCATATCAAAACTCCCCAGAAGAGTCCAATCTAGTTCCCCAGGAATTGGAAGTCATCTCCCCAAGCAGTAAGCTTATCCCCAGTAAATTCTGGAAGCTTATCCCCTCGCAGAACACGAACGCGTCGTCCGGCTTGATTTAAAGAGTTATTTCCTTAACAGGATATAACTGGGTTATCCTCAGCCAAAAGCCACGGAAAGAGCGTCCTTGACGAAGTCTTCTCACCCCAGCGAAGTCTATCAACACTTCTAACAACAAGGGTATCCTCAGCAAACTATTATCAACAATTCAGCAAGGCATCTCTCTCCCACAGAGTATTGCTTCCCAGCATAGTCGCTAGAGTATCTTTTTCTCCCCGCAGAATCTTCCATTTGCCAAGTTTATTCCACAACGGAGTCATCTTCTCCTACCGGTATTCTTGCAGTTATCATCCCCAGCGGAAGCAAAATCTATTCTTCAACGTCAGCCCAGGATATGACTTCCCGGCACCCGTCAAGGATTCACTTTCCTAGACAAAAACATACATAAAACATCACACTTCCATACATCATTATAACATGCATAGACACATCATATCATACAAGTCTCATTTATATTGAGAACATCATTGCTTGATCCATATCATGCATTGCATATGACTGACTTTTACCTTTCAGGAAAGATGCAGTTTAAATTCTCAATCACATTTCAAGACCTAGACCGGTTCAGTTAAATCGACCCTAAGATTTTCCTGATGCTTATCCAGTCAAAGGCTTTCTCTGGTTCAGTCAGATCGACCCTAAGATCTCCCTGATGCTTATCCAGTTGAAGATATTCCAAGACCTTGTCCGGTTCAGTTAAATCGACCCTAAGATTTTCCTGATGCTTATCCAGTCAAAGGCTTTCTCTGGTTCAGTCAGATCGACCCTAAGATCTCCCTGATGCTTATCCAGTTGAAGATATTCCAAGACCTTGTCCGGTTCAGTTAAATCGACCCCAAGATTTCCCTGATGCTTATCCAGTCAAAGGCCTTCTCTGGTTCAGTCAGATCGACCCTAAGATCTCCCTGATGCTTATCCAGTTGAAGATATTTCAAGACCTTGTCCGGTTCAGTTAAATCAACCCTAAGATTTTCCTGATGCTTATCCAGTCAAAGGCCTTCTCTGGTTCAGTCAGATCGACCCTAAGATCTCCCTGATGCTTATCCAGTTGAAGATATTTCAAGACCTTGTCCGGTTCAGTTAAATCAACCCTAAAATTTTCCTGATGCTTATCCAGTCAAAGGCCTTCTCTGGTTCAGTCAGATCGACCCTAAGATCTCCCTGATTCTTATCCCAGTAGAAGACACCCAAGATTTTTCTCAACGAGCGTTGTTGAAGTTAAAGTCGCCCAAGACTCTCTTACCATTCATGCTAAGGCAGTAACCATCCCTGATTCATTCATCGCTGATTGAAGCTCCAGACTCAGCTCCTGTAACCAGTCAGGATACATCTGTACCAAGCATCTAAAAATTCAGCTCCTGCAACGTGTCAGGTACTCATTTGTTCTTTTGCATGTATGCAGGTGCTCGCTAAGGAATCTCCTACGCGATCAACATCCAGATGGCATCTATAAGCCCATCATCCTATCCAGCAACCTCTAAATGGCATCTATAAGCCCATTCCCTCATCACACTGCTAACATATGAGCGCAAATTTCTGGGCACTCTAGTGTTCAATCATCTTCCACCCTCGGATTACGAAAGGCACGTCAGCCAATCTGCATCCTCAGGTCTAAGAAGATTGAACAGGGGCAACTGTTGTACCCCAAAATTTGCCCTCCCATATTCTCCAAGAAATTGCCAAGTCAAGCTACAAAATTCCCCAAGGGTTGCACAGTGCAAAGGTCTCCTACACAGTCCAGATTAGGGTTTTGAGTCTGATCAAGAAAATGAAGTTTTCAAAGGCCCAATCAAGTCTCATATGCCTACAAACATGGTCAAGCATCCTCATATCAAGTTTCAAGGCATTCAGCTCAAAATTGCACAGTCAAAACCCTAAATTGCACTACAGTCAACTGTAGGGGCAAAATGGTCATTTGGCAGCCAAATGTTCAAATTTTTGGTCAACATATCATTTTGAAGCCACAAACATCATTTGATCAATGCTTGATCATGATTCTCAAAATTTGGCTCAGAAATCATCAAGATGCAAAAAGTTTCCTTATTTGGACAGTTGAAAAAAGTCAACTGAAATTGACCAGGGCATAACTTTCACATGGATTATCAGAAAAATTCCATCCAAAGCTCATTTTGAATAGAAAGACATTTCCTACAACTCATCTTCATACTTCAAGTCCAAGAAATGCTCTCACAAAAAGTTATCAATTTCAACATTATAGGTCATTTTCAAAAGTCAACAAAAAGGGACTTTAAGTCAAAGGCCATAACTTGAGATTGGTAAATCAAAATGACATGGGACCAAAGGCATTGGTTAGAGGACTCAAAGACCTTTCCAAAATGTCCAAGAACATGAGAAAAGCTTAAAAATTGAGCAAGTTATGCCTTGTGGAAGTTGGGAAATTTTTGGATATTTTGAAAAGTCAACATTGATCCAAATGACCTAAAATTGCTAATGGGCCCATTTTTTCTTCCATGATTCATCATCCATGACATATGCACGACCACTTGGCCCAAAGGGAAGTATTTTCTCATTTTTTATCTATTTATTTGAATTATCATTTATATTAATTCATTTAAATCATTTAAATATGTGAAAAATATATAACTTGACCTAATAAATCTTTTCATGCATGTTTTGCCCTCAATATTTCGTGCACATTCAGAAATAGGAAGATTTGATTTGATTTGAGCATAATTGACACAAAGAACACATGAAAAAGATATGAAAAAGATCCTTAAAATCAAATTTCCAAAAAACCATCAATGCCATGGATTTGTTCTACTTTTGTTAACCTAATGCCTTCACTACATATGCCTGATGAGAAACCTAATGCTAAAACAGATTGAAGCTGCGCCTCAGACCATAACCAAAACTTGAAATTCTTGCCAAAAGTTCAAAACTGACCAATTGGTAGATGTCAACGCCGTCAAAATCTTCTTGTCCAGAAACCCAATACCAACATTGCTTGGGGACATCCTTCACTCATTTTACACACGAACAATGAGAAAGAGGGGTGTTCTCATGTGCTGTACTCCCCTCCTTGCAAGGTGGTTTATTTCGCACCTTCCACAATCTGTCTTGAAGAATGACCAAGGTTCAAGGTGGTCCCAACGATTGATGACTCTTACTCATTCTGATGTGCATTGGTGTTCTCGGTCCAGAGAAAATGTCATCATCATCGATCGTTGCGGAGAATTTCCTAATGTTCCTTTACTTGGAATTAGAGGAGGTATCACCTATAACCCTTGCCTAGCTTTGAGACAATTTGGATATGCACGGAGGGATGGCCCTCATGACATGTTGATTCCTGACCTAGTTTTTGACTTCGACAATGATGTGCAAGGACTTCGCCAAAGATTCATCAGAACTTGGGGAAAACTCAACAAGGTTGATAGCAAGACTCTGGGACACAAGAACTCCATCCCTCTTGAGCCTTATCTCAAGTGGGTACGAGCCCGAGCCCAGAGTCTAATGATGACTTATCCTCATGTTCTCCCTGTGATTAAAGAGCCCGTCAAGGAAGGAGAGGTTCCCTACACCATCCTACATCCTGACATGCCTACATCGTGGGAGGAAATGCAGAAAAGTTGGATTCAGCTCAAGGAGGAACGGAACACTTTTGAAGCTAGCTTCTACGCAAGTGAGAAGAAGGTTCTAGAGCTTACCCGCCGACTCCATGAGCAAGAGGCTCTCAACACCTACATCACACCAAAGAGGATGCGCAATGTCTTTTTGCCTTGAGAAGTTATTTTGTAATATTTGGCCCATGGGGCATTTATGTACTAACAAATTTCTTCTTATTAATATGACGTGCGTTCTTCTTTGTCTGAAACAATTTTGAATGTTCTGAATCCTTGAATGCATTGCATACATAAGCATACCATTCATCATGTGCATAAGCAGGTCTCACTCCAGGTTTCCTTATCTGTCTGCTGTTTATTTCAGTAGGATGGATCTCGAGCAAACAGTCAAAGACCTGCAAGCTCAGAATGCACAATTCCAGCAACTCCTGATGACCTTGGCTAAGGGTCAGGAGGATATCAAAACTCAATTGGGGAACAGAGACCCAGTGAAAAAGAAGAAAAAGAGACTCGGGGTGGCTACTTTGGGGAGAAGATTTGACGGAGAAGCTCGGAGGGTGCTTGAATTTCCTCCTATTTCTGATGAGGGAACCAGCAAAGGAGGTGGAGCTGCGGTACCTTCCGAGTCTGATGCGGAAGAAGAAGAGGTCGAAGAGGATGAAGATTATTCTGATCAGCAATATCCTCCAGCTGATGACAAATACAAGGGGCTAGAAGACAAATTGGCCGCCATGGAATTACAAAGAGTACCGGGTTTGGATTTTGAAGACTTGGGTTTGGTCGCCGGGATTGTGATTCCCCCAAAGTTCAAAGTGCCAGTGTTTGTGAGGTATGATGGGCTGTCCTGTCCAAAAATGCATCTCAGGTCCTACGTAAGAAAGATCCAACCCTATACGGCAGATAAAAACCTTTGGATTCATTTCTTTCAAGACAGCCTTTCTGGAGCTCAGTTGGAGTGGTTTTATCAGCTAGAGGGGACCAGCGTCCGAAATTGGGAAGATTTGGCCACCGCTTTCTACAAATAATACCAGTATAATTCTGACCTTGCTCCTACTCGTACCCAACTTCAGGGTATGTCATTAGGAACAGGCGAAGGATTCAAAGAGTACGCACAAAAATGGAGGGATTTGGCTGGCAGGGTGCAGCCTCCTTTAACCGACCGTGAACTTGTTGATATGTTTCTAGGGACCCTATCTGGGCCATTTTTCAATCATCTGATTGGTAACTCTTCCGCGGGGTTTACCGATTTGATCTTAACAGGCGAAAGAATTGAAGATGGCATCAAGTCAGGAAAGATTCAGAAGGGTGTCGCTGCAAGTGTCGAGAAGAAACCTTTTAAGAAGGAGACAGCTGTGGTATATTCTCAGAGAAGAGCAGGGAAGACGGAGCGTCGGCCAACTGTGGGGGCCGTAATGATTCAAAACACTCCGAGTGAGCAGCCTCGCTATAACTAGTCCAGACCAAATCAACAACGGGTGGAACGGCCACAACGACAGTTCACCCGCATTAATATGACTCCAGCGCAAGTGCTTCCCCATCTGTTGAAGTTGAATCTTGCCACCATCAAGGAGGCACCAAAGAATGTGAATACGTCCTCTCCGCATTATCATGCTAATGCTAAATGCGCCTACCATTCAGACAGTGTTGGACACGACACCAATGATTGTTGGGCACTCAAGCATAAAATCCAAGACCTGATAGAGGCGAAGGAGGTGGAGTTTGACGCTCCAGAGAAGCCTAACGTGATATCTGCACCCATGCCGAAGCACGGCCGAAATGTCAATGTTATTGAAGAAGATTTGTATGTTGCTGATGTCAATGATTTGACTACTCCATTGCTAACCATCAAGTTGAACTTGTTAAGGGCCGAGATCTTCCCGGGATGTAAAGAAGACTGCTATTGTTGTTACTCTCTGCCGTTTGATTGTCCGTTACTGAAGGAAGGCATCCAAGGCCTTATGGATAGTCGACAAATTTTGTTTGAAAAAGTTTCTGCTGTTCCAGTTCATACTGAAGATGTCTCAATCATAACCATTCACGCCAATCTTTCCAAGGCCGTCAAAAAGCCTGTTAAGATTACACCAGCTGCAAAATCTGTTCCTTTGAAGATAACAATGCCAGGGCCTGTTCCCTATTGTTGTACCCCAAAATTTGCCCTCCCATATTCTCCAAGAAATTGCCAAGTCAAGCTACAAAATTCCCCAAGGGTTGCACAATGCAAAGGTCTCCTACACAGTCCAGATTAGGGTTTTGAGTCTGATCAAGAAAATGAAGTTTTCAAAGGCCCAATCAAGTCTCATATGCCTACAAACATGGTCAAGCATCCTCATATCAAGTTTCAAGGCATTCAGCTCAAAATTGCACAGTCAAAACCCTAAATTGCACTACAGTCAACTGTAGGGGCAAAATGGTCATTTGGCAGCCAAATGTTCAAATTTTTGGTCAACATATCATTTTGAAGCCACAAACATCATTTGATCAATGCTTGATCATGATTCTCAAAATTTGGCTCAGAAATCATCAAGATGCAAAAAGTTTCCTTATTTGGACAGCTGAAAAAAGTCAACTGAAATTGACCAGGGCATAACTTTCACATGGATTATCATAAAAATTCCATCCAAAGCTCATTTTGAAGAGAAAGACATTTCCTACAACGCATCTTCATACTTCAAGTCCAAGAAATGCTCTCACAAAAAGTTATCAATTTCAACATTATAGGTCATTTTCAAAAGTCAACAAAAAGGGACTTTAAGTCAAAGGCCATAACTTGAGATTGGTAAATCAAAATGACATGGGACCAAAGGAATTGGTTAGAGGACTCAAAGACCTTTCCAAAATGTCCAAGAACATGAGAAAAGCTTAAAAATTGAGCAAGTTATGCCTTGTGGAAGTTGGGAAATTTTTGGATATTTTGAAAAGTCAACATTGATCCAAATGACCTAAAATTGCTAATGGGCCCATTTTTTCTTCCATGATTCATCATCCATGACATATGCACGACCACTTGGCCCAAAGGGAAGTATTTTCTCATTTTTTATCTATTTATTTGAATTATCATTTATATTAATTCATTTAAATCATTTAAATATGTGAAAAATATATAACTTGACCTAATAAATCTTTTCATGCATGTTTTGCCCTCAATATTTCGTGCACATTCAGAAATAGGAAGATTTGATTTGATTTGAGCATAATTGACACAAAGAACACATGAAAAAGATATGAAAAAGATCCTTAAAATCAAATTTCCAAAAAACCATCAATGCCATGGATTTGTTCTACTTTTGTTAACCTAATGCCTTCACTACATATGCCTGATGAGAAACCTAATGCTAAAACAGATTGAAGCTGCGCCTCAGACCATAACCAAAACTTGAAATTCTTGCCAAAAGTTCAAAACTGAAAACCACTTTTTAGGTTGATTCAAGGCATAATTCATATTCCATTGGCTTCCTGAAGCTTCACTGATCATATTCCAATCCAGAACATTCATTAAAAGGCAAGGAATCGGTATACAGAACTCAACATATTCCATGAAAATTTCATAATCGTATTCTATAATCTATGCATTTTCATGACATTTCAATTATTGATTCTTGTTCCTGGTATGATTCTAAAGCTAACCTATATGTTTGATTGAATTTTTGCAAGCCATACGCGATTATGCCATAACTGTTTTCTAGGGTTTACAGAGCTTGAAATTGGGGTTTCTCAAATAAGGCAAAATTGGAGGCTGAGACCTAGACCATGAGAACGAGCACGCTTGGACGAAGAGATTAACATACTCGCGCCTAATTTATAAGGCCACATGACCTAATCGCTATTTTCTAATAGCATGTCTTAGGCAACGCACAGAAAACCGTTGCCCATTGTTTATGTTTCAGGAAAAGTGAAGAAGATGAACTCGTGGCCATCAATGGTTGGACGGTTTGAAAATTCGCGCGCGTTTGCCAGCATTAATCCACTTTCTTTTTATATTATTTGTTTGTTTGTATATTAATTGAATGCGCACTTAGCTCAGCTGGCAAGTAGGATTGGTGGTGAAGGTACATGACCTGGGTTCAAGCCCCAGGTCTTACATATTTCAATATTATTTTTCCCTAACAAATCCTATGCAGCGCTTACGTTGAAGACTATCATATTCCATCATCATCAAGCCAGCCACGCGTCTAGCTGCTTCAGATCAAAGGTTCCAGATTGATGAACACCCTAAGCCTGGTCAACCATCTCACACGCTACTAAAAAAAAAAGTCAATGGACCTACAGCTTGTTGGGCCAGGATTCTTGGATCCATACCTCCAAATTGGGACTCCCACCCCCTTGGTTTGCAAATTCTATACATTTTCTTTATATTTTATTTTTCAATTGTTATTTTATTTGCTTTATTGTTTTGATTCAATTAATTATTTTTACTAAATATAAAAAACACCTAAAAAAATCAGAAAAGACAAAAAACATAATAAATATTTTATTTTAATTATTTTCATAAACAAATTGTATGTAAATAAATTTAGTTTTAATTTAGGTTGCAATTTTAATTCTTTTCATAATAAAAATATAAAAAATGTAGAAATAGGTTTAATTAATGTTTTTTATTCCTTTTTAATTTTTCTTCCTCATAATAATATTTATTTATTTTATTTATTTTTATAATCAAATTTGCATGTAAATTAACTTAGGTTTAAATTAGGTTAAAATTCAATATTTTTCTTAATAACTTAAAAATAATTAGAATTAGGTTTAACATTTCATTTTAATTTTAATTAATTCTCTCTTTTTCTATTAAATCTTAAAATACATGAAAATACCAAAAAACAAAAACAAATCCCTGCTTTCTTTTAAATTTAATTTTAATTCCTCATTAATTTTAATTTTTGCAAAAGGGTCCAACGCCCTCGTTCGTAATTTATTTAATTCACGCATTTATTTTATTTCATTTAAATAATCATGTATCTCTCCCAAAGCTTTGTAACATTTACTTCTCGCACTTTATTTTATTTGCTTTATTTATTTTCCGTCAAATCGGGTCCGGTTTAATTTTGGCGATGTGGACCCGCGCCATTTGTAATAGCTTAGATTTACTTTCCCGCAACTTCTTTAACTATAAACAAATGCATGCAAGAATGAATGACCTTAAATAAAATCAAGCGTAGATCACCAATAACATGACAAGACAAATGCAAATGAAAACGACACACAAATCACACACCACCCCTAGGGTACGCCTCACTGTTGCCTTGCCTCGAAAGGTGATCGTCGAGTAGAGGATGTCTTAGTAAGTCCTCATGATCCGGGAACCTGGCATGAGGGTAGCTTCTAAGGTGTCTTCCCATTGCTCTGGTGATCACCACGTCCCGAACCTCGAATTGACCCGAACACCTCCAACGGTGGTGCTACCTACCTCTCAATGGTGGGATGGCACTACTTTAAAGGACATTTACACAGACGAATTCCTTAGGGTAGGTAGACGACTCTAGATACTTGCTCTAATTTCAAAACAAATCAAAAAAATACTTTTCACACCAACACATTTTCAAAAAGCTTTCGAAAGCAATTTTTCAAACACTCTTGAGGACCGATACAAGAGTCGAACTGAAATTTTCAAAGAAACTTTTTAAAACCCACATTGAAAAGCAAACAAACCATTTTGAAAACACAATGAGCAAGTATCTAAGAGCCCATGGATAACCATGGATAGAAAGGGTGCTAACACCTTCCCTTTCTATAATCTACCTCCCGAACCGAGAGCAATCTCTATAAAGGAATTTTTCTGTGCTTTTGTCCTTTCCATTTGGAGAAAATAAAAGACGGTGGCGACTCTTGCTTCCGCGACATTTCGCGAACCAGCGTTAAACAGTCAGTTCCAGATCCACCGATCACACCTATGTTTCTGAGAAGTCCATACCATGGAACTATGGTGGCGACGTCTACTACCATGGTATCAAGCAAATCGAAATAACTGCAGAAAGTTCAGATGATGAAGAAGCCAGCATTAGTAACATTGCAGGCACTAGCAAAATCACTAGGAGCGGGAGAATATTTTCTCCAGAGATTGCCCCTCCAAGAGCAATCTTTGGACCCTCATCAGCTAACAAGGTCATCCCTGCACCAATAAAACTCTCTGCCAGAACCCCTTTAATTGAAGATGTTGTTGTTCCTAGTACTGTCTCTCCTACCACTGCTGACAAAGGTAAGGGAATCCAAGATGAGCCCGTCAGGACGAGGGCTCAACCCTCAGTCATCCCGGAAACCTCCAAGAAGGAAATGGATGAGATTTTGAGGATAATCAAAAGAAGTGATTACGATGTGGTAGAACAGCTGGGGCAAACCCCCTCAAAGATCTCCATGCTGGCACTGCTACTTTGCTCGGAAGCGCACGCTAAAGCTCTGATAAAATTCCTGAAGGCAGCCCATGTGCCCCAGGAAACCTCTGCGGATCAATTTCAAAATTGCGTGGCTAGCCTGACTGCGGACAACGGATTAGGGTTTTCCGACGCCGACCTAACTTCTAAAGGAAGAAACCACAATGATGCTTTGCACATTTCAGTTGAGTGTCGAGGAACCACTCTCGCACATGTCTTGGTTGACACTGGTTCGTCGCTGAATGTACTGCCTAAGAAGGCCTTGGACCGAATAGATTGTGAAGGGTTGGAATTGAAGCCGAGTGATATTGTTGTCAGAGCTTTCGACAGTTCGAAGAGAATGGTCCATGGAGAGGTTGAAATTCCCATCAAGATAGGCACTGAGGTGTTTAAATCCACTTTCTATGTGATGGACATCCGTCTGTCATACTCTTGCTTGCTGGGTAGGCCTTGGATACACCATGCTGGGGCAGTCACCTCCTCCTTACATCAGATGTTGAAGTATCCTGTCAAGGGAAAGATCATTACTGTCCATGGTGAGGAGGAGTACATGATTAGCCACTTGAACTCTTTCCGATATGTGGAGGTTGAAGGGGAATTCATTGAGACGCCGTTTCAACATTTCGAAGAAGTCCTTCCTGAAATAGCAGTAGCGAAGTTGGCAGCTGAGACACCGAGGCAGATGGTCAGGATGGCATCTCTGGAGGACGCGAGGGCCGCAATAAAGGAAGGGAAAAATTCAGCATGGGGGCAGTTACCTGACATTCCACATAAGACCGACAAATTTGGATTAGGGTTCACTACCACGGGCCAGAAAGCTATGCGCCGTTCGAAGATTGAAAGGCCGCCAATCAAGATTTCTCCCTACGGAATCAACGCTTTGGAGGATGAAGACAAAGAGAGCAACATCGAAAAGTGGATTTACCCAACTGTCAAAGGAGGATTGAGCAAATGGGAGGCAAAAGACTTTGTCCCCATCACTTTTATTCATCAGTAATTTATCTGTTAAACATTTCCTATTTGGTCTGTAATATTTTCAAACAATCCGTACACTATCTTTTCACCTCATGCCTTGCCCGGGGCATGTAGGTCCATTTGTAAGGGTTTTGATTATTTTTCATATCCATATGCCATGTTTAATGATTCATTGGACGTTTTTCATTTGATAAACTGCTTGTGTTCATTTTCTTTCCTTTTGCATTTTTGTTTAAGGATGGCTATCCCTTACACACACCCACACTCACCAATGCAGGTACCCATCCACTCCGGATTCCATGGGCGACTATTCTGCTGTATCTTTCAAAAACTCTGAAGATCTGGTCAATCAAGCCGAGTATGAAGATGACGAAGGTTATGAAGTACCAGGGGAACTAGCCAGACTTCTACAACAAGAGGAAAGGGCCATCCTACCGCACGAAGAGTCATTGGAAACTGTCAACTTGGGAACCGAGGAAGACCGAAAGGAGGTGCAAGTGGGTGCCAATCTGAAACCGAGTGTCAAGGAAAGCCTGATACAGTTGTTGAATGAGTATGTTGAAATCTTCGCTTGGTCTTATGAAGACATGCCGGGTTTAGACACAGACATCGTGGTTCACCGTCTCCCCACAAGAGAGGATTGTCCACCGATCAAGCAAAAAGTTCGCCGAATGAGGCCTGATATGTCTGAAAAGATCAAAGCAGAAGTAATGAAGCAATTTGACACTGGCTTTCTGGCTGTTACGTCCTATCCTCAATGGGTCGCTAACATCGTGCCAGTACCTAAGAAAGATGGCAAAGTCAGGATGTGTGTGGACTACCGGGATTTGAATAGGGCCAGCCCCAAAGATGATTTCCCGCTACCTCATATTGACATTTTAATCGACAATACAGCTCAGCATAAAGTGTTTTCCTTCATGGATGGATTCTCGGGCTACAATCAAATCAAAATGGCCCCCGAGGATATGGAGAAAACAACTTTTGTCACGCAATGGGGCACTTTCTGTTACAAGGTGATGCCGTTCGGGCTGAAGAACGCAGGGGCAACTTATCAATGCGCCATGGTAGCTTTATTTCATGATATGATACACCATGAGATTGAAGTTTACGTAGACGATATGATAGCTCGGTCACAAACAGAGGAAGAGCACCTTGAACATCTAGAAAAGCTGTTTGCCAGGTTGAAAGAATACAAGCTCAGGCTGAATCCAAGTAAATGCACTTTTGGAGTTAGGTCTGGTAAACTCCTGGGATTCATTGTAAGCAACAAAGGCGTTGAAGTCGATCCGGCAAAAGTGAAAGCAATACAAGAAATGCCTGCTCCCCGTACTGAAAAGGAGGTTAGAGGGTTCTTGGGGCGCTTGAACTATATTGCCAGATTCATCTCTCATCTGACCTCTACCTGTGAACCAATTTTCAAACTCTTGAAGAAAGATCAGGTAGTTGAATGGAACGACGATTGTCAAGCTGCTTTTGATAGAATCAAGGAATATTTGCTAGAACCCCCTATTCTGATGCCACCCGTCGAAGGAAGACCATTGATCATGTATTTGACCGTCTTGGATAACTCAATGGGGTGTGTTTTGGGCCAGCATGACGAGTCTGGTCGAAAAGAGCATGCTATTTATTACATTAGCAAAAAGTTTACCGACTGTGACACTCGCTACTCACTGCTCGAGAAAACTTGCTGCACTTTGGTATGGGCTGCTCGCCGACTAAGGCAGTATATGTTGACTCATACTACCTTGTTGATTTCCAAAATGGATCCTATCAAATATATCTTCGAAAAGCCCGCCTTATCTGGAAGGATAGCTAGATGGAAAATGATCCTGACAGAGTATGACATCCAGTACACCACCCAAAAAGCTATAAAAGGGAGTGTACTAGCTGACCATCTGGCTCATCAAGCTATCGAAGATTATCAACCCATGAGATTTGACTTCCCGGACGAGGACATCATGAATTTGGACAACATTGAAAGTAACGGACCGTATGACGGACCCGAAAAGGGATCCCGATGGACCCTGTACTTTGATGGTGCTTCAAATGCACTTGGAAATGGTATCAGCGCAGTACTCATTTCTCCGGAAGGTTGTCACACACCTTTCACGGCCCGACTTTGCTTCAGCTGCACAAACAACATGGCTGAGTATGAAGCTTGCATCTTTGGTCTCAAGGCTGCTATAGACTTGGGGATCAAATATTTGATCGTATTTAGGGACTCGACTTTGGTTATCAGTCAAATCAAAGGAGAGTGGGATACCAAGCATCCTAATCTTATCCCATACAAAGAACATGTCCTGACATTGTTGCCTCATTTCGAGCAAATTACCTTCGAGCATTTCCCGCGAGAAGAGAATCAGCTAGCAGATGCTCTAGCCACAATGTCCTCCATGTTTAAACTCAACTGGGATAACGAGGCTCCCCAAATCACCATCGAGCGAATGGACGAACCTGCGCATTGTCACGAGATTAATACCGAAGAAGTAGTGGAACAACCTTGGTTCCATGAAATCAAAAGGTATCTCGAGACCAGAGATTATCCTGAAGGAGCTTCCGTAAATGACAAGAAGTTCTTAAGGAAATTCGCTGCTAAGTTCTTCCTGAGCAACGACATCCTTTACAAACGAAGCCATGATTGTGTATTACTCCGATGCGTAGATAAAGCTGAAGCAGAGTTGATCATGACTGATATACACAGTGGCACATTTGGCACTCACTTGAGCGGGCATACAATGGCTAAGAAGATCCTAAGGGAAGGCTATTACTGGTCTACCATGGAAGCTGACTGCCATCAACATTCCCGTACTTGCCATAAATGTCAGGTCTACGCTGACAAAGTTCATATCCCTCCGGTCCCTCTCAACATTCTGATTGCTCCGTGGCCCTTTACAATGTGGGGCATTGATATGATTGGAGAGATCAAGCCCACGGCTTCCAACGGACATCGCTTCATCCTGGTTGCCATTGACTATTTCACCAAATGGGTCGAAGCAGCTTCCTTCGCCTCTGTTACTAAAAATGTGGTTGCCCGCTTTATCAAGCAAAATCTCATATGTCGGTATGGTGTTCCGGACAGGATCATCACAGACAACGGTACAAATCTAAATAACACGATGATCACCGCATTGTGCGAACAGTTCAAGATTTATCATCACAATTCATCTCCCTATCGGCCGAAGATGAACGGTGCTGTTGAAGCTGCGAACAAAAACATTAAGAAGATCATTCAGAAAATGACTGTCACTTACAAAGACTGGCATGAGATGTTACCGTTTGCTCTGCATGGATACCGTACGACGGCACGTACTTCAACTGGGGCAACCCCATTTTCTTTGGTTTATGGCATGGAAGCTGTTTTGCCTATGGAAGTCCAGATTCCTTCTCTAAGGATTATGAAGGATGCAGGTTTGAATGAAGATGATTGGATGCAGACCCGACTTGATCAACTCAATCTGATCAACGAAAAGCGACTTACTGCTATATGCCATGGTCATGCGTATCAAAAACGAATGATCAAGGCCTTCAATAAGAAAGTCAGACGGCAAGTATATCAAGTCGGAGATCTCGTAATCAAGCGGATTATCTTGCCGCAAAGTGATCCCAGGGGCAAATGGACTCCTACATATGAAGGACCATTTGTGATCAAGAGCATATTTTCTGGTGGTGCAATGATTCTAACCACCATGGACGGCGACGATTTGCCGCACCCTGCGAACGCAGACATAGTCAAAAGATACTACGCATAAAATAACCCGACAAGTCGAAAACCCGAAAGGGCGGCTTGGGCAAAAATGGGCATCCCGGTGGATCGAAAACCCGAAAGGGCGGTTCAGGCAAAAATTAGGGATAAAAACAAAAAAAAATTTGTACACCCGACAAGTTGAAAACCCGAAAGGGCGGCTTGGGCAAAAAGGGGTTTCCCGGTGGATCGAAAACCCGAAAGGGCAATTCAGGCAAAAGTTAGGGAATTAAAGCGTATGACTATGTCTCGTCAGATCACTTCAAAGACAATCTCTTCATCAACCCGTTCCAGGTTTCTGATCAATCCAGTCATCAGCAAACGAAGCATTGAATGGACAGATATTCAGAGTTGTGAAGGCTGTAGCGGAGTGGAATCCCATGGAATTATTTCACATAGCCATCTTTATTTTGTATAAAGTTTTCAAATACTTACGACAAAATCCTCTTACTAGGATGATTGTCTCCTTTGTACAAATGTACTCATAGAAAATAAATACTAATACTTTTCCCAAAAAATTTGTGTCATTTCCTTTTCTTTTCTCTTGCGCTATTTGTTTTATTTTGAGAAACGTCCAATGTTTTGTTAAATAGGCATATGCATTTGAAACATAATCATTTCCTTATGAGTCAAGAAAGGGGATTACTGATAGGTCAAAGGTGCAGTTGGATATCTTGATACCCTTTCGAAGGAAACCCCCAAGAGATTTGGAATCCATATCCCCAGCAAACTCTGAAGCTTATCCCCTGCAGAGTACGGACGTCTCTCCCGAGTTTTATTCAAAGTTATTCCTCACAAGGGCTTATAACTGGGTTATCCTCAGCTAACAACCACGGAAGATCGCGCTCGCCAAATTTCTTCCTATCCCCAGCGGAGTTCATCATAGTTCCCTAGCATAACTTATCAATACAATCCCCAGAGGAGTTTATCTTTGTTATCCCCAGCCAGAGAATCCTCCAGAACTCATTTCCCCTCAGAGTTCAAATTTTCAGTATCCCCAGCTGAGCTAAAACTTCAAAATTATCAATCCCCAACGGAGCCAGACTAATGAGCCTTCTCCCCACAGAGTTTTAGAAAAGAAAATCTTGAGTTCCCCAGTGAAGTCGCCGGAGATACTTCCCACCAAACTGAAGATTCTCAGCCTTACCTCCCCAGCATGAGTCTACTAAATTGGTACTCCCCAGTAGAAGTCATCAGGAATTCCCCAGAAGATTGGTATACAACCCAAGCTCCTTTTTCTCCAGCAATGACCAGGAATTATTCCTCCCAGCAGCAGTCAAGATACTGTCATCTTCAGCCGTCTCGGATTCGTCTATCCTTTGCAAGACAGCTCTCCAGCTTACATGCGCATTCATTTACATTCATATTACATAACATACATTGTATCATGCATCATAACATTGCATGTAACAACTCTTTGCCTTTCAGGTAAGATCAGTCGAAGGACTAAAATCATTATCTTCCGAGATTCGTTCCAGGATTAGTTCAGATGTGACCCAGACACGACAACATTCTAATGCTTATCCCAGATTTATCCAGATGCAGTTTTACACGAGCTCATCATCAGGAAGCCCTACACCGGTTCCTCCTCAAGACTTCTGAAAACAGTTTATGGATTCTTCCCAACAACGGATGTTAATCTATCACTTGTTCAGATGCAACTTTTGAAAACAGTTTACGGACGCTTCCCAACAACGGATGCTGCTCTATTGCTTATTTAACTTCAAGACTTCTGAAAATAGTTTATGGATTCTTCCCTACAACGGATGTTAATCTATCACTTGTTCAGATGCAACTTTTGAAAACAGTTTACGGACGCTTCCCAACAACGGATGCTGCTCTATTGCTTATTCAACTTTAAGACTTCTGAAAACAGTTTATGGATTCTTCCCAACAACGGATGTTAATCTATCACTTGTTCAGATGTAACTTTTGAAAACAGTTTACGGACGCTTCCCAACAACGGATGCTGCTCTATTGCTTATTCAACTTCAAGACTTCTGAAAACAGTTTACGGGTTCTCCAAGTAACGGATGTTAACCTATCGCCTGTTCAGTTACTTCTCAAGACTTCTGAAAACAGCTTATGGATGCTTCCCAACAACGGATGTTAATCTATCATCTTGTTCGGATGCAACTTTTGAAAACAGCTTACGGATTCCTCCCAACAACGAATGTCAATCTCTTGCTTATTCAGACCCCCAGTTCAGAGATGGTCCAAAGCTTGGACACCTCCCTGATACTCATTCCAGATGGCATCTTTAAGCCCATCCCCGACAAGATTCTGTCACCCCTCCAGATGGCATCTCTAAGCCCATCTCCAAATGGCATCTCTAAGCCCATTCCCGCATCCATTGCTTTGACGAGTGCAAATTTAAGGGCACTCTAGTGTCCAATCTTCTTTTACCCTCGAGTCACGAAAGGCAAACTTGCCAATCTAACTCTTCGGATTCAAGAAGATTGAACAGGGGAAACTGTTGTACCCCAAAATTTGCCCTCCCATTTCTCATTGATTTCTCATCACAAAGCCCTTGAAGATCAAGATCCAGTTAGGGTTTCATCTGCTCAAAACTCCTCCTTGCACTGTTGACCCAAATTAGGGTTTGTGTTTGCACAAAGGTGTTTTGACCTAAAATGCCTAAGATGACTTTCATGCTTCATATTGGACTCCCAAGTTTATCCATATCAAGTTTCAAGTCTTGATTCCAAGTTTTACCCAGTCAATTGGACAGTTGACCTAGAAATCAGCTGTATTGGAGAAAAGGTCAACTGTGGCCAATTGAAAGTCAAACCTCATGAAAATTGACCCACATCAACATTATGAACTCATATTGACCATTTGATCAAATTTGGATCACAATTCCACAAGAAATTTGATTAGATCACCAAAAGGGCAAAATGGTCATTTTTAGGGTTTTGACTGCACAAAGGCAATTTTTGACTGTTTGACCCAACCAAAGGCAAACCAAGCTCACATATGGACTCAAGGACCCCATGGAATTATCTTGACATGCTCAACAAGTTCAAAATATCCCAAGTGCACAAGATTGACAGTTGAATTTCCCAGTCAATTGATCAATTTTGACTGTATACTGAAAAGTCAAACTTTGACTTTTTGGTCAAAATCAAGAGTCAAGATTCATTTTTCATCAAAACATGCCAAGTCATGAAACTTGTTCACCAAGAGATCAAAAAATGCAAATTAGGGTTAGAAATGAGAATTTTTCATAACTTAGAATTTTTCTAAGTTATGAAAAACCCTAATTTTTTCCCAAATTTGCCCCACTTTCTCACCAAGATTCATTTGGATTCAAACAAAAGTCAAAACATGAAAGTTGTAGCTTGTTGCATAATCTACAACTTTGATTCACAAAGTTTTCCCAAATGAAGCTTGTATCTCAAGTTACAATTTTTGGAATAAGGGTACTAAACCATTCTTAACTTAGTAATTTTAACCTATTTTGGCAAGGTTTTCTACCTAACTTCAAGTCCATTTTCCATACACTTCCACTTGGAATTTCAATTTGCATTTCAAAGATGGATTGTAGTACACATTCCAAGCTTTCCAAAATGTCCAAGAACTCATCAAACAACCTCATAACTTGAGAGAATCTAATTTCACAATATGGCAAAAACTCACTTTTGAATTGGTCATGTACATGTTCATAACTTGTGCAAATTTCTCAAACCAGCATGCACTTGATTACAGACCCTTAAACCATCCAACACTCAATAATTTAATGCATGTTCATTGTGTTAAAGTGTTGTTCTATGAGTTCAAGCATTACATACAAGTTTAATCCATTTATGGAAAAAGCAAAATGACCATTTTTGCAAAAGCAAGCTTTATGTCCAATTGAAAATCCAACAAGTACAGATCAAATCTAATGGGCACAAGATTATGAGCATAACACACTGATCAAGGAGGAGTTTTGCAGCATGATTAGGGGCCCTCTACCTGCCTAGAACACAACTTGGCTTTTGTTGGCTTAAGTGTTAAGAAACATCCCATATCACAACATAACTATCATCTCAACATTAGAACACTTAAGCAAATATTGTACACACATTCTAATCATCCTAACCAAGCTGAAGCACGACCCTAAGATCATCAATACCTCTCCATTGCCAAAATCACTCTCAAACTGCAAAAATAGAGCTACCTCTGCAGATTGAGTTCCAACTCTCAATCCTTTCAAGCATTCTTGCCCAAACCACTTCAGACACCTTCCCTACCATCAATCCAAACTATCCAAGCATTAGAAGCAACCTGTAACTCCTCTAATCCTTTTGGCCATTTTCACTTTTCTGATTTGCAGGTGAAGTGCTCCAGCATGATTCAAAAGGTTTCAAGACAAAGTAAAGCTTGGAATAGCATCCCTAGACATCAAGGAAGCCATACCAGTCATTACCTTGCACTGAAAGCTTCTCCCTTGCCAGATAGAACTTCAACTGAACAAGTAAGTTCATGAGCTCGTATCTCTCTTATTAGGCATTGTTAGCTTTAGGTTTGTGAAGAGAATATGTCACATTCATAGCCCTGAACATGCCCATGTAGTTAGATTTCATTTATATCATGTGTGCTGCAAGAATTTTGAGTCTGAACATGACAGAAAACTTAGGTCAGGATTTGGGAATGTCAAAATTCTCTCTCATTTCTGAGAGTTAGGATGAGTTTCTTATATATTTAGAATCGTGATTCAATGCTTAACATTTCTTATTTGGAAGTTTGTGCAAAAAATCAAAGAATCCAGGTGTTTGAATTGGAAGAACAGACGCGCGTTTTTTTGATATTTTCTGGCCAGAGGTTGAAGAAAGGTTGTCTGGGCTGGGCTTGTTTTGTATTTTCTTTTCACACACTCTTTTCACTTTGACACCCCCTGAGCCCATTTTGTGTATTTGCATGATTTTTTGATTTTTCTTTTTTCATTTTGACTCATTCATTTTTGCTTATAATATAAAAAATATAAAAAATATTTTTCTCACCATTTTTGAATTTATAGGCATTTATTTGTTTAGTTTAAGTTATTTGTATATAAATATATATATATATATATATATATATATATATATATATATATATATATATATATATATATATATATATATATATATATATATATATATATATATATATATATATATATATATATATATATATATATATATATATATATATATATATATATATATATATTATTTAGAATAAATAGGAAAAATAATGCAAATATACTTTCTTTTCTGATTTTATTACATTTTCCCTTTTGAAAATATTTATACAAAATATACTTTTTTATATAAATATTAAATATTATTATTTTATATATATAGTATTTATTTAATAAATAATAAAGATATATATATATATATATATATATATATATATATATATATATATATATATATATATATATATATATATATATATATACTATATATATATATATATATATATATATATATATATATATATATATATATATATATATATATATATATATATATATATATATATATATATTATATATATATATATATATATATATATATATATATATATATATATATATATATATATATTTATATATATATATATATATATATA